>CM054063.1:242442006-243642006 GCA_028641055.1 Alopecurus myosuroides
TGTCCTGGCATTTATGTTTTGCCCCACTCTTAAGGACTATCGAAATATCACTTTGCCATGCTTTCTCTATACCTGAAACAAACGTTTACCTTTCTTTTCATTATTATTCATGATCCTTTATTTGAGTTACTCTTCGTGATGCAAAGTAATTGCTATGCTTTATTATTAAAGTTTTATTTATCATGCCTGTGTTTAAAAGTTTTATGATCTCGGCATGCATATGCTTTTACATTAGGTTGATCAAGTTTATGTTAGTAGCATGTCACCTCAGAAATTATTATTTTGTCGTTTACCTACTCGAGGACGAGTAGGAACTAAGCTTGGGGATGCTTGATACGTCTCCAACGTATCTATAATTTCTGATGCTCCATGATCAAATTTTGCCAATTGCTACTTGTTTTCTCCCTTATTTATAGCATTTTTATACGTTTTCCGGGACTAACCTATTAACAAGATGCCAAGTGCCAGTTCCATTTTTTCTGTTGTTATTGGTTTCAGAAAAGTTGTTCTGCAAACATTCTTGGAATTGGACCCCACAAAGCCCGAAGTTCCTATTTTCCCCGGAAGCATCCAGAACACCGAAGAGGAGTCGAAGACGGGCAACAGGGGGGCCACACCATAGGGTGGCGCGGGTCCCCCTAGCCGCGCCACCTATGGGTGTGGGGTCCCTGGAGCTCCACCTCCTTGGCCCTTTTGCCTATTTAAGCCCCCTGGATGGAAAACCCTAAGCACCTGATAAAAAATCCCCAAAAAGTTCTGCAGCCGTCGTCACCGTCAACCCTAGATCAGGGGGGTTCTGAAGCTGTTTCCAGCACCCTGCCGGAGAGGAGATCATCACCGGAGGCTTCTACATCACCATGCCTGCCTCCGGAGTGATGCGTGAGTAGTTCATACTTGGACTACGGTTTCGTAGCTGTAGCTAGATGGTTGTCTTCTCCTCATATGCCTCCATGTTTAGATCTCGTGAGCTGCCTATCATGATCGAGATTGATCTTATGTAATTCTATATGTTGTGTTTGCTGGGATTCGATGAATATTGAACTTATGCCAAATTGATTATAGTCTTTATTTGCATATGCTATTTGTGATCTTGCATGCTTTCCGTTGCTAGTGGTTGTTCTGGCCAAGTAGTTGGTAGTGACTCCAAAAGGGAGTATTTATGCTCGATAGTGGGTTCATGCCTCCTTTTCGCCTTGCTCGAGTGACAGAAATCTGAAGGGGGAGGATGTGTTGTTGCCATTAGGGATAAAACAGCGGTGAAAGTGCCCGCTTGCATAATCATTGCTTACATTACACACTTTGTTTAATGCAATTATCTGTTTCTTGCAACTTAATACCTAAGGGGGTTCGGACGATAAGCTGAGGGTGGATTATTAGTCATAGATGCAGATGGATGTCGGTCTATGTATCTTGTTGTAATGCCCACACTAAATAATCATAGTAATCTTCATGTCATATTGTGCACTACGTTGCAACCTCTATTTGTCAATTGCCCAGCTGTAATTTGTTCGCCCAACATGCTATCTTTTATGGAGAGACACCACTGGTGAAACTATGAACCCCGGTCCATTTTCCACACTATTAAACAAACCACAACAATTTCCTGCTTTCTTTACTTACTGCAAGCATACACTGTTTTCCACACTATACGTCTAATCTTTGTTTTCAGCAAGACCGGTGAGATTGACAACCTCACTGTACCGTTGGGGCAAAGTATTTTGGTTGTGTTGTGTGCAGGTTCCACGTTGTTGCTGACACCGGTGAAGCGCCAGCACCACCGTCAGTGGCATCAACCTTCCGAAGGTCCTCTTTCTCCTAATGTATTGGTAACCCTGGTTCTTAACTAAGGGGAAAACTCCTATCGATGTGCTCATCACACCCTCCTCTTGGGGTTCCCAACAAAAGCGCATCATGCACCCGATGAAAAACAAGGCCAACATACGAGCGAAAGAAGAACACTTTGATTTGAGTCCATGACCAAGTGCAAGCAATTGACCATAGACTCGGGGGCTACTCCTATCGGGAGCACTGCTGTGCACCCGATAAAGTTGAGAACAAGCGAAGCAAGATGCAAGAAAATAAACGGGCTTACCTTGCCCTGGGCGGTAGAAAGAGGGTCCGCCGAACTACCCGAGACTTCCCGGCTCGCTGACGCTCCAGCATCCACAGGCGCTCCACCCGCAAAGCTGGGCATCCCGTATTCCGGGGCCTCGGGGTCTCTCGCTGGGCTCCGAGATCTTCGGGCTGGATCAGCAGCTGGATCAAGATCCACGGGGGCCTCCTTCCTCTTCATGGAAGGGATCGAAGAAGCGAACTGGCTCGGACTGATGGTCGCAAGACTACTGCAAAAAGTCAAATCAGATAAGGAGCAAAAACGGAAGGAAAGGGAAGAAGATTCGCAATTAAAAACAAAGTGCACACGACTTACTCATCCTCGTCGTCATCATCGTCGAGAACATCCGGGTTCGAGGCGGTGGAGACTTTCAACTGACGACCCATGGGGGGAAGTACGTTGAGAGGAGCCACCTGAAGGGGCTCGGCATCCTTAACGGACTCATCACCCAAGGAGCTATCCTTTGAAGTGACCTCGTCCTCCTCACGCCTGTGGTGCTTGCGGTGGTGAAGTTGGTCACTACCCGACTCCTCCTCTTCGTCCACATCATCATGTTCGGAGCTTGAGTCAGCCTCTGCGACGCTGGTTTCGTGAGGGGCTTCAATGTTACTCGCCAGAAGATCTGAGACATCGTCTGCAGAAATTGGCGGGTAGCATGTTGCCACATCTCGATTCTATAGAAGAAAAAGAAGAAATTTTTCACTCGAAGGAAACCCAGACGCAAAAGAACAAAAGAAAAGGAGAAACTTAAGAATCTCACCTCAGTCGGAGGGTTTCCCGCCTCGAATGGGTTGAGAGGCACGCCAAACCGACCTCTCCCTTCTTCAGCTTGGTGATGGCCGCGATTTTCTTGTCGAACCCGACGTTCGAAAGGAGGTCATCACATACGCGGCTTGGGTCCTTGACGCCCATGTAATCCCACATGGCGGTTGGCCTCTCTTGAAGGGGCTGAATCCTTCGACGCAGGAACACACTCGACAGGAGTATCCCGTTCAGCGGGGTCCCCAACTCCTTGTTCCTGAAGCTTGCCACCTTCACGAGTAGAGGGGCGACAACTTTACCTTCTTCGGCGGTAAGCGAGTGTAGCCAGGAATTCCGCCGCTTCAGAGTGGCGAATGGCTGGAATCCGGGGGCTCCACTCGCGATGTTATCGGTGACGTAGAACCACTTTCGGCGTCTCCCCTGCGCCGAGTCGACGAAGTACATCTCCATGTAGGGGATGTCTTTGCTCGCCTGGATCCCGAAGCGTCCAGTCCGCAGCGGCTTCCCCACCTTCTCACCTGGCTCCGCCCTCTCCCGAAAGATCTGCACCTGGAAGATGGCTTTCCAAAGACCCCAGTGCGGGCGGATCCCCAGGAAGCACTCGCAAAACACGATAAAGCACGATATGTGCTGAATCGCGTTTGGAGGAAGGTTGTGCGGCTGTATGCCGTAGACATACAACAGCCCGACAAGAAACAGGTGGAGGGGGGGAGACAGACCTCGGGAGACATGCTCCAAGAAGATGACGCGCTCGTTGGCGAGGGGATTGGGAGTCTCCTCCTTCTTGGACAGGCGCACACGCGTAGAATCTTCCGGCGGGAGCAATCCCTCCCGCTGCATCTTGGTGATGCTCTTCTTGGTGGTGTTCGCGGCGCGCCAATCGCCCGTACTCTTCACGGGAGGTGCCGCGGAAGCGCTCACCACATCTTTGGAGGACGCCGTGGAAGCGCCACGCTTCTTTGCTCCCGCCATTGGAGGACGCTTGGTGCTTACAGAAAAGGAGGCGTGCACGAGGGAGAAGAAAGTGATTAAGGGCCGGGAGATTTACCCCTCCCCTAAAGCTCAATACTTATATCCAAGACAAAATGATCCAAGCCGTAGATCTAGCAACGTGGCATCCATCGGGGCCGCCACACGTGAAGTGGAAACAAAATGGCGGAGGATAGTTACCCTAGCACGATCTTTACGAAAAGACCGTGCGCATTTACAGCGCGCGACCAGCAGAAAAACAGGGACACTACCGATCGTTTCCGGTCAAAAAGCTGACAGGGTGGCCCCGCGTGCTCTGCTCCACTTCGTCACGTCCCATCGGGAGTATTCAGAGACAACGAGTGCGCAATGACGTCATTGCGCACCTCACAAGACGCGAAATTTCTTTCGCATAAGCACCCGAAATCTCTTTCGTATGGGCACATCAAGACACGAAATTTCTTTCGAGTAGACACCCTGACACGAAATCTCTTTCGTATGGGCACGTCAAAACGCGAAATCTCTTTCACATAAACACCCTGACACGAAATCTATTTCGTATGGGCACGTCAAAACGCGAAATCTCTTTCGCATAAACACCCTGACACGAAATCTCTTTTGTATGGGCACATCAAAACACGAAATTTCTTTCGCATAAACACCCTGAACACGAAAACTCTTTCGTATGGGCGCATCAAGACGTGAAATTTCTTTCGCATAAACATTCTGACACGAAATCTCTTTCGTATGGACTTCATAACACGAAATCTCTTTCGTATAAGATCAAGAGAAAGGATGATTTATTAACCAGAATAGTCGCGGAAACATGATCAGGGTAAAATTTCGAGTATGCGGCTCCCGCAACTCTACCACACGATGTACTTACACATCCTTATCCTGGATCGTTCGGTCGACTAGGCACATCCGGATGCCATATTCTTTCGAGTACGACGATAAGACCCAAAGGATCTCTCCTATGGGTCTGAAATCGCACTCAAGCTGCGTCCTCCAACAAATTTTCCGTGTCAACAACACGAAGAAAAATCCTAGCGGACTCACCGGGTACCCCTTTAGGTTAAGTTCGACTCGGTAAGACCTCCACGGCCCAGTCGCAGTGATCACCTCGCCGGGTTCGAGTCGGAGGTCTCGAATTCGTGTAGGCTAGAACCGTTTTTTCCCTAGATGCAATTAATTGGCACCGATCTTTCGGGAGAGCCAAGCGACTGAGCCACATCCTTCTGCGAAAACAGCCAACACAAGGCACATTTATCGCTCGATACTCGAGTACATGAGCGCTTCGCGCACAGGATATGCACCCTCAAAACCAGGCGATTGAATGACCAATCGAAGACATCAAGGATGAACTTTGAGTTCTTACCCAACTATTCTCAGTCGAATAAACACTCGGGGGCTACTGACGTGGGTATGACTCCTGGACCTATCGGGTGAGCCTACCCGATCCAGAGCCCAAAGAGAGGTAATGTCCTGCATTACTGGAAGGCCCAACGAAGGCCCACCCGCAAGACTTGCGGGTCAAGAAGGAAAGTCCTAACCGACCTAGAACTAGGGTTTGTAACACCCCCCCCCCCAGCCACGGTTTGAGACATAGCCACCTATATAAGGCTAGGAGAACCACCGTGGGGGATCCAATCTACTTTTTGCCACCACAAGCCTTGAGCTCGAGATCATACTCTCGACTTGAGCACCCCCATTATAACCGATCTAATGATAATACAGATCGAAGAGCAGGAGTAAGGGTTTTACCTCTATGAGGGCCCCGAACTTGGGTAAATCGTGCCCCTGTTAGCCGACGATTGTCACCAGCGCCTTTACGTTCTCTTAATCGAAACCCTACCGGATCATCTGAGGGACTTGTTGAGATGACTATTCAACATATAGTCCTGGTATTTTTCTCTAATTTTATTGAAGATAAAAAAAGGAAAATAAAAAGGAAAAAGATAATAGGAAGGGAGAGAAGAGTAGGGATGCAGGCCGCCAATCCAACGGGCACGGCGGACGTCCGCCAACATGAAAGTGTGCTGCGAGCCAAAACATGCGAGACACCGTTATAGGAGACACACATATATGGATATGGTTTGGTGGACAGGTGCATCCATGGGGGCGAGCGTCCGCTTCATGCCTAGAGAAGAGGTGGAGGTGGACTCCACCTCCAATTTGAGTTGGGCTAGGAGAATGGTGCGGCCACCTCCATCTAGCACAACTAGGACTCCCCTCCCTTTTCGCAGGTCTGCCCCCTCCTCTCACTATATAAAGCATCACAAGGCTCCGAGCAAAACATACAATTGTCTCCCAAGCCTCTCTCTCTTCTCTAGAAGAATTAGAAAACTAATTAGACCTTCTAATTAGATCACTTCTAATTGAATTAGAGCTATCTCTAATAATTAGAGGACTAATTAAAGCATCTATTAGAGCTCTTCTAATTGAATTAGAGTTTCCTCTAATTAGATTAGAGCTTTCTCTAATTTAATTAGGGCTATTTCTAATTAGGTTGAGGTGTTCCTCTCCGGATTAGACCTAGTTTCTAATTACTCTCTCTCTCTCTCTCTCTCTCTCTCTCTCTCTCTCTCTCTCTCTCATGTGTTGCAAACTCCACCTTCATATACACCTACGGTGTCAAATTCTGAACGGCGAAGCACTGCAGAATTTGCCCTGACGTATGTTTGCATACTCTGAGAGGGGTAACACGTGAGACTCTCACTCTGTTGGATCAAGTGATGTATACGGGGAGTCGGCAACATCCTCATCCACAGTCTTGTGCGTGAGAATCTTCTGTAGCCTTCATCGACATCGTCATCGACATCACTTCCGCTACTACGGTGTCTGGTACACGATCTCGAAAACTAGATCTTAAAATTTATATTCAATTATATCTCCATAGCTAGATCTTGGTTGTTGCGTAGCATGCATGGTAAAAAAAATTAAATTCCCGTTGCGCAACCCAGCACCGAGACCATCTAGAAACAAACATCACCTGCGTATTCAGCAACTATTACCACAATAATGACCTCGTGATCGAGCATTGATCACGTACCTTAGGCACCGCCGAATGACACCACTCATTCTAAGCGCCATTTTCTTAGGGTCCATTTATGTCTCATGGAGGATGAGGATGAAAAGGTATCACTAAATTGTAGTTGCATTTTTTCGAATAAGAGTTAAGAAAATCCGAGTGAACGAGAGAGACTCACCCAAACCAGATTTTTTCTTAAAACAAGGCAACAAATGTAGCATTTTCATTACATAAGAAAAAATTTAAGAGGTCTTATGAATCAACCCTTGTCCCAAGGCCAAACAAATAAAAATCTACTCTCGCGACATTACACAAACTTTTTTTTGGCGAGGCACCAAAGTGCCATATCATTTTTTTTATTTTGTTGACTACTATGGTTGAGGTCGTTACTTGATTTCGGATGGCATGAGCGTTTTTCATCCTTTCGAACATTTCATGAGACCAACATCGCGAGCGAATCTATGGCTCTACTTGACTCGCCTTTCTTGCGAATTATCTCATCCACCGGTCTTATTTAACTCTATGAGTGGTGTGTCAATTCCTCGGCTCAACGTCATGAAGCCCAAACAATGTCTTCAAAGTAGACCAAACACGAACCATGAAACGATATTGGGACAAAAGGTGAGTGACCGACTCTTAGATTTGGTTGCAAATCTTATATAAGCCACAATTTTGCCACCCTCTTCTTTCAAGCCTATCCGCTATCTCCACACGATTTTGGAGAAGCAACCAAGAAAAGATTTTGTATTTGGAAGGTGTCAAAGGTTACCACACCAAGAAGGGCATAACGGATGCGACGAGGTCTAATAATTGCATATTCTGTATCGACTTGGCCGAGTAGCATCCATTTGCCGGTGACCTTCCACATAATTGAATCCGATGATTCATATTCCAAATGGACGGATCGAAGCATCTCCAATAGCAAAAAAATAAAAAAAAATTAAGCCGTTGATAGATATTTATGTGGTTCTTGCAGCGTAAAGTAGTTCTTACAAAAGATAATTAGGTTAAGCGTAATTGGACGGGTTGCAAAAGATGTGTTTTTTGTGATAACGATGAGACGGTTGATCATTTGTTTATTGAGTGTAACTTTGCTACACATATATGGAGATTGCTTCATTTTACGTTTAGCATAGCAAAGCCATCTAGTATTGTTCACATGTTTGGTGATTGGCTACACGGGGTTGATAAAAAAACCTAAAGCACGAATTCATTGGAACTTGTGCTTTTCTGTGGGCTCTTTGGAATTGTCGAAATGATGTGATTTTTAACAAATCGAAAGGTGCTCACTTTTTGCAGGTAATTCACCAAGCAACATATTGGCTCTACACGTGGTCTTTCCTTCTGCGTTTGGAGCAGCGGACTCTTATGGATTCTGGATGTGCTCGTCTGATGGCGGTCGTTCAGGCTATCTTCAATCAGGGTGGCTGGCTGCATACTAAAAGACTTCAATGAGCAGTCTTAGCTTCTTATTATTGTTCCTCTGGTTTATCTTAGTTTCCACCTTTTGGATGATGATTGATTTGTAAAACTTTGGATTCACACTTTCTTTTTAATATAAAATCTACAGCTGTGTGCATCATCACGATGCAGAGGCTGGGGCTATGTTCCCATTTCAAAAAAAAAGTTGCTGAACTAGGACCGTGTGTACGAAGCAAGGTTTTGGTTATCGGTCGTGATTTTCGATTACCGATAGGTAACCGGATATCCCGAGCAACCTCGGGAAATGGTTATATCAGGCGAAAAATCCCGAAGCTTGTAAAAATTCTAGATTTTAAAGAAAACTCTCGGCATATGATCATACTGGAAACCAAAATAATTTAGATCGAGATTTTCGGTAACCACGGTAACCAGCAATCCTGGGAAATTTTTCCAACGGGTAACCAAAACGGTATGAACTACTGACTCTGAAACTGACACACCCGTGTCCTGATAGCCTCATAGATCGAGCAGATAATGTGTGAGATACGGTGCGTTGAATGTAACCCATACAGCTAGCTAGCTGATGTGGGAGGGCCACGAGCACTGAGGCCATGACCAGTACTACCGAGGGCATCTCCCGGAGTTTGGGAATCCGAGGCCACTCTGATTAGCTGCCACTGATGGCGAGTGTAACATGCATGCCCGATCCACGGCACCAGTCAAGCTGATCTTGACCGTGAGCATGGTCTAAATCGTCCCAATCCAAGTGTCCTGGCCTCAGAGTGATGATCCGTTCGCCATGCATGATACTACTCCAGTTGACACTGTAACACAATGAATACTACAGTTCCAACAAACGTCCACTTGCAACACCGGGAGCAGCTCGTTACGCCTCACCTAGCGAATAGCACGTCCGACATAGTGCGATCGAGCACTTAATAACACGACTAGTCGATCTATCTAGTCTAGTATCTACAGTGGCACGTACTGTACCCATGTTGCTGCATGGAGAAAGGAAGAATGTTTCTTCCTCCCCTCGCCAGATCTGGTCCGCGGCGTGGACCGACGGACCACGCACCGGACGACATGGCAATAATCGAGTTTGAACGGGTCAAAATGCCATGGGAGCAACCCTCCCCCCAATCGACCAACCATCAATTCTCTTGGCTCGTGACGGGCGGCGGTTGGTTGGACGACCAATCATGGGTAGATAGATGCCATCCATCGATCGGGCGTCGTCGTCGGCCAGCCGGCCTCTCGCAAGTGTCGCGTCCGCGCTGCGTGCTCCTCCTCCGTCTCCATGCCCGCCGCGGCCGGCCACCACCACGGCGGGTCACACTCACATGGGCATCAGGTGCGTGCACGCGCTGCGCTGCGTGGCGTGGCATGGCACGGGCCAGGCGGTGGCGTCTGGGCGCGACATGGCGTTGGACGCGCGCGCAATGCCGCCGCCACCAGCACGTTGCGGAGCAGACACAGCGCCGCTCGACCGGACCACCACGGCCACGGGATCGATCTAGTACTACTCTACCAGCCAGTACCACGTACTACGTGCTACAGGAGCAGGTGCATCATGCATGCGGGCCAGGGTGGGACGGGGACCGATACATGGCCTTGTCACTCCGGCGCGCGCGAGACGTCTGTAAATTCTCCGGTCGCCGCCGTCCGGATCGACGTCAAAAGTTTGGGTTGTCAACAAAACAAAACACAAAACTAAAACGAAATTTCAGTCAATTTTTCAGAAAATCTTGCAGAATTTAAACACAATTTAAATTAAAATATAAACGACGTAGAGTGTTCTACGATAGAACACATCGTAGTCTTCCTAGTTGACGGCATAGGCGCCGTCCTCGCCTGGAGATGGAGGTCGGTTGCTCGTTCGCCGCGGGGCCGAAGCAGACTCCGCCATCGTCGCCTGGAGAAGGAGTCCAGTTGCTCATCCCCGCCTCGTGGTCGTTCGCCACGGGGCCGATACAGTCGCCGCCGTCGAGATCGATGATGGGCGCGCCGGTGATGACAACATGGTCGACGAACGACCACGCGCACGCCTCGCACTCGGGCAGCGCCGCCGACGTGTTGAAGGACGCGTCGAAGGCGGCGACGAATCCCTAGGGGTCGTCTGGCGTCACGAGCGACTGTTGTAGGGCCAACATCGCCGCGTATGTCGAAGACGATGCCTCCATCTTCACCTCCACCTTTGACTTCTTCGGCGATGGTGGGACGGAGTAGCGCGGGCCGGAGCGGGCGCCATCATTAGTGACGAGGGCACCGGAGTGGCGTGCTGGCGCGGAGCGCGGCTGCGACCTTGGAACATGGAGGTCGCCGCCTTAGGAGAAGAAGAAGACATTGCCGCTTTGACTGCCTCCGTGTGTCGCTGACACCGCAGCGCCACGGCCGCGTGGCAGCGCGCTCGTCTCGTCTGGAGCTCTCATGGTAACGCATGAGAGGCGGGTTTGTGCTGGTTTTTTCGACGGGAAATAGAGGCCATCCGAACAGAAAGACTCATTAGGGACGCGAGTGACAGTTTTAGGCCGTCCGGACGGGAAAGGGCTTGGAGTGGAGATGCTCTTTGGCCGTGTGGTTACGAGTCTTTTTCTGTACACTGTACTTGATCTTTTTTTTTTGAAACAATACACCACTAGATCGATCGCCTGGTCAAACTCCGTTGTACAGTACGTGCTAGACCGATAGCTGATGGAAACGTCAGATTTTTAAATGTTTATTTTCTGTTTGGGGGTGTCGCTGGTACATGCACTGTAGGGCGATTCGTTCGTCCGAACCGACGCATTGCTGCATGTTACGGCTACGTGGTGCATCCACAATCGAGTTGTTCCGTGATGACAGCTTGGAGGATCTTTGTCGTCAGGTGATCATGCATGGGCAATGCAGGAATTAAAGCTTGATGTTGCGTGCACATGCATCTACGCATCGGTTTTATTATAGAAAAAATCCATTTTAAACCCTCAACTCGTAGAATTTAGACAAATCTAACCATGAGGTTGAAATCCATGTCGTTCGCAGTATTAGCCTAGACCGGGATTCAATACTTCAGAATTCCTATTATCTTTCATGTGACTTAATCAGAAATAACAATTTCTAAGTCATCGACAAGTACCATTAAATTTGGATATGAAAATCTTGTAATTGGTAATTGTGGCTTTTGCGAGCTTTGAATGGGAACCAACAACACATCTTTTATTCAAATATAGATTCTTCTCGCTTCTTTGTAATGGAATTAAGAAACGGCTTGCCTTGGTGCATTTTGTTATCTCTCTTCGGCCATGCCATCTTTTTTGGGTCGGAGTATTTCTAACCCCCCCCCCCCCCCCCCCCTAATTAATGATATGAGCGGAATATTTTGCCTTTGTTTCAAAAAAAATGGTGCAATTTCATAATTTTAAGGATGGTCGAAAGTAATCGTGCTGTGTCGGCCGAAGATAGAGGAATTGTTTACATTTCGAGGGAGACGCGGTCGACACAGAATGATATGGGGTAGATGTCAATTTATAGCATGTCAACCAAGGCAAGAGCTTGGCCGAGTTGACATAATGACACAACAACAAGGCGGCACCCTCACTGGTTTGCACCTTGGAAATCTACACTGGGAGGGCCTTGGGATCCTCGATGGCGAAAACAATGAAGAATAGGTAAGGAGAGAGGGGCTCACATTGTTGTAGGCTGGTTTTACAGTTTAAGCACTGTTTGGGTACAAAAACAGTAGGGAATGCTCCAACCGTATCATTTTTATTTATAAATATTGATATGTACATAGGGTAAGGGGAAAATAAACAACATATTACAGTATTTTAATCGCATGCCCTCTTCGAGGCTACACTTAGCTCTATGCATAACAAGAGAGGATGAATATTTAACATTCTAATAAATACAAGTTCTAGCCATCAAACATGAATCTACTTTGATTTCTATATGCTCCATCTGTTGGATGTGTACCCAAGAGACAATAAAATACATCGGTTGGATGATTAATGTATTGTGTTTTTATGTTATAACTGTTGTGCTCACCGAATATGAGATTCAGAGGAAAACCCATACACACATGCAGAGACATAAACACACTATTATAATCCTTTGTCATCTCTCGTAAACAAACACATTAATATTAGATGATCACGTTTTCCTGATCATGGACATTTGTTATGTTAATATTATTGGGAGCACATTGTTGTTTCAACATTGTGGCTCGATAGACCCAAGTAATTGAGATACTACAAGATTTTTTTTAGCATTGCTATAGATAGTATCATCACAAGATAGTTATTTTGTTTGCTTCCTTTGACCATGAGAATGTACGGTGATGTTCGCTGGAAAGTTTACTTTGGTATAGTCAAGTATCAACCATAACCTGCGTGATAAAAAAGGCTATTACTAGGTATTTTAGAAGGTGCTTATTTCATCGTGATAGTTCAAGATCGAGAATTACTCCTCTAGTCCATAGAGAGATCCAGGATTCACTCGGTTGTCGCACCCGGACTTCTAGAGGATACTCGCAGTTCCGTTGAACAGTAGTTGATTGGATTACGGGGCTTACCGGCACCCGCATCTCTTACGAGTAGGCCAACACACGTATGTGTGAGAACCGACCCCTACTGTTCATCGTCTACGTAAACCATCCCATAGAAATCAGGATACTACCATTGACGTACTTCATACCATACACACATGGTACGTCAACGGCGTTTAACAGAATGATAGCACAACATATCTCTAAGACACAAATAAATAGAAATAAGTTGCAAATAGCTCTCACTAGAGCAGAGATAGCAAATACAATCATCCAGAGGACACATGTCCCAACATATCATCATTACAACACAGCGGAAGTATCCAAAATGTTTGAGTACAGACAAGATCCAAATAGGCTTAAGAAGCCGGGAATGAAAGAAAAAAACGGAGCCCATCCACGATGTCTCGGATCCTGCCCGGGTCCGCTATCTACTCGTCAGCAGCCTCGTCAAACTCCACGTAGTAGCCGTCACGGGGATCCTCGTAAGCGTAGTCTGCGGAAACCACAGCCCCAAAGGGGTCAGTACATAAAGGTACTGGCAAGCAAGACTCACAGTTCACCAAAGTGTAACCCGTCAACACCAAGCACAGATGCTCTGGGTTCAACAGAAGAAAGGGTGATACAAAAGATGCGGCAGCTGGCTGCGCTAACCAACTACAGAAACATGCTACAACTTCCGGCTAACAGAAAGGAGATAAGTTAGCGTATCGTAACCAACTATAACTAACTCCAAACAAACCCATCCTGGATCTCGCCCCTTATCCAAAGAAGCAATCCGAGGATAACTCACACAGTGGGATTAATGATGGTTCAGATTGTTGTGTCAATAAGGCTAATTACTAGTCAGGTTATCGTTAGTTAGGTGTAAGTTGTTCTGAGTACTTGTTAGCCAGTACTTTCACCAAGTCAACCATAACCGCGGAAAACACGGCTTCTCGAGAAGATTTATCCCTGCAGGGGTGCACCAATTTGGCCGTACACGTAAGAATATCCCGCCAGATGGGAATCAAACCCACCAAGCGAGGCACTCTACACAACTCAACTCTTCTTCGCATCAAGCCCAAAGAACCACGTGTTGTGCGTGCGCGGCTAATCGAGCCCCACGAAGAAAAGGGGACCCTCATAGCACTCTAAGACCACGCCGCCCTAAATGCCGACTACAAAAGTTCCACCCTGGCCTCGGGTTCGTACCTGCATATGAGTGCATCAAATGGAAAGCCCGAACTAAGTGTGGCGATTTGGACGAGATGCGAATCAAATCAAATTGAGGGGGGCGCCCATACACGCTTCCCACATGTGGATAGTGCGCTCATCATGGATCAGTAGACAAGACCCTTTTCCTAATTAGGGTCGACACTAGCAGGCCTCGAAACCACGCCGGGCCTCCTGTCGGTGCCTTATCAGCAAATTATTATTACCTCAAAACTAACAGATTGTTGTTAACATCGAGCCCCAGAACATATTAGAAATATAGTAACAGAGAGTAACGGGTAACAGACTCGAGCAAAAACAACCCTAAGCATGCTAGTAAGACACGGGCAACAAGCAAAGGGGTTATAGGTGTGGAGGTGAGGCTATATCAGGGTTAAAGGATAACATGTGATAGGTTCGTAACAGAAGCAACGATTCATAGGGCTAGCAGAATAGACAACGGAAAGTATCGGTATCCAATGTTGAAAGGAACACAATGGTTCATGTGAGTGAATACTTGCCTGCAAACTCAGCAGCCTGGTACTGAGCTAGATCCTCAGAAGGGGTGTCGTAAGTATCGTCTGTCTCAACGTCGTCGTCTATCCGAGAAGAAGCAAGCAAACAACGCAAAGAGGCAAACAATCAATAACATGTCATAATGCACAATCATGGGATGATGGATGACCACTTAATTGATGCATAAAAATAACCTAGTTGACATGGTAAAATAACATGGTTAAATAGACCCATATGCAATTTGAGTTGCATATGAAAAGCCCATGAATTAAGGTTGGAATATTTGTTTTTCAACTAATCAACAGGTGAAAGTGGATTAGTATGATGCATGGATGAGGAAAACAGCAAAATAACAACAATAGAACCAATTGGAAATAAGGTTTACCAATTTAGAAATTTATTTATTAAGTTAGGGAATTTTTGGTTCCTTAAAGGGGTTACACAATTAGTTGTTGTTTTCACCAATTTAAATTGTTCAAAATAAATAACAAAATTCATATTTGGAAAGAACACAAAATTTTAGTTGGATTACATGTTTCAATTATTGAAAAAGGAATTACAATGATTTAATTATGAATTAAACAAGTTTAAACAAGATTTAAATGAATTAAAAACAAGTATGAATATTATTTGAATTTTTTATTTGTTCAAAACATAAATTCAAATTCATATTTGAAAATTTTACACCTTACTGGTTTGAAAACATATTTTACATGTTCAAAAATAATTTAATTTGAGCAAGTTATGAATTTAGCAAATTTAAATGATTTAAACGAGGTTTAAATTATTTAAGCAATTTTAATTATTCAAAACATGAAACAAAATTTATATTTGAAAAGGTGGTTTGAAATAGCATGGAAAACATATTTTATTTGCATTATTTGGATTAAGTATGAATTAGTTATGCAATTATACAAATTTCAAATGAATTGTTTGAATTTGAAATTTGAATGCATTTGAATTATTCAAAACAGAATACAAATGGTTTAAATAGATAGATAATTTAATTTGGTGCAGCAAACATATTTTATTTTTATTATTTGGATTTGTAAAATAAAAGTTATTAGCATTTTCATTTCAGGGACCAAACTGTAAAAGAATTGGACTTGTTTAAAAAAAAGAAAAGCTGAAAAACTAGTTTTACTCTACAGTGGCTAGCCCTAGCCACTGACAGAGGGCCCCTGGGCCACGGTGGCCCGCGTGTGCTTGCGTGGCAGCATGGGCCACTGACAGAGGGGGTCATCCTGTCAGCAGCCCTTGCGAAAAAAGTGTTGGATTTTATTGCGAGCGCCAGGGCTCGAACCTGCGCCCCGCTGCGCGCGCGCAAGCGCTGCAACCAGTGCGGTGATCGATGTGTTCTTGTCAGTATAGCATGCGCAGATAGGAAATAGTTCAGTTAGCGGCTAGCGCCTGACGAAACTGAATTTCGTCCACGACTGAAACTGACGACAGGTCGATGCTCGCCGGCGGGGACTGCTGCTCACCGTGGACGCGCTGGTGTTAGCGTGTGGGTGCTGCTCGTGTGCGTGCGTGCTCGCGACGTGAGAGAGAGGAAGGAGAGGATGGGAGGTGACTGCTCACCCTCGCCGTAGACGAAGCAGAGGCTCGGGGCAGGTTGCTGTCGCCGGCGGCAAGGGAGAGGATGGCGGCGGCGCTGTGGTCTCCCTCCGTGCAAGCTGGGGTGTTGACGACGACGAGGAAGCTGCGGCGGTGCGATTCCCGCGGCTAAGTGGGAAGGTGGAGCACGGCAACGGCGGCGGTCATGGTGGATTCAGAGGTGGGCTCTCCGGTGAGGTACAGAGAGGTGGGAGATCGCGGCGGAGAGAGGGAAAATGGAGGCGCAGCTCGAGGGAGGAGGGAGGTAGGTAGCTAGGGCAAGCTCGGGGGGGGCCTAGGGGGTATCTTATAGGGGCTAGGGGGCGCTGCTGGCCGTCGGCACGTGACGGCGTCGACGTGGCGCCGGTGGATGGCGTGCCGTACGCGGGGAAGAAAAGAGAGGGGAGGAGCGAAACGGTATCGGGCCAGGGGGAAGAAAGAAGATGGGCTGGGCCTGCTGCTCCCCCCCTTCTGTGAGCGTTTTTCCTTTTTTTTTATTTTTTTTGTTCTGCTTATTTTTTTATTTTATTTTTGCAGAATTAGAAATAGGAAGAAGACTAGGGTTTTTGAGTTAGAAATTTTTAGGGAAAATTTTGTAAAATCTCTTTATTGCAATAGCAACAATTGCCAAGTTTTGGTTTTCCAAAAATTCAAAATAAAAGTGCTGTTTGTAATTGAATCAAATTTGAATGGATTTTAATTATTAAGTGAAATATTGAAACAAGGTTTAAATTGGGTGAACCCTAGAGTTTAAAATAGAGACAAAAGATTAGAATTGTTTTGGTAATTTTCATAATTTTAATTTGGGTGCTGTTTGTGATTTGTTTTGAATTTTGAATGCTAATTGGAATTAAGTGGATGATTAAAGAACAAATAAATAGTTGAGCTTTTTGTTATTTTTCATGGAAACAAATGGAAGTTTAATTTGAACCTTTTATTTGAAAAGTTGTAACATAACAAGTATGAACAAGCATTTGAAATAATGGTTGAATTTCAATTGTGAAAACAAAGGAAAACAGATGGGAACAAAATGAAAACAAATGCAATGATTAAGATGCCATGATGCAAAACAATAATAAAGCAAGAAACAAACATTCTAGGGGTGTTTTCATACTTGGGATGTTACATCGGTGTAATGGTATCTGTTAATTAGTCCGTGTAGACAAAGTCATGACATTAGCCATGGTGATACTGTAACACGGTAACGAGTAAAAGGAATCATACCGGATATCGAGGATAATATGATATGATGATTACATAGTTTAATCACGGTCATATTATTCATCTCATCTCGAGATATTGATTGGTGTCACGAAGTAATAGGAACTTACTGAATAACCAACAGGTTCAGCAGAGTTCAATCGTATAACTTGTAGGAGTCAATATGGATGTTAACGGTCCTGATGTTGATTATTCATTGACAAATGTGTTTTCCAATCATGTCTACTAGCTATCAAACCTGTAGGGGTCACACATTTATGGCGTCAATGTCAGCTGTTCACATTGGATGGTCTAGAGAAAGAGCAGGTATCATCCGGATGGTTTCGGCGTGATAGAATTTATATTTACAGAATGGGGGACGTGAGACGTTCCTGGATGTCGGAAATATGTTTCTGGTATCAGTAGATAAAGTCGATGATTTTATCTAAAGGGTTTATAGGGTTCCAAAAGATTTTTGGAGAAAACCCGATAAGGGGGAGGGGGTGTGGGCCGGAGGGGAGCAGAAATGTCCCAGGGTTGCACCCAATTATTGGGTGGCTTCCAAGTGGGCCCTGGGGCCACTAATAAAGGCGCGATACCATCCCTGTAACTTTCCTTATTTGATTTTTGAAAAAATAAATAAAGGCTGAAAATTAAAGGGGAAAAGAGAAAGGGGAGGAGGAGTCCTAAAGGGAAAGGATTGTCCCAATTGGGAAAGGGGGTGCGGCGAAGGAGGCCTCCCCCTGATGGTGCAGGGCTTGCACTCGTTGGGAGACCCGAAGAGAAAGGTATGAAGAACACAACAACAAGTTTTCCCTCCGAAAGAAACCAAGGTTGAATCGACCAGTAGAAGAAAGAAATTACTTCTGAAGGTTGATGTTGCTGATGTTGGCAGGGCGCACTATCGGTTCAGAAGCAACGTGGAACCTACACAACACAATCAAATCACTTTGCCCCCAACGAAGCAGTGAGGTTGTCAATCTCACCGGTTTTACTGAAAACAAAGAGGTTAAACGTATGGTGTGGAAAACAATGTTTATTTGCAGTAGATGAAAAGAGAACAGTGATGGCAGTAGGAAAACTGTAGTAACAGTATGAAACCAGTGATTGCAGTGGTTGTATTATCAGTATAAAGGAAATGGGCTGGGGTCCACATTTCACTAGTCGTGTCTCTCCAGAACAGATAGATAGCGTGTTGGGTAAACAAATTACAGCTGGGCAATTGACACATATAAAGGTTGCACCGTAGTGCATATGCATAACATGATGATTACTATGTGATTCATGAAGGCATTACAACAACATTCATAGACCGTTATCCAACTGCATTTATGACTAATCATCCACCCTCAAAGTGTCATCCGAGCAAACCTTGGGTATTAAGTTGCAAGCAACAGATAATTGCATTCAGCAAAGTGTGTAATTTAAATAATGTAAACATCGTTGTTTTCTCCCTAATGGCAAAATCACATCCCCCACCCGTTACGTTTTTGTCACTCGAGCGTAAGTAAAATGGAGGCATGAACCCACTATCGAGGATAAATACTCCCTCTTGGAGTTACAAGCATCTACTTGGCCAGAGCATCTACTAGCAACGGAGATCATGCAAGATCATAAATAGCATACACATGAAATGAACACGATAGGTTGATAATCATTGAACATAGCATTCAATATTCATCGGATCCCAGCAAACGCAACATGTAGCATTACAATAGATGATCTTGATCATGTTAGGTAGCTCACAAGATCTAAACATGAGGCATAAAGAGGAGAGAACATCCATCTAGATACTGCTATGGAGCCGTAGTCCAAGGATGAACTACTCATGCATCACTCCGGAGGCGGGCATGGTGGTGTAGAGCCCGCCGGCGATGATTCCCCCTCCTGCAGGGTGCTGGGGAGAGCTCCAGAACCCTCCCGAACTAGGGTTGACGATGACGGCGGTTGCTGATGTTTCTGGTGGAAAAGGCTCGTGTGTTTAGGGTTAACCTCCCGAGAGGTATAAATAGGCAAGAGGGCAACGTCGGTAGGCGATAGGGGCCCACACCACCCCTAGGCGTGGCCAGAGGGGGTGCGCCTCCCTTTGGTGTGGGGCCCAAGTGGCCCCCTCCGGGTCCCCTCCGGACTCCGTGTGCGCGACAGATTTCTAAGACTTTTGATTTTCGAATCGTCCAATTCCGAGAATATTACCAGAAAAACTTTCCCGATATCAAAAACAGCAGAAAACAAGAACTGGCTCTATGGCATCTTGTCAATAGGTTAGTCCTAGAAAATCGATAAAATGGCATAAAGTGTAAAGGAAACATGTAGCATATGGCATGAAAACAACATGGTACATCAGAAATTGTGGATACGTTTATGGTTTATCAACATCCCCAAGCTTGGTTCCTACTCGTCCTCGAGTAGGTAAACGATAAAACAAATAATTTCTGAGGTAACATGCTACCAACATAAACTTGATCATCATAAAGTAAAGGCATATGTACTGTGAGATCATAGTACTTTAAACACAGGCATGCTAGATATAATTTTAACAATAAAACTTAGCAGTCACTTTGCATCATGAAAAGTAACACAAATAAAAGATCATGAATAATAATGCACTTGGAAGTTATACGTTTGTTTCGAGCATAAAGAAAACATATCAAAGTGATATTTTGCTTGTCCTTAAGAGTGGGGAAAAACATAAATGCCAGGACGCCTTCAAAGTTCAAGGGGATGACTAGAACAAATAATTTTAGAGCAAGTAATAACACATCATGAATCAATTAATAATAATCTTTGGGACTAAGCACGTTAAAATCAGAATGGCAACTACGGTATCTCAACTTTGCATAAAGTTAGAAGATGGAGACTCAACATAAAAGTAAAAGAAAGGCCCTTCGCAGAGGGAAGCAGGGATTAACTAATGTGCTAGAACTTTTTATTTTATTAAACAGAGGTATTGAAAATATTTTTTAGAGAGGTGTATGCTTATGTCAACAAATGGTAAACAGACAATACAGTACGTCACAAGCCAACTAGACTTCACAAGAGTGGCTCCCATTGAAGTGCGCAACTGGGGTCAGAAGGTCATCCCTCTTCTATTTTGCTTACACAATTATGGTTTGACTGGTAAACCAGGGGAAAAAATAGTGAAGAGAATTTTATAGTAACCAATTTTGGGGTTGGTCACCCCGCTGTCAGCTCTTCTATCGTTTTGGATAAGTGGATGTGCCACTAGTCCAGGTGTGTAAAGTCCAATCAACAAGTGAGATAAAGATCCTCTATTTACGTCCTCATGAGCTAAAATAGGGGCACAAAACAGGAGTAATTTTGAAAGTTTTAAAGGTAGCACATGAGACGGTTAAATACCACATTTAGGTAGGTATGGTGGACACATTTGGCAAACTTTGGTTTTTGGGAGTTGGATGCACAAGTAGAGCTCATACTCAGTACAGGTGGAGGCTAGCAAAAGAATGGGACCGACAAATCAAGAGAGCAATAATGGCAATAATCATGCATAGCGACAAAAACATTATTAATCAAAGCATAAAGGGTATTACAAGTTAAAACTAAATAATCATAGAGTCTATAGGTGACTGGTTTGTAGTCATAAACATGTTGTAAGCATGCGCCAAGTCAACCAAATAAAGCATTCGAAGGATAACACCACAAATTCATGCTTCAATATGATAAAAACAACTCTTGATTATTTAAATGGCACATTAAGCACTCTCAGCTATTTGAGACAAGTCATGCTACAATAACAACCACTAAGCATAGAATTAAAATAACATCTAGCATGACATGAAAAAGTCTAGCCATAGTCTATACAAGCTTCTTTTTGCACCGTTATAAGCACGAAAATTGTACTACTTCTTTCCAACACCAATTATTTTATACTAAATAAAAATCTCCAAGAGATATAACAATGAAACAAGAGAGTACTAACACTACTGTACTAGAACTAACAGCTCTGAATAAGAGATGGATAAAAAAACAGTAGCTAAAAGGATTGCAGCAGCTAGAAGAAAAACTAAGAATGCGAGCATAACAAGTATTCATATGAAAACGCGGAGTGTGTCTCGCTCCCACACAAATAATGTCGGGTTCCAAACATATTTATTACTGTAAGGAAAACAAAACAAAAAACAGACGCTCCAAGTAAAATTCATATGATGTGACCGAATAAAAATATAGTTTCACTAGAAGTGACGTGATAAATTGTTTATGAAGAAGGGGATGCCTTGGGCATCCCCAAGCTTAGACGCTTGAGTATTCTTAGAATTTGCTGGGATGAACCACGGGGGAATCCCCAAGCTTTGGCTTTGCACTCTTCTTGGTCACATTATATCACCCTCTTCTCTTGACCCTTGAAAAATTCCTTTTTACCTAGTGGAGCTCTCTGAGTGTGCCATTCAGAATAATTTACCATCATATCATCAAGAAGCTTTGTTGCTGCCCCAAAGTCATGGACATAAAGGTTCATCTAGCAGCTGAATCCAGAAGGTTTCTTGAAGAAAAATTCAGACCTGCATAAAAGGTTTGGATGATCATCCAAGTAGTCAGTCCATGAGTGGGACAATTCTTTACCAAAGATTTCATTATTTCCCAAGCTTTAGCAACATGATCATTATCAAGTTGCTTAAAATTCATAATGCTACTTTCTTAAGGATATAATCTTAGCAGGAGGATAATATTTTCCAATGAAAGCATCTTTACATTTAGTCCAAGAATCAAAACTATTTCTATGCAAAGATAGCAACCATTCTTTAGCTCTTCCTCTCAAAGAGAAAGGAAACAATTTTAGTTTAATAATATCTCCATATACATCCTTATATTTTTGCATCCCACATAGTTCAACAAAATTATTAATATGGGCAGCAGCATCATCAGTACTAACACCAGCAAATTTCTCTCTCATAACAAGGTTCAACAAGGCAGGCTTAATTTCATAAAAATCAACAGTAGGAGCAGGTGGAGCAATAGGTGTGCTAATAAAATCATTGTTGTTTGTGCTAGCGAAGTCACACAACTTAGTGTTCTCATGAGTAATCATTTTCACAATATTAAAAACAGGATGAAAGTAACAACTAGAACAAGAACTAAATTTTTTGTGTTTTAAATAAAGAGAAGCAAACAAGACAAAATAAAATAAACTAAGAAAAACAAAAACCAAAGTAAAGAGATTGGAAGTGAGAGACTCCCCTTACAGAAATCCTCCTTCTCCCCGGCAACGGCGCCAGAAAAGTGCTTGATGCTGTAGGGCTTGCGCTCGTTTGGAGACCCCAAGAGGAAGGTATGAAGAGCACAACAGCAAGTTTTTCCCTCATAAAAAACCAAGGTTGAATCGACCAGTAGGAGAAAGAAAACACTTCCAAAGGTTGATGCAGCTGATGTTGGCAAGACGCACTACCGGTTCAGAAGCAACATGGAACCTACAACACAATTAAATCACTTTTTCCCTACAAAGAAGTGAGGTTGTCAATCTCACCGGTTTTGCTCAAAATAAAGAGGTTAAACGTATGGTGTGGAAAACAGTACTTGTTTGCAATAGATGAAAATAGAACAGTGATGGCAGTAGGAAAACATAGTAACAGTATGAAAACAGTGATTGTAGTGGTTGTATTATCAGTATAATGGAAATGGATCGGGGTCTACAGTTAACTAGTGATGTCTCTCTAGAATAGATAGATAGCATGCTGGGTAAAAAAATTACAGCTGGGCAATTGACAGATTAAAGGCTGCCCCGTAGTGCATATGCATGACATGATGATTACTATGTGATTCATGCGGGCATTACAACAATATTCA
The DNA here is from genome assembly GCA_028641055.1 of Alopecurus myosuroides. Classification (NCBI taxonomy): domain Eukaryota; kingdom Viridiplantae; phylum Streptophyta; class Magnoliopsida; order Poales; family Poaceae; genus Alopecurus; species Alopecurus myosuroides. The sequence continues at coordinate 242,465,131 of CM054063.1, forward strand.
TAGACCGTTATCAACTGCATTTATGACTAATAATCCACCCTCAGAGTGTCATCCGAGCAAACCTTGGGTATTAAGTTGCAAGCAACAGATAATTGCATTAAGCAAATTGTGTAATGTAAACATCGTTGTTTTCTCCCTAATGGAAACATCACATCCCCCACCTATTACGTTTATGTCACTAGAGCGTAAGTAAAATGGAGGCATGAACCCACTATCGAGCAAAAATACTCCCTCTTGGAGTTACAAGCATCTACTTGGCGAGAGCATCTACTATTAACGGAGAGCATGCAAGATCATACATAACATAAACATGACAGAACATGATAGATTAATAATCATTGAACATAGCATTCAATATTCATCGGATCCCAGCAAACACAACATGTAGCATTACAATAAGATGATCTTGATCAAGTTAGGAAGATGATATGTCTCCAACGTATCTATAATTTCTGATGCTCCATGATGATATTATGCCAATTGCTACTTGTTTTCTCCCTTATTTATGTCATTTTTACATGTTTTCCGAGACTAACCTATTAACAAAATGCCAAGTGCCAATTCCATGTTTTCTGTTGTTTTTTATTTCAGAAAAGTTGTTCTGGAAATATTCTCGGAATTGGACCCCACAAAGCCCGAAGTGCCTATTTTCCCTGGAAGCATCCACAAGACCGAAGAGGAGACGAAGAGGGGCATCAGGGGGCCCACGCCATGGGGTGGCGCCCCCTAGCCGCGCCAGGGGATGGTGTGGGCCCCCAGGGCTCCACCGCATATGCCCTTACGCCTATTTATTCCCCCCGGATGGAAAACCCTAGGCACCTGATCAAATATCCCCGAAAAGTTCCGCAACCGCCATCACTGTCAACCCTAGATCAGGGGGGTTCTGAAGCTGTCTCCGGCACACTGTCGGAGAGGAAATCATCACTGGAGGCCTCTCTATCACCAGGCCTGCCTCCGGAGTGATGCGTGAGTAGTTCATCCTTGGACTACGGGTCCATAGCAGTACCTAGATTGTTGTCTCCTCCTCATATGCCTCCATGTTTAGATCTCTTGAGCTGCCTAACATGGTCGAGATTGATCTTATCTATCTCTATGTGTTGTGTTTGCTGGGATCCGATGAATATTGAACTTATGCCAAGTTGATTATAGTCTTTATTTGCATATGTTATTTGTGATCTTGCATGCTTTCAGTTGCTAGTGGTTGCTCTGGCAAAGTAGTTGCTAGTGACTCCAAGGGGGAGTATTTATGCTCGATAGTGGGTTCATGCCTCCTTTTCACCTTGCTCGAGTGACAGAAACATGAAGGGGGAGGATCTGTTTCTTGCAACTTAGTACCTAAGGGGGGTCGGATGATAATCTGAGGGTGGATTATTAGTTATAGATGCAGATGGATGTCGTTCTATGTATCTTGTTGTAATGCCCGCACTAAATACCATACTAATCTTCATGTCATATTGTGCACTATGGTGCAACCTTTATTTGTCAATTGCCCGGCTGTAATTTGTTCACCCACCATGCTATCTTTTATGAAGAGACACCACTAGTGAACCTATGAACCCCGGTCCATTTTCTTACACTGTTAAACAAGCCTCTACAATTTCCTGTTTTCTTTACTTACTGCAAGCATACACCATTTTCAACACTATACGTCTAATCTTTGTTTTCAGCAAGACCGGTGAGATTGACAACCTCACTGTACCATTGGGACAAAGTATTTTGGTTGTGTTGTGTGCAGGTTCCACGTTGTTGCTGACACCGGTGAGCCATAACCACTGTTAGTGGCATCAACCTTCCGAATGTCCTCTTTCTCCTACTGGATTGACAACCTTGGTTCTTAACTAAGGGGAAAACTCCTACCGCTGTGCTCATCACACCCTCCTCTTGGGGTATCCCAACTAGTGGAAGATCCGCACCATCAGCAGCTCACAAGATCTAAACATGAGGCCTATAGAGGAGAGAACAACCATCTAGCTACCGCTATGGACCAGTAGTCCAAGGATGAACTACTCAAGAATCACTCCGGAGGCGGGCATGGTGGTGTAGGGCCCTCCGGTGATCATACTCCCTCCCGGCAGGGTGCCGGGAAGAGATCTAGAACCCTCCCGAACTAGGTTTGACGATGACGGCGGCTGCGGATGTTTTTGGTGGAAAGCCTCGTGTGTTTAGGGTTAACCTCCCGAGAGTTATAAATAGGCGAGAGGGCAACATCGGTGGACGGCCAGGGGGCCCACACCACCCCCAGGCGTGGCCACAGGGGGAGTCGCCCTATGGTGTGGGGCCCCTGTGGCCTCCATTCTTTAGCTCTTCCTCTCAAAGAGAAAGGAAACAATTTCAGTTTAATAATATCTCCATATACATCCTTATATTTTTTGCATCCCACATAGTTCAACAAAATTATTAATATGGGCAGCAGCATCATCAGTACTAACACCAGCAAATTTCTCTCTCATAACAAGGTTCAACAAGGCAGGCTTAATTTCATAAAAATCAACAGTAGGAGCAGGTGGAGCAATAGGTGTGCTAATAAAATCATTGTTGTTTGTGCTAGCGAAGTCACACAACTTAGTGTTCTCATGAGTAATCATTTTCACAATATTAAAAACAGGATGAAAGTAACAACTAGAATAAGAACTATTTTTTGTGTGTTTTAAATAAAGAGAAGCAAACAAGACAAAATAAAATAAACTAAGAAAAACAAAACCAAAGTAAAGAGATTGGAAGTGAGAGACTCCCCTTACAGAAATCCTCTTTCTCCCCGGCAACGGCGCCAGAAAAGTGCTTGATGGTGTAGGGCTTGCGCTCGTTTGGAGACCCCAAGAGGAAGGTATGAAGAGCACAACAGCAAGTTTTTCCCTCAGAAAAAACCAAGGTTGAATCGACCAGTAGGAGAAAGAAAACACTTCCGAAGGTTGATGCAGCTGATGTTGGCAAGACGCACTACCGGTTCAGAAGCAACATGGAACCTACAACACAATCAAATCACTTTGTCCCAACAAAGAAGTGAGGTTGTCAATCTCACCGGTTTTGCTCAAAATAAAGAGGTTAAACGTATGGTGTGGAAAACAGTACTTGTTTGCAATAGATGAAAATAGAACAGTGATGGTAGTAGGAAAACATAGTAACAGTATGAAAACAGTGATTGTAGTGGTTGTATTATCAGTATAATGGAAATGGACCGGGGTCTACAGTTAAGTAGTGATGTCTCTCTAGAATAGATAGATAGCATGCTAGGTAAAAAAATTACAGCTGGGCAATTGACAGATTAAAGGTTGCCACGTAGTGCATATGCATGACATGATGATTACTATATGATTCATGCGGGCATTACAACAATATTCATAGACCGTTATCAACTGCATCTATGACTAATAATCCACCCTCAGAGTGTCATCCGAGCAAACCTTGGGTATTAAGTTGCAAGCAACAGATAATTGCATTAAGCAAATTGTGTAATGTAAACAATGTAAACATCGTTGTTTTCTCCCTAATGGAAACATCACATCCCCCACCTATTATGTTTATGTCACTAGAGCGTAAGTAAAAGGGAGGCACGAACCCAGTATCGAGCAAAAATACTCCCTCTTGGAGTTACAAGCATCTACTTGGCCAGAGCATCTACTAGTAACGGAGAGCATGCAAGATCATAAATAACATAAACATGACAGAACATGATAGATTAATAATCATTGAACATAGCATTCAATATTCATCGGATCCCAGCAAACACAACATGTAGCATTACAATAAGATGATCTTGATCAAGTTAGGAAGATGATATGTCTCCAACGTATCTATAATTTCTGATGCTCCATGATGATATTATGCCAATTGCTACTTGTTTTCTCCCTTATTTATGTCATTTTTACATGTTTTCCGAGACTAACCTATTAACAAAATGCCAAGTGCCAATTCCATGTTTTCTGTTGTTTTTTATTTCAGAAAAGTTGTTCTGGAAATATTCTCGGAATTGGACCCCACAAAGCCCGAAGTGCCTATTTTCCCTGGAAGCATCCACAAGACCGAAGATGAGACGAAGAGGGGCATCAGGGGGGCCACGCCATGGGGTGGCGTCCCCTAGCCGCGCCAGGGGATGGTGTGGGCCCCCAGGGCTCCACCGCATATGCCCTTACGCCTATTTATTCCCCCCGGATGGAAAACCCTAGGCACCTGATCAAATATCCCGAAAAGTTCCGCAACCGCCGTCACCGTCAACCCTAGATCAGGGGGGTTCTGAAGCTATCTCCGGCACACTGTCGGAGAGGAAATCATCACTGGAGGCCTCTCCATCACCAGGCCTGCCTCCGGAGTGATGCGTGAGTAGTTCATCCTTGGACTACGTGTCCATAGCAGTACCTAGATTGTTGTCTCCTCCTCATATGCCTCCATGTTTAGATCTCTTGAGCTGCCTAACATGGTCGAGATTGATCTTATGTAACTCTATGTGTTGTGTTTGCTGGGATCCGATGAATATTGAACTTATGCCAAGTTGATTATAGTCTTTATTTGCATATATTATTTGTGATCTTGCATGCTTTCTGTTGCTAGTGGTTGCTCTGGCCAAGTAGTTGCTAGTGACTCCAAGAGGGAGTATTTATGCTCGATAGTGGGTTCGTGCCTCCTTTTCACCTTGATCGAGTGACAGAAACGTGAAGGGGGAGGATGTGTTGTTGCCACTAGGGAGATAACAGCGGTGAGAGTGCCCACGTGTACAATCATTGCTTACATTACACACATTGTTTAATGCAGTTATCTGTTGCTTGCAACTTAATACCTAAGGGGGGTCGGATGATAACCTGAGGGTGGATTATTAGTCATAGATGCAGTTGGATTACGGTGAAAGTGCATTTCGTTTTCCCAGTGTTTTGTGTGTTAGTTAACAATACTAAGTACATTATTTATCGAGGTGTTTAGTGTGCAGGTGTTATACTTAACATCGGCATCGAGCACTGAAAAGTCGGTGAAGTTTGGCCTGAGGTTTTTGGGACAGAACTCAACCGGATTATTCGGACCGGATATTCCGGTTGCTGAGAAAGGAGCTCAAAAATGGCTAAGGACTGAGGATTTTGCATACTGGAATCAACCGGATTATTCGGACCGGATATTTCATCCTGGACCGGATATTCCGGTTACTGCGAAAAAATGCTAAGGACTGAAGTTTTGAGCTACTGGAGTGAACCGGATTATTTGGAGCGGATTATTCATCCCGGACCGGATATTCCGGTTGCTGCGAAAAACTGCTAAGGACTGGAAGTTTTGAGCTACTGGAGTCAACCGGATTATTTGTACCGGATATTTCATATCTACCGGATATTCCGGTTGCAGTTGAGGAAATGGAAAAATGGCTAAGGACTAGAAGATTTGCGTACTGGCATCTACCGGATTATTTGTACCGGATTATTTCAAATCAACCGGATAATCCGGTCCAGCACTGCAGTTCAGCGTGGAGCAAACTAACCGGATAATCCGGTCCAAACTTGAACCGGATATTCCGGTACCTTTTTTCCTGCACAACGACTAGTTGTGAGGAGGGACTATAAATAGCCCTCCTCTTCTTCCTCAAGATCTAGTTCTTCCCCTTAGCATTGATGAGCATTTAAGAACTCACCAAATCCCTCATAACTCCCAATCCCTCCACCCAATCTTGAAGATCTTTGGAGGATTGAAGGAGAAGGCCCCGATCTACATCTTCACCGACCCGTTCTTCATTTCCCCCTCTCTAGCTCGAGGGATCTTGCCTAGGGTTTCCTCTTGTGGAGAACCTAGGCAGCTTGTTTCTAGTTGGTGATTCAAGAGTTGTTGGGAGCCCCCAATTAAGTTGTGGGTGTGTGCCCCAAGGTGTTTGTAAAGGATTTGATCCCCGCCTCAAAGGGGTTCTATAGTGGAAGGTGAACTAGGCCTTTGTGGCGAAGTTCATCGGAGAATAGGGTGAAGCCTTAGTGGCGTTGAGTAGGCCTTTGTGGTGAGCTCACACCCCTCCAACGAGACGTACTCCCCTAAAAAGGAGGAACTCGGAAATACATCGTGTCTCCGTGTGCTTCCATCGGTTACCTCGTTCCTCCCTCTCTTTACTTACTTGTACTTGTTGCTTTGATTGCTTGTCTTGTCATATAGGTAAATTCATCACTAGTTGCACTATCTAGAGAATTTACCTTTCTTGTCAAGCCTAAATTTGAGAAAAATTAAAATTTGCCGTAGCACCTATTCACCCCCCCCCCTCTAGGTGCCCATACTATACTTTCAATTGGTATCAGAGCCTCGGCTCTTCTATCGGGCTTAACCGCCTAAGAGTTTAAGTATGGGTGATGAGGATGACGCTCCGTCCGAAGGAAATGTGTCCATGAATGATCTCAATGCTTTGAGAGAATCATTGACCTCATCCATAGACACTAAATTTGAGGAGTTGCGTCTTCTCATGACAACGCTCCTCAAAGCCAAGGAACCGGAGGTGGTCGACTCATCCCCTCCGGAAACGGAGGGTGCCAAGATTGGGGTTGATGGTGAACCACCTAAAACTGCTTCCGCCGAACAATCCGCTAAGAAGGGTGTGAATGGAAAGGAAGGATATCATGCCGTTGAAGGCAATTATTCTCCCGATCCTCCCATCCCTTTTCCTCATATAATTCCTAGGGGAGATCCACCTAAAATTGATGCATATTCTTTTCGTGAATGGCAATACTACATGGAGACTCACTTGAACTCTTCTTGTATAGATCTTTGGAGAATCACTCGTGATGGATACAAGCCATATGATCCCAAGAATCTCACAAGAAGAGAGGTTGTAGATTGCCAACTCAATTACACCGCTTTGTCCATCCTTCATCAAGCCGTGGGCCCCAATCACATGCCGCATCTTCAACACTTCTCCACCGCCAAAGAGACATGGGATGCCCTTGTCGTCATGTTTGTTGGGAATGAAAGCATGCAAAGAAATCGCTATGACACCTTGACCAATGAGGCCGAAGGATTCTTCATGCGTGATGGAGAAGATCACGTTGACATGTATCGGAGGCTCAAATCTCTTGCCACCGCCTTCTCTAATGCGGGTGCAACACATATTGATGATGCTTGGATCAAGAGGAAGTTCATAATTGCCGTGATGCCTTTCGAGGGCACGGATATGAAGAGCATTCAAGGGAGACATGATTTCTCCACCATGACCTCTACCCAAGTCATGCAAGAGTTGAGCTCCTACAAAGTGCAAACCAAGAATGCTCTTGACAACCGTGCTAGGGCCATTGGAATGCATCAAGGAGCTTCCGTTGCTTTGAAGGCCAAGGTGTTGACAAGAGAAGTTGAGAATGATGAAGATGGTGAAGAAGCATTGCCTCCATTGAAGGAACAAGAATATGATCCCGTTCTAAAGGATCTAATAGCTCTCACCGTGCAAAAGTTTTGGAACAATCCCCCAAAAGGCAAGAAGTTTGTTGAGGAGAAGACCAAGTCTCGTTATGGTAATGATGGGGCTCAAAAAGTGAGATCTTGCTTCAATTGCCAAGACAAGTACCACTTCATTGAGGAATGCCCATATGAGAATAGAGAAAACCATAGTGGCAAGCTCATCCGCAAGGACAAGTCCAAGGTTGAATACAAGAAACCTCATTTCAAGAAGAAACCTTTCAATAAGAAGACTCCTACCAAGTTTGTGCTCTTGACTCAAGAGGAGTATGATTCCGGGAGTGATGAAGAAGAAGAAACAACAAGTGAAGTGGCCGCTCTAGCTATTGCTTCCACTCCATCTTCGTCATCCCTCTTTGAATCTCCCAATGAAAATCTTCCTCAACGCGATGCCAAGTGCTTCATGGCTAAGGCCACGGAGGTATCATCTTCTCCTAACTCTAAGACCCCTAGTGAACTAGAACATATTTCTTGTCTTAGAGAAGAAGAGGAAAGAGCCTCCTTGGACCGTTTTATGTCTAACATGCAAGGGGAGACCAAGAAGTACTTTGAGCATCTCATGAGGCAATTGGGAGAGGCCCAAGAGGCCCTTGAGAAGAAAGGTGAGATTGAGAGAAGGGATGCGGATGAAATTGCATCTCTCTCAATGACTCTTGAAGAAGAGCATGATGGTAGAGTTTCTTTAGAGGATGAACTTGAAACTATTGAAACCACTCATAATGAACTTGTCTCTAAAATCATTAAGGAACGTGATCTTGCTATTGCTAAATATAAAAAGGCTAAAAAGGATAAAGTTGAGTTTGGGGTTGGTCATGGTAAACTAACCGAGGAGTTTGAAAAGCTAACCATTGCTCACAAAGCTTTGGAAAGCCAACACTCATCCCTCACATAGTTGCATGAACAACTTCAAACTCAACTTACTCAAGCTAACCATCCTAGCACTTCTACTTCTTCTTGTGATCATGCAAATATTATTGAAGAAAATGCTAGGTTGAAGGATGAGCTTGCAAGGCTCAAGGGCAAAAGCACACAAGGTGAAAAGGTGGTGCTTGCCACCCCACAAGTGGTTGCCTCAAGCACTAATGCGGTCATTTCTAGACCACAAGTGAGTGCTCCAAGGCAACAAGTGGGCAAGCAAGGACTTGGTTATGTAGCCAAGAAAAGGAACAAGAAGAAGAAGAACAAGAAGAAGAACAAGAAGAAGAACAAACATGGTGCTTCGGGTGGTATTGTCATGAGGGACAACACTACTCGTAGCTCCTCCGCGGGAACTAACAACCCACACCATTTCTTATATGTTGATTATTATGGTGTTGTGCAAGCTAAATATGTTGGTCCTATTGAGGGTTTTGTTGACTACACTATATGGGTTCCCAAGACCCTTGTTGCTAACATGAAGGGACCCAACTCGGGTCCTAACTCTAGTCAATGATCTCTTGCAGGACTATGCTTCCGGTGGGACTAAATGGATTCTTGATAGTGGATGCACTAATCATATGACCGGAAGCAAAGAACTTGTGACGGAGTTGCAACCAAATGACATCCAAGCAACCGTCACCTATGGGGACTCGTCCAAGTCTAAGGTATCCGGATTTGGCAAGGTTGTGGTGGCTCCCGATATCACTATCGTGAACGTCATGCTTGTCGAATCCCTTGGTTACAATTTACTTTCCGTCCGTTCTCTTAGTAAGATGGGTCTTTCCGTCTTCTTTGATGGTGATATGGTGGTCCTTTTGAGAAGCAAGACTCTTGACGTCGTTCACGTGGGACATGTTGAAAATGAGTTGTATGTGGTGGACTTTTCGAAGTCAACCAACACTCAAGCAATGTGTCTTTTCGGGAAGGCGGATTTGGGATGGTTGTGGCATCGCCGCCTATCCCATGTCAACATGAGAACTTTGCAAAGTCTTCACAAAAGTGGCCTTATTGTTGGACTAAATGAAAATGTTTCCTTTGCAAAGGATCGCGTTTGTAGGTCATGTGTTGAGGGGAAGATGCATGACATTGTGCACAAGGCCAAGACTATTATCTCATCAAAGAGGATCTTGGAGCTTCTTCATGTTGATCTCTTTGGTGCCGTGCCCGAGGCAAGTCTTGGCGGCAAGAAGTATTGCTTGGTGATTGTCGATGATTATTCAAGATACACTTGGGTTTATTTCTTCAAGTGCAAGAGTGAGACTCAACAAACCATCATCGACTTCTCCAACGAAGTGCAACGTCAACACAATGTGCAAATCATGGCTATTAGGAGTGATAATGGGTCGGAGTTCAAGAACTATACATTGAATGAATTTCTTAGTGAAGAAGGCATTCGTCACCAATACTCCGCCACTTACACTCCTCAACAAAATGGTGTTGCCGAAAGGAAGAATCGCACTCTCTTGGATATGGCAAGGACCATGTTGGCGGAGTACTCTTCTCCCCAATATTTATGGGCCGAGGCCGTATCCACCGCATGCCACTCCTCCAACCGCCTCTACATCCGCAAAGGCTTGAGCAAGACCCCATATGAGATCCTCACCGGCAACAAGCCCAACGTATCCTACTTCCGTGTATTCGGTTGTAAGTGCTTTTATTTGATCAAGGGTATTAGGTTGTCGAAATTTCAATCCAAAACTATTGAGGGTATTTTTGTTGGTTACGGTGCCGAATCCCACACTTATAGAGTCTATGACAAAGCCTCACGGATTGTCATAGAATCTTGTAGTGTGGTGTTCGAGGAAAATGACGGCTCCCAAGTGGCGCAATTTCATGTTTCAAATGTAGATGTTGAAATGCCTCAAGAAGCCATAGGAAGGATGGGTGTGGGATTCTTCCGCCCCATCGAGGGACACCTTATGGCGACTCGAGAAGGACTATGCTCTACCCAAGTGGAGCCCTCCTCTACATTTGAAGATCAAGCCAAGGAGCCACCTACTACACCTAACCGAGAACATATTCAAGACCCTCCTCTCATTGATCAAGTGACTCCGCAAGTCGTACCCACTCCTCTCACTAATGCGAGTCAAGATCAAGGCCAAGATCATTCTTCCTCGTCATCCTCTTCTCAAGTTGAAGCTAGTGTTGAAGATATTGTTGATGACAATGTTTATGATCAAGGCCATGTTGGTCAAGATGGGGACCCAAATGATCAAGATGATCAAGTGATCCCTCCTCGCAATAATGAGGAGATCGAAGCCCGTCGCATCAAAAGGATAAGAAGAGCTTTGAAGCAAATTGATGCCCAAGATAACAAGGTCTTGGAGGATGTTCAAGCTAGAAGATCCACTAGAAGGCAATTGGCTCATTTTTGTGAGCATCAAGCTCATATCTCTATGGTGGAGCCTAAGAAAGTGTATGAAGCTCTTGAGGACTCCGATTGGGTTGAAGCTATGCATGATGAGCTCAATAACTTTGAGCGCAACAAGGTTTGGAGATTGGTTGAGAAACCCAAGGATTGCCACAATGTTATTGGCACCAAGTGGATATTCAAGAACAAGCAAGATGAGAATGGCATTGTCATTAGGAACAAGGCAAGATTGGTCGCTCAAGGTTACACCCAAGTTGAAGGCATTGACTTTGATGAAACCTATGCGCCCGTGGCTCGCCTTGAGTCCATCCGTATCCTCCTTGCTTATGCTTCCTCACATAATTTCAAGTTGCAACAAATGGATGTGAAAAGTGCTTTCTTGAATGGTCCACTAAAAGAGGAGGTATATGTTAAGCAACCTCCGGGGTTCGAGAATCTCAACTTTCCCAACCACGTTTACAAACTTGACAAGGCTCTCTATGGTCTCAAACAAGCACCTCGTGCTTGGTATGAGCACCTTAGGGAGTTGTTAGATGATCGTGGTTTCGAAGTTGGGAAGATTGACCCCACTCTCTTCACCAAGAGAGTAAAGGGAGAGCTTTTCATATGCCAACTCTATGTGGACGATATCATCTTTGGCTCAACTAACCAAGCTTTCAATAATGAGTTCTCTAAGCTTATGACTGACAGGTTTGAGATGTCCATGATGGGTGAGCTTAAATTCTTCCTTGGCTTTGAGATCAAGCAATTGGCCCGTGGTACCTTCATTTCTCAAGCCAAGTATACTCAAGACATGCTCAAGAGGTTTAACTTCCAAGAGGCAAAGATCAAAACCACTCCTATGCAAGTCAAGTGTCATCTATCACGCAATCCAAAAGGGAGTAAGGATGTGGACCAAAAGCTCTATCGTTCTATGATTGGTTCTTTGCTCTATCTTTGTGCATCTAGGCCCGATATCGTTTTGAGTGTAGGTGTGTGTGCAAGGTATCAAGCGGCTCCTAAGGATTGCCATCTAATGGCGGTTCATAGAATCTTTCGTTATTTGGTTCATACCTCAAGATTTGGTTTGTGGTACCCAAAGGGGGCACAATTTACTCTCAATGGATATACGGATTCCGATTGGGCGGGTGATCAAGATGATAGGAAGTCAACTTCGGGGGCTTGCCAATTCCTTGGTAGGTCCCTTGTAAGTTGGTCCTCGAAGAAACAAAATTGCATCTCTCTCTCCACCGCCGAAGCGGAATATGTTGCCGCCGCAAGTGCATGCACCCAATTGCTATGGATGAGGCAAACTCTCAAGGAATATGGAGTTCATTTGGACAAAGTACCTCTTCTATGTGACAATGAAAGTGCTATCAAGATTGCATACAATCCGGTGCAACACACAAGGACGAAGCACATTGAGATTCGCCACCACTTCATCCGTGATCACGTGGCGAGAGGAGACATTGCACTCGGTTATGTGCCCACCAAGGACAATCTTGCGGATATTTTCACGAAGCCACTTGATGATGCAAGGGTCATGTTCTTGAGGAATGAGCTAAATGTGATTGATTCAAGGAGTTTGGCTTGACTATCTTGCGCACACCCCTATAGATGAAACGTGTTCGAGCTTAGATGTAGGCATGGACATAGGGGGAGTGCTATCCTAACACATTGGGTTCTCCCTCCCCCCATTATGCCCATAGCAAAAAATTCATTGTAATCTCTCTTTTTCTAATGTTGAATTGTGAGCTTCAATGTTGAGTTTTGGCAATGCCCCCAAGATATATCTTCGCAGTTGCATACCAAGAACTCTTACATGGTGGCTTCGGCCACCAACCTCTTCATTGCGAAGAGTTGGATCTTAGTTGGGTTTGTCTACTTGTCATTTTATTGCATTTCGTGTGTTTTTTCCGGCTAAGTGTTTCTTCCTAGGAAAATCCCACTCAATTGTTTTTTTTGGTTGGTTGCTTCTTGCTCTTGAGAGGGATAAGTACTAGTCTCAGTTTGGTAATTCTATCCTAAGCCTTTCTCTCAAAAAGCCTTTCTTTCTAAGCACTAGTGTCGTCCGTTGAAAACGAGGAAATTTCGAATCTGGAGGCAGTCGGAATTTCCGGTTCAGTTTTGAACCGGAATATCCGGCTGTACCGGAATATCCGGTTCAAACTTGAACCGGAATATCCGGTTCGGCGAAATCCATATAACCTGGAGCCCGACGGGGATGGGCAGTTCTTGCCCTATTTCCCGTCCGCTCCTCCCCACCAAATCGCCGCCGCCGTGGTTCTTGGCCTCCCGGGCCGTTTCCTCCGCAAGATCTTGGAGATTTGACCCGGATCTTGATCTCCTCGCGTTTTGGATCGATTCTACCCAAGCTTTTCTCTCCATGGATCCCGGTATAGTTCAAATCTCTTGAATCTTGGTGCTATAACCTCACCTTCCATGGATGTGCGTTTTTGTTGGCTTGCTTGGTAGATTTCGTTCCGAAGAGGACTCCCCATACATGCTAGAAATCATAGAGTAGATCACTTGTTTGCAATCCTTGTGGAAATCTGAGATCTAGGTTGATTTTGTGCTGTTCCGAAATTTACCGGAATATCCGGTCCACGACTGAACCGGAATATCCGGGTAACCGGAATATCCGGTTCAGTTTTGAACCGGAATATCCGGCTGAGTCCAGTACTGTTTTAAGGGCAGCCCCAAATGAATCTTTCCCAGATTTCCACCTCGATTGTTTCCTGTCATCTCCTCTATCGTTTCTATGTATGATTGTATCCGTTGTATGACACTAGTGTACTCATCTTGTGCTTTTCCTACTATATCTTGTTTCACAGATGGTGACCACGATCGAAGCGTTCCAAAGCGCAAGAAGCTTGTCTCTACCCGTAACAAGAGGAAACCTCGGCTCAACTATAAGACCGACATTCCGATTCAGGAGTTCAATGAGCTCAGAAAGAAGGATGCCTATCTGTCTCCAAGGGTTGGCAACATTGATCCTCGTTTCTGGAATCTGGAGCAGTCCTACATTTACACTGACATCTATTGTGACTTCCGCTATCCGTGCCGCCCTATGCATCCATATGACCATGCCGCTCTCAAGGCCAAGGATGAGTTTGCTGATGCTGCCAGTATTGTTGAGCGCTTCGGTTTGGTGAAGCTGATGGAGACCCAGTGCAACTACAACACGCAGCTGGTGATGCAGTTTATGTCCACCCTCGTGTACTCCACTGGTGATATTGTGACCCGTCTTAAGTGGATGTCTGGAGATACACCTTGTGAGGCATCCTTTGAGAGGTTTGCTCGGCATCTTGGCTACTCTTACAGCGAGCACCCTCCTCTTGGTCACCGCGTCCATGAGGTTGATAGGCCGAGGAGGGAGGTGTCCATGGCTGAGCTTTACGCCCCTGGTTTCACTGTTGGGGGGCTTGAGGGACTGCTTCCTCTTTATGATCAGCTGGTGCGTATCTTCAGAGCTTTCCTTGTGCCGACTGGAGGTAACAACGATGCTCTCACCACTCCTCTGTGCAACCTTCTGATTCTGGCTAAGGAGTGTATGGAGGAAGAGGACCCGGCTGTCTCATATACTGTGGATGTGATGGACATCATCTTTCACGAGCTCTATGCTGCTATGATTGGTGGCTACACCATACCCTATGCTCCCTACATCATGATGCTTATCAAGTATGAGATGCGGAAGGAGTACACCGAGCTACCCATGGTTGAGCACAAGGTGAGGAAGCTGTATGTCAAGAGGAAGGTGAAGACTGCGGCTGCTTCTCGGAGTGCTCCATTTGAGGGTGGTTCCTCTATGGGTGGTCCTTCTAGCTCTCAGTCTGATCCCAGGGTGCCTGTGTCTGATCTCACCACTTTGCGCAACGTCAGGAAGCTATCCTGGTTTCAGCGCAACGTGCTCTGCATGAAGCTGGACATTCACAAGGAACAGTACAGGGCATATCGCAGGGACACTGATTTGGCCAGCTCTCAGCGTCAGATTCTCCATCACGTGAGTGGTGGCACTGGTGATGTTCCTGCTCCTCTTGATGCTCAGTCCTACTCTGCTTGGTCTGCTGAGGATTCCACTCCTTGGGAGAGCATTGAGGCGGCCCTCAGGTCTACTCGGGAGACTGCTTCACGAGCTCATGATGCTGCTGCTGATGAGGAGGAGTCTGATGATGAGCAGGGATCTGGAGACGAGTCGGATGCTTAGACCGTGTCTGGGGCGCTAGTTAGCTATTTCCCTCCTTTTTGGTGTCTCGATGCCAAAGGGGGAGAAGTAGCTATTATAGACTACGGGATTTGCATGGGTTCGGGCACAAGCATTTGCTTTTATCCTTCCTTTGAGAGCTTGTGTCCATTTTATCTTCATTTGTCGTGCTTGTGAACTTGTCGTTTATTGTCGTTTAAAACTATGTGTGCTATTATGTGTGTGACTATTGGTTATCTGGATATTATCATGGTTATCTATTTATGGTGTGTTGGTTATCTATCGGATATGTTGAGGAGATTATCTATGATTGTGCTTGGTTATTCTTGGATATATCGTTCTCGCACAAGGTATATACTTCTTTACACTCAACATATTGGTGATGTTGTCTCTTTGTCGTGTTTTCTACTTGTTGAAAATCTTTTCCTATACATCATTGCATCTATTTGCGTTTGAGGCAAACAAAATATATGCATAGAGATAGGGGGAGAGATTTTCATCTTGTTTCAAGCATGCTTACTGTCAAGGTTTATTGCAAATCTTAGTATTGTCATCTAACACCAAAAAGGGGGAGATTGAAAGTGCATTTCGTTTTCCCAGTGTTTTGTGTGTTAGTTAACAATACTAAGTACATTATTTATCGAGGTGTTTAGTGTGCAGGTGTTATACTTAACATCGGCATCGAGCACTGAAAAGTCGGTGAAGTTTGGCCTGAGGTTTTTGGGACAGAACTCAACCGGATTATTCGGACCGGATATTCCGGTTGCTGAGAAAGGAGCTCAAAAATGGCTAAGGACTGAGGATTTTGCATACTAGAATCAACCGGATTATTCGGACCGGATATTTCATCCTGGACCGGATATTCCGGTTACTGCGAAAAATTGCTAAGGACTGAAGTTTTGAGCTACTGGAGTCAACCGGATTATTTGGACCGGATTATTCATCCCGGACCGGATATTCCGGTTGCTGCGAAAAACTGCTAAGGACTGGAAGTTTTGAGCTACTGGAGTCAACCGGATTATTTGTACCGGATATTTCATATCTACCGGATATTCCGGTTGCAGTTGAGGAAGTGGAAAAATGGCTAAGGACTAGAAGATTTGCGTACTGGCATCTACCGGATTATTTGTACCGGATTATTTCAAATCAACCGGATAATCCGGTCCAGCACTGCAGTTCAGCGTGGAGCAAACTAACCGGATATTCCGGTCCAAACTTGAACCGGATATTCCGGTACCTTTTTTCCTGCACAACGACTAGTTGTGAGGAGGGACTATAAATAGCCCTCCTCTTCTTCCTCAAGATCTAGTTCTTCCCCTTAGCATTGATGAGCATTTAAGAACTCACCAAATCCCTCATAACTCCCAATCCCTCCACCCAATCTTGAAGATCTTTGGAGGATTGAAGGAGAAGGCCCCGATCTACATCTTCACCGACCCGTTCTTCATTTCCCCCTCTCTAGCTCGAGGGATCTTGCCTAGGGTTTCCTCTTGTGGAGAACCTAGGCAGCTTGTTTCTAGTTGGTGATTCAAGAGTTGTTGGGAGCCCCCAATTAAGTTGTGGGTGTGTGCCCCAAGGTGTTTGTAAAGGATTTGATCCCCGCCTCAAAGGGGTTCTATAGTGGAAGGTGAACTAGGCCTTTGTGGCGAAGTTCATCGGAGAATAGGGTGAAGCCTTAGTGGCGTTGAGTAGGCCTTTGTGGTGAGCTCACACCCCTCCAACGAGACGTACTCCCCTAAAAAGGAGGAACTCGGAAATACATCGTGTCTCCGTGTGCTTCCATCGGTTACCTCGTTCCTCCCTCTCTTTACTTACTTGTACTTGTTGCTTTGATTGCTTGTCTTGTCATATAGGTAAATTCATCACTAGTTGCACTATCTAGAGAATTTACCTTTCTTGTCAAGCCTAAATTTGAGAAAAATTAAAATTTGCCGTAGCACCTATTCACCCCCCCTCTAGGTGCCCATACTATACTTTCATACGGTCTATGTATATTGTTGTAATGCCCGCACTAAATATCATAGTAGTCATCATGTCATGAATGTGCACTACGGTGCAACCTTTATTTGTCAATTTCCCATCTGTAATTTGTTCACCGAACATGCTATATTTTCTGGAGAGACACCAATAGTGAACCTATGAACACCGGTCCATTTTCTTACACTGTTAAATAAGCCTCTACAATTTCCTTCTTTCTTTACTTACTGCAAGCATACACCATTTTCCACACTATACGTCTAATCTTTGTTTTCAGCAAGACCGGTGAGATTGACAACCTCACTATACCGTTGGGACAAAGTATTTTGGTTGTGTTGTGTGCAGGTTCCACGTTGTTGCTGACACCGGTGAGCCATCACCACTGTCAGTGGCATCAACCTTCCAAAGGTCCTCTTTCTCGTACTGGACTGATAACCTTGTTTCTTAACTAAGGGGAAAACTCCTACCGCTGTGCTCATCACACCCTCCTCTTGGGGGTATCCCAACGATTGCAAGATCTACACCATCAAGGACTTTTTCTGATGCTGTTGCCGGGGAGAAAGAAGTCTTCTGGAAAGGGGAGTCTCTCACTCTGAACCTCTTTATTTTTTTTATTGTCTTGTTTTTATTTTTTTGTCTTGTTTTGCTTCTCTTTATCAAAAACATAAAAAAATTAGTTCTTATTCTAGTTGTTAATTTTTTGCTTTATCATGCTTTCTATCAATGTTTGATGTCTTTGAAACTAGATATTATAGGCAAAGTGGGTTCACAAATGAACAACAAAAATATTATAAGGAACACCACTTGTAACAAAAAGGAATACACTTATAGGAGCAAATTAATAAATTGCATGACTATGCTAAAAACTTGTGCTCTACTTATAATGTTACTTATTGCTTTGATAAATCTTGTTGTTGTAGGAGGTATAAACACCTCCCTTTCCAATGTGAGTATAATGATAATGTTACCATATCTTCTTATGTTAAGGGAAATTGTGGATTATATGATGTGGAACAAATTGAAGAATTTATTGCTTGGAAGGGTGCATTCAAAATTTCCTATTTGCTTGAAAGTATTGATGATGCACCTTATAAATACGAGATTTATGCTATACTTGAATATTGCTTTGATAATTACAAGGATTGTAATTACTACATAATGGAATATCTTAATAAATTCTCTCAACCTAAGGAAGAGACTAATGCCTTGTAGGAACCTATGGGAGTAGAAACTGCTGAATCTGGAAGCTCATTGGATGAAAAAGAGGAGGAGAGTGATGATCAAGAGGAGGAAGAATGGAGCTACCCATGTCTACCTCCCAAAGATAGTAACTCTTTAACTCATACATTATTTGATGAAATTGATACTTCTATACTTGTGACCTTTATACTACTATGAACGAAACTTGTGAGAATGATATTGCTACTGTTATTTATGATAATCCATGCTACTTGGATAAATCTTATTATAATGCTCTTGATGATGGTCCTATGTTACTTGATGTTATAAATCATAATGCTAATGAAAATAGGATTGCTATAATGTGTCCTATACCTTTTAAGAGTTACCAATTATCTTGTTTTGCTATTGCTAAAAGTGGGGGAAAAGAAGAGTTGGTTTTAAATCTTGATCCCACTGTTTTTGAGCTTGATATGAATTGTGTGGTTTTAGACCATGACAAACATGCTTTATGTTATAATTATGTTGTTGAGTTTGTTCATGATGCTACTGAAAATTATTATGAGAGAGTAAAATATGGTTGTAGGAATTTTCATGATACTAAAACACCTCTCTTTTTGTTGAAAGTTTTGAAGTTGCTCTTGTTCTACCTTCCCATGATTTCTAGTTTGAGCTTCTTTAATTTATATCTTTACAAGATTCCTATGCATAGGAAGTGGGTTAGACTTAAATTTGTTTTACATTTTCTTCATGATGCTCTCTTTTGCTTCAATTCATATTTCTTATGTGAGCATCCACGTGATTCCACTTTTCTATGCCTAGCTGAAAGGCGTTAAAGAAAAGCGCTACCGGGAGACAACCCGTTTTATTTCTTCGTTTTCAACCCGTTTTCCGTCGTTTATTTTTGTTTTCTTTGCACCTTAGTGCTGTATATTTCCTTAGAAACTCCTCTGTATCTTTTTTTTTGTGTTTTTGTTGAGCCAAGTAAAGCCTCTAGTGGAAAGTTGAGGCTATATTTCGGATTTCTGCGCAGGAAACAGATTTCGGCCGTCCACTGTATATTCCGTATAAACTCACAGAAAATTCAAAATTACCTGAGTTTTTTTGTGCGTAACCCTGGGCTATATACGCAACTTTTCTTAGTTGACCACTTTTTTATTTGAGCAACAGAAGAGTTTCGAAAAAAATCATCTTTACCTGATGTCCTGTTTTGACAGATTTCTGCCAATAATTGCATTTGCATCTTAATCGCTTCCTTTTGGTGTTCTTTTGAGGAAAATAGTTTTAAAGAAGTTGTTTCAGTAGATAATGTGTTTTTGAGTGTTATAAATGTGTTGAAACTGAACCATGTGAATTTATTATTTCGATTGCACTAACGTTGCTAATGAAGATTGTGAGAAGTTTGGTGTGGAAGAGGTTTTCAAGGGTCAAGAGAAGAGAATGATATGATGTGATCAAGAAGAGTGAAGAGAATAATCTTGGGGATGCCCCAGTGGTACATCCCATAAAATTCCAAGAAGACTCAAGCGTCTAAGCTTGGGGATGCCCAAGGCATCTCCTTCTTCATCAACAAATTATCAGGTCACTTCTAGTGAAACTATATTTTTATTCGGTCACATCTAATGTGGTTTACTTGTAGCGTATTATATTTTTGCTTTCATTTTGTTTTTATTTTTACAATAAGTTTGGTTGGACCACAGCATTCTTTTATTGGAGAGTGACACGCTCCGTTTTTTCATGGGAATACTTTATATTCTTAATCTTTGTCTGACTGCTGCATTTATTTAGCTCTTGTTTTGCATGCATCTCTTATTAGAGCTGTTAGTTTTAGTAGTGTTATGTGAGTACTCTCATGTTTGCTTTCTGTAGCATTTAGAGAGTTTTTGTTAAATCATATCTTGTATGGTGCTTGTTGGGAGAAAGAAATTGCTGCTTAAAGTAGAATTTACAACAGTGCAAGTAGAACCTCGTATAGACTGTTGCTAGAACTTTTTCATGCCATGCTAAATGTTATTTTAGTTCTAAAGCCTTGTGATGTTGAGTAGCATGAATAGCCTCAAATAGCTGAGAGTGTTTAATATGTCATTGAAAGATTCATGAGTTGTTCTTGTCATAAGGAAGCATAAATTTTTGGTATTCTCTTTCGAATTTTTTATTTGGTTGACTTGGCGCATGCTCACACCATGTTTATGACTATGAACCAGTCATGAATAGCCTCTATGACCACTTAGTTTTTGAACTATGATACCGCTTATGATTTAATTAATGATGTTTATGTCGCTATGCATGATTATAGCTCTTATGCTCTCTTGATTTGTCGCTCCCAGTCTTTTGTTAGCCTCCACCTGTACTGAGTATGAGCTCTACTCGTGCATCCAACTCCCTTAAACCAAAGGTTTTCCCATTGTGTCCACCATACCTACCTACATGTGGTATTTAACTGTCACTCCAAGTAAATTTCTCATGTGTTACCTTTAAAACTTTTAAAATTACTCCTGCTTTATGTTCCCGTTTTTGCTCATGAGGACGTCAATAGAGAATCTTTATCTCACTTGTTGATTGGATTTCACACCCTGGACTAGTGGCTTCATCCGCTTATCCAAATGATAGAAGAGCTGGCAGCGGGGTTTCCAGCCCCAAATTAACACACACAAAATCTCTTCACTATTTTTGCCCCTGATTTATCAGTCAAAGCATAATTGTGCTAACAAAAGAGAAAGAGGGATGACCTTCTACCCAGACGTGTCCTTCACATGGGATCCGCTCTTGTGAATCCAGTTGGCTTATGACGTACT
Organism: Alopecurus myosuroides; assembly: GCA_028641055.1. Lineage (NCBI taxonomy): Eukaryota > Viridiplantae > Streptophyta > Magnoliopsida > Poales > Poaceae > Alopecurus > Alopecurus myosuroides. Next base: position 242,485,949 of record CM054063.1, read on the forward strand.
GTATTTTCTGTTTACCCTTCGTTGATATTAGCATACATCTCCCAAAATATAGACACTCATCCACGGTATGTGATTGTTGGCAGGCACCCGAGGATTCGGTTAGCCATGGTTTGTGAAAGATGGATGGGAGGAGTGTCAAACTTTTAATACCTCTGTTTAATAAAATAAAAAGCTCTAGCACATGAGTGATCTCTGCTTCCCTCCGCGAAGGGCCTTTCTTTTACTTTTATGTTGAGTCTCCATCTTCTAACTTTATGCACAGTTGAGAGAGGATTTTTGCCATTCTTAGTTCTGTGTGCAATGTCCCATAAACATCAATAATTACTTCCTGATGTGATATCATTTGTTCTAAAATTATTTGCTCTAGTCTTCCTCATGAATTTTGAAGGTGTCCTGACATTTATGTTTTGCCCCACTCTTAAGGACTAGCGAAATATCACTTTGCCATGCTTTCTCTATACCTGAAACAGACGTTTATCTTTCTTTGCATTATTACTCATGATCCTTTATTTGAGATACTCTTCATGATGAAAAGTGTTTGCTTTGCTTTATTATTAAAGTTCTATTTATCATGTTTGTGTTTGAAGTTCTATGATCACAACTTACATATGCCTTTACATTTTTATGACCAAGATTATGTTAGTAGCATGTCACCTGAGAAATTATTGTTTTATCGTTTACCTACTCGAGGACGAGTAGGAACTAAGTTTCAGGATGCTTGATACGTCTCCAACGTATCTATAATTTCTGATGCTCCATGATGATATTATGCTAATTGCTACTTGTTTTCTCCCTTCATTATGTCATTTTTACACGCTTTCCGGGACTAACCTATTAACAAGATGCGAGTTCCCTGTTTTCTGCTTTTTTATATCAGAAAAGTTGTTCTGGAAATATTCTCGGAATTGGACCCCACAAAGCCCGAAGTGCCTATTTTCCCCGGAAGCATCCAGAAGACCGAAGAGGAGACGAAGAGGGGCATCAGGGCCCACACCATGGGGTGGCGCCCCATGGCCGTGCCAGGGGATGGTGTGGGCCCCCAGGGCTCCACCGCATCTGCCCTTTCGCCTATTTATTCCCCCCGGATGGAAAACCCTAGGCACCTGATCAAATATCCCTGAAAAGTTCCGCAGCCGCCGTCAACCCTAGATCAGGGTGGTTCTGAAGCTGCGTCTGGCACCCTGTCGGAGAGGAAATCATCACCGGAGGCCTCTCCATCACCAGGCCTGCCTCCGGAGTGATGCGTGAGTAGTTCATCCTAGGACTACGGGTCCATAGCAGTACCTAGATGGTTGTCTCCTCCTTATATGCCTCCATGTTTAGATCTCGTGAGCTGCCTAACATGATCGAGATTGATCTTATGTAACTCTATGTGTTGTGTTTGCTGGGATCCGATGAATATTGAACTTATGCCAAGTTGATTATAGTCTTTATTTGCATATGTTATTTGTGATCTTGCATGCTTTCCGTTGCTAGTGGTTGCTCTGGCCAAGTAGTTGCTAGTGACTCCAAGGGGGAGTATTTATGCTCGATAGTGGGTTCATGCCTCCTTTTCACCTTGCTCGAGTGACAGAAACATGAATGGGGAGGATCTGTTTCTTGCAACTTAATACCTAAGGGGGGTCGGATGATAATCTGAGGATGGATTATTAGTTATAGATGCAGATGGATGTCATTCTATGTATCTTGTTGTAATGCCCGCACTAAATACCATACTAATCTTCATGTCATATTGTGCACTACGGTGCAACCTTTATTTGTCAATTGCCCGGCTGTAATTTGTTCACCCAGCATGCTATCTTTTATGAAGAGACACCACTAGTGAACCTATGAACCCCGGTCCATTTTCTTACACTGTTAAACAAGCCTCTACAATTTCCTGTTTTCTTTACTTACTGCAAGCATACACCATTTTCAACACTATACGTCTAATCTTTGTTTTCAGCAAGACCGGTGAGATTGACAACCTCACTGTACCGTTGGGACAAAGTATTTTGGTTGTGTTATGTGCAGGTTCTACGTTGTTGCTGACACCGGTGAGCCATAACCAATGTTAGTGGCATCAACCTTCCGAATGTCCTCTTTCTTCTACTGGATTGACAACCTTGGTTCTTAACTAAGGGAAAAACTCCTACCGCTGTGCTCATCACACCCTCCTCTTGGGGTATCCCAACTAGTGCAAGATCCGCACCATCAGCAGCTCACAAGATCTAAACATGAGGCCTAAAGAGGAGAGAACAACCATCTAGCTACTGCTATGGACCCGTAGTCCAAGGATGAACTACTCAAGAATCACTCCGGAGGCGGGCATGGTGGTGTAGAGCCCTCCGGTGATCATACTCCCTCCCGGCAGGGTGCCGGGAAGAGATCTAGAACCCTCCCGAACTAGGGTTGACGATTACGGCGGCTGCGGATGTTTTTGGTGGAAAGACTCGTGTGTTTAGGGTTAATCTCCCGAGAGTTATAAATAGGCGAGAGGGCAACATCGGTGGACGACCAGGGGGCCCACACCACCCCCAGGCGTGGCCACAGGGGGAGTCGCCCTATGGTGTGGGGCCCCTGTGGCCTCCCTCCGGACTCCGTGTGCACGACAGATTTCTAAGACTTTTGGTTTTTGAATCGTCTAATTCCCAGAATATTTCGAGAACAACTTTTCTGAAATAAAAAACAACAGAAAACAGGAACTGACTCTGTGGCATCTTGTCAATAGGTTAGTCCCGGAAAATCTATAAAAATGGCATAAAGTGTAAAGGAAACATGTAGCATATGGCATGAAAACAACATGGAACATCATAAATTATGGATACTTTTATGATGTATCACCCCCAACCGACTTAGCCACCAAGGAAAGTTCCCCTCTTCCTCCCACTATCTAAACCACCCCCTCCCTCGTTGGGAGACACAGTTTTTGGCATTCGGGCCTCTCTCTAGTTGGTTAGACCATCTAATTAGGGCCTCTCTAATTGAATTAGAGCTTCTTATAATTGGGGTTTGAGGTGCCCTCTCCCGATGAGATCTAGCTCTAATCTCTCTCTCCTTCCCATGTGTTGGGATATCTCCACCTCAATTATGAACTTGTATGGATTAGCCCTGGATGGCAAAGCGCTACAGGATTTTGACTGATGTATGTGTGCGAACTCTCGGAGGGGTAACACGTGAGACCCTCACTCTGCTGGATCCGGAACGCTGGATCCAGAAGGCAAGATACAGGGAGACGGCAACAACCCCAACGCTAGGCTTAGTCGTGAGACTCTTCATCAGGCATCACCGACATCGTCATTGACACTTGCTCCACGCTTCGTGTCAGTAACGATTCAGATCTATCCTCGCTCGTACCTTCATAGTAGATCCTGTGTGTTACGTAGGACGGAAAATTTTAGTTTCTGCTACGCGACCCAATACCATTAACAAGTAATAATACTTTCCTTAAAGTAGGTAGATTTGGATCTATATTTTCCATCTAACAACATATCCATTAAGGGAACACAATTAATTATTTGCTTACCTCCATAGCCATATCCACCATGTGTTCCATCAAAAAGCCTCCAAAGTTAATTGAGCATATCGACAAGACTAGGATACACTGCATTTGGAACCTAAAATCTGAGAATGGTGAGGGTTGTAATTTCTTGATTACTTGGGATAAAGTGTGCAAGCTTTAAAATAAAGGGGTCATTCGAGTCTACAATTTGAAGATTCAGAATGAAGCTTTATTATTAAGATACTTGGACATAATTTATAATAAATCTAAGGTCCATTGGGTTCACTTGTTATGGAACTTGCATTACTGGAATAAAGTGTCGCATGCAAATGAAGCCCGTGGATCTTTCTGGTGGAAGGATGTTATGAAGTTAGCTCCTATCTTCAGAGGAATCACTTCCTGTAATATTTTCTCTTCTGTTCTAATTTGAAGGATCTCTAGGGTGATAAGATGAGGTGAGGGATTTATCCTAGAGCCTTCTCCATTGCAACTAAGGAAGATGCATCCGCTCTGGAATTCTTGTATGCTGATATTCTGGCTGCTAATTTTTGCTTTGCCCCTTCCCCACAAGCTCTCAGTGAAATGAGGAAATTCAAGTGTATGCTACTCATATCATTCTAGACAACGAGTCTCATGATCAATGGACCTACTGTTGGGGGTCTGACAAATTCACATCGAGCCAAATTTATCAATTTTGCTTCAGAGACATTCATCATCATGAGGCCTATGGCTGTCTTTGGAAAGCAAAATGCACCCCAACATTTAAGTTGTTCGGCTGGCTCCTCCTCTCAGATAGGTTGAAAATTAAGAATATTCTTAGGAGAAGATGTTACAATGCGAGTGATGATTATGAGTGTCATATACGCGGTAGGGGGATGAGGAAACTCTCGAGTGTCTCTTTTTCGCATATCCTTTTAGTATCTCATGCTAGGAAAAGCTTGGGGTCTCTCTACACAACACAAGTCTTAAGAACATGTTGAGTCTTATCACCCAAATCAGAACACATTGGAAGAATGCTATAATTATGGATGTTTTCTCTGTAGCTGCTTGGAGCATATGGAAAGAGATAAGTTATATGTGCTTCTATGGGGTTAGGCTAGATATCTCTTCTAGGATTTCTAGATTTAGGGAGGATTTCTTTCTTCTTGTTCATAGAACAAAATAGGACAAGGATGAATCCACTAGATCCCCGGTTGACACAATGTAGCTCCACTCGCATCTCTCTTTGACTGTAATTATATAAATTTTACCCCATTATTTAATATATTACGGCATTCAAAAAAATCCAATTCCATATTAAGTTTCCACCAAAAGGACGAACTGAAGTCACATGAGAAGAATATAGGTGGTCCATAGATTAGAGAAATCATGGAAAGGTATACATGATTTGTATTAAATATGGAAATGATTTCTCGTAAGTAGATCTCGTGTATTGAGGTTCTCCTACAAGAGTAGCCAAAAGAACATTTTTTGCTTAGGAAGTACATTAGATTTCTAAATCCACTGAAAGGTTTTTGGTGCTATGTCAGTAGGAGTAAGTTTTCAGAAAACCCTTTTGAACGAGTAACCCTCTTTCCAAGGAGGATTCCAAATAGCATTCTCAAGATCATTAGCATGAATCAAAGCATTCTACTTAATTTGGGTCACATATTGGAAACCGGTATATAGAGGTAAGTAAAAGTGCTCCTAAATTCATCCCCAACAATGGATAGAATCTTTTTAGGCTTATATCTTGGTCCAATAAGAAATAGAACAAATTTGGATATGCATCCTTTGCAATAGGTTCCATTCACTTATCTTTCTGCATTCTGAGAAGTTAGCTTAGTGAATTGTTCCATATATAGAGGTAGTCTTTCCACCAAAATGAATCACACATATTATTAGTTTGGGCAAGCTTATCATGAATTTAATGTGCTTGCCATATGAGTTGGACCCACAAGATATCTTTCTGATTCATGAACTTGAAGAGGTTTTCATAAGTAAAGCCGTATTTTGAATTCCTAGATTTTAACTCCTAACCCCCCTACTTTTGTTTTGGCTAGCAAACCTTTCCCATTTTACTAGGCAATTACCCCTCTTGTCAATCTTTTTACCTCTCCAAAGAAAGCCTCTAGCGGATTTTTTCACAAGGTCAAGGAAACAAAGAAGAAATTTCATGAAACACATGACAACGTTGGTATGGCAGCAATGACAGCTTTAACAAATATTACTCTACCATCTAAGAGAGGGAAATTGCAATATTAGAGAGCCTCTTGTCAACACTCTTTAATATGCCAATCATGTGTTCCATTCTAGGTTTAGTTGTTCCCATATGAAGGCTTATTCTAAGTTTAGTTGAACCAATTCAAGGGGACACTCTTTAAAGGCGGTTTTGCCCATTTGGAAGATTATATAAATTCATGCACAATAGGCATGTGGGAAACTCGTATGCAAGAGCACCGAGGAGCGAGAAACCAGTTGATGGAGCTAAAGGCTTTCTAGAAGTCAAGTTTAATATTTTCTTTTTAGTTTACTACTGCATGTTTTCATTGTGAACATGAGGGTCATCTCAAATCCCTAAGGTGCAAGTATTAGAGCCGTCGAGAAAGTATCTAGTGCTCCTACCCCCATGAGGTACTATCATACCACGTACTGATCCAATGTTTGGCAGAAATATTTTGATATCACTGATACAATTATCTACCATGCTATAGATTTTACCAGCCAGATCAAAATATAAATTTTATAGTGAATAATAGCCAAGGTAGTGTTCAAATAAAATAAAATTTGTGTACTATGCACGGTTGGATTTGTCCTTCTTTTGCTTGATGCTGTCATTTCTGTGTAGATTCTACATTCGAAATTTTGTGTTATGGTAGATGTACATCATGTTGACGTTGCCATTTTTCTTTGGGGGGGTTGATATCTTGAGTACTAGTAGCATCATAGCACTTTAAGAGGCGGGCCGGAGCACTAGATATTTGCTTTGAGAGCCACCCAATATTTCTCACAACGATTGAATGCCAATGGCGATTTGCATGTGCTTCGATGCACCCAAAAACTATCGCGCCGAATAGCAGGACGTCGACGTACGTACGCTGGCCTCCCTGCTAAACCCACTGTCCTCTACCCTAAACTTGAGCGGCACCGGGGAGGCGGCCGGGCCGGCGGGTGGGAGCTGCTAGAGGAGGCCCCAACGGCGCTACGGCGCATCCAAATGATTATCGGGAACGTCGTCGCTGGATTATTGGCTTGGCGGGGGCCAAATAATTCCGTGCCCGACGACAGATCCACGATCCAGCACGCGCATATCCCACATGGCCTGGTCTCCGCTCGGTCAACCGCTGGCCGGAGTTAAACCCAAACATTCAGGTTACAGTTACGGCGCTACCAATACGTACACTTGGGCTGCAGCACCTTTCGGTTGGCGCGCGCGCGCGAGTCTATAAATTCGCCCCCGCGCCTACTTCTTTTTTCACTCACACAGCAACAGCGCCTGCAGAGAAGCCAAGCGCAAAGCACACACTACAGTCTACAAGTGGCTGGTTCGTAGAGTCTGAGAGCTACTACAGCTAGCTAGAGATGGCACCGGCTGCTTCGTCGTTCCCGATCATCGACATGGGGCTGCTGGCCGGGGACGAGCGGCCGGCGGCGATGGACCTGCTGCACGATGCGTGCGACAACTGGGGGTTCTTCCAGGTGAATATGTGTAACACGACACGATATGACATACGAAAATCAACCAAGCTGCGTAAGGCATTTCGCGCCGATCTTGTTGAGTCCAGCTCTCTGATTTTGTTCTGCTGTACGTGCGTGCAGGTTCTGGACCACGGCATCTCGACGGAGCTGATGGACGAGGTGGAGAGGCTGACCAAGGGGCACTACAAGAGGGCGCGCGAGCAGAGGTTCCTCGAGTTCGCCAGCAAGACGCTGCAGGAGAACGGCGGCAAGGCGGCGGAGAACCTGGACTGGGAGAGCACCTTCTTCGTGCGCCACCTTCCCGACCCCAACATCGCCGACATCCCGGACCTCGACGACGAGTACCGGCGCGTGATGAAGCGGTTCGCGGCGGAGCTGGAGGCGCTGGCGGAGCGGCTGCTGGGCCTGCTCTGCGAGAACCTCGGCCTGGAGAGCGGGTACCTCGCGCGGGCGTTCCGCGGGTCCAAGGGCGTGCCCACCTTCGGCACCAAGGTGAGCAGCTACCCGCCGTGCCCGCGCCCGGACCTCGTCAAGGGCCTCCGCGCGCACACCGACGCGGGCGGCATCATCCTGCTCTTCCAGGACGACCGCGTCGGCGGGCTCCAGCTGCTCAGGGACGGCGAGTGGGTGGACGTGCCGCCCACGCGCCACTCCATCGTCGTCAACCTGGGCGACCAGCTGGAGGTGATCACCAACGGCAGGTACAAGAGCGTGCTCCACCGGGTGGTCGCGCAGACGGACGGCAACCGGATGTCCATCGCGTCCTTCTACAACCCGGCCAGCGACGCCGTCATCTTCCCGGCGCCGGCGCTGGTGGGGGAGACGGAGGGCGGGACGTACCCCAGGTTCGTGTTCGAGGACTACATGAAGCTGTACGTGCGCCACAAGTTCGAGGACAAGGAGCCCAGGTTCGAGGCGTTCAAGGCCATGGAGGCCGAGACCTCCAAGCTCATCGCCATCGCTTAACAACAACCACAGAGATCGAGCTTGCTCTGCTTCCGTTCCGTACGTTCGTGGCTTCAGTTAATGGTCGAGGACGACGAGACATAGGATGCTTCAGAGTTCGTACGTACCAGTACGAGACTGCTGGCTACGTACTGTTTGGTGTTTGAATAAACGAGCCTGCTATGTGCGCTAGCTAGGCCTGGTAGCTAGGATCGTGTTTGTCATTTTTCGCTGTGTTGTGCTGCTTCCGACCAGCATGAGAGCTGTACTGTGCCGTATCTGTTCTTGCTTCCACAAACATGGTATCGAATGTCTACATTAAAAATACGTGTTGTCTCGTTGAGTAGGGCTACCTTTTTTTGTACGCTGGTTAACAGTTGATGACAGGGTGTTGATGCGATGCGGGAACCGAATTCCGCCTTGCCGTTCCACGTTACAGACATTGGAGATGACACTAGCTAGCCACCGTTTTATGATATATCCACACCGGTACATTGCCGATATTTTCTGCATCGCTTTGGCCCGACAGCACACTACGGACCTACGGCGCAATCCATGTAACCCTCTCCTTGTCCAGCCCGTGCTCCCCAAGTGATGCGATCTCTAGCTATGGTATCATTATTCGCCGTGCGGAAACGATAAGCTATTACATATCCACCTTTTTTTTTTTCCTGCAAAGAGGATGAGCATAATAAAAAGGGAGTGCCTATGTCGCAGTCGACTGAGATTGTGTTATGTCTCAATCGACTGCTGACATCACGTACACGTCAGAAATATATAGGAGCAGCGAACGCGCGCGCGCTTCTGTTTCTGTCTATTTATTTTGTCTCGTTCTGTTGTGTGTGCGTATGGGGCTGCCTGCCTCCTTTCTGCCTCCTAGCTGGGCCTCTCTCCCAAGCTGGCCTTCTGTCGTGCGCCTTTGATTGGCATGCAAAAACCCGTTCAGCAAGAAAAGCACCCCCCTCCCCCCCCCCCGTGGTTCTGTCTTGTTTCCTCTCTGTTCCAGAACTCTCGTGTCTGTTCCAAATCTTCGCTGTCTTCCTTCTCCAACAACTCCCTCCAACGATCAGAAGGAAGAATCAGATCCAAGATCTACTGCCTCAGCCCTTTGAAGCCCTCCCCTTTCAGCCCTCTCTCTGTTCCCCTACTGGCATCTGATCCCTGTATTCCAAAACATCCTCAAAAACACTAATCAGGGGAAGAAAAAACCCAGGTGAAGACATGTTCACGTTGCTCCCTAGTCGTTTCAGATCTGGGATTGCTTGATAGAAACGAGAGGCATGGAAAGTGGCTCTAGTACTTACACAGGTAGTTTGGTTTGTGGTTCTTCAGTTTCTCTGTTTCTCTCCTTGTTTTTTTGAGTATCTTTTGGTCTGAAAAACAAAGATGTAATTGTGAACACAGGTGATCCAATGAGCCAAACAGGTGATCCAGTAATCCAAACAGGTGATCCAGTTAGCAGCATTCTAAACACATATGGGGCATTCCTTGCAAACAGTGGTCAGGTACAACAAATTTGTTCAGTTCCATTTGCGAATGAACTCCGAATAAGGTGAATCCAAATGGGTTGGAAAGGTAATAACAAAGACTATCCAAAAAAAGGAATGGAGAAGTTACCACACATGGAAGGTGTGGAAACATTCTAAAAGCTAAACCGGATATTTTCAGCACCGAAATCGCAACAAGTTTTTCTTACCAAAACCGTTTTCGATAAACCTTGGCTTGCCATGAAGATCACGACAAGCACTAGAACCCAAAGGATACAAAAGCCAAATAAGAACCAAGAAAGATGATATGCAAAGTATGCAAAGTTTTGAGCTCTCCACAACAATTCGATCACGTTACTCACTTGAGAGCCCCCCTTGATAGTACGACTATCTATCCTATAACCCGGTCTCCCGAAGACACGAGACCGGTAAAATAGAAAACCTATCAAGATTATACCTTTGCCTTGAGCAATCCACTTGAGCTAGATGATGACGATCTTGACTCTCTCAAGTTGGATCTTCTTTCTTGATTGCGCTTGCTAGCACAAGCTCCGCTTGATGAAGACTTGCAAGTTGCTCCCCCATACACCATTATGGGAGAGACTAGCTCCCCCATACACCATTATGGGAGAGACCCTTCTCGGCAAATCTTCACAAGGACACAATCTCCAAAAGGGTGGCAAGCATCAAGCATAGAATATCTTCTAGATGCTTCACTTGAGCTTCCACGTCAAGCTAGATAACGAACACCGCTTGACGACGACATAGACCACGGGCTATATGAAATCTTCCTTTTGGTTCATGCCCATGGAAAGATACCTAACCACATATAGAAATGCCACACGCACATATCATGGGTTAGTTCACAAAGCTATATTTACAATTGCTTACCATACCATGAGATACACAATCCCACTTGGTACAAATTGTAGCTTTGAGTGTTGATCGCTTGCTTGATCAACCTTGTATCTTTGCTTCTTACTTCAAATGATGATGTCTTGAAGATGATAATGAAAGATCACCTAATCCTTTTCTTCAAGACACACTAGCAATAAGCTCACCTCAAACCATAACCATTCCTCATATAAATCCATGAATATAACAATGTCCATCAAGGAAGCTAATAGAGTTCAACACATGAACTCCATTATTTCCTATGGACAAGATCTACAAGGATAACTCAATGCAAACATTAGTCCATAAGGATTGTCATTAATTACCAAAACCACATATGGGGGAACCATGCGCTTTCAGCGCGCTCGACGGCCTCCTCGCGCGCCCATGGAGCTCCACCGAGCAAGAACCGAACGCAGCACCACACCACCACCGCCGACACCCCCTCCACGCCGATGCAGCCGCGCACATCGCCGGCCCGCGCGTCCAGCAGCAGCGCCAGAGACGCCCCGCCACAACCAGTCGCTACCAGGGCCCAGATTGGGCCCGCCAAGCCCATCGGGGGAGCAACTCCTCCTTGCAGGAGCAGGCGGTGCCCCCGCCACCGTACCACCATCCAGAGGCCGCCCGTCGGCCCCAGCGCCGTCCGCCGACGCTTCATGAGCTCGCCAGCTCGGCATCCAGTGCCCCGACCACCGCTGCACACCCCCCCGAGCCGGTCCACCACTACGCTAGAACCTCCCCGATCTCTACACGAAAAAAGTCCACATCCACGGAGTGATTTCATTTCCACGATCGAGTCCAAGTTGGACTAGCCATCTCTCTCCAGTTTTATCTCTGTTTTGAAGTTTGTCAAGGTCGATCTCATCGAATTCGGCACGCACGACCAATGGTTTCCAAATTACTTTGAGCAGTAGTTTTATATCGACGTTCGACACAATATTGTTATTGTAATTTATTTTTTAGCACAGGTGTTTTGCCCCGTAAGCAGGCCAGCCCATTTATCTAGCTTGTTAAGAGAAAATGAAAGGAAAATAAAAGGTTACCAGGAATCGAACCTGAGATCAGCGAGCAGGGAACATGGCATGCCACCGGGGCTACGTCACCTTGTTTGTACAGCTATCAATTCTAACCGTTTTATTGTATCTTTTTTTATGTTTTCATTTTCCCCCTTTTTCTGTTTTTTTTGTTTTATTCTCTCATTTTCTGTTTCTTTTTTCTGTTTTATTCTTATTTTTTTGTTCACCGATTTTTTTTCCGCTATTTTTTACTAATCTTTTTTTGGTGCACTGAAAATTTTGGTTCACTCTTATTTTCGGTTCACCAAATTTTTTGGTTCACCGTTAGTTTTCGTTCACAGAAATTTTTGGTTCACTATTGTTTTTCGATTTTTATTTTTCAAATTTGAAATGTGTTTGCATAAAAGCTGTTCAAATTTAAAATTTGTTCAAGTGATAAATCATTCAGATTAAAAAAAATTCAAATTTAAGAATTGTTCACATGTATTTTTTTTTTCATTTTTTGGAATCGTTCAAACTTAACATTTGTTCACCATTTAAAAAAATTACACACCTTCAGAAACTGTTCAAGTTTTGAAATATATTCATTTTAAAAATAGTTCCGATTTTGAAACTTGAACACTTTTCATTTTTGCACATTTAAGAAATTTATTTCTGAAAAAGTCAAAAAAAAGATAAGCCAAAATGTAAAAAAACACAGAAGGTAAAAAAAAAGGTATACCAAAATGTGGCTTTCTGGTCGCACAATGGGCTTAGGCCCATTTAACCGAGCCCGGCGAGCCGCGCTCTGCTGGCTCACGAGAGTACTGGGGTTCCCCTATGTAGTGCTTATAGCACTACATATTAGGGATCACCCATGTCCTACGCGTTATGGGCCGGTCCATTAACCTTTTTTTTATTTTTCTTGAAAATTGTTCAAATACAAAATTTGTTCAAATTCGAAAATTGTTCAAATTAAAAATTTGTTCAAATTCGAATATTGTTCAAATTCGAAAATTGTTCAAATTCGAAATTTGTTCACATTCGAAAGTTGTTCAAATTCGAAATTTGTTCACATTCGAAATTTGTTCAAAATCAAAATTTTGTTTGAACAATATTTCAAAACGAAAAAATCCCGAATAGAAAGGAAAAGAAAAAAGAAAACAAAAATGGAAAAAAAGAAAACGGAAAAAAAGAAAACGGAAATGGTAAAAGAAAAATAGAAAAAACGATACTATAAAAAGGAAAAAAGCGTAACAATACACAAGCCGTGGCGTGGCCCAGTGGCGAAGCCACGCCGGGCGCAAGGTGAGGGCGTGGGTTCGAGCCCCCTCAACCGCACCATTTACCTCTTTTTTCGTGGTTTAAACGCCTTTAAATGGACCGGCCCACCTAAAAAATTTACATGGGCGTGCTGTATTAGGGAGTGCTATGAGCACTATATAGTGTTTCCGGAGTACTGGGCAAGGACTCGCTTGAGGCGCTCTATAGGGGAACCCGTCACGACAGAACACTGGGCTCGTATGGGCCTGCTGCAGGTATATTGAACGGTAAGCGAACCGGGTATTCAAGCCCGCCATCACACTCTCGGCCCATCTGCGCGGCGCTATAAATCGCGCAGGCGGCGCATAAGGATAAACCCAGTGTCCGGACAACAGTGCACCCAGTCCACCAACTGTACAGGTTCCACCAATCCTATCACGCCAAGGAAGCCAAGCCACTCCTACGTGGCAGAATGCCAGACGTGGAAGCTCTCCATTGGTCCGCACACGCGTTCGTCTCCTCCTCGCGTGCAAACTTAAATCCGCACCACCACGCCGGCCCCGGTTAGCAGCCGATCGCCACCATCTAACCCCCGCCGGCTACTAGAAGCTTCTCGACTCCACCATGCGTCCAGCCTTCCTCGCCGCCCTCCTCCTCGTCGCCGCCGCGGCCTCCCCGGCCGCCGCACTCTACTCCGCTGGCTCCCCGGTCCTCCAGCTCAACCCCAACAACTTCAAGAAGGTCTCGCCTCTCCTCCTTCTCCAGATCGGCTCTCCTCCCATTTGAGGTTCTCTCTGTCTGAGGGGCGTGTCTCCATTCTCTTGCGCGCAGGTATTGAACGCGAACGGGGTGGTGCTGGTGGAGTTCTACGCGCCGTGGTGCGGGCACTGCAAGCAGCTGACCCCGATTTGGGAGAAGGCCGCGGGCGTCCTCAAGGGCGTCGCCACAATCGCCGCCCTCGACGCCGACGCTCACAAGGAGCTCGCGCAGGTGAGCCACTGCCTCTCGTTTACTTTTGATCTGCTTAGACCCCGGATGTGTGTCCTGATCTGCTTGATTCCTAGTGTGGCCTCGGCATCACTTGTAGCGATATCACATTAGTGTCATCGTTTATTAGGGAATTGCTGATTTTTGATGCTGCGTCGTCCGTACAAGCTTTCAATACCAAAACAGTGCACTTGTAGTGGGATGTGATAGTTTCAGACAGTGAATTTCAGTAAGGTTCTTCGATGCTTTTCTGTATAGCGACGAGATTTGAATTCTGGTGAAGAAAGACACAATTTAGCAAGGGCTTATCAGCAATTGGGACTTGGTTCTTTTGCTAATACTATTCTTGGATCCTCCGAGTGGATTACAATTAATGTGATTTGTTTTCCAAGTTGAATTGGACAATTGATTAAGCTAGAAATGGATAGGTATATGTATAACTATATAAGGTCTGAAAGCCAATGAATTGTGCAACTTTAAGGCAATATGATGGCATTCTGGAGGGTAGTAACTAGCTGATCTTCTGTTTCACTTTTTTCTTTTGGATCTTCTGTTTCACTTCTAGTAGCATATTTTAAGGCAATATGATCCACAACGCGGCACTACCGTCTGGGCGCTACGAATAAATTCATAGTCGTTTTTGTCAGTTCCAGCCTGATCGAGCCTATTTCCCTTGCGGCAGGCGCATAATTTGGCATCGGACACTTGAAAAAAGCATGCAGATTAGAGCTTTGGGTGGCTGACGCTTGCTGAATTCAGCAACTGACTTCGGTCCGAAAAACAAACAAAATTAAGCTTCTATGCATTAGTGATGCTCTTAAGCAGTTTATAGGCTTATGATTGACATTAACACAATTTAAGGGGCTTCCACAATGACAATATGTACGGAATTTTATGGAACGTTACCAATACAGTTTATGATGCATGTGCCATTTTTTGCAGCAATATGGGATACAAGGATTTCCAACTATTAAAGTATTTCTCCCTGGTAAGCCACCAGTGGATTATAATGGAGGCAGAGATGTAAAGGCAATTGTAAATTTCGCTCTGTCGCAGGTTAGTTGCAGCAAACCGTACTTGTCTTTCAAATTTATTTTCTTCCATTAGTTTGCCTGTTGTATTATCAATTGAATCTACTCATGTTGCACAAATCAATTATTTTTTTAATGTGCTTTTTCCTATGGTACTGCACAAGTATGTAAATCCATTTTGATCTAACAGGATGTAGTACTAGGAACAACAAGTGCCATCTTTCTGTTGGCTGAAAATGGTGTTTTGGGCAGCCACTCTATTTTGCTACTTACTGAATTCTCCTAATTGCTTTAAGACAGCCACATATTTTGGTACTTACCAACATCTCCTAATAGCTTTTGAGTCAGCCATACTGTGTAGCTTAGCATGCAACAATGAGTTTTAGTTCTTACCCTGCTAAGAAATATCAGTGATTACTCTTGCTAATGTAGCTGACTTGCATTTCTTGTAAAAGAGCTCTGACCTCATCATGCTTCAAATGGGTCATGTATTCTAATTTAATTGTTAAATCAGTCTCACTTTTGTCTTGTATTATTTTGTACAAATTTGTCAGTTATTTTTTGAAAGATGTGAGCTTCCACTTTTAATACAAGGGAAATATCTCTTTTGTTTTCTGATATATGCAGGTCAAGGCTCTTCTCAGAGATAGGTTGGATGGTAAGACTGGTTCAAGTGGCAAAACCTCTGGTGGTTCAAGTGAGAAGAAAACTGAAAAAAATGAATCAATAGAATTGAATTCGAGTAACTTTGATGAACTCGTCATTAAAAGCAAGGATCTTTGGATTGTGGAGTTCTTTGCACCGTGGTATGTAGTACCTGTATTCCTCATCATCTTACTTGATTTCTTGCTCATTATTGGATGTAGCAATTTCTTCAAATTGAGAGGAAATTATATACACAGAATTTTTGTAATCATATCTTATTTACCATATCTTAGGAATTCTAGCACACTCTTTATAAATATAGTGCTTGAGAAGTTAAAATTATAACCAAACAATTAAACATTAAGTTTGTGATGTTGGTTACATATTTAAGACGTACCTTTAACTAGACCACGTGAGTTCATATGGGTTTATGAGTAAAGGTGATCTATCCCCCCCTTTTATCCTTCGCCAGTAGAGCCATAGATATAAGCTTTTTCCATGATATTTTGCTTTATTTGGTTCCTTGAAGCTCTATCTGATACTTCTACTGTTCTGGTATTTGTCGGGTGGCATATTTTAGACTTTTGGTATCCCATTTCTGCTACTCCCTCTGTTCCAAAATAATTGACTTCCATTTGTCTAAATATAGATGTATTTAGACATGTTCTAGTGTATACATACATTCATATTTAGATAAATGAAAGTCAAGTATTTTGGGACGGAGAGAGTACTTGTCTATTGAGAAAAAGATCATGTTAACTGAATACACTTTTTGGCTCATCAACCGTATTCTTTTTCTTACTAAGGTGTGGACACTGCAAGAAATTGGCTCCTGAATGGAAAAGGGCTGCAAAGAACTTAAAGGGCCAAGTGAAACTAGGCCATGTTGATTGTGACTCTGATAAGGTGCGCCCTTGGGATCATATCCTCATTTAGCATTTTTATCTTCATGTCTTACTTAGCGATATGTATGCGTCCCTCACATTTAGGCCTTTAAGTAAAACAAATATTCCAAGCCAATATTATAGACTAAATCTAACAATGTACTGGTCATACTAATCAATCTGTACTTTGATTGTACTGGAAAAGTTCAATTATTTTTCGAAATTGCTCACAAGTGAAAAATCTCGTTACTAGTAATACTCCATCCATCCATGTATACAAGGCATCTCTGAACAATCTCATATACCAAGGCAGAGAGAAAAAAGATTGTGATCAAGTAGTTATTGATGCTCATTAGGTTGCTGAGCAATCTTCGTTACCCGTGCTAAAAATAAATCTTGGATACCAAACGTATTCGCATTAGAAAAAATCTTGGTCGACTGCTCTCCGCGAGCAAAGCACCCCCAAGCGGCCAAGCCATTGCAGAAGTGACAGAGCCTGTCCTTCGGGTAGCGCCCTGGTTCTGGTTGTGAGGATGAAAGATGAGGCAGCTCTATGGGCTAGAGCCGGCGCCACTGGCCTACGGGTAGTCCTGCCAACGACCTTGGACGTGCACTAGTGTTTCTCTCATATGTTGTACCATGGCTCCTAGGGGAATTGTAACTCAAAACTCTACCTTTTCAATGAAATAAAACACGGAAGTATTTTGCGTTTTCTTGAAAAACAACTGAAAACTAGGCACCAAATGAATTTATTCATCTACGTAAGGAAGAGAGGAGGGGAGGGGGGGGGGGGGTGTCCTTGCATGTTTGGAACAGATGATTTTGGATGCGGGCCTTCTATACATGGATGGAAGAAGTATTTAGTTTGAAATTCCTGCTTGAGTTCTTAGCATTCTTGTGATCACCAGGACTGGAATGAAGGATTTTATTTTCTTACAACAAAAGTCACCATTATCACTCTAGGGTCATATCTACAGATATGCATATCAAAGAAATTCTGGAGTCTGTGCTAGCATATAAATATGGTTCTGCTGGAAGTTTTATCCATGAGACATTTGATTAAGATATTGTCTATGGTTTGATGTGGCACTCTAACATGATGACATAATATTACCATACCTTGAATTTTAATTGTTCAATCAGAAGATTCAAGTTAATTACCAAGTCTGAATGAATTCACGAAATGTTCAAGGCAGTGTATCAGTAGCTGGAGTTAAAACTTGGCATTTCGAAAGCACGTATGGATGTGCCACTAATATATCGTTGGGCCAACAGTACCGTTTAATGCTTCTTCCGCAGGAACATATTCAAGTAATATTATTTGACTTGTGAATTTTGCAGTCTCTGATGAGCAAGTACAAGGTAGAAGGCTTTCCAACTATTTTGGTATTTGGTGCTGACAAGGAGAGCCCTCTCCCCTACCAGGGGGCTAGAGCTGCATCTGCCATCGAGTCTTTCGCTTTGGAGCAGTTGGAAGCCAACGCTGCACCACCTGAAGTTCACGAGTTGACTAGCGCAGTAAGCCTTCATGATATTAACAATACTTCTGCAGATCACATAACGAATGATTGATGTTCTGATGTTGGGTTGGCTTTCTTTAGGATGTGATGGAAGAGAAGTGTGCTTCTGCTGCCATTTGCTTTGTGTCTTTCCTTCCAGACATCCTGGACTCAAAGGCAGAAGGAAGAAACAAGTATCTTGAGCTTCTACTATCTGTTGCCGAGAAATATAAGAAGAGTCCATACAGGCAAGTGTCCTGAACTAATTGCTTGAATTTTCCCTACTATGTTTTCCTCATATTCAGAAAAGAACACAGTTTATAATTAATATATCTCATTTTTGGCGAATTGATGGGAAAAAAAACCATGAATTATGACATTTGGAAGTTGGAAGCAACATGTTTGTACTTCAGCATACTTCAAACGATTTAGATCAACTTCCTTGGGCATGAACATACCTAGGGTCTGCATTTCTAAGTCACGCATCCTCAGACAGTTATTATTCTTGTTCTAGTATTTCTGGGTTCAGGGGGAACAAATAACAAAATTTCAACGTTCGTTTGTTCCTGAGATGGACCATGCTGAGCCAGGATAGCATTGCCTTGCAGTTTTGTCTGGGCAGGTGCCGGCAAGCAAGCTGATCTGGAGAGGCAGGTTGGCGTTGGTGGTTATGGCTATCCAGCCATGGTTGCTCTCACCGTGAAGAAAGGCAAATACGCTCCACTTCGTAGTGCCTTCCAGCTTGCCGAAATTAGGTAAACCCGCTGCGCTTATTCATATGATAGTTGCGTTCGTTTCTTTAGGCAGACAATTGACAAAAAAAAAACACTGTCAACCTGCAGCGCGTTTGTGAAGGAGGCAGGGGAAGGCGGAAGGGGGATTCTTCCTGTCGAAGGTGGTGCCCCCACGGTTGTCCAGACCGAACCATGGGACGGCAAAGACGGAGAGATCATCGAAGAGGACGAGTTCTCGCTCGACGAGCTCATGGGCGACGACTCTTCACCGAAAGACGAGTTGTGATCCTGATAATGGTTCTCAGAACGATCTTAGTGTCAAGTAGTCAGACTGTAAATCTGAGGAACACTAATGCTTCACTTGTTCTGATGTTACTACTGTACAATTTGGAGGGGACATTTCTTGTGGAGTTCTACTAGAGTCATTTGAAGTTGAAGAGAACTTTGATGCGCAGGACTTGGTGTTATTTTGTCCCTGAAATAAAATCAATTCTGGGCTAGATGCTTTTGTCCATTATTGTTGATGATGGTGCAGATGACACAGGATTTACTACTGGGTACGGTTCAAATCATTGGCGTTTGTCCTGCTGCCGATATGATTGGCATCATAAATGGGCGTTCTGCCCGACCTGTCACTCCGTCAGGCGTCAGCCTTGCCAGCGATAGCATGCGTATTTGTCCAAAGCAGCATCGTACGGTCTTTCCTGTCCGGGTTCCACGTGCTTTTTTACCGGGTGCGGTATATGCGACGTGATCGTTCAAAATTTATTGACAACTTTATGCAAGTCTCGGTCCCTCGTACATTACTACTGTGCATCAGAAAAGAGCATGGTTGATTACCAGAATTCTGAAAACACAGGAGAAATAACGCAAAGGTATGATAAAAGTGCATGTGTAAATAGAGAGCTGAAAAACACAGACTTGAGTTTATGGTTCCAGAATAGGAAAAACATAGGAATTCTGATCTAAAAAAAATCCTAATAAACATGGTCAAATCAAAATCAAAACCACGTGAGAAAGTATAATTATGATGTTAATAGAGCAATAAAGGTTTTGGTCTTATCCTTCATGCGTAGGAATTTGAAAAAGAGATCCAGATGGATTGTAAAATTACTACGACTTTCCTTTAAAACTAAGATAAAAAGTTTTCTTTGTTTCTCCTCTGCTGCATTCTTTTAAGCCAAATAGATGAATAATGCCACTAAGAAAAATTCCCTATTCCTATATTAAGACAATTGTCTTTTTTTCACCGGATCTGTCCATTTGGAGGGCGTCGGGCATGCGTCCACGGACACTTTATCCCGTAACCCAAATACGTCCCTCCAACGGATAAGGACATGTTCGGTTGTGCACTTTTTTTCTTCTCATTTCTGCCTATTTTCTAGTTTGCATATAAATATTGCTAGATAATTCTTAACACTCAAATAAATTACACATAATTAAAACATTCGAATAACATAGTTCATAGAATAATTCAAATCCAATTCAAATTTCAATAATTCTAAATTCGGTAAATTATCCAACACACCAGATGAAATGGAGGACTACTTGTGTCCTTTATGCATCCACATGTGCTCAACTAGATGATTTTGGAGTTGTACATGAACACCTCGGTTATGGATTTCATTATGCATCAGGTGGAAATCTCTGAACTCGGTTGGGTGCATGCTTGGGCTCAATCAAAGGGCCCTAAAAGTCCCACCATGCTAATTCATGGAATAGACCATCACATTCATCCTCCACAATAATGATGTGCATAATCACACAAACAATAATCTTCACCCATATTGTGTCAACATTTCCATGTTCTAGCAGGGTGTCGAACAATAGCTCAACAAGATTGGAGCACCCTAAATACCCGTTTAACATACTTGATACAACTCTCAAAGACATAGCTTTGTTACCTCGGGAGTTGGAGATTGAATTCATAAATGTAGACCACTCATTGATAGATATCATCTGCTAGGTAGTATCCCTTATTGTATTGTTCGCCATTGATCTCGTAGTTGCACCCAAAGCATTGCCTTTCACAAGTCTTGAGAACATCACAGAGTGTTGAAGCATTTTGATGACATTGTGAAATCATGTCATGATGAAAGAGTGTCAAATCTAGAAATTATGTGATGTCACAACTTTAATTATGACTGTGCACTCTCCAACATGCCCTTTATATTGCTCCTTCCTAGAAAGTTTTTTTTTGCGCAAATGGAACTGATGATACTAAACCAAGTTTCTTACATAAATCCCCAGAACAAAGAGGAAATTACAAAAAAGGCCCTTATGGATCCAGCTTCGGCTTCGCGACACAGCACATGCCGCCGGCGCGCCGCCGCCACTCATCCACTCTTAACTTGGAGTGGGAGGAGCCCCCATGCGGACGGGAGGTCGACGGTCCTCAACTCCATAGAACCTCCATCCTGCATCATGAACGACGCTCGCTTGGTCAGCATCACCACCTCCATTGAGATATTGAACAACCGGATCCACCGTCTCACGGCCTCCGGCACAGGGGAGACGCGCACCACGACTCCAATGAGTCGCTAATGCGAAGGGAACAACATATCCGCCACGGAGCTCACTGGAGCACCTAGAGCGGAGGAGAGGAACACCGCTTGCAAAAGCCTCACCGACCACACTACCACCTCCTCAGCGATGCCGCTCTTGCCTAGCAAGTTGGCATTTCAATTCTACCATTCCTCATAGAGGAAAATATCAGTAATGATGAAAATGTCTTTATCATCATTGGACAAATCATTGAAATATGTTTCCATGAATTCTCGTAGAGAAACTCATCGCGACTATCTTCTATATCTGCACATCAAGATAATGCAACAACAGTCACATAAATATCCATAAATAGTCATTGGAGAGAGTTTGCATCCTTTTTAATCTAAAAACTTGTTAGGGCAAACCACCGAACACATTGCGGAGGAGGAGAAACCACCGGAACAAAGCTCGAGGCCACGAACGGGCATGTAGCCGGCGATGGAGGAAAAACCACCGCTTGAGTCAGACCTATTGAGATCCTCAAGATCACTACTAGGTCTAGTTGTTCACGGTCTAAACATAACCTCTGTTAAAGTAACCAGAGAGAGACATAGAGAGTGAGAGAGATACAGAGAGAGAGGAGTGAGCACCACCTTCTGAACCTTTGGACGACGATGGGGTAGAGGAGGACATGGTGGCGTCGGTGGTGCTTCCCGTGAGCACTGCGCTATCCCTAGATCAGAAGGGAATATTGGTGGGGTGTCTGGCGGCGCAGTGAACCTCGTACCGTGTGCCCCGGCCCCCACCACCTTTATATAGCGCAGGTCACAGGGGCCCACCAACCATTAGGGTTGGGCGCCCCCGATCAGGGCGCGTGAGAACAGGGCCGAGTAGGCCGTTGGGCCTCCTCGGAAGAGATCAACCTAACATTCTCCCCCTTGATCTCAACTTTTACTTTTATCTTTATAACTTTTACTTTTACTCGTTTCATCACATATTGGTACATGGAGCATGTTTCATCGTCACAGCTCAATTGCCGATAGAATCAGACAGCTGCAATATACCTTTCTGTTTTGAAACAAAAACTGTTACTTTTCGGGCCTCTCTTATCCAGGAATCATAGGATTTCCATTAAACCCATGCCGGCTATGTGATCTTTGAACACACTTGGTGGTAAGCCTTTCGTTAGCGGATCCGCAAGCATATCCTTTGTCTTTATATGCTCGAGACTTATAGTTTGATCCTGGATTTTATCCTTCACAACATAATAGTTTATTTCTATTGGCTTTGTAGCATTACTCGACTTGTTGTTGTGAGCATAGAATATTGCGGGCTGGTTGTCACAGTACATCTTTAGTGGTTTGCTAATGCAATCTACCACTTTCAAGTCGGGTATAAATTTCTTTAGCCATATCACCTTCCCCGTGGCCTCATAACATGCTATAAATTCTGCATACATCGTGGATGATGCAACTATTGACTGTTTGGAGCTTCTCCATGAAATAGCTCCTGCTGCGAGAGTAAGCACGTATCCCGACGTGGATTTTCTATCATCTTTGTCTTCCGCAAAATCAGCATCTGAATACCCTATTATCTCTAGGGAATCAGACCTTCTGTATGTTAGCATGAGGTCCTTGGTGCCTTGCGCATAACGCAATGCTTTTTTACCATTTTCCAGTGCTCTGTGCCTAGATTCTCTTGATATCTGCCGAGTACCTCGGTGATAAAAGCTAAGTCGGGGCGAGTGCACACTTGTGCATACTGTAAGCTTCCAACAGCCGAAGCATATGGTACTGATTTCATTTGATCGATCTCATATTGGTTCTTGGGACATTGGAATTTCCCAAAACTATCGCCCTTGACTATAGGAGCAGGTGTGGCAGAACTCCCATGCATATTATACTTTTTGAGAACTTTCTCAAAATATGCCTTCTGCGATAGTCCTAAGACTCCATTCGTTCTATCTCGGTAAATCTCTATGCCCAAAACATACGAGGATTCACCAAGATCCTTCATATCAAAGTTTGAGGATAAGAACTTCTTTGTTTCTCGTAGAAGACTGACATCACTGCTAGCAAGCAAGATATCATCCACATACAAGATTAGGAAAATATATTTCCCACTTTTGAACTTTGCATAAATGCAGTTATCCTCAACATTCTCTTTAAATCCAAAACTCTTTATTGTATCATTAAATTTTAGATACCACTGTCTAGAAGCCTGCTTTAATCCATAGATGGATTTCTTTAGACGGCATCCCATATATTCCTTGCCTTTCATGATAAACCCCTTGGGTTGTTTCCTGTAGACCTTTTCTTTTAGATCTCCATTCAAAAATACCGTCTTTACATCCATTTGATGTAGCTCTAAATCAAAATGTGCAACTAGTGCCATTATGATTCTGAAGGAATCTTTACATGAGACTGGAGAAAATGTCTCGTTGTAATCTACCCCTTCTCTTTGTGTAAAGCCTTTTGCCACAAGACGTGATTTATACTTTTCTACATTCTCATTAGAGTCATACTTTATTTTGTAGACCCATTTACAGCCTACTGTTTTGGCTCCTTTAGGAATATCCTCTAAGTCCCAAACATCGTTGGAATTCATCGATTTCATTTCGTCTTCCATTGCCTCCACCCATTTAGATGAGTGACGACTTCTCATGGCTTCTTCATATGAGGTGGGATCAACTTCCTTATGAGTCGTTTCTGTGTTATAAACTTTATAATCACTAGAAATAGCTGAGTTTTTACGTCTCGTAGACCTTCTAAGGCCTTCATTTTCTTGCTCATGTCGTGCCTCAACTTCTGGCACGTCCTCATGAGAAGACTGTTGCTCCTCCCTTTCATGCTCAACTTCGGGTTCAGTCAGCTCCTGACGGGCAGGTTCCGAATCTTCACATCTCGTTGTCATGGTTGGAGTTACAACAGGTGCTTGCACCGCAACCTCAGGGGTTGACGATGCAGGTACAACATGTAGCGATAAAAACGGCTCTTTAATCATCGGATTAGGTGCACACACCCTCTTCTCATCAAGATCAATTTTCCGAGCTACCATGCCCCCCTCATCATTTCGTCCTCTAAGAAGACTGCATGTCTCATTTCTACAAACTTTGTGTATCTGTCTGGACAGTAGAAACGATAACCTTTTGATCTGTCAGGATAGCCAATGAAGTGGCAACTCACTGTTTTTGTATCTAACTTTGCAATGTTTGGATTAAACACTTTGGCCTCAGCTGGGCTCCCCCACACCCTGAGGTGTTGTAGGGATGGAACTTTTCCTGTCCACAGCTTGTACGGTGTTTTGGGCACCGACTTGCTTGGTACTCTGTTGAGAATGTGAATGGCAGTTTTAAGTGCCTCCATCCATAATCCCAATGGCAAAGTGGAATAACTCATCATACTGCGCACCATATCCATAAGAGTATGATTACGCCTTTCAGCTACTCCATTTTGCTGAGGTTCGCCCGACATTGAATACTGGGCTACTATGCCATTCTCCTGTAAGAACCTTGCAAAAGGTCCAGGGACTTGGCCATATGGAGTGTGTCTTCCGTAGTACTCCCCCCCCCCACGGTTAGATCTCACTATCTTTATTCTTTTATCATGTTGATTTTCAAATTCAGCCTTGAATATCTTAAATTTATCCAACACTTCAGACCTTTCTTTAATTGGATATATGTATCCATATCGGGAGTAATCATCTATGAACGTTATAAACGAGTCATAACCATCCACACTTTTCACAGGAAATGGTCCACAAATATCGGTGTGAATAATTTCCAGTGTTGCTGTACTTCGGTTTGCACCCTTTTTAATTTGCTTTACATACTTTCCTTTAATGCAATCTATGCATTGCTCTATTTCTGAGAACTCTAGCGGAGGAGGAATACCATTTTTTATTAGTCTTTCTATTCTCCCCCTCGAAATTTGGCCCAAACGACAGTGCCATAATTTCGATGAGTCATAAGTTCTCTTTCTTTTCTTTTGTTCGTTATTCGACCCAGAAACATGCTCGTTCACTTTACACACAGAATAAACTTTTTCACGCAAAGATAATAAATAAAGCTTATTGTGGAGGAAAGAAACCCCCACATGAATATTATTACACCATATGGCACATTTGCCATGTCCTAAATAACACTCATACTTGTCTTTGTCTAAACGTGATACACTGATAAGGTTCCTGTGTAGTGAAGGTACAAACAAAACATCTCTAAGCAGAATAGTGAAACCATCAGCTAACTCCAAGGAGATGTTGCCAACCAATTCAACGTCTGCTTGAACTCCATTAGAGATCTCAATGCATCTTTCGCTTCTTAGCGTAGTCCGGGTCAAACTGAATCCCTGTAAAGAATTTGCAACATGAACAGTTGCACCTGAGTCAAACCACCAAGTAGATTTGGAAAACTGTGTATACAGGGATTCATTTACAAAGGTAACAATATTTTTACATTTCTTTACCATTATGTACTTTAGATAGTCTGCGCAATCTTGCTTGTAATGGCCAGTCTTTTTGCAGTGGAGACAAGTGTCTTTATCCACTGGAAAAGGCCTCTGTGGGTGCTGATGCTCATAGAGACCTTTCCCATGTGGTTTTGAAGGAGAACCAGTATGGCTCTGACTATAGTTTCTTTTCTTATTATCCTTCACATAGTTCACATAACCACCATGTGAGGTTTTGAGTCTGTCCTCCTCTTGAACACACATAGCAATAGTCTTTTCAACATCCCATTTTTCAGGGGCCATGTCGTAGTTTATCACAAAATTGTCAAACTGACTTGGCAGTGAAGCCATGATCAGATGGACAAGCAGTGTTGGCTTGAGCTCGAGATCAGCATCCATGGGCTTAAGTTTCACAACCATGTTGCTCATCCTCAGTATGTGCTCCCGGATGCCATGTGCACCTCCGGTGTACTTTTCTGTTACCAGCTGTTTGATCAGCTGGGTGACATAAACATTTGAAGAGCCAGTGAACTGGCTCTTTATCTTTTCTAAGTACTCCGTAACAGAAGCACACTCTGCAATTGAGCCCAAGATTGCGTTCTCAATTGTATTCTTTATAAATGGCATACACTTTTTATTGGCTATTAGCCACTTTCTGTTTTCAATGGAATATGCCAACTCCAAAGGAGCATGGTCTCTTTCCTTTCTTTCCCATGTAGCATCATCATCAGTTGCCTCTTTAACAGGCACTTTTGGCATGACAGACTGTGGAGTGTCCACGACCCAATCAACCTCTGCACAGACGAAGGCGAAATCCACCTTCTTCCTCCACTCACTGTAGTTGTCGCCTCTCAGGGTCGGGACGTCCTTGATGCATGTCGTCAAGTAGAACCCTCCTGAAAACCACAATGAAGTGAGAAATAACAACAACAATTGCATGTAATAATCCAACGTTGGTTAAATTTAGAACACACAACTGTTTATGCGATTATGACTATATCACCATTGGGCAGAAAATAGCAATAAAAGCATATATGAGACTATAAAAATTAATCATGATAATGCTACTAACAACGTTGGTTATTTAATAACATAAATCATAACTATCACTTTAACATGCTCTTAAAAAATAATTCTCACTTTAGTCCTATTTTCTTTATTTAAGAGCACTTTTATTCAATTTGCAGCGGAAAACATGAATACATAATTCATACACTTTATACTTTATATGAATATTTCATTCACTTTTGTATTCCCTAAACAATAATTTCATTGGAAAAAATTGAATAGGAAAAAACTAGACTTAATTTGCCCAAAAAATGGACCAATTACTATTAATTCTGCTTCTGTAATTAAATAAAACAGAACAGAAAAAAAAACTGTGAGAAAAAAAAGGCCTGGCCGACCTTTTCTTCGGCCCGGCCCTCCGTCTGCTCAACTGTCAGCGAGCGCGCGCGCGGTATCGCTCTATCTGGCGCCCAGCACCACAAACTGCAGGGAAAGAGGGCCTAGCGGCCCACGGCCTGCTAGGGCGACGCGGTGTAACCGTCGCTCGCGTGCGCCCCCCACTCTCCTCTGTTCTGGCGAAAAAAAGGCCCACTCCGCTCACTTCTTTCGGCCTGCTGGCCCACTCTGTGAGCTAGGGGTTCGATCGTGACCGACCAATCACATCCAACAGACGAGCGCGCTCCTCGCTAGAACAAAACGGTCGCACCAGCCAGCCCCCGAAAGAAACCCTATCCATTTTCCCCGACACCCCTCTGTCTCTGCTCCGCAGCGGCGGAGGAATACGCAACGTTCGCCGTCCGCAGCCGCGCCGTGCGCGCGCCGCCACCATAGACGGCGAGTGCCGCCGCTGCCTTTCTCTTCTCTTGACCTCCCCCTTTCTCCACTCCTCTGAATTGCGTGAGGGAGAGTGAGAGAGATCTCAGTCTTGTGACCGCGCGTCCGACGGTGACCCGTGGAGCCCTTGCCTCCCTCTTCGTCGGCGGTGCGTTCCCCTCGCGGTGAGCGCACCTCCGTCGAACGGAGAGGTTGCCGGTCCCTTTCCTCCCCGGCGGTTCTTCGGCCCGGGCGCCTCGGCTTGCCGATGCGTGCCCGAAATCGACAGGAACGGCACGGCCGTGGTGGCGGCGCACTAATGCCGGGTGAGAACCTCTTTTCCCCTTTCCCCCCTCTTTCTGTTAGGGATTTAGGGTTTGATTTTCGGGTGGGGATTTTCTTTTCTCTGTTTTTTTTCTTTCACCGAAACAAGCTAGAGCCTAAGCATAGCTCTGATACCAATGTTGAGATCCTCAAGATCACTACTAGGTCTAGTTGTTCACGGTCTAAACATAACCTCTGTGAAAGTAACCAGAGAGAGACATAGAGAGTAAGACATATACACACACAGAGAGAGAGGAGTGAGCACCACCCTCTGAACCTTTGGGTGACGATGGGGTGGAGGAGGACATGGTGGCATCGGTGGTGCTTCCCGCGAGCACTACGCTATCCCTAGATCGGAAGGGAATATTGGTGGGGTGTCTGGCGGCGCGGTGAACCTCATACCGTGCGCCCCGGCCCCCACCACCTTTATATAGCGCAGGTCACAGGGGCCCACCAACCATTAGGGTTGGGCGCCCCCGATCAGGACGCGTGAGAACAGGGCCGAGTAGGCCGTTGGGCCTCCTCGGGAGAGATCAACCTAACAAGACCGAGCTTTCTTAGAACCACATGGCGACATCGGCGACGTAGTGCTTGATGTCGGTTCCTTGCGTCGCGCTATCTCACAACTATGGTGGGAGCAACGACATATATTTGGGTGGTAACCCAGGGAACGAATGTGGCGGAGTCGGCCTAAAATAAAGTAGTGGGAGAGATGAATCAGGCCGAGAAAGAGGGGGATGTGAGAAATGGCGGTTGGTGATTGATGAGTGGGCTAGGACAAAGCTGGAGGTGTACGCGGGACACTGCCATGTCCGTTTAGTTGCAAACTGACTTCAACCGGTTCAAACGAACCAATGTTTGGGAACATTTGGACAATGATAGAATTGCCTTGGGCATGTAGAATGATAGAGAAGACAAAT
Source organism: Alopecurus myosuroides (assembly GCA_028641055.1). NCBI lineage: Eukaryota > Viridiplantae > Streptophyta > Magnoliopsida > Poales > Poaceae > Alopecurus > Alopecurus myosuroides. Next base: position 242,514,472 of record CM054063.1, read on the forward strand.
CTTCTTTTATCCATCCACATCATCTAGAGAAGGCAAAATATATAAAATATATAATGCATTATCTCTTATTGCCATCATAGTAATTAACAATTAATGAGAATAAATTATATTTTGATAGAAAATTCCGTTTCTAAGAGAAGACATATCGTATAATGGAGAAAATGAACTTGTTTTATTTTTAAGAGATCATCTGAATAGGGTGGACTTCTCTTTCTTCGCTCTCTCCTCTAACTAGGCGAAAATTTTAGAGTTTGAAATTTGAAGTTGAGGGTTAAATCTGTACCCCCTCTGTCCAATTTTAGTCTATATTCTGCAAGTTTTAAGACAAATTAGCAAGTCATTTAAAATTACTAGCTACTCCCTCCGTTCTATATTAGATGACTTTGAAATGGTGTATCTAGACATATTTTAGTGCTAGATACATCCATTTCAAAGTCATCTAATATGGAACGGAAGGAGTAGATATGTGAACAACCAATCGAAGCAACATTAAAAGTAATGACATCCAATAGGAAAATCAAGACTGTTTCGTTTTCTGTGTTGGTATTGATTACCGAGGAGGAATTAATGTGCAGAGCCTAGGATGTAGATTAAAATTGGACATATTTCTAGTCTAAAATGTAGATTAAAAGTGGATGGAGGGAGTATGATTCTAAATGTACCAAAGAACTTTTTTGCAAAAATACAGTGTGCTATGGCCGAGTTGCCCTTTCCCGAACGGAGGGAGTATGTCTTTAGGACATCTCCTACGGGGCTGCTCAAATCCGGACCCAATAGGTCCGGATTTTGTCTGTTTGAGCAGCCGTCCGGGCCACTGTCCGCGCGGATTTGGTCCCTGCACCCTGCGGGGCTGCTCATTTAGTGGCCCGGGCCATATTTTTCTAGTTTTTTTCCAATGGATAGTTTGAGCCTAAAAACAAACACAATACTAAATAAAATACGAGTTATTTATTACAAATTTGACCGTTCAATAAAGAGACAAATAAGTCTTAATAAAAACTATAAAGTTCAAATAAGCAGAACCGGATAAAAAGTCTACTGGTTTCCTACGATGTTCCAGATGTGTTGCACCAAATCATCCCGAAGTGTGCGGTGGGTGTCCTGATCACGCAACTCGTACTGGAAGTCAATGAAATCCTCAAATGTTGCCACTCTTGGCTGGGGCTCCACGTTCTCACCCTGAAACAACCAGTTCTTGTCGTAGACGCTGTCATCGCGCTCATCCTCTATGATCATGTTGTGCATGATCACACAAGCAGTCATCACCGACCACATAATCTCCGGGCTCCATGTTCTAGCAGGGTGGTGAACAATAGCCCATCGAGATTGAAGCGCACCAAAAGCACGATCCACATCCTTTCTGGCACTCTCCTGCTCTTGGGCAAATCGTTTCCTCATCTCACCTTGAGGATTGGAGATGGTCTTCACAAAGGTAGCCCACTGGGGATAGATACCATAAGCAAGGTAGTATCCCTTTGTGTAGTGGTGGCCATTGATATCATAGCTCACCTCAGGGGAGTTGCCTACGGCAAGTCTGCCAAACACCGGAGAGCGCTGGAGCACGTTGATATCATTGTGTGAATCTGCCATGCCGAAGAACGAGTGCCAAATTCACAGATCATGCGAAGCAACTGCCTCGAGAATAACCGTGCACTCACCAACATGGCCCTTGTACTGCCCCTGCCAACCAAATGGGTAGTTCTTCCACTCCCAGTGCATACAATCGATGCTTCCAAGCATCCCAGACCATCCTCTGCTCTCGTTGATAGACAACAGCCGCTGAGTATCGGCAACAGTCGGTTCCCTCAAGTACTCCGGGCCAAAGATCTGAACCACAGCTTCACAAAACTTGTACATAGATTTGAGGCATATGGATTCACTCATACGCAAGTATTCATCAACCAGATAACCAGCTACTCCATATGCGAGTATCCGAACTGCCGCGGTGCATTTCTGATAAGAAGAGAAGCCAAGCTTATTGGTGGCATCCGGCTTGCACTTGAACCAATCATCATAGTCGAGCACCCCGAGTCGAATGCGGTTGAACAGGTCTCTTTTCATCCGAAAACGGCGCCGTAATAGCTTGGCCGTGTACACCGGATTGGTTGGGTGGAAGTAGTCCTTGTACAACTGGGAATGGCCGGCTGCTCTGTCCCTGTCCAAGCCCGACGCACGGCCGGGAATGGACCATATGAACACCGGCCGCATCCTTGCGATGTGGTCATTGACCACGAGAGTGGCAATGAGGATGTCGCTCTCGTCCTCGGAATCGAACTCCGACGAGTACGAGTACATGATCACGTTGTTGAAGAAGAACTCGTCGCCGATGTCCGCCATTTTTCGGGCCGAGGTCGGGTAGGCACACGGCCGAACACCTTGTGTGCGTCCCGTGGAGGCGGGGGAGGTAGACCGGGCGGTAGGCAGGCCGGCGAAACTCCTGTGGGATCGGCAGCGACGAGGGTGAGAGGTGGGGGACGGAGGGGGGCGGTGGCCGGTGGTGGTCGCCAAATCGGCGAGCCAGCGGCGGCGAGGTGGGTCGGGGGCGGCGCGAGGTGGGAGGAGGGGGCGTTCTGCGCGGGACAGGGGAGTGTGTCCACGGGACACTTTGTTGTCCGCGGGGCTGCTCAAATCTGGACCAAATTTGGTCTGGATTTGAGCATCCGGGGACATAAAGAACGGACCGTGGTCCATATGAGCAGCGCCGCAGGGATCTGGTTTTGGCCCAGCCTGATCAAAACGGACCGGTCCGCGGCAATTGAGCAGCCCCGCGGGGAGATGTCCTTATCCTTTCACTTTTGCTTTGAACCAAACAAACCCGAATTAGACGGCTCTTTTTTCCCCACCCCCGTCTTCCCCACCTTCGTTGAGAGTCCACCGCCGGTGTAGAGTAGTTCCGGCCATCCCCGCCGCTAGCCCTCGTGCTGGCTGGTGTGGTGATGCTTATGGGTGCCGCCCCCCCGTGTATAGAAGTAGTTTAGGTTGTAGTTGCTTTCGTGTTGCTCTTGATGAGCTTGTTTGGAGTAGTTCGTCGGATCCCATCGACCGGATCCGTCGTTTCCTCACTCTCTTCTTCGTTGCAGAGCAGCTCCGGTGGCAGGGGTTGCGGTGTGCGGCGGATTGGGGGTGCGGCATCTCGTCAAATAAGGCCGTCTTCCCTCGCTTCCTGAGTCATCTTCTCCGGGCGTCATCGCGCGATGCCCTCAGATGGCGGCGACATGATTCTTGTAGGCTTCCGAGGAGGAAGATAACCAGGGCTCGTGCTGCTGCAGGCTCTTCAGATAAGCGCGGTGTGGTTCTGCATCCTCGATTGATTTGTGTCCATCTCCTCTTTCCTGCCTTGCTTGGCCGTGGAGGTCAGGGAGACAAGATGCGCAGGTGGATGGATGCTCAGAGGTTGAGATGCTGGGTTCAAGTTTCTGCTTCCACTGCGGCGATTCCCAAGCTAAGGCGTTCTATCGCTAAGGCTAATTCTAGTCACCGGAGGGGTGGCCTCGCCGAGCTCGAGCATGGCCTAGGCTTGAGCATGTTCTTCTTCCTCCTTGACTGGAGGATCTTCCTCTGCCTCGGTGTGGCTTCAAGTGCTGTCGCTGGTCCAAGTGGTCCCGTCTCCGGTATCAGCAGCGGCCGCAACGCCTGGAGGCAGCTCGTCGGCGGCGACACCCCTGGATGCGATGGCGTTTTCGCGCTTGTCGGCAAGGGGTTGGATGATAGTTTCCAGGGTCTGGTTGTAATTTCTTTTTCTTTCGAGGTCCTGTTTGTAATCCCGTTGACTTAATGCAGAATCTGGCTCCTTCGAGACCCACCCTTTGTTCAAAAAAAAAAAAACCCCGAATTTTGTGGCAGGGAAATCATCTTGTCACCGAAGACTCGTGCTGTTGGGCAAAGTGACTACAGTTCTCTAACATAGGTTCCACGTGCTTTGGAGCTATTTAATGCACTCTGCACTGCACTCACCCCACAACCGCAGTCTCGTGCACTTTTAGCCTCGCCATGCCTAGGTACTCCGGAATTAGCACATAATTATACTTCCATGAATTAGCACGAATTTTAGCTGCGCTGCGAGGGGAGTAGTTGGTGGAAGTGGAACTGAACCAAGACGGCTAAACTACACATAATTATACTTCCATGAATTAGCACGAATTTTAGCTCACAATCCTGAGAAATTCAGATCCCTTCCGGTGCCATCGAAGTCGCTAGTCATCTCGCGTCACGTTCTTGTTTCGGAAGTGCCACGCCAAAACCCTTTCAGTTAGGGATCGGGACTGCCGCTTGCCGTGCACTGGCATGGCACCGCACGCGCGCGCGCACGGAACGCCGGCACGGGTCGGCAACTCGGCACCCACCCACCACGCCACGCCACGCCGCTTGCCAATCAAGCACAAGCACGCCCACCTTACCTTACCTTCCCCACGCACCCAACGACTCGATCGCACGCACCGCGCCGCGCCGCGCCCTGCCATAAAAAATATCGCCGATTCAGATAGCCAGCCAAGGGCCGCCGCGTTAGCAGCTCACCACAGCCGCAGCACCAGCCGCGCGAGGCCAGAGCAGAGCGCGTCCTAGACTAGACCCGCCGCTCCGCATGGCACCCAAGCGCCCCGCCGCGGCGGCGTCGGGATCCGCGTCCGACGCCTCCGACGCCGAGGGGGACACGGGCCACCACCACCCCTCCGACACCGACCCCTCCAAGACGCCGCCACCCAACCCTAACCCTAAGTCGTCCGCCGTCACCGCGCCTTCCTCCGCGCCCTCGGCGCCCGCCGACTCCGCCGCCGCCAGATCCGACTCCGGGGGCTCCTACGACGACTCCGACGCGGACGCCGACGCCGACGCCCGCCGTCGCCCCGCCCCGAAGCCGGCCGCGTCGTCGCCCAAGCCCGTCGGCAAGCCCAGGGCGCGCTCCCCCGGCATCAACTCCGACTCCGACGACTCCCACGTGCCCGCGGGCTTCGACACCGACCTCGACCCGGCCGCCGGCCTCGACTCCGACGACGACAACGTCTCGCCTCCCCGCCCCGCGCGCCACCCCCGCGCCGAGGCCTCCATCGTCAAGCCCATCAGCTCCCGCCCCATGGACCCGCCGCGCCGAGGGGGCGGCGCATCAGCCTCCGAGCCGCGCGCCAAGCGCCCTCGCAGCGCCGCCGTGCCCGCGCCCTCCCCGGAGCAGCTGAAGCGGCCCGCGCGCCTCTGGAGCCCCGACGACGAGCTTGTCATCCTGCGCGGCCTCGCCACCTACCGCGCCAAGAGCGGCGTCCTCCCTGGTTCCACCAATGACATTGGTAAGCTCCACCGCCACATCCGTGGCCAGCTCAGTGTTAAGGTATCCACTACACAGCTTAGCGACAAGGTCCGGCGCCTCAAACAGAAGTTCCAGTTGCTTGCCGTCCGTGCCAAGAATGGGCGGGATCAGGAATTGCAGACTCCGCATGACCGCAGCATCTATGAGCATGCCAAGAAGGTCTGGGGGGCAGGAGGCAGTGGGTATGACATTGCTGGTGATGGTGACAGTGAGGAGTTGCCAGATAGTGGAGGCAGCGAGGATGAGGATATGGAGAGTGGGCGGGATGACCGGTACCGCATCAAGAGCCGGAAGCTGAGGCCAGTTGCCATGACAAACGGGAATGGGATCAGACTTGGGGCCGTGAATGCCAATGGCAGGGGGAAAACTGAGCTTGAGAAGGGGAAGGATGCATATCCCTACCTGTGGGAGACTGTTGAGGAGCTGTCCAAGGAGCATCCCAGCGGTGCCGCGTTCAAGAAGGCATTTGAGGTGCTTGAAGGATCAAAAGCGCATGTGATGGAGGAGAAGCTGAGGAGGTTTAGGTTGACGGAGATCAAACAGCAGCTGCGTCGGATGGACCTGATGAAGGATACAGTGAGGATGGTGCTCGATGCCCTTGAGAGCGCTGATTGAGCCAATGGCTGATCCATGGTGAGCAGTACACTGTTGAGAGGGGGGAAATCAGTCTCTTTTTCTTTCTAGATAGAGTTTATGTGGTTAATTACTTACTTCTGTGGACAAGGTATTAAAATTAGGGCATAGAGCAAGGAGTAATGCTCTTCTCCTTGTTATTTTCCGTGGATCATTGTATTTTGCGGTTCTTAGATGCTAACTCGTGCTTTATATACTATATCGATCGTGTCTATCTTTAAATCAGGATCATCTGCATTTTGAATGATATATTTTGTTTTCTTGTATGGGATCTTTCATCACATCACCAAGCTGGTGATCAGGTGCTACTGTTTGCAGCATAGAGTTTACTTATAATTTTGCAGCGAACTGTTTGCAGCATAGAGTTTACTTATAATTTTATGAACATACAACGGGCATGTTAGTTTGCTTAATTAGAGCTAATATGCCTTTTCTTTTATCTGTTTCTTGATTGGTATTTCTAGGCTTGTGTAACTCCAGTAACTGATTTTGTAACAGAAGTAGAGGAATGATCTATTTTAAAAGAACTCCCCCCTTATTGATTAGTTCAAGGGTACTTCTTCAAGTTAGAAGTTATGTAGTGATAAATGTGAGCTCTTAATTACTACCTCTGTTCCAAAATGTAAGCCTTTTTAGCAAGGTAAACTATAGTTTGCTAAAAAGTCTTACATTTTGGAACGGAGGGAGTAGTATTTTTTGGTGCTAATGCAAATACTAGCACATTACACTTGGGTTGGGAGCAAAGAAAAACTGTTGTTGCTGTTGCTGTTCAATGGCCACTCTACTGGGCCTGTGAAGCAAATTGCTTTTCCGCGTAGACAAAACATCGGCTAACTAGTTGTGTTATTGTAGCATGTCCCAGAGTTTAGGGCATTAAGCTTTAGAATGCACATGATATTTATTTGCCGTTAGTCAGGGTGCTCAGGACTTTGGTTTGTGACATGTTGCTCTTACTCTGTTCTTTAAAGCCTGCCAGTTTGGCTGTTAATCAAATAGAATGATGTGTTGTGATTTGTTATAGTTGATGTTCAAAAGTAAGATTAGCTGTAGCAAGATTTGCTGGCGCTTTCATCAGAGAGCACATTCTTGGTGAGAGATTCGGTATGGGAAAGTCTGAAATATACCCGATGGGAACTTTTGTTGATTGTGATGTATGTACTCCCATCTTTCTGTCTATGAATGTTATGCGTGCTTCTTTAAATGTTCCCTGGGTGGACAGTGTTGGTGTCCTTTCACAGTTATCTCTTCTCCCTGGTGTTGCATACCGAGTAATGATTACTGAACAACACTTATCTGGTATCCTTTCTTTTTTCTTAACTTCCTTTGCGTTCTGTCGTAATATTCTGGAGACCCTGGCCCAACATGTTTTATGCATTAGCATTGATCGTTTTTCAGTCCAACACCAAAAATAAAAATCATTGGTCAGTTTGAGTCCAGATTGGAGAGATGAGATAAACTGTATCCTGATCGTATTGCTGCTCGGTCGAAGTTTTAATTCTCATTGCTGAGTTGTCATTTTATTTTTCTTAACTTGTCATAGTTCTTTGCATTCTGTCGAGGTCGTGATGTGCTGACTCGGACATGTTCTGGGCGTTAATATTGATCATACTCTCAGTCCAACAACCAAAAAGAAAAAAAAAATCAGGTTGAGTCAGATTCGAGAGACGAGATAGATTGTATCGTCCTATCTCCTGATTTTATTGCTGCCCAGTCGAAGCTCTGCTGGACGTGAGCGATTCGCTGGATGGCAAGCTGAGTCGAAAGTAGAGCTGGGGGAATCTTTCAGCAAGCTGGTGCGCTGTTTGATTCTCCGGTGCACGTTGCCGTAACAAACACCAGTGGTCATGATCTCAAGTTGTCAGTAGTAGTAGATGCTTAGGCCAGGTCGTTCAGGATTTAGGTGGAAGGTGTGTGTTCGTCAGGGTGTAATCAGCATCATACATGTGATGGATGGGAACTAACCTGAATTTTCGTAAAAGCTCAAGACATGAACAGGGTTCACCTGGTGGAAGGAACTAATTGAACTGGTATTCTCTTCCCCGTTCAGCGTTACATGCTGCAACTGATCGGACGAAAGGGTTGATATGTTAGGCTTAGGGCATGTACAATGGGGTACAGTCAGCCGTCTGTAACAGGAGCCACCTAGGATATTTGTATACTTGGAGGAGAGAGAAACCCAAGAAGGAGGCGGTCCGTCTGCAGAATTACCGACCGTCGAGTCCCGTGAAAATCGTAGGTTAGCAACGACCTTTTTCCTATTGTACGAGGGGTGTCTGCAACCGGCAGTTTATTTTTGCAAACTTTCCATGGTCTTGGTTGCGAGGACACGAGTACCGGAGACGGGAGACCCCGCCGTCGGCAAATCCTTGGTCACGAACTCGTACTTGCAGTCACGGAGGACCCTGTCTAATGCCGGTCATGAGTCATGATGGTCTGCAGTATGCATGTAGATGTAGGTGCACTCCTAGATCGCCGTCGATGCCACGGTGCTCGGCCGCATGACAGCCAGTACGAGCTCGTGTACACTCCGTTCAGTGAAATACTGCTCCCGTCCTGCGTCCTGGTACCGAGATGGAGCGCAACACATGGAAGCGCCGCCGTGCTTGCGATTAGCAGACAAGTTCTGCGATCTGCCCCCTGACGGATTGCCCGCTGCCTTCCTCATTATCAAAGCACCTTGTTCTAGATTTTTTATATGGATTGTTTTTGGAGCGGATGCAATTGTTCTGGACTGGTGCATGGTTTGTCTCCTTTGCATATGTTTTGGAGCGGATGCAACATATGCTTTGGACGATGAAAACTGTTGATGTATATTGATCATGGCGCTAATTGTGGTGTTATAGACAGGTATACAGACAATCCGCTGTAAGAGGTGTCTATAGTGCAGTACAAATATGACATGGCAGATTATTATAGACAGAAGCCGTCTAAACCAATGCACATGCCCTTAGGCAGGAGTAGAGAACGCCGGTGGAAACTATCGTATTTGCCACTAAGACTAAGATGAAAAATGCAGCTAATCTCAACTTGCAAGGACCAGCATTCAGTTTTTCTCGGCTCCTAAGTGCCGGAGTTTAGCTTCAAAATACTACTACTATAAGGTACCGGGCAATCGATATGTTAATTCTTACCAAATTACTCACACTGATCACGTTTTTAGCTGCGTAACTAGTCTCCTCACCAATTGTCCGTTACGTCCGCTGGATGTGAATTCCATCAGGTTTCTCTACTTTGATATACTACATGAAAATGCATCCTATTTCGTTTCGGTTGCACATGAATGAAAAATCTGAACAATTTGTTTAATCAGAATCTTTAGATGCCTATATGTCAATCAAATCCTATCAAATGACATTTAGAAGAATGGTTTAGAGATTAAACAAGTAGCTCATTTTACGTACAGCGAAATTTAACTAAACTGTAAGCGTACGGATATTTTCTTCTTCAGGAGAGTAGAAGATCTAGAGCAAGTTGAATTGCATATTTCGGAAGAAACTGTCATGTCATACAGTGCAACCGGGATGCACAAGAGCAGTGCATCACGCAATACAAAATGGAGTGATATGAAATTCAAACAATCTTCAAGCGACTCCACACTTTGTCTGGACTGTTAGATCCCTCGAGACATTTTATGTTTCTTCTGAACAATAGGCGACTACAGTACTTCCTGAGAACAGATAAGCCAGTGCCTACTCTGTCAGGTCCCAACTTCTGTATCTGCAGGGGTGCATCCATGGATTCCTGCAGCAGCACGTCAATTCTCACGTTTCAGCAAGCGACTGAGAGATTACAGACCAGCAAAGTCCATATTGGCCATTTACACTGAACTTTCGTTGGTAGCACCAAGGTGACCATCATCTCCACGCAGACTACGCCTAAGAGATGACATGAGCTCCTCAATCCGCAACATGGCAGACAATATGCCTTGGAGGGCTGAAGAATTGGTCGCGCAGATCATATCTTGCATCGCGGTTCTGAATTCGAGTCGCCTCCATCTGTAAGTATGTAGAGGGTCCGCAACACGAGGCTTTGCCGAAGGATGCTTCTTCCGTGCATGCCTGCAGAGTTGTCTGTATGTGCCGATGTATGAGCAGCCATCTTGCATGCAGCTCCTCCTGTTTCCGTTCAGCTGCTCCCTGGCAGGCTCAACCAGTGTATACCCCTTAACCTCACCACGGCAAAGAGGGCATGTGAGTTCTACTGAGCCTGGATCATCACCGGTTCCTGGGCTTCTGCGTGACTCCATAAGCTGCTCAAGACAATTTGAGTGAAGGAAGTTGGTTCCACAGACATATGGACGACATCCTTTGTCATGAGATGAACACAATAGAAGCACAGCATCATGCGGGCATTCAATGCAAACTGGGCAGATTGCGTCTTTCCACGCACATTTCTCTGTTGCTGCTAATGTTGGCTCCGGGCTAGCAACTCTCTTGAAACTGCAATGGCTGAAGGGCCTCAAATGACGTGTTGATCTGAGCTCACGAGATGAATATTTGGCGTTCCTTGAAATTTTTGCCATCTTGAGGGCTGCAAGAATGCAAGATAAACATGCTAAGTGTATTTAAGTCTTACAAAGTCTACTACAAGAAAATCCAAATTGTCCACTGCACAAAGAAAAATTAAAGGAACCAGAAAACTGTAGAATTTTTTAAAGGGTAGTTCGAAAGATTCGTTTTTTTTTGCTTCACTCCTATAAATAAATGTGCTGGAGATTGATGTAAAAAATATGAACTAGAGATCTGCTTGATGGTTGATATATGAAAGGGCAACAAAAGATGCTGTGAAGAAATTAATTGGCTGATGTCACCCACGTTTCCACCCTGATATTTTTCATACACGTATGTAAGGATCTATACAGTCTGGTTCTAGCTAATTCACTAATCACACATGTTTTGCATTCATCCGCAACATACGAAAAAGCTCAAACTCTAACAAGAAGTCAAACAGCATATGTTGATCACAATTCAAGGGAATAAGTTGCTGGTAAATTTTGAATAATTTGTTTTAGCCAACACAAGTGCGACTGAATTAAACAGAGTACCATTATATGCCTGATCTCTTTATGACGGAGATGAAACAGCTTCCCAAAATCTTAGCATGCTACTGTATGTTTGCGGAGATGAAACAGCTTCCCAAAATCTTAAATTGAGGAAACATCACATACGCATCCGCAAGAAACGCTTGTTTTGAAAAAGAAAAGAATCAGGAAACTTGCATTAGCCAGCACAAATGCCACTGGACCCTGTATGATCGACCAGAGAATTAAAGAGAGTACCGTATATGCTTGATCTCCTTTATGACAGAGAGTTATAACTGTTTTCACCACATATATATTGTAAAATGGCAGCTTTGATGTTCCTAATACACTAGTATTCCAGGAAAAAACATAGCTTTGGTATCAGGACATGTGATTGATATGCAGACGTGACATTCCAACCAGACCAAATCTAAGAAAACCGTCACACCTTCCCTCGGTTGAGTGTGTCTGGACGTTCTACACGAATGCGATAAACATGTAGGACTAGGAGTTTAAACCACGATGGGTACGATAAAAAACGCTTACTAAAAACGAGACTATTCTTGAAAGATGAATTATACTATAAATCTAAATGACTAACAATAGCAGGAACATAGTGTAAAAAAAATCCTAAAACCTTCTAATTTAAAATTTGCAGTACACGGGAAGTTTACACTGTCAAATCTTAGCATGCTACTGTATGTTTACGGAGATGAAACAGCTTCCCAAAATCTTAACTTGAGGAAACATCACATACGCATCCGCAAGAAAAACGCTTGTTTTTAAAAAGAAAAGAATCAGTGAACTTGCATTAGCCAGCACAAGTGCCGTTGGACCTTGTATGATCGACCAGAGAATTAAACAGAGTACCGTATATGCTTGATCTCTTTCTGACAGAGAATTAAAACTGTTTTCACCACATATAGATTTTAAAATGGCAGATTTTTGATGTTCCTAATACACTAGTATTCCAGGAAAAAAAGATAGCTTTGGTATTAGGACATGTGATTGATATTCAGACGTGACATTCCAACCAGACCAAATCTAAGAAAACCGTCACACCTTCGCTCGGTTGAGTGTGTCTGGACGTTCTACTCGAATGTGATGGAACCTGTAGGACTAGGAGTGCAAAACACGATGAACACGATCAAGATCATTTACTAAAAACGAGACTATTCTTAAAAGATGAATTATGCTATAAATCTAGATGACTAACAATAGCAGGAATGGTGTAAAAAAAAGATCCTAAAACCTTCAAATTAAAAATCTGTACTACACGGTAAGTTCACACTGTCAAATCTTAGCATGCTATTGTATATCTGCGGAGATGAAACAGCTTCCCAAGATCTAAACTTGAGGAAACATCGATACGCATCTGCAAGAATAACGCTTGTTTTGAAAAAGAAAAGGAACACTAAACGCGAGCCGGAGCGCATCGATTGGCGGCGTCGCCACGAGGACGGTGACCAGATCAAGGGGTTTCATCTGTAAGCGGAGACAAGATTACCAAGAAAAGGGGCAGCTTTGCCGGTATATGTAAAGGCGCTAGGCAGCAGGGGAGACGAAAGGGCCGATTCTAGCCGGAGAGATTCGAAAACTGACCGCACGTTCCTCGATTCCTCGAGGCAGAAAGGAAGGCTCCTCGGCGGAGCGGGGACGGAAGCGGCGGCGAGGAGCGAGGTCGCGGAGTCGTCGCCTCCGGAGATGGAGAGGCTGCGAATTTGGTTGGGTCGACGGCGCGCGGTGGTGGCGCTTTTGAGCCGGTTGGCTCTCGAGAGGTCGGCCGCGATATGGTGGTTAGGGCCTTGGTGGTGGTGGTAGTGGCTTTGACCGCAAAAGCGACGTGGGGGACGAGACGGGCTCGTCAGAACCTCACCTCACAGGCTCACACGGCCCAAGGCTTTGAGTGGGCCGGCTAGTGATCCAATGGGCAGCTTTGAGTGGGCCGCCAGATCGCTGGAACAGCGTGTTCTTTTCCCTGCTCAACCGCCAGCCGTTCGTGGGGACGGACTCCTACGAGGTATATGCATCGGAGGTACTCCCTCCGTCCCAAAATACAAGGCGCGCTATTTTTATGGTGGTCTTTGATGCACAACTTTGACCACTAATATATAATAAATTATTTTGATTGAGAATACATAAATGGTATCGTTAGATTCGTCTTGTGAAATTCTTTCATTTCATATAATTTTATACTTATTTTATGAATATATTATAAGTACAAAACATGGTCAAAGTTGTATGCCGTTGACCAGCGAAATTAAAGGGCACCTTATATTTTGGGACGGAGGGAGTACAATAACTTGCAATGGATGTGCAAATAAGTACTCCCTCTGGATACATCCGCTTTTGTCAAACTTTGTGACACTTAATTTGGGACGGAGGGAGTACAATTACTCGCAAACTGTGGTCAATTAGTATAAAAACTTTCTATACAGAGCAAATCTGGTTCAAATCATTGTGGCGTTAACACGTGGCAGTGGTATTTTTCTAAAACACCCCTAAATATTTTTTTGTATGCACATGTGACCTAGGACCCACATGTCAGCACCGGAGAAAAGATATAAGTGACTAAAACACCCCTAAATATTTTTTATATGCACATGTGACCTAGGACCCACATGTCAGCACCAGAGAAAAGATATAAAGTGACTAAAACACCCCTAAATATTTTTTGTATGCACATGTGACCAAGGACCCACATGTCAGCACCGGAGAAAATGTATAAAGTGACTAAAACTAATGACATGCAGGCGGGATTCGAACTCAAGACTTAATTCCGACCACTCACGCGAGCTATCCACTACAACGACTACACATATTGTTAGGATTTCAGACATGTCACTTACTATAAAATCAATACGCGCGCACACACACTACACATCTTTTTTGTTTGAGATGAGATCACAACAGGCGTGTCTTTTGCACACAAAACACACACACCTAGGGATGAAAACGGAGCGGATACGAAAAGAACTGAGAGGTGCCACATTTATTTTCATATTTTTGTACGGAAGCAGAAACGAATACAGAAACCTCGGAAACAAGTACGAAAAATAGGTATAATCGGAAACAGATACAGAACGAATACGACACAGACATGGAACTTAAAACAGATGTTTTCCGGAACAAAGATACCTCATGAATAATGTAGGAACCCTCAAGAAAATCGATTATATTGTCAATTTTCTAAGACGAAATCAAATATAAGGATATATCATGATTACATAACATAGTGTGCATAATTTATCAGCTTTGGCAACTTAAAAATGCGTACTACCGGCCGCAACCCTAGTGTAGCGGTGAACTGACAAGTTGGGAAAATGTCGAGTGGGAGATGACATGCGAGTACGTAGGTCCTAAGAATGGTCACTTCACATATTTTTTAGACAAGTTGCTTCGGGTTGGGTCTAAATATAGGACTAGAACTTTTGGGAACGTAAAGTTGCGCTAGCACAATGCACTAAAAAACGAAAAATTTCATATTGCCGGAAACGGAATTTTTGTTTCCGCTGTCGTTCCGCCGGAATACGCTGTTCCGTTTCCGCATAAAAGTTTCTGTTTCTGTTCCGCAAAATTCCGTTTCTGTTTTCGTATTTTCATTCCGTTTCTGTTTTCGCATAAAAGTTTCCGTACCGTTTTCATCCCTACACACACCAGATTGACTAAGGTGATCATCACATCGATAGGCAGAATTAGATCGTCTCGCGATTATCGACCTGCCCATGCTGCAGTTGTCCCGCGCCGACTCTCTGCTAGCAACGACAATGCCGATCATAAAGATTTCGCCCAACGCCGACTATATGTTAACAACGATAATGTCGTTGCCTGATCTTGACTTATGGGAAGTTGTACACGCATGGGCGTATCTAGGAGGTCGGCACAGGTCACATCCCCGTCGACACATCCACGTGGCCGCTCCTGGGAGAGTGCGTACGCCGACGACACATACGTGGACACGCGGCGCCCTACCGTGCCCGCGCTGCGTATGGTCGGCAGAGGCTATGTCGTCCAGGTTTCTTTTTCTGTTGTTTTGGTTCCAAAATGTGGGGACCCAGCACACCACTGCATGTGTAGTGTGATACGTATCCAACGTATCTATAATTTCTGATGCTCCATGATCATATTATGCCAATTGCTACATGTTTTCTCCCTTATTTATAGCATTTTTATATGTTTTTCGAGACTAACCTATTAACAAGATGCCAAGTGCCAGTTCCCTCTTTTCTGCCGTTTTTTGTTTCAGAAAAGTTGTTCTCGAAACATTTTCGGAATTGGACCCCACAAAGTCCGAAGTGCCTATTTTCCCCGGAAGCATCCAGAAGACCGAAGGAGAGTCGAAGACGGGCACCAGGGGCCACACCATAGGGTGGCGCGCCCCCTGGCCGCGCCAGATATGGGTGTGGGGCCCCGAGGCCTCCACCGCCTCTTCTCTTTCGCCCATTTATTCCTCCCGGATGGAAAACCCTAAACACCTGATAAAAAATCCCCGAAAAGTTCCGCATCCGCCGTCGTCGTCAACCCTAGATCAGGGGGGTTCTGGAGCTGTCTCCCGGCACCATGACGGAGAGGAAATCATACCCGGAGGCTTCTACATCACCATGCATGTCTCCGGAGTGATGCGTGAGTAGTTCATCCCTGGACTACGGGTCCATAGCAGTAGCTAGATGGTTGTCTTCATCTCATATGCCTCCATGTTTAGATCTCCTGAGCTGCCTATCATGATCAAGATTGATCTTATGTAATTCTATATGTTGTGTTTGCTGGGATCCTGTGAACATTGAACTTATGCCAAGTTGATTGTAGTCTTTATTACATATGTTATTTGTGATCTTGCATGCTTTCCGTTGCTAGTGGTTGCTCTGGCCAAGTAGTTGCTAGTGACTCCAAGAGGGAGTATTTATGCTAGATAGTGGGTTCATGCCTCCTTTTCGCCTATGCTCGAGTGACAGAAACGTGACGGGGGAGAATGTGATGTTGCCACTAGGGAGAAAACAACGGCGTGAGTGCCCGCGTGTACAATCATTGCTTACATTACACACATTGTTTAATGCAGTTATCTGTTGCTTACAACTTAATACCTAAGGGGGTTCAGATGATAACCTGAGGGTGGATTATTAGTCATAGATGCAGATGGATTTCGGTCTATGTATTTTGTTTTAATGCCCGCACTGAATATCATAGTAGTCATCATGTTATAATGTGCACCATGGTGCAACCTCTATTTGTCAATTGCCCAGCTGTAATTTGTTCACCCAGCATGTTATTTTTATGGAGAGACATGATGACCCACAAGTATATGGGATCGCAATAGTCTTCGAGGGAAGTAAAACCCAAATTTATTGATTCGACACAAGGGAGCCAAAGAATATTTGTGAGCATTAACAAGTGAGTTGTCAATTCACTTGCACCTGAAAGTTGACTAGTTCGTCGTGGTTTATCAGTAGTAACAGTTTTATAGTAGCAACAATAGTGAAATAATAACAACAGTAGTGATTGAAGTAAACAGCGGGATTAAATATTGTAGTCATAGGGATGGATCAACGGGCGTTGCATGGATAAGAAAGTTCAAATAATGATCATGTCACAGGCATTGCAGATAAATAAGATAAAGCATCCAACTACTAAGTAACGCATGTATTTCGTAAATAGTCGTACGTGATCGCAATGAGAACTTGCACAACATCTTTTGTCCTACCAGCCCGTTTCAGCGGGGCCTCAAGGGAACTATTGTTAATTAAGGTGTTCCTTTTAATGGAACACCGGAGCAAAGCATTAACACTCCGTGAACACATGTGATCCTCACATCACAGCCACCCCCTCCGGTTGTCCTAATTTCTGTCACTTCGGGGCCCCGGGTTCCGGACAACGATATGTGTAAATAACTTGCAGGTATGATCAAGAAACAATAATTATCATCATGATTCAATAACATGTTCAGATCTGAGATCATGGCACTCGGGCCCAAAGTGGCAAGCATTAAGCATAACAAGTTGCAACAATGTCAATAGCACTAATAGAGGATACTAGGCACTATGCCCTAACAATCACGGTATTATTACATGAACAAACTCATCCAATCCCTACCATCCCCTTCAGCCTACAGTGGGGAATTACTCACACATGGATGGAGGAAACATGGATGGTCGATGGAGAGGCGTTGGTGATGACGGTGGCGATGAAATCCTCCAATTCTCGTCCCGGCAGGGCGCCAGAAGAGGAACTTCTGATCCCCGAATCGAGGTTCGGGACGGCGGCGGCGCTCTGTTGTGTTTCTGTGGAATATGACGAACCCCCTCGCGTTTTAGGTTGAAGGCTATTTGTTGTCGAAAGGGGAGTCCGAGGGGGCTGTGGGTGGCCCACACCATAGGCTGGCGCGGCCTAGGGGAGACCCGCGCCAGGGGGTGGTGTGGCCACCCTGTGGCTCTTCTCCTGGCCCCCTTCTGGCTCCCAGGGTCTTCCGGGGTGAAAACATCAATGGGGTCTTTTCTGGGCAATTTCCCGAAAGTTGATTTTTCTGCACAAAAGCAAGACACCAAGGTAATTCTGCTGAAAACAACATTAGTCCGTGTTAGTTGTATTCAAAACTCACAAGTTTAGAGGAAAACAATAAGAAAAGTGTTCGGAAAAGGAGATACGTTTTTGACGTATCAACTCCCCCCAAGCTTAGCTTATTGCTTGTCCTCAAGCAATTCAGTAACAACTGAGTGCGATAAAAGACTTTTACGAACACATTTGTTTCATATGATGTAAATATACTCAGTATATGATCAGATACTTAGTTATGCTCATGATAGGATATATGCAAGATACTGTCACTTAATAGCTATGAAAACCATGGAGAGATAACAACATATTAATAATAAACAACATGAAGCATAACTGTTTGCAAGATTGAAGAATTCATTATAGGATATGATAAAGTGGTATCTCGCTTGCCCTTAAGTGTGGGGAAAAAACATAAATGCCAGGGCACCTCTGAAGTTCAAGGGAAGACTAGAAGTAAAGATATCAAAGATGCAAGTATCAAGAATATACCACAATCAACCGTGCTTTGGGACAAACATATTACACTAAGAATGATAATTATGCTCTCAAGAAAGTTCTCAAAGAATTTGGCGGAGAGTCAACATAAAAGTAAAAGAAAGGCCCTTCGCAGAGGGAAGCATGGATCACTCATGTGCTAGAGCTTTTTATTTTGTTAAACAGATATATTGAAAACATTTTTAAGAGTGTTGTATGCTTATGTCTATGAATGGTAAACAGACAATACAGTACGTCACAAGCCAACTGGATTCACAAGAGCGGCTCTTTCTCTTTTCTTTACACAATTATGCTTTGACTGATAAATCGGGGGCAAAAACAGTGAAGATAATGTGTGTGTATTAACTTGGGGCTGGGCACCCCGCTGCCAGCTCTTCTATCATTTGGATAAGCAGATGAAGCCACTAGTCTAGGGTGTGAAATCCAATCAACAAGTGAGATCAAGATTCTCTATTTACGTCCTCATGAGCTAAAACAGGGGCACAAAACGGGAATAATTTTTAGAAGGTTTTAAAGGTAGCACATGAGCAATTTACTTGGAATGGCAGTTAAATACCACATATAGGTAGGTATGGTGGACACATTTGGCAAACTTTGGTTTTCATGGATTTGGATGCACGAGTAGAGCTCATACTCAGTACAGGTGAAGGCTAGCAATAGACAGGGAGCGACAATCAAGAGAGCAACAACTATCATAATCATGTTTGCGAAAAAGTAAAATTAACCGAGGCACAAAATTGATACTAGAACTCTGAGACAAAATAAATCATCGAGGCTTATTGACTTTTTGTTTCCAGTCTTAGCATGCGTGAGCATGTGCCAAGTCGATTCAAATGAAACAGTGAGAGGAGGCTACCACGATGTCATACTCTTCTTATGAATAGAACAATGCGAACAAATATTTATGTGCCGTGTCATTTAATATTAATAAATTGGAACAAAACATGAGAGAGCACGACTATTAAGCAGCCATTAAGTCACATATATCTTATACGAACAAACTAAGCATGCTCACATAGATGGATATATGTAAAAAAATGAAAGCAAATAGAATTCATACTAGCCTCTCACCACACTTGAATTGTCGTAGATCGTCATTATTTCCCTTCACTTGTGGCTCGAATAATATATAATGAAAACCAACCTCCAATGGAATCACGGACGACTGTTGAACTCTGCAGCAAACTTTACAATACCAAAGAACAACAAATATTTTTGCAATTTTCAATTAAAGCACGAGCAAACGAGAACAGGCAAACAAGGCAAAATCTTTTTTTTTCGAAATGAAACAAGAACAAAAGAAAGCAAGCGAACAAACAAAACAAAATATTTTTTGGGTTTTTGAATATTAAAATGCAACTAAAAGATAAAGTAAACCAACTAAAGAACCAAATAGAGAGAAACAACAGAAATATTTTTGGTTTTTTGTATTTTGGAAAGCGAAAACAAAACAATAAAAACAAAAGAGACGAAAGAAAACGAAAACAAACGAAAGAAACAAAAAGAAGCGAAAGAAACAAAATGAAGCGAAAGAAAAGAAAACATGGATATACAAAGAACCGACGAATCATGATATGTAAATGAGCGTGATGTCGGTATACCTCCCCCCAAGCTTAGGCTTTTGGCCTAAGTGGAGATTAATCGCCAAGGGGGCCATGAGGTGCTGCCCCCGTAGTATGTCGAGGAGGAATCCTCCCCTGATATGTGCTCGAGGATGCGTCGGTATACTACGTGTTGCGGTCCTCGGGAGGCGCGTCTCGCCTCTCCTGCTGCCGGTAAAACTCCATGGTGCTCAGATGCTCGTCTACCTGCTCCTTGGAGAGCGACCATGGTGACCTGTCAATCTTAAACAAAACAGGTGCGCAAAGTAACTTTCCGCTCTTCTCCATCCATATATAAAACTCTATAGACTAAATGTTCAATAGTAGAGTTAGCTGTGATAAGCTGATGGGATTTCATAGCAGCAAGCTTAAGCCTATATGGAGCAATCATTTCATCATTGGGATCAATGGGAACGTGCAAAGCAACTGCGACACGTGTAGCAATAATGCCACCAAAAATAGGCCTAGGAGCAGCAAGGCGGCGTGCAACAAGTGCACCAAGGTTATACTTTGTGCTACGGTTCAGCGAAGAATCAATGAATGCAAGGTGGTAACTAGAAACAATGCTAGTGTTCTCCCTACCAAGGATACTAGTACCAATATAGTAAGCAAAGTATCTAAGAGCAGGAAGTTGAATGTTCCTTATCTTCCCACGTTGGGATGAGCGACCATCATCGTTGCTGACTTCTCGATAAATCCCATGGAGGTCTGCTGGTCTATCTTGAATCCTGCTTGCTGTCCCGGTGACGTTGATACCTATAATAGCACAAAATTCTTCCAAGGACAAAGAAGTAGGACTGCCATATAACTTGAATGCAACAGTTGGACCATATTGAGTGTTCTGAAATTTAAAGCTCTTAACAAAAGCTTTTGTGAGCGTGGCATATTGAGGGCTTTCATCCCCCATAAAGTTGGTGAGCCCAACTCTTTCAATAAGCATAAGAAAAACATCTAAAAGACCTGCATTTCTTAAAAATGTACGACAAGGAAAGCTAGATGGGTAAACGATACCATCATATTCCGCATCGTCAATAGTTGATGCAATAACATCCTCATTATACGATGGCCTCTATCGGATATATACCAATTAGGGGTATATCAGATAGTGGTCTAAAGTGCCGGATTACCAGGGTGGCCTAAATGGTAATGGATCATGGTCCATTGGGCGGCCCAGTAAGCTGACGCATGGAAGCCGGATTCTAGAAGAACCCGGATCACGGCCCACGTGATACGGCTTGGAGCAGAAGGCGGATTCCTTGTTTTCCAAGTTAGTGCGTACCGTAGTCTTCTAGGTTTCCTTTTTTGTAAGACCTAACCCGGCTATTATATAAAGCCGGACGGGAGATAAAGAAAGATAGACAAGAAGCTAGAGGCTAACTCACCGAGAGGTGGATCCTTGTCGAGTAGCTAAACCTAACCTCACATTGTACTATGTTTACTCCAGGCTTTAGTCCTGAATAGTGAGATTGCAGGAGTAGGAATGCCGCATTACTGCGACGTACCGAACCTGGGTAAAAACCTGTGTCATTGTTCATCATACGATCACGTCCCCCCCACTTCTCTATCGGTAGTCTCATGGCACCCCCGTCTATGAATTCTACTACGATGTCTCGACAGTTGGCGCCCACCGTGGGGCCAGCGACGTCAGGCGTTATGTTTCGATCGGGGATACTCGGCGGAATCGGCAGTACCATAACTGTCGGAAGCTTGGAATTCGACAACGACGTCGGGCGCTTCCTCGACAACGGATCGTACATGCCGGCGCGGAATCATCTGGTAAGTGCCTGCGTTTTACCGATCGGATCTGCAAACATCTTAATCGGATTAACTGCAGAAGCAATGTGATTCTGTGGTGGAAGCAAATTTATCCCACCCGCCCTATACCCAGTCGAAGACGACTATGACGCCGGATTTTTCTTAGATCGCCGATATACTGTTGAATCGCACTTTATCGGTATGGTGCAATCCGAGATCGCTGAAAACACAGATGAAAGCAATCCCGTGCAAGAGGCAGAGAACAACAATCTCACAATAGAGGTGGAAGATCCGACATCCGTCAACTTGACGATGAACTCGGAAACTGATTCCGTGTTAGCCGCCATAGAGGCAAGATTAGAATCAGAACCCGGATCAGATGACTTTGATTTCGAAGATGAAGATGAGGATGCTTTCGAAAGAAAGGTTAAATCTCTTCAAGAGGGATTCCACGAAGTACTAATGGCAAAATCGGCTGAAAACACGGATGCCGACAGTCAGGAAAGCTCTAGGACGCCTCCGCCAGAGGAAGAGAGAGAAGAAGGAGAAACCACTCCAACATATCCCGATGTCAAAGAACCCAGAGGCAACATAAACATCTATTACGAACTCGAGAACACCTCCAAAAAACCCAGGCTGACATCAAGCTAAAGCAGCAAGAAATTGAGGAATACGAGAGAAGGAATAGATCTGGCATTAAACCTACACGGTTACCCGGAATCGCAAGACCAGAAGTACTGCCGCCAAAAGAACGGTTTCACAACCCATCTTGGCAAAAGCAAGTAAACGGAAAAGATTCCAGAGGCGAGCCAATATACAAAACTGCGACAGAAAACGCGGAAGCAGCATTCGCCATCCTCAACAACGATATGTACTCCAATGGTGAAAAACTTCAAGGGGTGTATGCTTTCCTAGGAAAGGCATTGCAACAACAACAGCGAGGGCAAGAGCGATCGGGGAAGTTGCACGACGACTCTGCCCTATGCAAAACAGCTACATGTGCCGCTGGAGCACCTAGACCGGAAGAACCTGTAGATTCAGACAATTCGAAAGAGAAAAAATCAGATCCGAGAAAGGACAAGAAAAACCCGACAACAAGGATGCAGCGTCCAGAACCGGATCCCATCTGCCGAAAGATGGAACTAATCCCCGAGATCGGGAAGAGCAAAACCGGAAGGACGGAAAAGCAATGCCACCTCCGAGATGCCCCGCTGAAAAAGCTGGAAGACATGATATACCTCACAGGCGTGAGAGATCCCGCACGCCCCCCAGGAATAAGGAAAGACACATCAGTAGAACTCCACCTTATCCCAAAGGGCACGATAACGGAGGTAATAGAGACAATCCCAAAAAAGCGCGTTCGCGCCACAATGGAAAAGAAAGGAGCAGATCCCCTTCTGTCCATTCAGCCGGTAGATACTCCGCACACATTGACAGAGCGGAAAGAGATGATTTATACTTTGGACCTAAGTGTTTCACTGACAGGATCCGAAGGATAACTCTGCATACTGGCTTTGCCAAAGTTGGTCCAACGTATCAAAAATACACCGGTAGCACAAACCCGGATACCTGGCTCTCAGACTATTACACAGCCGTCCAGATTAACAATGGGACAGACCTGGAGGCAGTAAAATTCCCCCCTAATGTTACTGGACGGAGCTAGAGATTGGATCAATGGGTTACCATCAAGAACTGTCGACAGCTGGGATGATATGTCTAGAGTTTTTACTCAGCATTTCCGGGGAACCTACAAGCTCCCGAACAACATCAACCAGCTAAACCGTTGCACCCAGTTTGAAGATGAGCCATACGTGGACTTTATCTCAAGATGGACTGCAAGAAAGAATAGTTGCTCTGGAGTAACTGACGTACAAGCAATGCATGCTTTCGTCAATGGTTTAAAACCCGACTCGTACCATTCATGATCGGTTCCAAAAAGCACAAAGATCTCAGATCTATGCTTACGACCGCCAATGAGCACGCAGCGGCCGAAGACGATATCAGAGCGAGAGGTGGCAATATCGACACTTTGATCCTGACCAAAAAGACCCCTCGCCCTGAGGAAAAAACAACTCCCGAAGCAACACAAAAACCCAAAGAAGTTAACATAGCCTTTGGAAGATAAAATGGGAGCAAGTGGAAAGGACGAAGCACATAACCGATAAATTACACCAAAGAAGAGTGGGAAAGAATAAAGTCGGAAAACTGTGTCCACCACTCGCAATTTGGGAAACCCACCCATACTAACGCACAATGCCGGCTGAACAAGCACATGAAAGGCAGTGCAGGATCCGAAAGCAAAGGAAAGAATTCCAAGAGGAAATTCTCCAAGCAAAAGCGAGAAGCTGAAAAAGAAGACAATGAATCAGACACTGACGAAAGAATCCAGGAACAACAGCGAAAAGGCGAGCCTAAGTTTCCAAGAGTTGACGGAGAATGCAACTTAACTTTCCTGGCAACTCCCTCAACAAAGGTGGCAAAGAGAACACTTCGAGAAATAAACGCGGTTGTCCCTGCAACCCCGAAATTCTTGAAGTACTCAAATACCCCAATTACCTGGGATCAGTCTGATCATCCCGGAAATATCCCAGAACCCGGCACACAAGCTCTAGTTGTAAGCCCTATTGTTAAAAACACTAAGCTAAAAAGAGTGCTGATGGATGGAGGATCCAGCATTAACATAATGTACCTGGATACACTGAAGCACCTGCGAATCTCCGAGACCCAGCTCAATCACAGCAACATACGTTTTCACGGCATCGTTCCTGGCAGACAAGCACGATCACTAGGAGAAATATCCCTAGATGTAAGCTTCGGAGAGAAAGATCATTTCCGTCACGAAGAAGTATCCTTCGAAGTTGTGTCGTTCGAAAGCGTGTATCATGCAATACTCGGACGTCCAGCTTTCGCCAAATTCATGGCAAGATCATGTTACATTTATAACAAGCTGAAGATGCCAGGGCCAAAAGGAGGAGTAATCACCATAAATGGGGACTTCAAATTGGCAAACGAGCTGGAAAAAGAAAACGCCCTTTGCGCAGAAAAAGTGATAGCAAAGGAAGAACTGAAAGAGCTGGCAAAAGAAGTATCGCCGACAGAAATGCCGGCAGGAAAAGAAAGCTAGAAGCCAGCAGATAGCTTCAAAGCTTCTGAGAATACAAGACAGGTAATCCTAGATCCTAAAGATCCGAAAAAGTTTGTCGTAGTAGGAACTGGGATGACCGACAAATAGGAAAGCGAGCTCATCAAGTTCCTCCGTGAGAACTTGGACATCTTCGCATGGTGTCCAGCGGACATGCCAGGCGTACCCAGGGAACTTGCTGAGCGCCAACTTAAGGTAATTCCAGGATCTAAACCCGTCAAACAAGGTCTCCATCGGTTAGACGGAAGAAGACGGAAGGCTATTGGCAAGGAGATTATCCGGCTATTGGCAGCAGATTTTATCCGGGAAGTTATACATACTGAATGGTCTGCAAACCCAGTATTAGTCCCGA
Organism: Alopecurus myosuroides; assembly: GCA_028641055.1. Taxonomy (NCBI): domain Eukaryota; kingdom Viridiplantae; phylum Streptophyta; class Magnoliopsida; order Poales; family Poaceae; genus Alopecurus; species Alopecurus myosuroides. The sequence continues at coordinate 242,539,318 of CM054063.1, forward strand.
AGAAAGACAGTACTGTCCTTAGGATGTGTATAGATTATACTGGCCTGAACAAATTGTGTCCAAAAGATAGATCTGCGTTACCGCGAATCGATCAAATAATAGACGCCACTGCTAGCTCTGAGCTTTTATGCTTTTTGGATGCATATTCCAGGTACCATCAAATACGCATGAATGAAGAAGATCAAATCAAAACTTCCTTCATAACCGCATATGGAACGTACTACTACATAACCATGCCGTTTGACCTGAAGAACGCAGGTGCAACTTATCAGCGTTGCATGCAATGATGTTTGCATAGTCAGATTGGCAAAAATGTCCATGTTTACGTAGACGACATTGCCGTCGTTTCCAAGGAAAAAGACACACTCCTTGAAGATTTGCAAGAAACTTTCGAAAATCTACGCACTTATAAGATGAAGTTGAATCCTTTAAAGTGCGTATTCGGGGTTCCCTCAGGAAAACTTCTGGGTTTCATCGTTTCTCATAGAGGAATAGAAGTAAACCCGGAAAAGATCAAAGCAATTTTAAACATCTCAAAGCCTACGTGCGTAAAATATGTACAAAGATTGACGGGTTCTGCAGCAGCCGTTAGCAGGTTTATTAGCCGGCTAGGGGACAAAGCTCTGCCATTATACAAATTGTTGAAGAAATCCGACAAGTTTGTGTGGACAGAAGAAGCAGATGCAGCATTAACCCATTTAAAAGAAACCCCGATGAAAGCTCCGATTTTGGCATCCCCAAAAGACGAAGAACCTATGTTATTGTACCTCACAGCTACAAACCGGGTTATCAGCGCCGTAATAGTTGTGGAGAGGCGGAAAGACGATCAAAGCATACCAGATCAACATCCGGTGTATTATGTAAGTGAAGTTTTCTCCGAGTCTAAACAAAGGTACCCACACTATAAAAAACTGGCATATGGCGTATTTTTCGCATCTCGGAAACTTTGTCATTACTCCCAAGGACATTCCATAACAGTGGTATGTAAAGCACCACTAGGGATATAATAAACAATGCGGACGCAACAGGCCGAGTAGCCAAATGGGGCATCGAGCTAGCTGCGTTCGACATTAAGTACCAACCCCGGACGACGATCAAATCCCAGGTGTTGGCAGATTTCGTCGCCGATTGGACAGAAGCAATGGAAAATACACCAATGCCGGAGTCAGAATACTGGGTCATGCACTTTGACGCATCCAAGATGAAGGAAGGCGCGGGAGCTGGTGTAGTCCTAAAATCCCCCAAAGGAGACACAATGGAGTATGTATTACAAATACACTTCAACACCAGCAATAACGTGGCAGAATACGAAGCTCTGCTTCATGGCTTGCATATCGCAAAAGAAATAGGTGTTAAACGCATCCTATGCTACGGCGACTCAGATTTGGTACAACACCAGCTCAACCAAACTTGGGATGCCAAAAGTCCCATCATGGCCGAATATTGGAGAACGGTGGACGAGTTTGCAATCTGTTTCCTAGGATTTGAAGTACTTCACGTCAAAAGGGAAGGAAATTGGAACGCCGATGCATTAGCCCACATGGGATTGGAAAGAGTGAAAATCCTACCACCAGGTGTGTTTGTCCAGCATTTGCACGAACCATCCATAAAAGGTGGAGATGTCGATTATCCTCTGGTTTCCGAGTCAATCGAAGTCTTGCTTGTTAACCCGGAGTGGAAAATTCCATATCTAAACTTCTTAGTTGATCAGAAGTACCCGGACGGAGCAGACGAAGTCTTACAAAGACAAATACAACGTCGATGCAAAGGATACACGGTAATCAATGATTGCCTATATAAGAGCAGTACTACCGGAATTTTTCTGCTATATATTTCGCCAGAAGAAGGACGAGAAATCCTACAAGAAATACATGCTGGAGATTGCGGACATCATGCTCAATCAAAAAGCATAATCAAAAAAGCATTCCGTGCAGGGTTTTTCTGGCTAACAGCCAAGACAGATGATGAACACATAGTAAATACATGTGCTGGATGTCAGTATTACGCCAAGCAGACAAATATGCCAGCCCAAGCACTCAAAACTATCCCTATTACATGGTCGTTCGCGGTCTGGGGGCTAGATATGATGGGACCATTCAAAACTACGAGAGGCGGACTTACACATCTACTCGTTGCAGTGGATAAATATACCAAGTGGGTGGAGGCTAAACCCATGAAAAAGCTTGACGGTGTAACTGCCAGAAATTTCATCATTGACGTAGTCATGAGATATGGCATTCCACATAGCATGATAACTGACAACGGGACAAATTTCTCCACTGGAGAGTTGGCAAAATATTGCCGACAAACGGGAATTCGCCTAGATCTTGCATCTGTGGCACACCCGCAATCAATGGACAGGTTGAAAGAATGAACAGCTCAATCCTGCAAGGAATACGCCCAAGACTCGAATCTCCTCTTCATAGAGCAGCTGGAGCATGGGTGGAAGACTTACCCTCTATGCTTTGGAGCATTCGAACGACGCCAAATAGGTCAACAGGGCAAACCCCGTTTTTCCTAGTTTATGGTGCGAAAGCGATTCTCCCAACGGACATGATCCATGATAGCCCAAGAGTGCAGGATTTCGATGACTCAGATGCCGAAAGCGCACGACAGGATGCTGTCGATCTCTTAGAAGAACAACGAGAGCTTGTGCTTCAAAGATCCGCCATTTATCAGCAAGGTTTACAACGTTATCATAGTCGAAAAATCAGGCATCGTTCTTTTAAAGAAGGTGACCTAGTGCTAAGATTGGTACAACAAAGAATGCACAAATTGGCCCCAGTATGGGAAGGACCATTCGTCATTAGCAAAGCTATGAAAAATGGATCATACTATCTTGTAGACATTCGAGACACGGAAGATCATCCCGAGAAGACGAATCGCAAAAGAAAGAGAAAGATAGATGATGAACTAGGAGACACAAAGAGGCCCTGGAGTATCCAGCAGTTACGTCCCTTCTATACTTAATTCAATTTCTATGTAAACATCTTTGAGATCGTGAAATAAAGTTGTAGGAATCCATACTTATATGTTTTTACATGTTCATTATAGTATAAAGCATATTTCCGCCTTATCTATTTCCCAATGATCTTTCAAAATGCTCAATATTAACCCGAATTGTGCCTGCGTGCTCGGCGTTAAAAAACTGAATGATTTTCAGCCTAAAAATGGCTTAAGGAAAACCAGATTGTGTCTGCGTGCCTGAGTTTCATACAAAAATTCCTTACTGTTCTCTAAATATCATCTTATTGTTTTTGTGCTGGGTCACTGGAGCTACAAAGCAAAAATGCCTTTAGCATGATCCATGTTTCCGAGTCTAGATTGATCGGTCATACCCAGTCACTCGGCATGAAGATTAAAAACGCTATCTAGTCATTTCAAGCACTAAGTACAGTTAAAGCATACAAAGCAGAGAATTTAGAAGATAAAGGAATAATAACCCGAAAAACTTGCAAAGTATTTAGATAACATTGCTGCAAAAGGCGGAGTACTTGTTCATTCAAAATAATAGAAGAATTATAATAATGTTTACAACATAAGTTTGGTAATGCTCCTATTTCCTATCTACCCAGGACCCGGAAAATTCCTTCAAGCATCCGAGTCGTCTTCGCTGGAGGACTCCTCGGGAATTTCCGGAATTGCCTCCTCCGGATAGAAGATGGAGACGTTGACCATGGAAGCGATCTTGGTGGCGTGACCTTTGATCTCGTCAAAGATGTTGGTGCGCTGGGCTTCCGTGTATCCTTGCGGGATGCCATACGCCACGCGCCAAGATTTGGCAGAGGGGTAGTGCATGCACATGAGCCCTAGAGCCATGCGCGCACCCCCACGTGCCGCGGAGCGCAAGGTGGATTCCTTGGACTCCACCACCTCCACAATAGCTCCCGGAAGTTTCTCAACTTCACTCCCCAGTCCTTGTGGGAAGGAACTTGTTGACAATCAACATCCCCGCAGCTTTGAGCGCGGTGAACACCTTCCCAAAGGCTCGGATATTTTCAATCCGAGTAAGAGCTAAGTCGTCTCCTGCTTTTTAGAAAAATAGCCACAGTGTTATGGAAAAAGCAGAGAAAGATTATAAAACATCGAAAATCCGGTAAAAGTAGAATACTTACCGAGGATTTTATCCATCTCGGAGCCCTCCTCCAGGCGCAGGGTCAAGGCATTCTCCAGGTCTCGGATAGTTGCCTTGTCCTTCTCAGCTTGGTTGGAGGCATTGGATTGAGCAATGCCAACAGCCAGCTGGCTGGCCACCAGTTCCTTCTGAACCCTCATAAGTTCCTTATGAAGGTCCAGATTTTCCCGGCGGAGGTTCTCGGCATTGCCGAAATCTTCAGCAATTTGCTTGGCTTTCGCCAAAGCAGCTAAAAAGCAAGTAAAAATTCCGAGTTAGAAAAACTCGGAAAAATACATAGAAAAAGGCATAAAATTGAAACACAGAGAAATCACTTACATGTCGTTTCCTCCAGCTGATGCTGAGATGATGCCAGCTCCGCCTCCTTAACGTCAAGAATAGAGAGAAGGTTTCTAACCTCCTTATTCTTGACGGTAAGCTTGCCGAAAACTTCCAGGTTTATGCTTTCAGCGGTTTGCTGAAACACGGAAAATAAGCAAAAGGCTCAAGTTAGTAGCAAGCATAATAAGGAGGAAAGCATTAAGTTAAAAGCATGCATTTGACTTATTGCTTGGGGACTAGAGTTATTACCTGGCTCATCCGCTGTAAACCTGACAAGGTTTCCGTGAACTCTTTTGCAAAATCTGCAAACAGAGACCCGGCTACGTTAAGACCTTCGTTGATAACCTTGAAATCCTTATCGAAGGTGGGAATGGGTTCCTCCTCAGTTGTCCGAGAGGGACCTCCCATTTCCGGGACCGCCTTTTCCCTCGTGTCCGGTTCCGGCACAATAGGCTGGTTGGTCCGTTGGGTTTCGACGTTGGGGGCGGCAGCATGCTCTTCTGCAACTGCTACTGGGGTATCCGGGGCGGTTGCAGGAGAAGGGTGTGGACCTATGTTGGCCACAGACTTAAGCCTTTTTAGCTTCTTAGGCTTCAGAGTTGAGGGGGCCAAGCTAAAAAAAGATAAATACCGGAAAGTTTAATCTCCGAGACAAGGGAAAAAGCTCTGATAAATCAAGAAAACCCAGATAACAAACTTGGAAGTAGCGACGGGGACACCGTCAAGATCAATAATTTCCTGCGAGGCGGAAATCTTCTTGCGCTTACGTCCGCCAGCGAAGTTGGCGCGCAATGCGTCCAATTCGGTGTCAGTAGCAAGATCCGACTCGAGGAGTTCAAGGATCTGTCAAAGAGGCAAAGGCCGGGTTAAAATAAAATCCGAGAAAGCAAAAATAATACAAACTCAAAGGGAGAAAAACGTACCTTTGGGGCCGCGTTAGACGCCGTATACATGGGCCAGCCTTCCTCATATTGATCGCGCGAGGCGACCAATTGGTTTACGCGCTTTCGCAAGTCTTTTGCCGACAAATACTTGTTCGTCGTCCGCATAGCGTCAGCAGCTCCCGTGTAGTCATACAGAAGGCGGGAGCCATGATCAGCCAAAGGCTGAATTCGCCTCTGTAACCAGCATAGAACTGTGTCCATGCCAGTTAGAGGAGGATCGAAGGCGACGAGTTTTGTGATGCGCCGCTTAATCCTGAGAAGATCCGGCGGCAGAGATTGCACTGCTTCTGTCCCCCAGTTTTCTTGGGGAACGACAGCGGTATTGGCGAAAGGTGGAACTCCGGTGGTTTTTCCAGGAAAAGGAACGTCCGTATGATAGAAGAAGGAACCCGTCCATAATTTGACGGATTCCGAGGTCTTGATCTTGGGGAACCAATCCTCTCTGAATCTACGCAGGGTGAAGGATATGGTCCCGCAAGTCGGGAGTGCGCCCTCGGAAGGGTTTCGCTAAACCCCGAAGCAATATTGCCAGAAATCTAACCTAGGAGCTAAACCTAGATACCCTTCGAAAAGATCTTGAAATCCGGCTGAATAGAGGATGGAGTTGGGTGGCAAATTGTGGGGTTGAATGTGATAATGGTTTAATACCTGAAGGAAGAAGGCGGACGGAGGAAAACCCATACCTCGTAGGATATGGGATGTAAGCAGAACCCGTTCCCCGGCCCTAGGAAGGGGCGCGGACTCTTCTTCCGGGCTTCGCATTTGCCCTTCACAATTAACCCCTCCTTCTCCATTGTCGAAAGAAGAGAGGGAGGAATACTGCTTTGGCTCCAGTTGCCGGCATTTTCGCCTTCGTCCTCAGCCCCGGCGGTGGCGGACGCAGCGGCAGACGCGGCGGCGAGTTCTTCTCCGACGAGAAGAATTTTCTCCTCTGCTGTCTCAGGAGCGAGAGGCAGAGATGGCGCGGAGGAGGACGCAACCAAATTCGCGGCCGCGAGAGGTGGATCCTCGCTGGCCTGGCTGCTGGCGGTCTTTTCCGGCTCGTCGCCGGTGGCGCGGAGGGGCGAGTTCACCATGGGGTCCATGGTGTTGATGATGTCGTCGATCTCCGCCGCGACGGAGCGGTTCGGGGAAGCATTTGGAGATGCCATTTCCGGGCGGCGCGAGAGGATTTCCGCGCTCTCCGACGAGTCTTGCAAACGACGCGGTTGCGGGCGCGTGCTCGGGCGTTGCTCTGCTCAATGTGGCTCGGGCGCTAAGTGCTTGAGGCGTGAAGAACAGGGGAGTGGAAGGTTTGCCGGAGGGGATGGAGTTGGCTATTTATAGCCGGAAATCCTTCGCGATACGTGCTAACGACTCTTTTGACTGTTGGATGATAAACGCGTGTCACTCGCCGGAAATTCCGGGAAATGAAACGACGGGTGATTATTGCTATCTCCTCGTTTCCCGCGAGAATCTGTTAGAGATACGTTTCAAGGTTTCCCGCTCGAAACGCAAACGTCCCTGACGTCAGCATGATTAAAGCGCTGACATACGAAGTTCCTTCTCCACGAAGGCTCGTGAAAGAAAGGCTAGATTTTCCGAAATCCGAGTTTCGCGTTATAGCGTGGTTTAAAAGAAAAGAAGAATCAAGACAGAAAGCCAGAATTTCTCGGAAAGAATGCAAATTTGACGAAAGACGGCGAATCGAAGTCTTAATCCTTCTTGGGGGCTACTGTCGGATATATACCAATTAGGGGTATATCAGATAGTGGTCTAAAGTGCCGGATTACCAGGGTGGCCTAAATGGTAATGGATCATGGTCCATTGGGCGGCCCAGTAAGCAGAGCACGGAAGCCGGATTCTAGAAGAACCCGGATCACGGCCCACATGGTACGGCTTGGAGCAGAAGGCGGATTCCTTGTTTTCCAAGTTAGTGCGTACCAGTCTTCTAGGTTTCCTTTTCTGTAAGACCTAACCCGGCTATTATATAAAGCCGTACGGGAGATAAAGAAAGATAGACAAGAAGCTAGAGGCTAACTCGCCGAGAGGTGGATCCTTGTCGAGTAGCTAAACCTAACCTCACATTGTACTCTGTTTACTCCAGGCTTTAGTTCTGAATAGTGAGATTGCAGGAGTAGAAATGCCGCATTACTGCGACGTACCAAACCTGGGTAAAACCCTGTGTCATTGTTCATCATACGATCACGTCCCCCCACTTCTCTATCGGTAGTCTCATGGCACCCCCGTCTATGAATTCTACTACGATGTCTCGACAGCCTCGCTGAAGTGGATGACCGTGAGGGCCTTGTCCTTCTAGGAGCATCACTCCTAAACATCTCTCCAAAATTATAACTATCCATCTCTGAAAAGTTTCAGCAATCATCACAAAAATTAATTTCAAGCAACTATAAGGTGGAGACTACCATAGGGACTTATATGAGAGCTAAACATACATCAAAATAAATTATTTCTACTCAAATCAAGCATGAAAACTCACATAAGCTGTCACCTACAGTACCAAAATACTCAAGAAATACTTCACTAAATAAAATTATACTTGGACCATCGGAGGAGTCACATACCGGAGATCAAACACACCAAATATCAGCACAAATGATGGGCTGAAGAAGGAGATCGAAAATCCAGAGGAAGAACAGCAAGAACACGGGTTCCAGGAAATGTTTTCAGCTTTGGGGGTGAGAGAGAAGACTTTGGCAGTGGAGAGAGTAAGTGGAGGGCCAGGGGGCCCCACACCATGTATTGGCGCCACCAGGGGCTGGCCGTGCCACCCTGTGGTGTGCCTGACTGGTGGATCCCCCTGGGGTCTCCCAGGTGGCTTTCTGTCTCATTTTTTATGGAAAAAACTTTTCTGGAATTTTTCGAGAAACTTTATTTTTGAGGTATTTCCAAAATTTTAATAATTAATAAAACCGGGAAAACGAAAGTGAAAACAAGGAAAACAAAACTAAAACCAGAACTACATAGGTTCGATGACACTTTAATGAAAGAATAACCAAAGAAAACAAAGGTGGTAGTGGTGAAAACAAAAGTATGGATGGTGAAAACATGCATATCCTCAGAAATTATAGTCAAAATATCAGGAAAACATGCATAAGGATGGTGGAAAACATGATTGTACTCAAGTATAAATGTTATAACGGAAGTAAACATGGTGAAAACATAACGGGGAAGGTGAAAACATAGTGGAAACAACGTCCTCTTCATTAAAAATCATTTTTTTAACAAGGGTGATCAAGTCTTGTTACCAGAATAATTTTCATATGAAGAAAAACTTTGTTGATCACTAAATAATTATGTTACCTCAACCTTGATAGGCATAGTCCCAATCATAATAATTTCATCTTCCTTTGGTGGTACTAGAATGGGACAATAAAATTATGCAATCTTGATGGTCTCAATATTTTCAATTGAATTTAGACCATATTTCTTATCAATCTTCTTGGGAAAATAAATAGTGTGCTCTTTATCATTAACTTTCAAAGTAAATTTTCCTTGATTGCAATCAATAACAGCCCCTGTAGTATTAAGAAAAGGTCTTCCAAGAATAATATACATATTATCATCTTCAGACATTTCCAACACAACAAAGTCAGTTAATATCAGACAATTTTTAGCAACATGAACTGGAACATCCTCACATATACCCACAGGAATAGCAGTAGATTTATCAGCCATTTTCAAAGATATATCAGTTGGTACCAATTTTTCTAGGAGTTGTCTTTTATAGAGAGTAAAAGGCATGACACTAACTCCAGCTCCTAGATCACACAAAGAATCTCTAACAAAATTATTTTTAATAGAACAGGGAATAGTTGGTATACCAGGATCTCCAAGTTTCTTAGGAACCTTGCCACTAAAAGAATAATTAGCAAGCTGTCGCACCCGGACTTCTAGAGGATACTCATAGCCCGCTAAACAATAGATAATTGGCTTACGGGGCTTACCGGCACCCGCATCTCAATATGAGTAGGCCAACACGTAAACGTGTGACAACCAACCTCTACTATTCATCGTCTGCGTAAACCATCCCATAGAAATCCGACTACTTCCATTGACGTACTTCATAACATACACACATGGTACGTCAACGGCATTTGAACAAGTGATATCACAACAAATCTCTAAGACACAAAGAAATAGAAATAAGTGGCAAATAGCTCTCACTAGAGCAGAGATAGCAAATACAGTCATGCAGAGGACACCTGTCCCAACAAGTCATCATTACATCACAGCGGAAGCATCCAAAGTGTCTGAGTACAGACAAGATCCAAATAGGCCTAAGAGGCCGGAAACGAAAAGACGGAGCCCATCCACGATGTCTCGGATCCTGCCCGGGTCCGCTATCTACTCGTCAGCAGTCTCGTCATACTCCACGTAGTAGCCACCATGGGGATCCTCGGAAACGTAGTCTGCAGAACACACAGCCCCAAAGGGGTCAGTACAGACGAGTACTGGCAAGCAAGACGCACAAGATACCAAAGTGTACCCGGCAACACCAAGTACAGATGCTTTGGGTTCAACGGAAGATAGGTGATATAAAGATGCGGCAGCGGGCTGCTCTAACCAACTACAGAGACATGCTACAACATCCGGCTAAAAGAAAGGGATAAGATAGCGTATCGGAACCAACTACCACTATCGTCAAACAAACCCATCCTGGATCTCGCCCCTTATCCAACAAAGCAATCCGAGGATAACCCACACAGTTGGATTAATGAAGGTTCAAGTTATTGTGTCAATAAGCCTATTACTAGTCCAATTATTATTAATTAGGTGTAAGTTGTCTAATCCTTGTTAGCCAGACCTATCACCAAGTCATCCATAACCGTGGACAACACGGCTTCTCGAGAAGATTTAACCCTGCAGGGGTGCACCAATTTGGCCGTACACATAAGAATATCCCGCCAAACCGGGATCAAACCCACCAAGCGAGGCACTCTACACAACCCAACTCTTCTTCGCATCAAGCCCAAAGAACCACGTGCTGTGCGCGGCTAATCGAGCCCCCACGAAGAAAAGGGGGACCCTCATAGCACTGGAAGACCACGCCGCCCTAAATGCCGACTACAAAAGTTCCACCCTGGCGCCGAGGGTTCGTACCTGCATATGCGTGCATCAAATGGAAAGCCCGAACTAAGTGTGGCGATTTGGACGAGATGCGAATCGAATCAGAGTTGCGGGGGGCGCCCATACACACTTCCCACATGCGGTTAGCGCGCTCAACATGGATCCAGAGGACAAGAACTTTTCCTGAGTTCGACACTAGCAGGCCTCAAAACCATACCCGGCCTCTTGCCGGTGCCTTATCATCAAATTAGCATTACCTCAAGCATTAACAGGTTGTTGTTTAAACATCGAGCCCCCAGAACATAATAAATATGGTAACAGAAATAACGGACATCAGACTCGAGCATAAACAACCCTAAGCATGCTAGTAAGACACAGGCAACAAGCAACGGGGTTATAGGTGTGGAGGTGAGGCTATATCAGAGTTACAGGATAACATGTGATAGGATCGGAACACAAGCAACGAATCTTAAGGCTAGCAGATTAGACAACGGAAAGTATCGGTATCCAGTGTGGAAAAGAACACAATCGTTCAGGTGAGTGAATACTTGCCTGCAAACTCAGTAGCCTGGTACTGGGCTAACTCCTCTGAAGTAGTGTCGTAAACCTCGTCTGTCTCAACGTCGTCGTCTTTTCGAGAAGATGCAAACAAACAACGCAGAGAGACAAACAATCAATAACATGGCATAATGCACAATCAGGGGATGATGCATGACAATTTAATTGATGCATCAAATATAAGCTAGTTGACATGGTAACATAATTAAATGGGTCCATATGCAATTTGGGTTGCATATAGAAAGGCCCATGAATTAAGGTTGAATTAAATGATCTACAAATAACCATCATGTGAAAATTGATTAGAATGATGCATGGATGAGGAAAACAATAAGAAAACAACAATAGCTTCAATTTGAAATGTGGTTTACCAAGTTGGAATTTTTATTTATTAAGTTATGAAATTTGGCTTCTTAAATGAGTTACACAAGCATTTGTTGTTTTCACCAATTTTAAAGGTTCAAAATAGATAACAAAATTCATATTTGGGAAGAACACACAATTTTAGATGGAAAACATATTTCATTTGTTGAAAAAGGAATTAAAATGAATTAGTTATTAATTGGACAATTTTAAATGCATTAATTAAGAAACAATTGTTTTCAGCAATTTAATTTATTCAAAACAGAAAACAAAGTTTATATTTGGAAAGCTTATTCAATTTTGCATGGAAAACATATTTTACATGTTGGAATTGGATTTGAATTGCCCAAGTTATGAATTTTGCAATTTAAAAGGTTTAATTAAAGCATTGAATTATTGCACCACTGTTAATTAGGAAAAACAGTAAACAAATTGTATTGAAAAGGTTGAAAACATGTAGCAAAGTTTCACTGAACATTTTGAGCTATCAAACATAATTTTTGGATCATTATTGAATTTATTATGCAATTCTTCATAAGTATTTTATTCTGCCATTTTTAGTAAACAGAGGGAAACATGTTCAAATTTAATTCAATTGTGACCAAATAAAATACCAATGTGTAGAGTTTGTTAAGACAAATTTTTAGAGCCCAAGTTTGCTCAAATTGGATGAACAGAACTCAAGTTATGAAATTCCAAAGTTTCAAATTTTTATTGCATTTTCTGTATTTAATTATTTAGTGCAAAAATTATTACAGGAACATGTTGCAACTTTGTGACTAATAGAAAGAGCACAAGATTATGAATCCACAGAAACTTGAATCATTGAAATTGCAGCAATATTCAATTTGTTATGAATTTTACAAATAAGGATTCAGATCTGTTTTTTCGATTTCGGGAAATAAAAGAAAAAAAGGGCCAAAAAAGAGGTGGCTTTGTGCCTAAGGGGGGATTCGAACCCGAGGCTGCTGGGCGCGCGTACGGGTGCTAGCCCCTGGGCTAGTCGCTCGGTTTGTGAAGGATACAGAGGCGCACGTTTTTGAGGTAACGTTTCGGGCTACTGTCGAAACTGAACACGAGCGGTTAACTGAACCCGAACGGAGAAGAACGACGGCGACCGGCTGCTCGCCGCGGCTGTCGGCGAGGGCGACGGGGGCACGCGGGGCGTTGGGTGCGTGTGGCCCGCGGAGCAGAGGGGAGAGGGAGAGAGGGGAGAGCGAGTGCTCACCGTGGCCCGATCGAGCTGGAGCAGCGACAGGGAAGGGAGATGGTCGGCGACGAAGAGGCGCTCGACGGCGGCGATCCCGTGCCTCCTGGGCCTCGTCGAGGAAACGAACTGGAAGAGGGTGACGAGGGCGTTCCGTTCCCGCCGTCGCGGAGGGTTGGCGGCGAGCGTAGCGGCGGCGGTGGCGAGCTCAAGAACCGGCCATGGTTGGGGTTCAGAAAGAACTACAAAGAGGAGGGGAAAGGAAGAGGGAGAAGGGAGAAGGTGGCGGCGGCTTGAGGAGGAAGAAAGGTGAGAGGAGAGCTAGGGTTCCGGAGGGGAGAAGGGGTAGATATAGAGGGATAAGTAGGGAGGAGGGGGGAGCAGGAAAGCTGCAGGTGGGGGAGGTCGCTCCTCCTCTGTCTCCGTACAGAGGAGGAAGACGACAGAGGGGTGCGCCTGGGCTTTGTGGGGTGTGGTGGGCTGGCCTGCCCTCCCCTTCTTCTTTTTTTTTTGCTGTTTCTGTTTCTATTTTTTTTGTTCACCCTATTGTTGTAGGAAAGAAAAGAGGGAAAAGGATAGGGTGTTGGGTTGATAAATTTTGTGATAATTTTTATTAGCTATTTATTGCAAAAGCCCAGTTGTGCAAAGTTTTATTTTTCAAATTTTAAATTTTTGTTGCTGTTTGAAATTCCAATGGATTTGAGTGAAATTTGCAATAATTGATTTATTGAAACTTAAGCAAGTTTAAAGTTTGGAATTTCAAGTTTATTGGAAACAATTGGATGTTTTATTTGAATGTTTCATTTGAAAAATTGTAACAGACCAAGTGTGAAACAAAGGATTTGAAATTTGGTTTGAAAATCAAATGAAAAAACAAGTGAAAACAAATGCAATGCTTATGATGACATGATGCAAAACATAAATTAACAAGGAGCAAGCATTGTAATGGTGTTTTTCATACTTGGGATGTTACAAAACGCCCCCCCCCTTGAAGGAATCGCGCCCCGAGATTCCTACTGAGAAGAGAAAAGGTCCGGATACTTCTTGCGAAGATCCTCTTCGGTCTCCCACGTTGCCTCTTTATCGGAATGATGGGACCACTGCACTTTGAAGAACTTAGTGCTTTTGTTGCGAGTTTTACGCTCGATCTCATCGAGAATTCGAATAGGGTGCTCCTCATAAGAGAGGTCTTCTTGCAGATCAATTGAATCATGATCAACTGCACGACCTAGATCTTTGAAGCACCTCTTGAGCTGTGACACGTGAAACACATCGTGCACCTTGGATAGCTTTTCTGGAAGTTCAAGACGATAGGCATTTTCTGCACGCCTTGAGAGAATGTTGAAGGGACCAATATATCTTGGTGCAAGCTTTCCTTTGACACCAAAACGATGAGTGCCTCTGAGGGGAGTTACACAGAGATATGCTTTGTCACCAGGTGCATAGACCATGTCCCTGTGTTTGCTGTCATAGTAGCTTTTCTGACGAGACTGAGCAATCTTGAGATTGTCACGAATGATGCGAACTTTCTCTTCGGCTTCCTTAACAATGTCAGGGCCTAAGAGTGAACGTTCACCAGCTCCAGACCAATTGATTGGGCTCCTGCATCTGCGGCCATAGAGAGCCTCAAATGGTGCCATGCCTAGGCTTGCCTGGAAGCTGTTGTTGTAGGAGAATTCAGCATATGGAAGACATTCCTCCCATTTCATGCCAAAAGAGAGACCACATGCTCTGAGCATATCCTCGAGAATCTGATTGACTCTTTCGACTTTCCCTTGAGACTGAGGGTGATAAGCTGTGCTGAACAGAAGCTTGGTGCCCAAGGCTTCTTGAAAGCTTTTCCAGAAATGAGAAGTGAAGATGCTTCCACGGTCTGAGCTTATTTCCAATGGAACACCATGAAGAGGAACAATCTTTGCTGTGTAGAGCTCTGCTAACTGACTAGCTGAGATTGTTTCTTTGACAGGAAAGAAGTGAGCGACTTTAGTGAGTCGATCAATGACAACGAAGATTGCATCGTTACCCCTCTTGGACTTTGGAAACCCAGTGACGAAGTCCATTTCAATCATGTCCCACTTCCACTCAGGGATTTTCAGAGGTTGGAGAAGACCGGCTGTTTTCTGATGAACTGCCTTAACACGTTGACAAACGTCGCATTCAGAAACGTATTGAGAAATTTCACGTTTCATGCTAGGCCACTAGTACAGTGTCTTGAGATCCTGGTACATCTTTGTACTTCCAGGGTGTATGGAGAGAGGAGTTTCATGAGCCTCCTTGAGAATGACATCTTTGAGACTTTGCTTTTAAGAAACTGCAGTGCGTCCTTCGAAGAACACAGTTCCCTTGTCATCAATTGAGAAGCACTCAAATTTCTCATTGCCTGCTTTGATGTGTTCTACAATCTTCTTGATTTCAGCATCACGAAGTTGTTCAGAACGAATCTTGTCCTCGAGAGTTGGAGTGGCTATCAAGTTTGCAAGATAGCCTTGAGGAACAAGACCAAGGTTCAGCTTTTGGAATTCTTCATGAAGAGGAGGTTGGCTTTCCATGATCATGAGATTATTGCAATACGACTTGCGACTGAGAGCATCGGCCATAACATTAGCCTTGCCTGGAGTGTAAGAAATGGTAAGATCAAAGTCTTTGATCTTTTCAATCCATCTCCTTTGTCTGAGGTTTAGATCTGGTTGAGTGAAGATGTACTTCAGACTCTTATGATCGGAAAAGATTTCAGTGCGATTACCCAACAAGTATTGTCTCCATTTCTTGAGGGCAAACACAACTGCTGCAAGTTCAAGGTCATGAGTGGGATAATTGAGCTCATGTGCGCTCAACTGACGTGAAGCATAAGCCACAACTTGACGTTCTTGCATAAGAACTGCACCTAGACCTTGGAGAGAAGCATCACAGAATATTTGGAAAGGTTGGGTAGGATCTGGGCCAACCAGAACTGGTGTAGAAGTGAGTTTAGTCTTCAGGAGATTGAAACTTTCATCACATTGTGGAGACCAAACGAACTTCTTGTCCTTCTTTGTGAGGTCAGTGAGAGGTTTGGCAATCTTGGAGAAGTTTTGGACGAAGCGACGGCAATAGCTAGCCAAGCCAAGAAAACTTCTAACTTGCTTCACCGTCTTTGGAGGTTTCCAATCAACAATTGCTTTAACCTTTTCTGGATCAATGGCTATGCCCTTGGCAGAGATGACATGACCAAGGTAAGCAACTTCTGAAATCCAGAACTCACATTTGGAGAATTTGGCATAGAGACGATGCTCGCGAAGCTTCATGAGAGTGAGACGAAGATGTTCTTCATGCTCTTCCTCGGATTTTGAGTAGACAAGAATGTCCTCAAGATATACCACAACGAACTTGTCGAGGTATTCATGGAAGACAAAATTCATGAGTCGAGAGAAGGTCGCCAGTGCATTGGTGAGACCAAAGGACATGACGGTGAATTCATATAGACCGTAGCGAGTGGTGAAGGCTGTCTTTGGAATATCCTCTTTTCTGATCTTTATTTGATGGCAACCCATTCTCAAGTCCAACTTGGAGAATATTGAGGCTCCAGCAAGTTGATCGAAAAGATCATCGATACGAGGAATTGGATACTTGTTTTTGATGGTTTTCTCGTTAAGAGGACGATAGTCAACAACGAGTCTCTTTGTGTGATCCTTCTTCGCAACGAAAAGAGTTGGGCAACCCCAAGCCGAGGAACTAGGTTGAATGTAACCTTTTTCCATGTACATGTCAATTTGTTCCTTCAACAACTTGAGCTCGGGAGTTCCTATCTTATAGGGATGCTTAGAGATTGGAGCAGTTGCTGGTTCAAGTTCGATCACGAACTCAACAGCTCTGTCCGGAGGCATCCCTGGCAACTCTTCTGGAAAGACGTCAGGGAAGTCGCAAACCACCGGAACATTTTCAAGTGAAGGTAGAGGTTTTTCATCGAGGGTGCATAGCTGAATGGAACTTGATTCATGTGGAGAATAGATTATCTGGCCAGAAGGGTGGGACAGAGTTATTGACTTCTGAGCACAGTCAACTCTTGCTTTATTGGCCTTCAGCCAATCCATACCAAGAATGACATCAATGTCAGAATTGCCAAGCAGTATGAGAGACGCAAGGAATATGTGGCCTCCAATTAGAATTTGATTTTTGTGACTGATCTTGGAAGTTTGCATAGTTGCTCCAGGGGAGTTGACCACTAGCGGGGAACCCAAACCAACAAAAGGGAGTTTAATTGCTGTCGCAAAGATCTTTGACACGAAAGAATGTGATGCTCCGGTATCAAACAACACTTTAGCTGGAATAGAGTTTACGGGAAATGTACCGAGAACGACGACAGGAGATTCCTGAGCTTTGTCGATCTTGACATGATTCACCCTTGCGGTCCTCCCGACAGGCCTGTTGTTGGAGTTGAAGGCCTTAGGCGGGGGAGCGCGCACCATTGCCTGGTTTGTGTTAGGACGAGGTGGTGGTGGAGGTAGCTGCCTCTGCGTGCACTTGTCGGCGTAGTGCCCCGTCTGCTTGCACTTGTAGCATGTGACGACACAAGGAGGCCCTGGCCTTGGCTGCCCCATCGAAGCCCTTGGATCATGCATCTGAGCAGGGTTGGGTGGGCGGGGAGCGAAGCCTGGAGAAGTTTGGGCGTAAGGAGACCGAGTGACAGCACCATTTGGCACCCAGATGCGGCGCTTCTGCGGAGGGGTGGTCATGTTGGAGGAGGAACCACCCTCACGCGAGTGCTTGCGAGACTCCTCGAACGCCTTGCGCCCATTTTCTTCATTGAGCGCGGTGTTAACGAGATCCTCGAAGCTGTTGGCCTTGACATTAGTGAGGGCATACTTGAGTTCCGGGTTAAAACCTCTGCGAAACCTTGCCATCTTCTTAGCTTCAGTGGACACCTCATCTCCAGCGTACCGAGCGAGGCGGTTGAACTCACTCTGATACCCGATGACGTCCAGCTTGCCCTGCTTGAGTGAGCAAAACTCTTCACGCATCCTTTCCATGAGACCATCTGGAATGTGGTGCTTCAGAAAGGCCTCCTTGAAACAATCCCACGTGACTGGCATCCCAGTTCTCATGGCCTGGAAGTTTTCCCACCAAGTAGCTGCCTGACCCTTCAACAGATAGGAGGCATACTTGACCTTGTCTTCTTCGGCTACGTGAGCAATCTCCAGAGCCTTAGCTATCTCACGGATCCAGTCATCAGCGTCCAGAGGCTCGCGTGTGGCCACGAAAGCTCTCGGGCCCAGACTGAGAAACTCCTTGATGCTGACTCGTGGAGCTGTCTGGTTGATGTGCTGATTAGCCTGGAACTGGACCATCTGCATCATGACTTGGGTCATCTGAGTCAACAGCTCCGCGATTGGCGGTGGCTCAGGCATGTTGTTCCTTGTTGGCAGCATCCTGAATGGAAATGCATTTTAGCACAACAATAGAAAAGGATAGACTTGGCAACCGAAAGAGAGATTATTCCGACGCATGAATAGACAACCACAAGGTTCACCATCACATGTTCAAATACATGAGAATATCCAATACACCATAAATGGTTTGAATGCCAAAGGATAACTAAACATAGCTAAGAGTGGATACATCGGTACTCCCATGCTCATCACGCAGGACGGCGGCTAGGAGTACGGCGAGAGGTACGGTGAGGAGCACGCCCACGAAAGTAGGTGGAACGACGATCCACGTAGATCTGACGTGGTCTGAGACCGACTCTAGGCGTGGTGAAGTACATAGCGTCGACTCCCTGTGCTCCAAAGCGTGGAATCCCAGTGTAACCAGCACCAAGGTTAAGGAGTGGACCTCTGATCGGCTCGTAACCTCCAGCATCTGGCAGACGACGCCCAACTGGCTGATCGAAACGTGCAAAGCGCTCGTCTCCAACAAAGTCTGTGGTGTACGTCGCCAGACGAGTCAAAGCAAGGTAAAGCTGCTCTCTGACCGAAGCCAACTCCTGAGATAGTGTGCGGGCAACTGCGTCACTGTGCCTCACAAACTGAGCGGTGGTGTGCAGCCTGGAGTTATCATGCTCGTAAACATCCAAGTTGTCGTAGAGAGTGAAGTGAGCTCCCTCCGAAGTGATGTAACCACGGGGGATATGGCGATAGATAGAATCGTCAAATCCCCAGTAGTCAGCACGAAGGACGGTAAGACTCACATAAGCTGCCTGCTGCACAGCCATATCCACTGTGGAACCTACTGCCTCGTAGCGGTGGACTACGCTCATGCCATCATCTGACAGAATGTAGACGATAGCCTGGTAGTAGGTCTGGTCAAACTCTCGCTGCTGCTCGTAGACCTAGTACTCTGGTGCCCAACGGAACCCCAGAAAAGTGACCATGTCTCTCAGCATCTCCGGATAACCGACAGTGCTCTCGCAACGAGTCATACGAACCACCTGCGGGTAGAACCTGAGATCCATCTGCAGATGATCAGGGAAGTTTTGATTAGATGCCGGTAGAAGAACTGAAGTGGCAAGCAACAACAAGGTTTCAACGGACGAAAAGGATGTTGAGAAAACAGGATATCGAAGCAACATCGGGAAACACGAGACCAAACACTCCTGAGGTACTACGGAAACCCATCTGGGCTTCTAAAGGATCAATATCTACTGCTTAAGGAATAGAGGATCTGCTTCCGGGGCTTATGTTCCTCCGTTCTCAATCGTGAGTAGGCAACATGATAAATCATGTCACAACCACCTCCATTCCTATGGTCTAGTAGATATAACTATCCTAGAGAAACCAGGATACGTGAAATCCTAACTTGAAAGTTTAGATGAGAAGAGAAAACAACGTTGCACTTCCTTACCAGAAAAAGGGAGGATGGGTGGGGAAAGAAATAAAAGAACAGAATTCCTACTCTCACGTTTCATTTTTCCTATATAGCTACAAAATAGTTTCTAGACTCAACTGCGACCAGTAAAAGGGATCCTACAGGCAGACAGGCTCTGATACCATTTGTCGCACCCGTACTTCTAGAGGATACTCACAGCCCGCTAAACAGTAGATAATTGGCTTACGGGGCTTACCGGCACCCGCATCTCAATATGAGTAGGCCAACACGTAAACGTGTGACAACCAACCTCTACTATTCATCGTCTGCGTAAACCATCCCATAGAAATCCGACTACTTCCATTGACGTACTTCATAACATACACACATGGTATGTCGAGACATCGTAGTAGTTTTCATAGACGGGGGTGCCATGAGACTACGGTAGAGACGTGGGGTAACGGGATAGCGTAGTAACACAGAACACGGGATTTACCCAGGTTCGGTACGTCGCGACAGTACGGCGTACCTACTCCTGCACTTCTCACTAATTGGGACTAAAGCCCGTTTAACAGGATTACAATGTGAGGGTTTAGATCTAGCTACTCGGCGAGGATGAGCTTCTCGGCGAGTTGCGTAGAGCTTCTCTGTTGTGCCTAACTTGTTCTAATCTATCTCCCGTCCGGCTTTATATAATAGCCAGGTTAGGGCTTACAGAATAAGAAACCTAGAAGACTACGTTTAACTCGTAACTTGGAAAGCAAGGAATCCGTCTTCTCCTCCAAGCCAGATCACGCGGGCCGTGATCCGGGTTCTTCTAGAATACGGCTCCTGCGCGTCGGACTACTGGGCCGCCCAATGGACCTAAGCCCATTACCATGTGGGCCACCCTGGCAGTCCGGCTCTTTGTCTACCATCTTCTATACCCCTATTAAGTATATATCCGACAGTAGCCCCCAGGAAGGATCAAAACTCTGATTCTCCGACTTTCGTCAAATACACTTTGTCCGGGAAATCTTGATTCAGCAGTCTTGATTCTTTCTACTTTCCTTTTAAAGGAGATGGTAATATAAAACTCGGAACTCTGAAAATCCGGCTTTTCTTCTCGCGATCCTTCGCGGAAAAGGAACTTCTAATGTCAGCGCTTTAATCATGCTGATGCAGGCGACGCTTGGTTTCACGCGGGAAACCCTGCAACGTATCTCTGACAGATTCTCACGGGAAACGAGGAGATAGCCATCATTCCCCTGTCGTTATATTTCCCAGATTTTCCGGCGAGCGACACGCGTCGAACATCCAACGGTCGAAAGAGCCGTTGGCACGTATCTAAACGGTTTTCCGGCTATAAATAGCCGTCCTCGTCCTCGTCGAATCCTTTCCTCACTCCCTCACTGTCCACGCCATTGCTGCGAACGCGAGCTCGAGAGCAAGCCCTGTCCCAACGCACGCATCCTCCTCGCACGCCAAAACGCAACGCGCCACCAACGATATGGCCTCCTCGCCGTCATCGCCGACCTGCGCCGCCATCAACGAGCTGATCAGCGATCTGGATCCGCAGCCGGGATCGCCCAAGCTCACCGGCGACGTGCCGGAGAAGACCACGGCCTCCGCGGCAGGCGGAGAAAACACTTCCGCCGCCGCGGACATAGCGGGATCGAGCTCCGCTGCATCCCCGCCGTTCGTCCCAACAACGGCGAGGGTCAAGATCCATTCCCGTGGCGATGAGCGCTTTGCTACCGGAGCCAACAACGAAACAGAAATTGTCGGCAATTGGAGTCCGAGTAATACCTCTCTCGTTCTTCTTCGTCGGATGTCAAAGGAGGGATACATAGTTAAAGGCAAATGGCGGATCTCGAAATATGAACCCGAGCCCAAGCCAAAAGCCGGAGAATGCGTCATCCTTACCTCTCATATCGCGAGAGGTATGGGTTTTCCCTCTTCCGCCTTTTTTCTAGACGTCCTTAATTTTTATGGCGTTCAACCACACAATATTTCTCCGAATTCCATCCTCTACTTAGCCAGTTTCCAAGCCCTCTTCGAAGGATATCTCGGGATAACACCTGACCTAGGTTTCTGGCAATATTGTTTTGAGGTAAAGCATAACATCACAAATGGCATTTCGCCTATTTGCGGGACCATATCTTTTACCCTCAGAAAATTTAGGGAGGAATGGTATCCAAAAATAGAAATGCCGGAACCTGATCAATCTTGGCTAGGTTCTTTCTTTTATCATCAGGACATTCCATTCCCAGGCAGGACAACCGGGATTCCTCCCTTTGTTAATTCTGCTGCTATTCCTCGCGAGAGTTGGACAGCCGCAGTAGTAGAAAATTTGCCGGAAAACCTGATGAAGATAAAGCGGCGCATCGCCAAACTTTCTTCCTCTCAACCTTCTTTGGTTGGGAAGGATACCGTTTTGTGCTGGTTCGGACGCCGTATCTAACCTCTCTCTTTTCGTTCCCGACTTCTTTGCGAATACCAAGGGCCAGAAGATAGCACGAGAGGAATAGATAAGGCTTTTACCAAAAAAGATTTTATAGGACGACTTCACCAACTGGTCACCGTCAGTAGTCAGATTGAGGAAAATCTGGCGATTTATCACGTGGAAAATCTGGTCCCTAAGGTATTTATCTTTCTTTGTTTCCGAATTTTTCCTCAGATTATCTTCTCTCTTTGTTTTTTAACATGTTGTTAACTCCTTCCTAGTTCGATGAACTTGGAGAAAATGATCTTGCTTCCGACGCTGATCTCAACAAATTGCATGCCGAGTTTCACAACAATCGGAAGCGCAAAAGGCAATCAGCTATCAAAGAGGAATCTATTCCCAATCTGGACGATATCCAGATAAAAGAAGAACCATTTGACGAACTCGGATATATTCGTCCAGAGGCAAAGAAATTCTTTGCTCCTGCGCCTCTGATTCGCCCTTGGCCACAAAATGGATTAGTTGTTCGCAATGATATCGCATTTTCACCTCGTCAGGTTATACACGATGGCCTTCATCACGTTGGGATTCTCTTCGCGGAATATGCCAAAGAATTCAACGAGGTCTTGGCCGACTTGCGAGAAATGAGCCAGGTAATACTTCTAGCCCCCAAGCATTAAGTTGAAATATGAATTCTTCTTAATGTTTCTTCGTATGCCTGTTCAAACTTAAGCATCTGGCTTTCATTTCCATGTTTTAGCATTCCGCAGATGCCATAAACTTGGAAGTTTATAAGAAGCTTAGTCTCAAGAGCAGAGAAGTAAAAACCCTTCAATCTGTTATTGAGTCGAAAAGCAACGAACTAGCGTCATCTCAGCGGCAACTATCAAAAGCCACCGGTATTCTATGTTATGCCATTTGTTTTCTCTCTAGAATGCTTGCTGAATTGTTTTGTAAACTCGAATTATTTATTGCCCTCCAGCTGCTTTAAACAAAGCCAACAAATTAGCAGAAAACGCTGTCCATATTTCTCGACTTCGTGAGGAAAACTCAAACCTCCGAAAGGAACTTCTGAAAGTTCAAGAAGACCTAGAAGCCAGTAATCTGGCCCTTGGGATTGCTCGATCCAAGGCTTCTTTACAGGCAGCGGAAGATAAATCTGTTATCAATGATTTGGAAAGCATTCTACTCCCGCGCATGAAAGAAAGCGACGAAATTGACAAGGTTCTTGGTAAGTTAACTTCTCTTTACCAACGTCTTCATGTCTTATTTCTTGTATCTTTTCATGTGACCTTTGCTTTTTTTTAAAAAAGCAGGAAATTTTCCAGGAATCTCTCGGACTGAAAAGATCCGGGCCTTTGGGGAAGTGTGGAATTCAATCAGGAATGCAGGAATGCAGCTGATTAATAAATTCCTTCCCACAAGTACTGTACGATTTTCGGAAGTCTACCGACTTCCGGGTGCCATTACAGAGGTAGCAGAGTCGAAAGAATCCATCCTTCGTTCTGCTGCACGAGGTGGTGCACGCATGGCACTTGGCCTTATGCGTCTACATTACCCTAATGCTAAATCTTGGCGCGTAGCATCCGGAATCCCTCAAGAATATACAGAAGCGCAACGAAATGCGATTTTTGATGAAGTTAAAGGGCACGCTTCCAAGATTGCCTCTATAGTTAATATTTCCATTACTTATCCGGAAGAAGAAGTGCCCACAGCCCCCGAGAATGATAGCAGTGATGAAGACTCGGATGCTTGAGGGAATACACTTAACCCGAATGATGGATGTGTATAAGAGCATTTTTACAATGCAATTCATATTGTAATGCTTCGATATCGTTTGTCAAAACAAGAACTCCGCCTTTTGCAATTTCAAGTTTCTTGCAAAGTTTTTTCGGGTTTGACTGTTCCTTTATCTTCTAAGTAATCTGGCAAATGTGTTTTAACTGCTCTAGTGTTTAAAAATGGCTCAACTAGCAATATGAATCGTCATGCCGAGTAACTGGGGACGAACCAAACAGTTTTGAAACTCGGAAACATGGATCATGCTAAAAGCATTTTTACTGACTAGTTTCAGTAACCCAACACATACACAATCAGATAAAACTTAGAGAAAACAAGGAACTGTATTGAAACTTGGGCACGCAGGCACAATCCGAGTTTCCTTTAACCTTTAACAGGCCGAATCATTCAGCTTTTAAACACCGAGCACGCAGGCACAATTCGGGTTAACATTGAGTATTTGTAAGATCATTGGGAAATAGATGAGGCGGAAATATTTTGTACTTATAATGAATATGAAAGACAACATTCCGACAACTTTATTTCATGGTCTCAAAGATGTTTACATAGAAATTGAACTAAGTATAGAAGGGACGTAATTGCTGGATACTCCAAGGCCTCTTTGTCTCTCCTAGTTCATCATCTATTTTTCTCTTTCTTTTGCGATTCGGCTTCTTGGGATCGTCCTCCATATCTCGAATGTCGACAAGATAATATGATCCATTCTTCATGGCTTTACTGATGACGAATGGTCCTTCCCATACTGGGGCCAATTTGTGCTTCCTTTGCTACACCAATCTCAGCACTAAGTCACCTTCTTTAAAAGAACGATGCCCGATTTTCCGACTGTGATAACGTCGTAAACCTTGCTGGTAGATGGCGGATCTTTGAAGCACAAGTTCTCGTTCCTCTTCTAAGAGATCGACGGCATCCTGTCGTGCTTCTTCGGCATCCGAGTCGTCAAAATCCTGCACTCTTGGGCTATCATGGATCATGTCCGTTGGAAGAATAGCTTCCGCACCATAAACTAGGAAAAACGGGGTTTGCCCAGTTGACCTATTTGGCGTCGTTCGAATACTCCATAACACAGAAGGTAGCTCTTCTACCCACGCTCCAGCTGCTCTATGGAGAGGAGATTCGAGTCTTGGGCGTATTCCTTGCAGGATTGAACTGTTCATTCTTTCAACCTGCCCATTAGATTGCGGGTGTGCCACAGATGCAAGATCTAAGCGGATTCCCGTTTGTTGGCAGTATTTTGCCAACTCTCCAATGGAGAAATTTGTCCCGTTATCGGTTATTATGCTATGTGGGACGCCATACCTCATTACTAAATCAATAATGAAATTTCTGGCAGTTGCGCCGTCTAGCTTTTTGATGGGTTTAGCCTCCACCCATTTTGTATACTTATCTACCGCTACGAGTAGATGCGTAAGTCCACCTCTTGCAGTTTTGAACGGTCCCATCATATCTAGCCCCCAGACCGCAAACGGCCATGTGATGGGGATAGTTTTAAGTGCTTGGGCCGGCAAATTGGTCTGCTTGGCGTAATATTGACATCCTTCACACGTATTCACTATGCGCTCGGCGTCTGACTTGGCTGTTAGCCAGAAAAATCCCGCCCAGAATGCTTTTTTGACTATGCTTTTTGATTGAGCATGATGTCCGCAATCGCCGGCGTGGATTTCTTCCAGTATTTCTCTTCCCTCTTCTGGTGAAATACACCGTTGAAAGATTCCGGAAGTACTGCGTTTATACAAGTGGTCGTTGATTACCACGTATCCTTTGCATCGATGCTGTATTCGCCTTTGCAAGACTTCGTCTGCTCCTTCCGGGTACTTCTGATTGACTAAGAAGTTTAAGTATGGAATTGTCCAATCCGGTTTAACGAGCATGACCTCGATTGTTTCGGATGCCAGAGGGTAATCAACGTCTCCAGCTTTTATGGACGGTTCATGCAAGTGCTGGAAGAATACCCCTGGTGGTAAAGTTTTTACTCTCTCTGATCCCATGCGGGCTAACGCATCCGCATTCCAATTTTCCTCCCTTTTTATGTGAAGGACTTCGAACCCGAAGAAACAGATGGCAAACTCATCCACCGTCCTTCGATATTCGGCCATTATAGGGCATTTCGCATCCCAGGTTTGGTTGAGCTGATGCTGTACCAAATCCGAGTCTCCATAGCACAAGATGCGTTTTACCCCTATTTCTTTTGCAATATGCAAGCCATGAAGCAGAGCTTCGTATTCTGCCACGTTATTACTAGCGTTGAAGTGTATTTGCAATACGTACTCCATTATGTCTCCCTTGGGGGATTTTAGGACTACGCCAGCCCCAGCTCCTTCCTTCATCTTGGATCCGTCAAAATGCATGATCCAGTACTCAGATTCTGGCATCGGTGTTTTTTCCATTGCTTCTGTCCAGTCGGCGACAAAATCTGCCAAAACTTGGGATTTTATTGCCGTCCTTGGCTGGTACTTAATGTCGAAGGCTGCCAGCTCGATGCCCCATTTAGCTACTCGGCCGGTTGCCTCCGCATTGTTTATAATATCCCCTAGTGGTGCTTTACATACCACTGTTATGGAATGCCCTCGGAAGTAATGGCGCAGCTTTCTAGATGCAAAAAATACGCCATACGCCAGTTTCTGGTAGTGTGGGTACCTTTGTTTGGATTCGGAAAAAACTTCGCTTATGTAATATACCGGATGCTGATCTGGTATGCTTTGCTCTTCCTTTGTCCGTTCCACAACGATTACCGCACTAATAACCCGATTTGTAGCCGTAAGGTATAATAACATGGGTTCTTCGTCTTTTGGAGATGCCAAGATGGGAGCCTTCATCAAGGTTTCCTTCAACTGGGCCAACGCTGCATCGGCCTCTTCTGTCCATTCGAACTTGTCGGATTTCTTTAGCAGCTTGTAGAGTGGTAAGGCTTTATCCCCCAGCCGACTAATAAATCTGCTGACGGCTGCAGCGGAACCCGTCAACCTTTGGACATCTTTTACACATGTAGGTTTTGAGATGTTCAAGATTGCCTTGATCTTTTCCGGGTTAACTTCTATTCCTCTGTGGGAAACAATGAAACCCAGAAGTTTTCCTGAGGGAACCCCGAATACGCACTTAGATGGATTCAGCTTCATCTTGTAAGTGCGTAAGTTCTCGAAAGTTTCTCGCAGATCCTCAAGGAGTGTATCTTTTTCCTTGGTTACGACAGCGATATCGTCCACATAAACATGGACGTTTCTGCCAATCTGACTATGCAAGCAGCGTTGCATGCAACGCTGATAGGTTGCACCTCGTTCTTCAGGCCAAAAGGCATGGTTACGTAATAGTACGTCCCATACGGGGTTATAAAAGAAGTCTTGATTTGATCTTCCTTTTTCATGCGTATTTGGTGGTACCCGGAGTATGCATCCAAAAAGCATAAAAGCTCGGAGCCTGCAGTGGCATCTATTATTTGATCGATTCGTGGTAATGCGAACCTATCTTTCGGACACAACTTGTTCAATCCTGTGTAATCTATACACATTCTAAGAGCAGTGGTGTCTTTCTTCGGTACTAGGACCGGATTTGCGGACCAATCAGTATGGATTACTTCCTTGATGAAATCCGCTGCTAAAAGCCGGATAATTTCCTTGCCAATAGCCTTCCGTCTTCTTCCGTCAAATCGACGGAGACCTTGTTTGACGGGTTTTGATCCCGGAATAACCTTGAGTTGGTGCTCAGCAAGTTCCCTGGGTACGCCTGGCATGTCAGCTGGACACCAGGCAAAAATATCCCAGTTCTCACGGAGGAACTTGATGAGCTCGCCTTCCTATTTGTCGGTCATCCCAGTCCCTACGATGACAAATTTTGTCGGATCTTTGGGATCTAGGATTACCTGTCTTGTATTCTCGGACGCCTTGAAGCTATCTGTTGGCTTCCGAGTTTCTTTTCCTGCCGGCATTTCTTTCGGCGATACCTCCTTGGCTAATTCCTTCAGTTCCTCCTTTGCTATAACTCTTTGAGCGCAAATGGCGTTTTCTTTCTCCAACTCGTTTGCCAGCTTGAAATCACCGGCTATGGTGATTACTCCTCCTTTGGGTCCTGGCATTTTCAGCTTGTTGTAGATATAACAGGATCTTGCCATGAATTTGTCGAAAGCTGGACGTCCGAGTATTGCGTGATACACGCTTTCGAACGGCACTACTTCGAAGGATACTTTTTCCTGCCGGAAGTGATCTTTATCTCCGAAGGTGACATCTAGGGAAATTTCTCCTAGGGATCGTGCTTGCCTGCCAGGGACGATGCCATGGAAGCGTATATTGCTGTAGTTGAGCTGGGACTCGGAGATCTTCAAGTGCTTCAGTGTATCCAGGTACATTATATTAATGCTGGATCCTCCGTCCATCAGCACTCTTCTTAGCCTAGTGTTTTGAACAATAGGACTGACAACAAGAGCTTGTGTGCCGGGTTCAGGGATATTTCCGGGATGATCAGACTGATCCCAGACTATTGGTGTGTTGGAGTACTTCAAGAATTTCGGGGTTGCCGGAACAACCGCGTTTATTTCTCGAAGTGTTCTTTTGGCCACCTTTGCTGACGGGGTTGCTAAGAAAGTTAGCATTGCTTCTCCATCAACTCTCGGAAATTTGGGTTCGCCTTTTCGCTGTTGTTCCTGGATTTTGTCATCAGTGTCCGATTCACTGTCTTCTTTGTCAGCTTCTGACTTTTGTTTGGCAGGTTTCCTTTTGGAACCCTTCCCTTTATTTCCGAATCCTGCATTGCCTTTCATGTGCTTGTTTAGCCGGCATTGCGCATTTGTGTGGGTTGGTTTCCCAAATTGCGAGTGGTGGACGCAGGGTTCCGACTTAATTCTCTCCCATTCTTCGGGAGTGTAATTGATTGGATCTTGGCTGCGACCTTTCCACTTATTCCCCTTATCTCCTCCAAAGGCTATGTTGACCTCCTTGGGCTTTGTCGTTGACTCCGGAGTTCCTTTTTTGTCAGAACGAGGGGTTTTCTTGGCGAGTATTAGTGACTCAATATTGCCTCCTCTTGCTCTGATATCATCTTCGGCTGCAGCGTGCTCATTAGCGGTTGTAAGCATAGATCCGAGATCTTTGTGCTGTTTAGAACCAAGCATGAACGGTACGAGTCCGGGTTTTAGGCCATTGACGAAAGCATGCATTGCTTGTACGTGAGTTACTCCAGAACAACTATTCTTCATTGCAGTCCATCTGGAGATGAAATCCACGTAGGTGCAACGGTTCAGCTGGTTGATGCTATTTGGGCGTTTGTATGTTCCCCGAAAATGCTGAGTGAATACTCTAGCCATATCATCCCAGCTGTCGACAGTTCTTGATGGTAAACCATTGATCCAATCTCTGGCTCCGTCTAGCAACATTAGGGGAAGAAACTTGACAGCTTCCAGGTCTGTCCCATTGTTGATTTGAACGGCTGTATAATAATCTGAGAGCCAGGTATCCGGGTTTGTACTGCCGGTATATTTTTGGTAGGTTGGACCAACTTTGGCGAAGCCAGAATGCAGGGTTATCCTTTGGATCCTGTCAGTAAAACACTTAGGACCAAAGTATAGATCATCCTTTTCTGCTCTATCAATGTGTGCAGAATATCTTCCGGCTGAATGGACAGAAGGGGATCTGCTCCTTTCTTTTCCATTGTTGCGCGGACGCGCTTTTCCGAGGTTATCTCTATCTCTTCCGTGTTCACGTCCTTTTGGGTTAGGCGGAGTTCTGCTTCTGTGCCTTTCCTTATCCTTAGGAGGTGTCCGGGATCTTTCACGTCTGTGAGGTATATCATATCTTCCAGCTTTTTCAGCTGGGTTTCTCGGAGGTGGCATTATTTTGCCGTCATTCCGGTGTTTGTCTTCCCGATCATGTGGTTTATATCCATCTTCCGGGAGATGAGGTCCGGTTCTAGACGCTGCGTCCCGGTTATCTGGGTTTTTCCTGTCGTTTCTCGGATCCTCTTTTTTATCCGAATCTCCGGGTTCTTCCGGTCCAGGTGCTCCAGCAGCGCAAGTAGCTGTTTTGCAGAGGGCGGAATTATCATGCAGCCTCCCTGATCGTTCTTGGCCTCGCTGTTGCTGCTGTAATGCTTTTCCTAGGAAAGCATACACCCCTTGGAGTTTTTCCCCGTTGGAGTACAGATCGTTGTTTAGGATGGCGAACGCTGCTTCCGCGTTTTCCACTGCGGTTTTGTATATTGGTTCGCCCTTGGCATCTTTGCCGTTTAACTGCTTTTGCCAAGATGGGTTATAGAACCTTTCTTTTGGCGGCAGTTCTTCCGGTCTTGCGATTCCGGGTAACCTAGTAGGTTTTAATGCAGATCTATTCTTTCTCTCGTACTCCTCTATTTCCTCCTTCATGATTTTGATATCATGCTGGGTTTGTTGGAGATGTTGCCGAGATCGGAGTAAATGTTGCTGTTGCCGTTGGAAAGCTTGTCTCCTGGCTTCCAGCATCTCAGGGGGTTCATCTGGTCCCACTGGTGTTTGCAATAGCTCTTGCTCTTCCTGTTCCGTCATTGGCGGAGCAGTGATTTCCTTAGATTTCTTCTCCGCAGGCTTTGTGCCGCTAACATCTCCAACTTCCAGGTTTTCAGCAGCGAGATCGGCTGATTTTTTCTTCCGGATTTTGTATTGGAGTTTTTTAGAAGCACGGTGCTTTTTCTTGAAAGAGGGAGGTTTTTTGGCAGGCTCATCTTCTGTCATCTCCTTGACATTAGGGAATATCGGAGAAGTTTCTCCGTCTTCTCTCTCTTCCTCTGGCGGAGGGGTTTTAGGGCTTTCCTGGCTGCCGGCACCCGTTGTATCAGCTGGTTTTGCCATTAGCACTTCATGGAATCCCTCTTGAAAGGACTTAACCTTTCTTACGAAGGCATCCTCGTCTTCGTCTTCGGAGTCGAAGTTATCTGATCCGGTTTCCGACTCCAACCTTGCCTCAATGGCGGCAAGCACGGACTCTGCTTCCGAGTTCATCGTCTGGTTGATGGATGTCGGATCTTCCGCCTCTGTGACGGGTATTTGTTCTTCCGTCTCTATGACGGGTAGGTTGTTATCTGCCTCTTGCACGGGATTTCCGTCATCCGTGTTTTCAGCGATTTCGGATTGCACCATGCCGATAAAGTGTGTATCACTTTTTTGTCGGCGATCTGAGCAGAATCCGGCATCATAGTCGTTTTCGACTGGGTATAGGGCGGGTGGGATAAATTTGCTTCCACCGCAAAACCCCATTGCCTCTGCAGTTAGTCCGATAAAGATGTTAGCAGATCCGATCGGTAACACGCAGGCACTTACCAGGTGGTTTTGCGCCGGTATGTAGGATCCGTTGTCGAGGAAGCGCCCGACGTCGTCGTCGAACTCCAGGCTTCCGACAGTGATCGATCTTCCAATTCCGCCGAGTATCCCAGATCGGAATTTCACGCCTGACGTCGTTTGCCCCACGGTGGGCGCCAACTGTCGAGACATCGTAGTAGTTTTCATAGACGGGGGTGCCATGAGACTACAGTAGAGACGTGGGATAACGGGATAGCGTAGTAACACATAACACGGGATTTACCCAGGTTCGGTACGTCACGACAGTACGGCGTACCTACTCCTGCACTTCTCACTAATTGGGACTAAAGCCCGTTTAACAGGATTACAATGTGAGGGTTTAGATCTAGCTACTCGGCGAGGATGAGCTTCTCGGCGAGTTGCGTAGAGCTTCTCTGTTGTGCCTAACTTGTTCTAATCTATCTCCCGTCCGGCTTTATATAATAGCCAGGTTAGGGCTTACAGAATCAGAAACCTAGAAGACTACGTTTAACTCGTAACTTGGAAAGCAAGGAATCCGTCTTCTCCTCCAAGCCAGATCACGCGGGCCGTGATCCGGGTTCTTCTAGAATCCGGCTCCTGCGCGTCGGACTACTGGGCCGCCCAATGGACCTAAGCCCATTACCATGTGGGCCACCCTGGCAGTCCGGCTCTTTGTCTACCATCTTCTATACCCCTATTCAGTATATATCCGACATGGTACGTCAACGGCATTTGAACAAGTGATATCACAACAAATCTCTAAGACACAAAGAAATAGAAATAAGTGTCAAATAGCTCTCACTAGAGCAGAGATAGCAAATACAGTCATGCAGAGGACACCTGTCCCAACAAGTCATCATTACATCACAGCGGAAGCATCCAAAGTGTCTGAGTACAGACAAGATCCAAATAGGCCTAAGAGGCCGGAAACGAAAAGACGGAGCCCATCCACGATGTCTCGGATTCTGCCCGGGTCCGCTATCTACTCGTCAGCAGCCTCGTCATACTCCACGTAGTAGCCACCATGGGGATCCTCGGAAACGTAGTCTGCAGAACACGCAGCCCCAAAGGGGTCAGTACAGACGAGTACTGGCAAGCAAGACGCACAAGATACCAAAGTGTACCCGGCAACACCAAGTACAGATGCTTTGGGTTCAACGGAAGATAGGTGATATAAAGATGCGGCAGCGGGCTGCTCTAACCAACTACAGAGACATGCTACAACATCCGGCTAAAAGAAAGGGATAAGATAGCGTATCGGAACCAACTACCACTATCCTCAAACAAACCCATCCTGGATCTCGCCCCTTATCCAACGAAGCAATCCGAGGATAACCCACACAGTTGGATTAATGAAGGTTCAAGTTATTGTGTCAATAAGCCTATTACTAGTCAAATTATTATTAATTAGGTGTAAGTTGTCTAATCCTTGTTAGCCAGCCCTATCACCAAGTCATCCATAACCGCGAACAACACGGCTTCTCGAGAAGATTTAACCCTGCAGGGGTGCACCAATTTGGCCGTACACGTAAGAATATCCCGCCAGACGGGGATCAAACCCACCAAGCGAGGCACTCTACACAACCCAACTCTTCTTCGCATCAAGCCCAAAAAACCACGTGCTGTGCGTGCGCGGCTAATCGAGCCCCCACGAAGAAAAGGG
The DNA here is from genome assembly GCA_028641055.1 of Alopecurus myosuroides. Lineage (NCBI taxonomy): Eukaryota > Viridiplantae > Streptophyta > Magnoliopsida > Poales > Poaceae > Alopecurus > Alopecurus myosuroides. The sequence goes on from CM054063.1 coordinate 242,571,863, forward strand.
GGACCCTCATAGCGCTGGAAGACCACGCCGCCCTAAATGCCGACTACAAAAGTTCCACCCTGGCGCCGAGGGTTCGTACCTGCATATGCGTGCATCAAATGGAAAGCCCGAACTAAGTGTGGCGATTTGGACGAGATGCGAATCGAATCAGAGTTGCGGGGGGCGCCCATACACGCTTCCCACATGCGGTTAGCGCGCTCAACATGGATCCAGAGGACAAGAACTTTTCCTGAGTTCGACACTAGCAGGCCTCAAAACCATACCCGGCCTCCTGCCGGTGCCTTATCATCAAATTAGCATTACCTCAAGCATTAACAGGTTGTTGTTTAAACATCGAGCCCCCAGAACATAATAAATATGGTAACAGAAATAACGGACATCAGACTCGAGCATAAACAACCCTAAGCATGCTAGTAAGACACAGGCAACAAGCAACGGGGTTATAGGTGTGGAGGTGAGGCTATATCAGGGTTACAGGATAACATGTGATAGGATCGGAACACAAGCAACAAATCTTAAGGCTAGCAGATTAGACAACGGAAAGTATCGGTATCCAGTATGGAAAAGAACACAATGGTTCAGGTGAGTGAATACTTGCCTGCAAACTCAGTAGCCTGGTACTGGGCTAACTCCTCTGAAGTAGTGTCGTAAACCTCATCTGTCTCAACGTCGTCGTCTTTTCGAGAAGAAGCAAACAAACAACGCAGAGAGACAAACAATCAATAACATGGCATAATGCACAATCAGGGGATGATGCATGACAATTTAATTGATGCATCAAAGATAAGCTAGTTGACATGGTAACATAATTAAATGGGTCCATATGCAATTTGGGTTGCATATAGAAAGGCCCATGAATTAAGGTTGAATTAAATGATCTACAAATAACCATCATGTGAAAATTGATTAGAATGATGCATGGATGAGGAAAACAATAAGAAAACAACAATAGCTTCAATTTGAAATGTGGTTTACCAAGTTGGAATTTTTATTTATTAAGTCATGAAATTTGGCTTCTTAAATGAGTTACACAAGCATTTGTTGTTTTCACCAATTTTAAAGGTTCAAAATAGATAACAAAATTCATATTTGGAAAGAACACACAATTTTAGATGGAAAACATATTTCATTTGTTGAAAAAGGAATTAAAATGAATTAGTTATTAATTGGACAATTTTAAATGCATTAATTAAGAAACAGTTGTTTTCAGCAATTTAATTTATTCAAAACAGAAAACAAAGTTTATATTTGGAAAGCTTATTCAATTTTGCATGGAAAACATATTTTACATGTTGGAATTGGATTTGAATTGCCCAAGTTATGAATTTTGCAATTTAAAAGGTTTAATTAAAGCATTGAATTATTGCACCACTGTTAATTAGGAAAAACAGTAAACAAATTGTATTGAAAAGGTTGAAAACATGTAGCAAATGTTTCACTGAACATTTTGAGCTATTAAACATAATTTTTGGATCATTATTGAATTTATTATGCAATTCTTCATAAGTATTTTATTCTGCCCTTTTTAGTAAACAGAGGGAAACATGTTCAAATTTAATTCAATTGTGACCAAATAAAATACCAATGTGTAGAGTTTGTTAAGACAAATTTTTAGAGCCCAAGTTTGCTCAAATTTGATGAACAGAACTCAAGTTATGAAATTCCAAAGTTTCAAATTTTTATTGCATTTTCTGTATTTAATTATTTAGTGCAAAAATTATTACAGGAACATGTTGCAACTTTGTAACTAATAGAAAGAGCACAAGATTATGAATCCACAGAAACTTGAATCATTGAAATTGGAGCAATATTCAATTTGTTATGGATTTTACAAATAAGGATTCAGATCTGTTTTTCTGGATTTTGGGAAATAAAAGAAAAAGGGCCAAAAAAGAGGTGGCTTTGTGCCTAAGGGGGGATTCGAACCCGGGGCTGCTGGGCGCGCGTACGGGTGCTAGCCACTGGGCTAGTCGCTCGGTTTGTGAAGGATACGGAGGCGCACGTTTTTGAGGTAACGTTTCGGGCTACTGTCGAAACTGAACATGAGCGGTTAACTGAACCTGAACGGAGAAGAACGACGGCGACCGGATGCTCGCCGCGGCTACCAGCGAGGGCGACGGGGGCGCGCGGGGCGTTGGGCGCGTGTGGCCCGCGGAGCAGAGGGGAGAAGGAGAGAGGGGAGAGCGAGTGCTCACCGTGGCCCGATCGAGCGGGAGCAGCGACAGGGAAGGGAGATGGTCGGCGACGGAGAGGCGCTCGACGATGGCGATCCCGTGCCTCCCGGGCCTCGTCGAGGAAACGAACTAGAAGAGGGTGACGAGGGCGTTCCGTTCCCGCCGTCGCGGAGGGTTGGCGGCGAGCGTAGCGGCGGCGGTGGCGAGCTCAAGAACCGGCCATGGAGGCCATGGTTGGGGTTCAGAAAGAACTACAGAGAGGAGGGGAAAGGAAGAGGGAGAAGGGAGAAGGTGCCGGCGGCTTGAGGAGGAAGAAAGGTGAGAGGAGAGCTAGGGTTTCGGAGGGGAGAAGGGGTAGAAATAGAGGGATAAGTAGGGAGGAGGGGGGAGCAGGAAAGCTGCAGGTGGGGGAGGTCGCTCCTCCTCTGTCTCCGTACAGAGGAGGAAGACGACAGAGGGGTGCGCCTGGGCTTTGTGGGGTGTGGTGGGCTGGCCCAATTGGGCTGGCCTGCCCTCCCCTTCTTTTTTTTTTGTTTTTGCTGTTTATGTTTCTTTTTTTTTTGTTCACCCTATTGTTGTAGGAAAGAAAAGAGGGAAAAGGATAGGGTGTTGGGGTTGATAAATGTTGTGATAATTTTTATTAGCTATTTATTGCAAAAGCCCAGTTGTGCAAAGTTTTATTTTTCAAAATTTTAAATTTTTTTTGCTGTTTGAAATTCCAATGGATTTGAGTGAAATTCGTAATAATTGATTTATTGAAACTTAAGCAAGTTTAAAGTTTGGAATTTCAAGTTTATTGGAAACAATTGGATGTTTGATTTGAATGTTTCATTTGAAAAATTGTAACAGACCAAGTGTGAAACAAAGGATTTGAAATTTGGTTTGAAAATCAAATGGAAAAACAATTGAAAACAAATGCAATGCTTATGATGACATGATGCAAAACATAAATTAACAAGGAGCAAGCATTGTAATGGTGTTTTTCATACTTGGGATGTTACACAAGCATAGTGGAAATTTCCTAATTAGGGGTCTTCCTTTTGTTAGAAACAATATCTTTCATATATTTTGCATAAGGAGGCAATTTAATAGCATCAGTTAAAGGAATTTGCAAGAACAAAGGTTTCATCCATTCACAAAACTTGTTATAGTGTTCTTCTTCCTTAGATTTGTGTTTTTTATTAGGAAAAGGCATTGGGTTTTGTAACCAAGGTTCTCTTTCATTACCATGTTTATTAGCAATAAAATCTTCCTTACTATACTTTGCAGTTTTAGCTTGCTTTTCAGGTTCAGCTACAGGTTCTTCTTTATCAGAAGCATCATTCTTTTCATTACCACTTTCAGTTTCAGCATCAGAGAGAGATATACTATTATGATCTTTAGGAAGTTCATAGGATTCTACATCAGTTTTATGTTTCTTCTTCTTTTTCTTCTTAGTATGAGTAACATCATTATTAATTTGTGGAGAATCATGTTCAATTCTTTTAGGATGTACCTTAGGATATAAAGGATCTTGTGTAGCAATACCACTTCTAGTTCTTATTTCATAAGCATGTTTTTCTTTAGAAGCATTAACTAGCAAATCTTTTGGCACTTTAGCAAGTTGATCAATTTGAGTTTGAAACATTTGAAAATGTTTAACAAGCATTTTAACATCATCAGAGGTTCTTTCTATAATACCATGCAAATCATTAATAGCTTTAGAGTTTTCCATAAGGTGATTTTGCACTCTCATATTAAAATTATCTTGCTTAATAACATAATTATCAAATTCATCTAAGCACTGATCAGGAGGTTTTCTATAGGGAATATCTCTACTATCAAAATATTGGAGAGAGAGAGTACCTCAATGGGTGGTGAGTGAGGGATTGTCTTACATAATTCTTCTATAGGTGGAAGATTCTTCACATCTTCAGATTTAATACCCCTCTCTTTAAGAGATTTCTTGGCTTCTCTCATTTCGTCATCATTTAATTCAATCATTCCCCTCTTCTTGAGTGTTGGTGTTAATACTGGATTAGGGGTCGGCTCAGGCTCAACCATAGTCCAATCATCATGATTTTGTCTTATTTTAGCCATTAATTGCTCAGCTTCTTCTGGAGTTCTTTGCTTGAAAACACAACCAGAACAACTATCCAGGTATGTCCTAGACTCAACAGTTAGTCCATTATAGAATATATCAAGAAGCTTATTATCTTCTAGCTTATGCCCAGGTGTAGCCCTAACTAAAGAACAGAACCTTGCCCAAGATACAGGCAATTTCTCTTCTTCCAATTGTTTGAAATTTAAAATATTTTGTAAAGCAGCATGTTGAGCACTAGTAGGAAAATATTTATGAAACAAAGCATTAACCAAACCAACAAGACTATCAATAGATCCAGAAGACAAATTGTTAAACCAAGTTTTGGCTTCATCCTTTAATGAGAAAGGGAATATTTTAGCAACAAAGTAGCTACGTTTCTTAAGATCATCAGATAATAAACTACTCAAAGAGGAGAGCTCATTCATATGTTTCATAGCAATTTCATTTTCAATTAAAAAAAAGGTTCTTTCTCAACAATAGATATATAAGAAAAATCAAGAGAGAAATCATAATCCTTATCCCTAATATTAATAGGAGAAGTGGAAAACTTAGCATCAGGAGATAATTTATATTTAACAGCACGACTTTCCAGAAGACATATAGCAGCATATTTATCCTTCATAGCATGTTTTTCATCAATAAGATCATCACTAAGTTCAATATAGGCATCACCAAATCATCACTAGGATTTTCTCTAAACTCAGGTGAAAAAGCAGGAGTAACCGTATTTTTATCAGGAGTTTCACTGTTTGCAATAGTTTTAGCTTTAGCAATAGTAGCATCTAAGAAAGGACCGAGAGAACCACTTTTATCAAGCACAGTAGAAGCATCATCAAAAGTATCAGAAGTATTTTCAGATTCAGCAGAAGCAACATGTGTAGCATGTGGTGGTGTAAGCAGCTTACTAATAACAGACGGTGAATCAAGAGCAACATAGGTGTTCAGAGTTGTACCTCTTCTTGTAGTGGATGGTAATATAGGAACTCTTCCATCACGAGACTTACCCATGATGAATGATTGGCAGTAGATAATAGTACTCTCTGGTGAGCTCGCAAATAAAGCTATGCTCCTCGGCAACGACGCTAGAAAATAGTCTTCATGACCCACAAGTATAGGGGATCGCAACAGTCTTCGAGGGAAGTAAAATCCAAATTTATTGATTCGACACAAGGGGAGCCAAAGAATATTTGTGAGCCTTAACAAGTGAGTTGTCAATTCACTTGCACCTGAAAGTTGACTAGTTCGCAACGGTTTATCAGTAGTAACAATTTTATAGTAGCAGCAACAGTGAAATAATAACAACATTAGTATGAAAATAGCAGCAGTAGTGATTGAAGTAAACATCGGGATTAAATACTCTAGGCATAGGGATGGATGAACGGGCGTTGCATGGATAAGAAAGTTCAAATAATGATCATGTTACGGGCATTACAGATAAATAAGATAAAGCATCCAAGTATTAAGTAACCATAGGCATGTATTCCGTAAATAGTCGTACGTGCTCGCAATCAGGACTTGCACAACATATTTTGTCCTACCAGCCCGTTTCAGCGGGGCCTCAAGGGAACTACTGGTAATTAAGGTGTTCCTTTTAATAGAACACCGGAGCAAAGCATTAACACTCCGTGAACACATGTGATCCTCACATCACAGCCATCCCCTCTGGTTGTCCCATTTATGTCACTTCGGGGCCTCGGGTTCTGGACAACGATATGTGTAAAGAACTTGCAGGTATGATCAAAACAATAATTACCATCATGATTCAATAACATGTTCAGATCTGAGATCATGGCACTCGGGCCCAAAGTGACAAGCATTAAGCATAACAAGTTGCAACAATGTCAATAGCACTGTCAGAGGATACTAGGCACTATGCCCTAACAATCATGGCATTATTACATGAACGAACTCATCCAATCCCTACCATCCCCTTCAGACTACAACGGGGAATTACTCACACATGGATGGGGGAAACATGGATGGTCAATGGAGAGGCGTTGGCGATGACGGTGGCGATGATCTCCCCCAATTCCTGTCCCGGCAGGGCGCCAGAACATGAACTTTTGATCCCTGAATCGATGTTCGGGACGACAGCGGCGCTCTGTTGTATTTCTGTGGAATTTGACGAACCCCCTCGCGTTTTAGGGTTGAAGGCTATCTGTAGTCGAAGGGGAGTCCGAGGGGGGCTGTGGGTGGCCCACACCATAGGCTGGCGCGACATAGGGGGGACCCGCGCCAGGGGGTGGTGTGGCCACCCTGTGGCTCTTCTCCTGGCCCCCTTCTGGCTCCCGGGGTCTTCCGGGGTAAAAACATCAATGGGGTCTTTTCTGGGCAATTTCCCGAAAGTTGATTTTTTCTGCACAAAAACAAGACACCAAGGTAATTCTGCTGAAAACAACTCTAGTCCGTGTTAGTTGTATACAAAACACACGAGTTTAGAGGAAAACAATAAGAAAAGTGTTCGGAAAAGGAGATCCATTTTCGATGTATCAAGACACCACTAGTGAACCTATGAACCCCGATCCATTTTCCACACTGTTAAACAAACCACAAGAATTTCCTCCTTTCTTTACTTACTTCAAGTATACACCATTTTCCACACTATACGTCTAATATTTGTTTTCAGCAAGACCGGTGAGATTGACAACCTCACTGTACTGTTGGGGGAAAGTATTTTGGTTGTGTTGTGTGAAGGTTCCACGTTGTTGCTGAGACCGGTGAGGCGCCATCACCACCGTCAGTGGCATCAACCTTCCCGAGATCCTCTTCCTCCTACTGGATTGATAACCTCGGTTCTTAACTGAGGGAAATTCTAACCGCCTGCTCATCACACCCTCCTCTTGTGGTTCCCATCCGCGTTTGCATCAAAGAATTTATGGCGCCGTTGCCGGGGAGGAAGAAGTCTTCTGGAAAGGGGAGTCTCTCACTCTCAACCTCTTTATTTTGTTTATTCCGTTGTTTTTATTTTTGTCTTGTTTTTCTTCTCTATATTAAAAATACAAAAAAATAGTTTACTTTATAGCTGTTATTTATTTGCTTGCTGTTATTTTTGCTTTTTCGGCTCTTAGTTTGATCTCTAATCATGATTCTACCCAAGTTTACCTTGAAAGACGTACTAATAGGTAGCGGTGATATAATTGGGAAATATAATATTGGAGAATTCTTTAATTATGTTAGTAGGCACGAAGAATTTGAGGATAGATCCTTAGCTGAACTAGCTCCAGATTATGAAACCGCTGCAACATCTCTAGTTCGTATGCTGGAAGAAAGGTTTGTTAACCTTAATCCCATAATACAACAAATGTTCCTCAACCTTGATAACATTAAGGATAGCGAAAAAGAGAGTTTATCCTAGAAACTTTTTTTAAAGTATTTGGTGATATTGCCATTGAGGCTAGAAAAGTTTTTAATCGATTTGAGATGTCAGGCTCATGTGTAGATGTTAATAGCACACCGGGTAAAGCCAACGACAAGGAAGTAAAATACCAATACCCTTTAAATTGGTAGGAATGCATGAAACTCTAGAAAATAATTTTGATTGAATTGTTCCTGCAAACCCATTTGATGAAAGTAGTGTGCCTAAAAGTGCTGATAAAGGGAAATATAAAACTTCTACAGATGAAATACCATTCATTGTTGAGGAGATTTCTAAGCTTAATTTTTATGCTTCTTCACTTGAAAATACTTGAGTTTCTTTTTATGCCTAGCTGAAAGGCGTTAAAGAAAAGCGCTACGGGAGACAACCCGTTTATTTATTCGTTTTCAATCAGTTTTCCTTTGTTTTCTTTTGTGTGCTTTGCAACTAGGTGTTGTCTATTTCCATGGCAACCCCTCTGTATCTTTTCTTTTGTGTTTTTGTTGAACCAAGTAAAGCCTCTAGTGGGAAGTTGAGACTATATTTCGGATTTCTGTGTAGGAAACAGATTTCGGTTGTCCACTGTTAAATACGTATAAAATCACAGAAAAATCAAAAAGACCTGAGCTTTTTTGTGCTTAATACTGGGATATATACGCAACGTTTCTTAGTTGACCACTTTTTGATTTGAGCAATGGAAGATTTTCGAAAAAATCAATCTTTACCTGTTGTTATGTTCTGACAGATTTCTGTGAATTATTGCGTTTGCATCTTAATCTCTTTCTTTTGGTGTTCTTTTGAGTGTTAGGCTTGTGAAAGTAGCTAATTTGTTTTTGAGTGTTAGGCTTGTGTTGAAACTGAATCATGTGAATTTATTATTTCGATTGCACTAACGTTGCTAATGAAGATTGTGAGAAGTTTGGCGTGAAGGAAGTTTTCAAGGGTCAAGAGAAGAGGATGATATGATGTGATCAAGAAGAATTAAAAGCCTAAGCTTGGGGATGCCCCGGTGGTATATCCCAGAAAATTTCAAGAAGACTCAAGCGTCTAAGCTTGGGGATGCCTTCAGCATGCCCTTCTTCATCGACAAATTATCAGGTCACTTCTAGTGAAACTTTATTTTTATTCGGTCACACCTTATGTGCTTTACTTGGAGCGTCTTTTATTTTTGCTTTCAGTTTTTTATTTTATTTTTACAATAAGCTTGGTTGGAACCCAACATTCTTTTATTGGAGAGTGACACGCTCCGCTTTTTCACGAGAATACGTTGTATTCTTAGTCTCTGTCTAGCTGCTGCATTTATTTAGCTCCTGTTTTGCATGCATCTCTTATTAGAGATGTTAGTTTTAGTAGTTTTATATGAATACTCTCATGTTTGCTTGTTGTACCATAAAGAGTATTTTTGTTAAAACATATCTTGTATGGTGCTTGTTGGGAAAAGAAACTGCTGTTTGATGTAGAATTTATAACAGTGCTAGTAGAAGCTTGTATAGACTGTGGCTAGAACTTTTTCATGCCATGCTAAATTTTATTTTAGTTTTAAAGCCTTGTGGTTATTGAGTAGCATGAATAGCTTTAAATAGCTGAGATCATTTAATATGTCTTGAAAGATTCATGAGTTGTTCTTGTCATAGTAAAGCATCAATATGTGGTATTCTCTTTCGAATGTTTTATTTGGTTGACTTGGCGCATGCTCACACCATGTTTATGACTATGAACCAGTCATGAATGGACTCCATGACCACTTAGTTTTTGAACTTGTGATACCGCTTATGCTTTAATTAATGATGCTTATGTCGCTGTGCATGATTATGGCTCTTATGCTCTCTTGATTTGTCGCTCCCAGTCTTTTGCTAGTCTCCACATGTAATGAGTATGTAATTCTACTCGTGCATCCAAACTCCTTAAACCAAAATTTTCCCATTGTGTACACCATACCTACCTACATGTGGTATTTCACTGCCACTCCAAGTAAATTGCTCATGTGTTACCTTTAAAACTTTCAAAATTACTCCTACTTTGTGTTCTTGTTTTTGCTCATGAGGACGTCAATAGAGAATCTTTATCTCACTTGTTGATTGGATTTAACACCCTGGACTAGTGGCTTCATCCGCTTATCCAAATGATAGAAGAGCTGGCAGCGGAGTGCCCAGCCCCAAATTAATACAAACAAATTCTCTTCACTATTTTTGCCCCTGATTTATCAGTCAAAGCATAATTGTGTAAACAAAAGAGAAAGAGGGATGACCTTCTACACCAGTTGCGTCCTTCACAATGGGAGCCGCGCTTGTGAATCCAGTTGTCTTGTAACATATTGTATTGTCTGTTTACCATTCGTTGACATTAACATACACCTCTCCTAAAATATAGACACTCCTCCACGTTATGTGATTGTTGGGAGGCACCCGAGGATTCGATTAGCCATGGTTTGTGAAAGATGGATGAGAGGAGTGACCCTTGCTTCCCTCTATGAAGGGCCTTTCTTTTACTTTTATGTTGAGTCTCCATGTTCTAACTTTATGCACAGTTGAGAGACATTTTTCCATTCTAAGTTCTATGTGCATTTGTACCATAAACATCAATAATTACTTCATGATGTGATATTATTTGTTCTTAAATTATTTTTTCTAGTCTTCCTCATGAGCTTTGAAAGTGTCCTGACATTTATGTTTTGTCCCACTCTTAAGGACTAGAGAAATACCATCTTTCTTTGCTTTATTATGCATGATCCTTTATTTAAGATACTCTTCATGATGCAAAGTGATTGCTATGCTTTACTATTAAAGTTCTATTTATCATGTTTGTGTTTGAAGTTCTATGATCTCAGCATACATATGCTTTTACATTATAATGATCAAGTTTATGATAGTAGCATGTCACCTCAAAAATTATAGTGTTTTATCGTTTACCTACTCGAGGACAAGTAGGAACTAAGCTTGGGGATGCTTGATACATCTCCAACGTATCTATAATTTCTGACGCTCCATGATCATATTATGACAATTGCTACATGTTTTCTCCCTTATTTATAACATTTTTATACGTTTTCCGGGACTAACCTATTAACAAGGTGCCAAGTGCGAGTTCCCTCTTTTCTGCTGTTTTTGGTTTCAAAAAAGTTGTTCTGGAAACATTCTCGAAATTGGACCCCACAAAGCCCGAAGTGTCTATTTTCCTCGGAAGCATCCAGAAGACCAAAGGAGAGTCAAAGAAGGGCACCAGGGGGGCCACACCAGAGGGTGGCGCGGCCCCCTGGCCGCGCCAGCTATGGGTGTGGGGCCCCCCCAGGCCTCCACCGCCTCTGCCCTTTCGCCTATTTATCCCCCCGGATGGAAAACCCTAAACACTTGATAAAAAAATCCCCGAAAAGTTCCGTAGCCGCCGTCGTCGTTAACCCTAGACCAGGGGGGTTCTGGAGCTGTTTCCCGGCACCATGCCGGAGAGGAAATCATCACCGGAGGCTTCTACATCACCATGCCTGCCTCCGGAGTGATGCGTGAGTAGTTCATCCCTCGACTACGGGTCCATAACAGTAGCTAGATGGTTGTCTTCTCCTCATATGCCTCCATGTTTAGATCTCGTGAGCTGCCTATCATGATCGAGAGTGATCTTATGTAATTCTATATGCTGTGTTGCTGGGATCCGATGAATATTGAACTTATGCCAAGTTGATTATAGTGTTTATTGCATATGTTATTTGTGATCTTGCATGCTTTCTGTTGCTAGTGGTTGATGTGGCAAAGTAGTTGCTAGTGACTCCAAGAGGGAGTATTTATGCTAGATAGTGGGTTCATGCTTCCTTTTCGCCTGTGCTCGAGTGACAGAAACGTGACGAGGGAGGATGTGTTGTTGCCACTAGGGAGAAAACAACAGCGTGAGTGCCCGCGTGTACAATCATTGCTTACATTACAAACATTGTTTAATGCAGTTATTTGTTGCTTCCAACTTAATTCCTAAGGGGGTTCGGATGATAACTTGAGGGTGGATTATTAGTCATAGATGTAGATGGATTTTAGTCTATGTATTTTGTTGTAATACCCGCACTGAATATCATATTAGTCATCATGTTAAAATGTGCACTACCGTGCAACCTCTATTTTTCAATTGCCCAGCTGTAATTTGTTCACCCAACATGTTATTTTTATGGAGAGACACCACTAGTGAACCTATGAACCCCAGTCCATTTTCCACATTGTTAAACAAACCACAACAATTTCCTGCTTTCTTTACTTACAGCAAGCATACACCATTTTCCACACTATAAGTCTAATCTTTGTTTTCAGCAAGACCAGTGAGATTGACAACCTCACTATACCGCTGGGGCAAAGTATTTTGGTTGTGTTGTGTGTAGGTTCAACATTGTTGCTGACACCGGTGAGGCGCCATCACCATCGTCAGTGGCATCAACCTTCCCGAGATCCTCTTCCTCCTACTGGATTGATAACCTTGGTCCTTAACTTAGGAAAATTCTTACCGCTTGCTCATCACACCCTCCTCTTGGGGTTCCCATCCACGTTTGCATCATAGTGCACAAGTCGTTGACATAATACTCATAGAAGGACTTATCCATGAATATTACATCCCTCAGAGTAGTACAACAGAAACATAGCAGGTCCGAGCAAACCTATAGGATACAAACTTCATTACAAAATCTTGAGAATCTCTTGTTGAATCAAGAAGATCTCATGCAAAAGAAACATCAGAAGAAGCAATTCGAAGCTCCAAGCTGGAGAAGGACTCTAGCTCAGAACTAAATCCACTACGGCTGATGTCAGCCCTAATCTATGGCTTGTGAATAACTAAATACAAGAATGGCCTCCACCTACACCTTGATAGTTTCTTCTACACCGGCGTTGTCGGTGACGATGCTTCACTGGCTAAGTAAGAGATGACTCCACCTAGCTTCATGAGGTCGTGATGTCTTCGCGATGGCGACTTCCATAAGGCTTTAGTTCTAAGCAGGGGTCAAACGGGAACGAATGAGTAACGAGCGTTACTCAGCAAGTTCATGATATATAGTGGGTAGTTTGATGCACGAACTACGGCTTTAGGCTCGTAAGAGTCATAAGCTAATACAAGGTTTTGTAAAACTTTCTTCAAGAGGTTGCTTTTAATTCTGAAAACTATTCCCGCCAGACTATCACAGGACTAGAACTTCATGGAGTTGCCTTTCCTGTAGCGTTCGTAGTTCCTTCCCGGAACAGGGGGTAACATGCCACATCCTTTTACACTCTGCAGAGGTTCGCTACTTTACCCATGGGAGACCAAGACCATGTTGCACAACCAGGCTCGAGATCCTATCCACGCCCACTTAGGTGTGGGGCCCGGTTGTTGGCCCAAGCATAACCATCCTTCTCCTCACAACGCATGCCCACCCATTTCCACCAGCAGGTTGAACCCCTGATTCCACCCCTCACGATGGATATCTAGGCGCCCCCGGCAGACACTCATAGACCCTAGAGTCCGCGGGAATTAAGGGATCCCACCCATGTGCATGTAGTCTTGCAAGACCAACAATGTCAGAGGGCTACCCCCGAGTAGGGGTAAGGCAGGTGCTAAAACGGAGATCAAGGTACTGTTTTCCGGGTAGGCGGCTACTCATGTATCTGTATCCGGTAGACGCTACTCGGTGATAAGTATTGAAGGCCAAGAGAAGATAACGAGGAAGATCAGAATCATCCGAGTAGAGATCGGGTGGTCCGAGTAGATGGGAAGCAATCCTACTCGGCACAAAGTCAATGGAGCCGTTCTGACAAGATCCCGCCTATCCCGCAGCCGTACAGGCGTGCGGTTCAACTTACTAGGAACATGATTATCTGCGCTACAGTGTGGGTACAATGAGGGTTGGCGCCTGTCATGTCCTGTCACTAACAGGGGGGACAGGACGTGTCGGGGGCCTACTCTGTGAGACTGACAGGGTGGACAAGACCTATCAGCCGGACGGCGCGGCGAATTCTTGCAACGGCGTCAGCGGGAACACGGAAGCGTGCCATTGCTGTCACAATAGAGGTGTCACTTCTTGTACTTTAATCGTTGTTTACTCGCTGGGTACTAGTATATAAGGTGCCCAGCCCCCCTCCTGCGCGAGGGACGTTGCCCTGAGAGCATTTATTGCGAGGTTCAGTACTAGACACAGAGAGAGAAGTAGAGGGTGGCTACTCGGCAGAGAGTCTAAGTTTTACTGTGGCTACTCGGTAAAACCATATACAGAGAGATAGGCAGGAGTAGGGGTGTTACCTCCACACGAGGGCCCTGAACCTGGGTAGATCGAGGTGTTTGCAGTGTTTCTGAGCACGTCTACTCGACGTGCGATCCCTCCCCGAATACCTACAGCGTCCATCGGCCCCAACAATTTTCCATCCCATGGCATCTGTCTTTAACTCACTACGACAGTTGGCGCCCACCGTGGGGCCAGCATCGGCGCTGGCTGGGGTTCATGTTCGGACGGGACCGATTTCTGCATCAGGGGAGCGCGTGGTTTGTGGCCTTGTCCACAGATTCGGCTCCTTCGACTTCGTCACCGACAATGCCGGCTATTTCGGCGGCAGGCCCGTGCCTGCAGGCGGCTCTGTCCTCTCCTTCGGCGCGCATCTGGTGTATGTAGCCACCACCGTCATCCGCGAGTTCCCGGAGGAGGTGCTCGTCGCGGACGATCCTCCTGCTGTACTCGCTGCCCGCGGGAAGCCGGCTGGCTGCTCCGCGGACAGCGGTGGAGGTGATGATGACGGGCCCGGCTATCGATGCCGGGAAAAGTGCGCCCGCTGCGCCTGAAGTTGTGGACGAGCATACTGCTCGCAAGGTCCACAAGCCCTACGACATGCCCCGGAACATTCGGGGATACGTGGATCCGTCTACGTCAACGGTGATACCGGCTGCTCGTGTTGTCGCCACCGAGCAGTTGGGCATGCCACCCTCCACCGATGCGGACCTCATGGCGATGAGGGCGCAACTCGAGCAGCAGCGTCAAGCGCTACTCGTGGAGGCCCAGGAGCTGGAGAAGGTTAGGCTTGAGCTTAACCTGGATCAAAATGAGTACAATAAGGCGCATGTCTTTACTCCTGCTTCTAGGCTGCCTAGCAAGTTAGGCACTATTCGTCGCAACCTGGGCGCTGAGCTAGCTAGAGATGGTAGGGCTACTAGTCTATCTGCTAGTTTGAACACTGCTGGTAGGCCAAAATATAGCTCCCCTGCCAAAACACTTAGGGCTGCAGAGGCAGTCGCGGCCGGGTTGCTGCATCTCACTGGCGACGCTCGCGCTAGGTAGCAGGATAGACTTAATGATCTAGTCCTAGAAGCTGGCAGGCAGAATGAGGCATTCCGGAAAGCCAATCCGGGAGCCGGTGCTTCCCATGTTGTTCACTCGCATGGGGTTAGATCTGTGGATTAGGCCTCATCGCCACTTCCCAGCGGTGAGAGGGCCCAGAGTGTGACCTCTGAGAGAAACAAACAGATGCAGGTGTACGACCCGGCTGTCGCCGGAAAACAGCACGCTGTAGAGCGGCAGCCCGGCCAAAAACACAACTCTGCAGAAGCTGGCTATCAAGCCACCAAAGCTCGCCGCGAGGGACAAGGAGGAAACTGAGATGGCCCATCTAGGCGTTACGCTACCAACCCGGTTCACCAAACGGTGCAGCCGCAAGCAGTTGTGGCAGCGGCCAACCCGGTTGCTCAACCCGGTCCGGTGCAGCAGGATCGCTATGATGATGGGTACTCGGTAATGGAGAAAGCCGGGTACGCTGATCCAAGATATGTCATTGATCGTCTGGGTGGCCGGATGCTGGAGCCTAGTGATGCAAGGTACAAGCCGGACCGGATTCACCGGTCTGAGCAGATAGAGGCGAAGGGGCCACCTGGCCCAAGTTGTTTTGGCCACCGGATCATGGGAGAGCCTTCCGTGACCAAGTTCCAGCTGGCCAGAGGGGCCAACTCCTATGATGGGAGCACCAAGCCGGATGACTGACTGAATGATTATGTCACTACTGTGCATATTGCTGTCGGCAACCGAAGATGGGCTGTGAGATACGTCCCACAGATGCTGGAGGGCCCTGCCCGGATCTGGCTCAACAATTTGCCGAAGGACAGTATCAACTGCTGGCTTGACTTCTCGGAAGCCTTCATCAGCAACTTCACCACCACCTACAAGAGGCCGAATAGGCCGCATCAGCTCTCAGCATGCAAGCAGCGGGAAGAGGAGACGGACCGAGAGTATCTTACTCGGTGGAGCACCCTAAGGAACACCTGTGAGGGTGTAACATCCCAAGTCTGAAAAATAGCCATTAGAATGTTTGCTCTCTGTTATTTTATGTTTTGCATCATGGCATCATGTTGACTGCATTTGTTTTGTTTGTTTTCCATTTGTTTTCCAACTGTTTTCATTTGTTTTTCCTTTGTTTTCTATTTGAATTTCAAACCAAAATTCAAACCTTTTGTTTCATCCTTGTGATGTTACAATTTCCAAAATCATATTTCAAAATAAAACAATTGTTTGTTTCCATTAAAGTGTGATTTCAAAACTGTTGTTTTGTTTCTATAAAAATGCATCCAATAATCAAACCCTTTTCAAATTCAATTATGATCTTCTTCCAAACCACAACCATGTTGAAAGTTATGAAAAATTGCAAAACAAATCAATCATTTGTTTCCATAAGGTTCAACCATTAAAATTATGGCTTTTAATAATTTAATTAATCCCAACTTACTTCCAATGTTATTTCAAATTCAATTGCAAACCAAAACCTCTTTTGTTTCCAAATAATTCCCTAATGCTCACTGATTAAATTGTTGGTTTTAATCAAACAATTAATTCAATCAATTAAATTCCAAAAATTCAAATCAAATCAATCCTACCTATCATATTTTAATATGGGTTTAAAGATTAAAATTTGGCAAACAAATTAAATTAAATAATGTTTGCAAAATAGCTTAAGCTTATTAAATAGAATTTGTTTGTTTCCAAAATTCCCAAACCAAACCTTATTTGAAATTCAACCTACCACTTAAAATCAAACTAACATTTTAAAATTTGAAATCATTAACTAACCTTTGCTTTTGATTATTGTTTTGCAATTTAATAAAATTTAATTATCAAACAAACAACCTCAAACCCTAATTGAAAAATCCAACTAACCATTTTAAATCAAATTCAAACTTTCAAACTTGTGAAAAAATACTACTAACCTTTGCTTTCATTTTCTGTTTGAAAAGTAATAAAAATAGTTAATAGAATAACCCTCCAAATTCTCTCCCTTTCCTCTTCCATCCTTTACAAAAAATGTGTTCATAAGGAAAAACAAAAAGAGAAGGAGAAGGGTGAGCTGAGAGAAGGGGCAGCCCACCCCATCCTTTCTATTTCTCCCCCAAGCCCATTTTTCTTCCAGCCCGTTACCTCTTTCTGTCGTCTTCCTCCCTTCCAACGTCAGCACAGTACGATCGCACCACCACCGCTCGATCATCCCCCCAACTCCGATGGCCTGCCGTACCTAGCTCGGTACTCCGTAAAACCTACACCCCTCTGCCCTAGACTCGCTAACCCTAGCCCCCTCTCCAGCTAGCGCCGCCGTTCCCCTTCCTTTTCCCCGAGCTCCACTCCGTTCTGAAACTCTGCACCTCCACCTCGCCGTCAGAGAACCACCACTGCCTCCCGTCGCCCCCACCGCCATGGGAACCTCGAGGAGCTCCTCTCCCCGGGAATGGAACCGCGGCGTCTTCCTGGACCGCCCCGTCCCATCGCCGTCTGCTGGGAACCGCCGTGGAGCCCGCGCCGTCGCCGGAGAGGAGCCGCGATGCTACTGCCCGTCGGCAGTCATCATCGACAAACCGCCCGAGGTGATCGCCTTCAGTCCTCTCTTCCTTCCCCTCTCCTGTCCTTCTCCACACGCCAAGTAGCTGCGAGCACACGCCCACATCCCGAGCGCCTCACCCCGTTGAGCCCCGCCGATGATCTGCCGGCGATCGTCGTTTCTGGGGTTCCGTCAGGTTCAGAAGGAACTCGCTGTCGAGAACTTTCAGTTAACGTCCGTTGTCACCTTATTTTCTGTCCGTCGCGGTTACTTTCCGAAACCACGAACCAGCCTAGTGGTTGGCTCCCTCTGCGCGGAAGCGCAAGCTCCCGGGTTCGATACCCCTTGGCCGCGCGGAAGAGACCACCTTTTTTTTCGCTATATACCTCCGCGAGCTGGGCCCCACCCGTCATACACACTATTGCCACGCACGCACACAGTGCTCTGGGCCCCCCTGGCAGTGCCTGGGGTAAGCTGCTGTGCGGTAACAAAATGCTTAACACTTTTCTGTTTTAATTCCAACTACTTTTAAATTGCAGAATTAAACCCTAAAACTAAAACTTGAATAACTTTTAATATATAATTCCAATTAATAAAAGTTATATATGTTTGTTGTTCCAAATTTAATCATCTTTCCAAATATTCCAATTGTGTACTGTTTTGAAATTTCCAAATGCATTTAAAATTCAAATTTGAATAATTCAAATGCAAATTGCTAAATTCAATAACTAATTCATTATTAATCCAATAAATACAAATAAAATATGTTTTCCATACCATTTTGAATAACCTTTTCAAATATAAATTTTGTTTCATGGTTTGAATAATTTAAATTGCCTAAATAATTTAATCCTTGTTTAATTCATTTAAATTTGATAAAATCATAACTTGCTCAATAAAAATATTTTTGAACATGCAAAATATGTTTTCAAACCATCAAAGTCTAAACTTTTCAAATGTGAATTTGAATTTATGTTTTGAACAAATAAAAATTCAATTAAATTCAAACTTGTTTTAAATTCATTTAAAACTTGTTTAATCTTGTTTAATTCATAATTAAATCATTGTAATTCCTTTTTCAATAATTGAAACATGTAATCCACCTAAAAATTTTGTGTTCTAATCAAATATGAACTTTGTTAGCTGTTTTGAACAATTTAACTTGATGAAAACAACCAAATGCTTGTGTGACACCTTTAAGTAACCAAAATTCCCAAAACTTAATAAGTGAATTTCAAAATGGGTAAACCTTATTTCCAATTGGTTCAATTGTTGTTATTTTGTTGTTTTCCTCATCCATGCATCATGCTAATCAACTTTCACATGATGATTAGTTGTAAAACAATTAATTCAACCATAATTCATGGGCTTTCCATATGCAATCCAATTGCATGTGGGTCCATTTAATCATGTTCTTATCTTGTCAACTAGTTTATTTCTATGCACCAATTAAACTATCATGCATCATCCCATGTTTGTGCACTATGCCATGATATTGATTGCTTTTATCTCTGTGTTGTTTGTTTGCTTCTTCTCGGATACACGACGACGTTGAGACCGACGATACTTACGACACCCCTTCTAAGGAGTTAGCTTAGTACCAGGCTACTGGGTTTGCAGGCAAGTATTCACTCACATGAACCATCGTGTTCCTTTCAACATTGGATACCGATACTTCCGTTGTCTATTCTGCTAGCCCTATGAATAGTTGTTTCTGTTACGAACCCACCACATGAATCCTATAACCCTGATATTGCCTCACCTCCATACCTATAACCTTTTGCTTGTTGCCCGTGTCTTACTAGCATGCTTTGGGTTGTTTTGCTCGAGTCTGTTACCCGTTACTTTCTGTTACTATTTCTATTATGTTCTGGGGGCTCGATGTTTAATCAATCAATCATGCTAATGTTATTGTTAATGATAATTTGATGATAAGGCACCGGCAGGAGGCCCTTTGTGGTTTTGAGGCCTGCTAGTGTCGACCCTAATAGGAAAAGGGTCTTGTCTACTGATCCATGATGAGCGCACTACCCGCATGTGGGAAGCGAGTATGGGCGCCCCCCTCAATTTGATTCGATTCGCATCTCGTCCAAATCGCCTCATTTAGTTCGGGTTTTTCATTTGCTGCATGCATGATCTTGCGAGCCCTTGGATCCCGGGTGGAACTTTCGTAGTCGGCATATAGGGGGACACGGTCTTAGAGTGCTATGAGGGTCCCTTTTCTTCGGGGCTCGATTAGCCGTGCGCCCAAGGTTCTTTGGGCTTGATGCGAAGAAGAGTTGAGTTGTGTAGAGTACCTCGCTTGGTGGGTTTGATCCCCGTCTGGCGGGATATTCTTGCGTGTACGGCCAAATTGGTGCAACCCTGCAGGGATAATCTTCTCGAGAAGCCGTGTTTTCCGCGGTTATGGATTACTTGGTGAAAGTACTGGCTAACAAGTACTCAGGACAACTTAAACCTAATGATTAACAATCTTACACCCAATGATTAACAAATTGACTAGTAATAGGCTTATTGACACAATAATCTGAACCATCATTAATCCAACTGTGTGAGTTATCCTCGGATTGCTTCTTCGGATAAGGGGCGAGATCCAGGATGGGTTTGTTTGAAGTTATCTTTCAGTTGGGTACAATACTCGATCTTATCTTCTTTCTGTTAGCCGGAAGTTGTAGTATCTCTCTGTAGTTGGTTAGTGCAGCCCGCTGTCGCTTATTTGCAATAACCCCTTCCTTTCCGTTGATCCCAAAGTATTTGTATCTTGTGATGAATGGCTACGCCGGTATCTTGTGAGTATGGTTTATCCACTTGCCAGTACTTAACCGTACTGACCCACGAATCTTTTCGTGGCTGCATATTCAACATTGCAGTCAACAGGTTTGAAGTCTGACGATGTTAGCTTGGGAATCCCTCCGGCTTGGCCTGGGCAGGGATTGGACGCTCTCGGTTATTTCAGGACTCTTAGTCCAATTTGTATCTTGTCCGTAGACGGACGATATGTTGTTTCTTCCGCTGTTATTTGGATCTTTGTATTGTATCAGTTGTATCCCTGATTCGTTTGAGTCATCTTGTAAATCTCTTTTCTGTCGTTGTTGTGGATTATTTGTGAACTGTTGTAATGTTATCACAAGTGGCAACCTGGAATCGGTTATTATGTGGAATTTGGCGGGAATGCTGAAATCTGCATAGTGCCCGATCTCGGGGCGTCACAAATGGTATCAGAGCCTGTCTGCCTGTAGGATCCCTTTTTGCTGGTCGCAGTTGAGTCTAGAAACTATTTTGTAGCTATGTAGGAAAAATAAAACGTGAGAGTAGGAATTCTGTCATTTTTCTTCTTTCCCCACCCACCCTCCCTTTTCTGGTAAGGAAGTGTAACATTGTTTTCCCTTCTCATCTAAACTTTCAAGTTAGGATTTCACGAATTCTGGTTTCTCTAGGATGGTTATATCTACTAGACCATAGGAATGGAGGTGGTTGTGACATGATTTATCGTGTTGCCTACTCATGATTGAGAACGGAGGCGTGTAAGCCCCGGAAGCAGATCCTCTATTCCTTAAGCAGTAGATATTGATCCTTTAGAAGCCCGGATGGGTTTTTCCGTAGTACCTCAGGAGTTTTGTTCTCGTTTTCCCCGATGTTGATATCCTATTCTTCTCAACATCCTTTTCGTCCGTTGAAATCTTGTTGTTATTTTCCATTTCAGTTCTTCTACCGGCGTCTAATCAAAACTTCCCAAATATCAAGTCTATCTGGCCAGAAAGGTTGTTGTTGTTTCCAAAACTACCAGGCTATGAGAGATGGCATTCCTATCACCTGGGGTTGTTTCGAGGAAGCATTCCTGAATCACCACATTCCAGATAGTCTATTCCCCAAATGAATCAAGTTCTATTCAGCTATACACCCTCCATACAAAACCTCTCCCTTTACTTGAAAATGTTCCGGTGGTTTGTGAATTCCCTGACGTCGTTCCAGAAGAGTTTCCAGGAATTCCTATCGTTTTGAACTTCCAGAAAAACTATCCAAGGTGCACGATGTGTTTCACGTGTCACAACTCAAGAGGATCTTCGCAAGAAGTATCCGGACCTTTTCTTTTCTCAGTAGGAATCTCGGGGCGTGATTCCTTCAAGGGGGGCGTTTTGTAACATCCCAAGTCTGAAAAATAGCCATTAGAATGTTTGCTCTCTGTTATTTTATGTTTTGCATCATGGCATCATGTTGACTGCATTTGTTTTGTTTGTTTTCCATTTGTTTTCCAACTGTTTTCATTTGTTTTTCCTTTGTTTTCTATTTGAATTTCAAACCAAAATTCAAACCTTTTGTTTCATCCTTGTGATGTTACAATTTCCAAAATCATATTTCAAAATAAAACAATTGTTTGTTTCCATTAAAGTGTGATTTCAAAACTGTTGTTTTGTTTCTATAAAAATGCATCCAATAATCAAACCCTTTTCAAATTCAATTATGATCTTCTTCCAAACCACAACCATGTTGAAAGTTATGAAAAATTGCAAAACAAATCAATCATTTGTTTCCATAAGGTTCAACCATTAAAATTATGGCTTTTAATAATTTAATTAATCCAAACTTACTTCCAATGTTATTTCAAATTCAATTGCAAACCAAAACCTCTTTTGTTTCCAAATAATTCCCTAATGCTCACTGATTAAATTGTTGGTTTTAATCAAACAATTAATTCAATCAATTAAATTCCAAAAATTCAAATCAAATCAATCCTACCTATCATATTTTAATATGGGTTTAAAGATTAAAATTTGGCAAACAAATTAAATTAAATAATGTTTGCAAAATAGCTTAAGCTTATTAAATAGAATTTGTTTGTTTCCAAAATTCCCAAACCAAACCTTATTTGAAATTCAACCTACCACTTAAAATCAAACTAACATTTTAAAATTTGAAATGATTAACTAACCTTTGCTTTTGATTATTGTTTTGCAATTTAATAAAATTTAATTATCAAACAAACAACCTCAAACCCTAATTGAAAAATCCAACTAACCATTTTAAATCAAATTCAAACTTTCAAACTTGTGAAAACATACTACTAACCTTTGCTTTCATTTTCTGTTTGAAAAGTAATAAAAATAGTTAATAGAATAACCCTCCAAATTCTCTCCCTTTCCTCTTCCATCCTTTACAAAAAATGTGTTCATAAGGAAAAACAAAAAGAGAAGGAGAAGGGTGAGCTGAGAGAAGGGGCAGCCCACCCCATCCTTTCTATTTCTCCCCCAAGCCCATTTTTCTTCCAGCCCGTTACCTCTTTCTGTCATCTTCCTCCCTTCCAACGTCAGCACAGTACGATCGCACCACCACCACTCGATCATCCCCCCCAACTCCGATGGCCTGCCGTACCTAGCTCGGTACTCCATAAAACCTACACCCCTCTGCCCTAGACTCGCTAACCCTAGCCCCCTCTCCAGCTAGCGCCGCCGTTCCCCTTCCTTTTCCCCGAGCTCCACTCCGTTCTGAAACTCTGCACCTCCACCTCGCCGTCAGAGAACCACCACTGCCTCCCGTCGCCCCCACCGCCATGGGCACCTCGAGGAGCTCCTCTCCCCGGGAATGGAACCGCGGCGTCTTCCTGGACCGCCCCGTCCCATCGCCGTCTGCTGGGAACCGCCGTGGAGCCCGCGCCGTCGCCGGAGAGGAGCCGCACTGCTACTGCCCGTCGGGAGTCGTCATCGACAAACCGCCCGAGGTGATCGCCTTCAGTCCTCTCTTCCTTCCCCTCTCCTGTCCTTCTCCACACGCCAAGCAGCTGCGAGCACACGCCCACATCCCGAGCGCCTCACCCCGTTGAGCCCCGCCGATGATCTACCGGCGATCGTCGTTTCTGGGGTTCCGTCAGGTTCAGAAGGAACTCGCTGTCGAGAACTTTCAGTTAATGTCCGTTGTCACCTTATTTTCTGTCCGTCGCGGTTACTTTCAGAAACCACGAACCAGCCTAGTGGTTGGCTCCCTCTGCGCGGAAGCGCAAGCTCCCGGGTTCGATACCCCTTGGCCGCGCGGAAGAGACCACCTTTTTTTCGCCATATCCCTCCGCGAGCTGGGCCCCACCCGTCATACACACTATTGCCACGCACGCACACAGTGCTCTGGGCCCCCCTGGCAGTGCCTGGGGTAAGCTGCTGTGCGGTAACAAAATGCTTAACACTTTTCTGTTTTAATTCCAACTACTTTTAAATTGCAGAATTAAACCCTAAAACTAAAACTTGAATAACTTTTAATCTATAATTCCAATTAATAAAAGTTATATATGTTTGTTGTTCCAAATTTAATCATCTTTCCAAATATTCCAATTGTGTACTGTTTTGAAATTCCCAAATGCATTTAAAATTCAAATTTGAATAATTCAAATGCAAATTGCTAAATTCAATAACTAATTCATTATTAATCCAATAAATACAAATAAAATATGTTTTCCATACCATTTTGAATAACCTTTTCAAATATAAATTTTGTTTCATGGTTTGAATAATTTAAATTGCCTAAATAATTTAATCCTTGCTTAATTCATTTAAATTTGATAAAATGATAACTTGCTCAATATAAAATATTTTTGAACATGCAAAATATGTTTTCAAACCATCAAAGACTAAACTTTTCAAATGTGAATTTGAATTTATGTTTTGAACAAATAAAAATTCAATTAAATTCAAACTTGTTTTAAATTCATTTAAAACTTGTTTAATCTTGTTTAATTCATAATTAAATCATTGTAATTCCTTTGTCAATAATTGAAACATGTAATCCACCTAAAATTTTGTGTTCTAATCAAATATGAACTTTGTTAGCTGTTTTGAACAATTTAACTTGATGAAAACAACCAAATGCTTGTGTGACACCTTTAAGTAACCAAAATTCCCAAAACTTAATAAGTGAATTTCAAAATGGGTAAACCTTATTTCCAATTGGTTCTATTGTTGTTATTTTGTTGTTTTCCTCATCCATGCATCATGCTAATCAACTTTCACATGATGATTAGTTGTAAAACAATTAATTCAACCATAATTCATGGGCTTTCCATATGCAATCCAATTGCATGTGGGTCCATTTAATCATGTTGTTATCTTGTCAACTAGTTTATTTCTATGCACCAATTAAACTATCATGCATCATCCCATGTTTGTGCACTATGCCATGATATTGATTGCTTTTATCTCTGCGTTGTTTGTTTGCTTCTTCTCGGATACACGACGACGTTGAGACCGACGATACTTACGACACCCCTTCTAAGGAGTTAGCTCAGTACCAGGCTACTGGGTTTGCAGGCAAGTATTCACTCACATGAACCATCGTGTTCCTTTCAACATTGGATACCAATACTTCCGTTGTCTATTCTGCTAGCCCTATGAATAGTTGTTTCTGTTACGAACCCACCACATGAATCCTATAACCCTGATATTGCCTCACCTCCATACCTATAACCTTTTGCTTGTTGCCCGTGTCTTACTAGCATGCTTAGGGTTGTTTTGCTCGAGTCTGTTACCCGTTACTTTCTGTTACTATTTCTATTATGTTCTGGGGGCTCGATGTTTAATCAATCAATCATGCTAATGTTATTGTTAATAATAATTTGATGATAAGGCACCGGCAGGAGGCCCTTTGTGGTTTTGAGGCCTGCTAGTGTCGACCCTAATAGGAAAAGGGTCTTGTCTACTGATCCATGATGAGCGCACTACCCGCATGTGGGAAGCGAGTATGGGCGCCCCCCTCAATTTGATTCGATTCGCATCTCGTCCAAATCGCCTCATTTAGTTCGGGTTTTCCATTTGCTGCATGCATGATCTTGCGAGCCCTTGGATCCCGGGTGGAACTTTCGTAGTCGGCATATAGGGGGACACGGTCTTAGAGTGCTATGAGGGTCCCTTTTCTTCGGGGCTCGATTAGCCGTGCGCCCAAGGTTCTTTGGGCTTGATGAGAAGAAGAGTTGAGTTGTGTAGAGTACCTCGCTTGGTGGGTTTGATCCCCGTCTGGCGGGATATTCTTGCGTGTACGGCCAAATTGGTGCAACCCTGCAGGGATAATCTTCTCGAGAAGCCGTGTTTTCCGCGGTTATGGATTACTTGGTGAAAGTACTGGCTAACAAGTACTCAGGACAACTTAAACCTAATGATTAACAATCTTACACCCAATGATTAACAAATTGACTAGTAATAGGCTTATTGACACAATAATCTGAACCATCATTAATCCAACTGTGTGAGTTATCCTCGGATTGCTTCTTCGGATAAGGGGCGAGATCCAGGATGGGTTTGTTTGAAGTTATCTTTCAGTTGGTTACAATACTCGATCTTATCTTCTTTCTGTTAGCCGGAAGTTGTAGTATCTCTCTGTAGTTGGTTAGTGCAGCCCGTTGTCGCTTATTTGCAATAACCCCTTCCTTTCCGTTGATCCCAAAGTATTTGTATCTTGTGATGACTGGCTACGCCGGTATCTTGTGAGTATGGTTTATCCACTTGCCAGTACTTAACCGTACTGACCCACGAATCTTTTCGTGGCTGCATATTCAACATTGCAGTCAACAGGTTTGAAGTCTGACGACGTTAGCTTGGGAATCCCTCCGGCTTGGCCTGGGCAGGGATTGGACGCTCTCGGTTATCTTCAGGACTCTTAGTCCAATTTGTATCTTGTCCGTAGACGGACGATATGTTGTTTCTTCCGCTGTTATTTGGATCTTTGTATTGTATCAGTTGTATCCCTGATTCGTTTGAGTCATCTTGTAAATCTCTTTTCTGTCGTTGTTGTGGATTATTCGTGAACTGTTGTAATGTTATCACAAGTGGCAACCTGGAATCGGTTATTATGTGGAATTTGGCGGGAATGCTGAAATCTGCATAGTGCCCGATCTCGGGGCGTCACAGAGGGTGTGAATGAGTCGCAGGCAATCGCCTGGTTTGCTCAAGGCTGCAGGCATGGCAGCATGTTGTGGCAAAAACTGCAGAGAGAGATGCCTAGTACGATCGCCGAGAGGATCAAGATAGCTGACATGTATGCACTTGGTGACCCTACTCAGCCTCTGCTCGATTCCTTTGAGCCGAGAAGAAGAAACCAGGATGCTAACCGGCGCCAAGACCACCAAGAATTCCGCAACAAGCGCAGAGATGACCGTCCTGATACTCGGTACGGCTCGGAGCAGGTGAATGTTGTGAACCAAGACACTGCGGCTGCCGGGAGCAGCCAAAGGCAATAAACTGCTGGAGCCCAATACGGGCAGAACCAGAATCAGGGCCAAGGCTTCAAGAAGCTGTACAATGCTCCTCAGCAAGGCAATGCCAACCCGGAAGCCGGTGATGCTCAGAGATTTATCTTTGAGAACATGAAGGATGGGTCGTGTAGCTTCCATACTCGGCATCCGAGTAGGCCAGCCAACCACACTACCCGGCAATGCAGCTGGTGGGACCGCATCAAGAGTGAAGGCTTTGGTCTGCTGCCCCCTCCTCCTCCTCTGCCGCCTGCGGGTGCCAATGTGCAGCCTGTTCGGGCAGCTCCTCCCAGGCCGGCCGAGAACCCGAGAAGGGAGAATGTGAATCAAGTGGCTCAGGGAGCCAACCGCAACTACAACAACCGCAACAACAACCGCAACTACTACACCCGCAACAACAACAACAACAACAACAACAACAACAATGGCAACAACAACAACGGCAACGATGGTGGTGGAGACCGGAACCAGTACTAGGAGCATCATGAGAGCTACATGGTGTTCACCACTAAGTCGGATGACAAGCAATCGCAGCGCAGGCGTGCGATGGAGGCGAACGCAGTGATACCGGCTGTGCCGCATTACTTGCACTGGTGCGACCAAGAGTTTACTTGGTCCAAAGATGATCATCCCAAGGTGATGCCCAATCCGGGTACATATGCACTGGTGGTGGACCCCACCTTTCTGGGGACCAAGAAGAATGTCAAGTTCAGCAAGGTGCTGATTGTCAACGGAAGCAGCATCAACATCATGTACCGAGATACCCGGAGAAGCTCAGCCTTGCCGAGAACATGCTGATACCCAGCAGGACCGTTTTTCATGGCAATGTGCCAGGAGTGTCTGCGCTCCAATCGGCCGCATCTCGATAGATGTGCTATTCGGCACCAGGGAGAACTGCCGCACCGAGTGCCTGCAGTTCGAAGTGGTTGATCTTCATAGCCCCTACCACGCTCTACTCGGCAGGCCTGCACTCACAAAGTTCATGGCCTCAACCCATGCAGCCTACCTGAAGATGAAGCTACCTGGTTGATGGAGGGATAATAACCCGGTAGGCCAACTCCAAGGTATAATCCGACCCCTAGGTCTAGTTGAGAGATCTAAGAACCCTAGTAGCACCGCTTGATATCGAGCATCCAGTGTATACAAGAGATCGAGTTAATATATTGAGATCGGAGACTCGGCGACTTGATTGCCGGCTATCAGATCGAGTTCCACCATGTTTTCCTCCGAGCTAAACCCTCTCCCAAACGCCTGTGTCGTCTTGCCCCAAGATCAGTTACCCCCGGTAACGTCTGCCGTGACTATCCCACGACAGTTGGAGCCCACCGTGGGGCCTGCGTCCAAAGGTGTTTACATCACGGGAGAAGCTCGGAAGAACATGGAGAATCTTGTCATCGGCGAGATCTACATCGACCACAAAGGAGAAAAGATGGTGGACGATTCCGGCTGGGGGCCAGAGTCGGATCACCTCGAGTCCGGATCTACTGTGACGGTCGGCCAGATCAACATCTTCATCAGTATGGTACGTACGCCTGATTTAAAGGGACAATATCATGTGCATACTACAGGAACTTCTAGCAGGGACAAAGAGACATTAAAGCAAGCGGTAAACTCGGTTTCCTCGGCCGTGCCGGGATACCTGAGATGGGCGGAACAAGAGGTAACATGGAGCAGAAGAGATCACCCGGAAAGAATAGAGCGCCCAGGAGTCTTGGCATTGGTGGTCGCGCCACAGGTCAATGGTTATGAGCTGAAAAGGGTCCTGATGGACGGTGGAAGTAGCATTAACATCCTGTATTGGGAAACCTTCTTACGCATGAACCTCAAAGAGTCCCAGCTACAGAAAAGTTCGACAGTCTTTCACGGGATCGTGCCGGGTCACGCGGCGAGCCCCGAGGGAAAGATCACCTTGGAGGTTGCTTTCAGAGAATCGACGGATAATTATCGAGTTGAGTGGCTCACGTTCGAGGTGGTCAAATTGCGCAGTCCTTATCACGCGCTGTTCGGAAGACCGGCTTATGCTAAATTCATGGCTAGGCCGTGTTATGTGTATTTGCAGCTAAAGATTCCGGGTCCTAAACGTACCATCACCGTACATGGGAACCGGGATATAGCGGCCGAGTGCGACGAAGGAGATTCAGTAATGGCCGAGCAAGCGTGCAGAAAAGAAGAACTCGAGTATTACCGGTCTCAAGTGAATCCGGATGATAGAACAGCTTTGAAAAGGCCGAATACTGAGGACGAGAGAGCGAAATTCAAGGCAGCACAAGACACCAAGAAGATAGATTTTGTCGAAGGTGATTCCACTAAGCAATTTACTATAGGGTCTAACTTGGAAAGAGAGCAGGAGAAGGCACTTGTGGAGTTTATTCGTTCAAATGCGGACGTGTTCGCCTGGACACCTAGCGACATGCCGGGTATCCCTACAGAATTGGCGGAGCACAGTTTGCACGTGGATCCCAGGTCCAGGCCTGTGAAGCAGGGCTTGAGGAAGATGAATGAGGAAAGAAGGAAAGCCATAGGTGAAGAAATTGCTCGGCTACTGACAGCCGGCTTTATCATGGAAGTGTTTCACCCGGATTGGTTAGCAAATCCGGTTCTAGTAATGAAAAAGACTAACGAGTGGAGGATGTGCATCGATTTCACGAGTATCAACAAGCATTTCCCAAAGGACCCGTTCGCGCTACCAAGGATAGACCAGATCGTAGACGCAGTAGCCGGGAGTGACTTGCTATGCTTCCTGGACGCATACTCCGGCTATCACCAAATTAAGCTTAAGAGGGAGGATTGGGAGAAAACATCATTTATAACCCCTTTTGGGGGCCTTCTGTTATAAAACCATGACGTTTGGATTGAAGAACGCTGGCGCAACTTACCAACGGTGTATTCAAAAGTGCTTCGAGGACCAAATTGGACGCAACGTCCATGCCTATGTGGATGATGTGGTTATCAAGACCAGGAAGGCGGAGACATTTATCGATGATCTAAAGGAGACGTTCAAAAACTTGAGGAGGTATCAGATGAAGCTTAACCCGACAAAGTGCGTGTTCGGAGTTCCAGTCGGGAAATTACTCGGCTTTATCGTTTCCGAGAGAGGAATTGAGGCAAACCCGGACAAAATCAAGGCCATCCAGAGTCTGAAAAAGCCGGAAAATTTGAAGCATGTTCAAAAGCTCACGGGCTGCGTAGCAGCCTTGAGCCGATTCATATCCAGGCTCGGAGAAAAAGCAATACCCTTGTACCGGCTCTTGAGGAAATCAGATAAATTCGTATGGGATCAAGAGGCGGATGAGGCGTTTGAGGCACTAAAGAAACAGTTATCTGAAGCACCAGTACTAGCGGCCCCGGGTCCTAAAGAACCCATGTTGCTATACGTAGCAGCTGGCCCCCGCGCCGTCAGTGCAGTAGTTGTTGTGGAGCGCAAAGAGGATGGGAAGGGTTACCCGGTCCAGAGACCGGTTTATTACGTCAGCGAGGTATTATCAGAAGCAAAGCAGCGCTATCCGCATTGGCAAAAGTTGGTGTTCGGGGTCTTTATGGCTAGCCGGAAACTGAAGCCGTATTTCCAAGAACACCCCATAACAGTGGTTAGTTCAATACCAATGTCGGATATCATCAGAAACTCGGACGCGACAGGAAGAATAGCCAAATGGGCGATATAGATGGGGGATTATCACATCAACTACGAACCCAGGTCAGCAATCAAATCTCAAGCTTTAATTGATTTTGTTAACGACTGGACACATACAGGCATGACTACAACGGTTCCAAACTCCGAGTCATGGATCATGCACTTCGATGGATCTAAGCAATACGAGGGATCAGGAGCTGGAGTGGTGCTAACGTCACCCAAAGGAGATAAATTAAGTTACGTACTACAAATTCACTTTGACTGTTCCAACAACGTGGCCGAGTATGAGGCCCTATTGCATGGCTTAAAGGCAGCCAAGGAGATGAACATCAAGAGGATACGATGCTTCGGAGATTTGGACCTTGTGGTACAGCAGGTGTCAGGAACTTGGGATAGAAAGGACGCAACTATGGCAGCATACCGCAGGGAAGTTGATAGGGTTGCAGGATGTTTTTCCGGGTATGAGGTGGAGCATATAGACAGAAGAAAGAATGAGGCAGCCGACGCACTCGCCAGACTCGGCTCGCGCAGAGAGCCGGTTCCACCTAACGTTTTCCTGGACGAATTATGGCGACCATCAGTTAAAACCGAGTCAGAGGAGGAATTGGCAAATCAAGACCCGGATTCAGAACTTGTGGCCACTGTACGTACTATTCCCGAGTGGACAGAACCGTTTTTGGCCTACCTATCACGAGGCAAGTTACCACAGCAGGAGGTATTAGCAAGGCAAATTTTGAGGCGAGCAAAGGGATATTCTATCATCAATGGGGAATTATACAAGAGAAGCGCAGCAGGAGTCTTTTTGCGCTGCGTAGCGCCAGAAGAAGGCCGACAGATTCTCAAGGAAATCCATGAAGGCGACTGTGGACATCATGCATCCACAAGATCTCTTGTGGCTAAAGCTTATCGACACGGATTTTTCTGGCTCACGGCTCTAGCAGATGCAGAACGATTGGTAGCAAGGTGTGACGGATGTCAAAGGTACGCTCGCCAAACCCATGTGCCGGCTATGGAGTTACGGACCATCCCGTTAACTTGGTCGTTCGCTGTCTGGGGTATGGACATGGTTGGCCCCTTTCATATGTCACCATGCAAGAAGACGCATCTTTTGGTGGCTATTGATAAGTTTACCAAGTGGGTTGAGGTTATGCCAGTTACTAATTGTGAAGCAGCTACAACAATCAAGTTCCTGAAAAGGATTATCTACCGGTTCGGGTATCCCCACAGCATAATTACCGACAATGGAACCAACATGTCCCTTGGTGAGATGGAGAAGTTCTGTGGCAACAATGGAATCCGGCTTGATGTTGCATCAGTGGCTCATCCGCAGGCCAATGGACAAGTGGAGAGGGCAAACCAAGAATTGCTTCGCGGATTAAAACCACGATTGCGAGTCCCCTGTATCAGGGCAGCTGGTGCATGGGTCGAAGAACTTCCTTCTGTGGTTTGGGGTATCAACACTACACCTAACAGATCCACTCAGATGACACCCTTCTTCATGGTCTATGGTGCGGAGGCAGTATTACCGAGCGACATTATTCACGATTCACCACGAGTGTCAGCTTACATCGAAGTGGAGAACGAAAAGACCCGGCAGGACGCCGTGGATATGTTAGAAGAGCAAAGAGAACAAGCCCTGGAAAGATCAGCCATATATCAGCAAGATCTACGGAGGTATCATAGCCGGCACGTGAAAACCCGGGTATTCCAGGAAGGAGACTTGGTTCTGCGCCTGGTACAGTCAAACGAAGGAAAACACAAATTATCACCACCATGGGAAGGACCATTTATCATAAGCCGGAATCTCCATAATGGATCATATTACTTGGTAGATGCAAGGGAAGAGTCGGCTACAGTTAACGACACCGCACATACCACTTCATCTATGCAAGAAAGAGACAGACCATGGAACGTGGCTCAGCTACGTCCATATTATACTTAGTAAAGACTATATTGGCAAGTGGAATTGCACGATGTAACAGGCGGCAGGTTTCAGACGTACTCTTTTCCTATCCAGGGTACCCTTGGGGACTGGATGGGTTTTTAATGAGGCGGCTTGCTGACCCAATATTCTCATATCAAGAAAAGAAGTGGTTATTCTCATCTCAGTACGTTGCATGTGTATAGGTCTTGGGGGCTGATTGCTTGAATAGCACAGTTACAAACTCAATGACCCGGCCTTGATGCCTATGAGTTATAAGGGTCGATTACTCGCAAACGAGTACGGCTGCAATCTTATAACCGGACAAAGGAGCCAAACTTTCTTGACTTTTCTTACTTAAGCTCGATGTGACTCGCAATAAAAGTGGCATGATTTGCTCGCTTACGATTACAATCAGCCATGAAGCCCAATGGGACTTGCCTGACCCTGTTTCCGTATAGATGTAACAACATGATATCCACGCGAAAGCCGGCTTATAGTACAAGATTGTCAAAAGGGTCATCTAAACCACAAGTTATGCAGAGTATAAGGCTAAAAGCTGGAAACTCAACGTTTATCAAGCATAACTTCACTACCTATGTGAAACGGCTCCGGGTTTGAGCTTAGCAAACAACAAAACTCGTTCTCTTCGAAAAAACCACATATCCCAGACGACTCGGAAATTCGGGTCTTGGCGATTGGGGATTTTGGAAAGGAAAAAGTAGTTTAGTTGCTAAGGCTCAAAAACACCCAAACATCCGAGTCTTGGGGACTTGGGGGCTTAGAAGCAAGTCCGCTCGTCAAACACCCATGAAACTTGGAAACCGAGTCTCACAAAAGGAATCATAAAGAAAGCCGGATATCAAGAACAAGTTGACTCAAAAGTGGATAAATTTAAACGATCAGAAGAAGCACAAAGTGTATCAAGAACTTAGAGTGCATTACAAACTCCGGTAAATAGTATCAAAGGTGCACAGGCGCACCATCCAAAAATAATCGTTTAAACGGCACATCGGCCGACTAACGCATGAGAAGTGGCATTAAGGAGCAGGTATCACTCGGTATTCTAAGGAGCGGTGTCCATCTTTGCCTTACCCTTGCCATCACTTGGGGTAGCAGCAGCACCCGGATCAGCAGTGCCGGCTCTCGCAGGAGGAGGAACGACTGGTGTGGAGGTAGCGGGTGCAGAATCTGCTTCAGCCTTCTTTCTGGCAGCCTCCTCCCTCAACTTAGCAGCTTCCTCCTTCCATCGGGCAAGCATGTCATACGGCTTGGAAAATCCGATTTGACAACTTCACCAGCAGCATCATATGCAGGAACGAGGGAATCAACATCTAAACCGTCAGCAATCACGCTGGCCGGGTAATGGACCTCTTTCTGGACGGCTTGGAAATCCTTCACGGAGAACTTGGACCCATCAAGCTTGAATTCCGGGAAGCCGCCCATAAGCTTAGCCAGCTCGAGTTTAGGGAAATAAGCCTTGGCAAGGGCAAGCCCCCGGGTTACTCCAACCCGGCACGACGAGCGTTTCCAGTGCCAAATCCATTCGGGGATAGTGGAGCAAGCGTCTAGCATTCTCTTCAGGTCGCCATGCCCTGTACCCGGCCACCGTATTTCTTGAAGGATCCATTTGGTTCCGGCGCATAGCTGCCGGATAACGCTCTTGATAGTTTTCAGCCTGGCAATGTCATCCTCGTCTGGCATCACTTCATCCGGACCTGCAGAAATGGAAACATAAGTCAGGAAATTCCGGCTATTTATCAAAAGGGTAACCCGGATGAAGAGACGTACCAAGCAAAGCACGATATGTGTCAGCAATTTGAACAGAAAGGCTCGTTAGATCATCTTCTGCTGTGTGAGCCCTCTTCCTATACTTCTTCATTATCGTCCGGTTCCTCCTGGCCTCAGCCTCGGCCGCCTCACGCAGAGCCACCTCCTTTTCAATGAGCTTGGTGGCCTTTGCCAGTTTCTCCTCAGATTGAGTCACGAAGGACTGCATGGATGCAAGGAAGGATTAGCCGGGTAAAGGGGAAAGTTATCAGTCGTTTATATAGTAAAAGTTCCAAGCAAATTGTGAATTAATTCACTCGGAACTTGGGGACTGGATAAGGACACAAGCAATAGTAGTCGGGTTTACCTCGTGTTTGGCTACTAAAGCATCCAAGATGTTTTCTTCATTAGTCCTCAAAGCGCGCAGGGTTTCGAGCATCTGGGCAAACGTCAGGTCCTCCGTTCGGACACCAGAAGAGCCGGCAGCCTGGTCGCCTGATGGGGGAGCTCTCCCCGCCCTTGGGGTCGAGACCCGGACAGTCTGAGTATCCGGGTTGGGAGAACCCATCCTCGTATCCGGAACCTCGATCTCCTCGTCTACTGGTTCGGATGAGGCAGGAGACTCGGCAGCTTGGTGAAGTGAGTCGCCCAAGGGGCCTTGTTCCTGGTCGTTCGCAATATCACCGCCAGTCGCGGATTCTATGTTTTCAGTCGGCTCCTCTGTCTGACGGGTATCCATATCCACATTTTCCGGGTCACTAACGGTGACTTGAGCGCTAAAAGAAAGATGAAAGGGGGCGGTTAGCAATGGTGATCGAAAATTGTCAGGTATCAAAAGGTGTCATATAGTCATAAACTTACCCGGTGTTTACGGCGTAATCCGGCGGGAGCTCGCCGCTGGAAGCAGACGAAGATGTCAAAGGGACCGACAGTGGAACCCGGAATTGCCCGGCACGTGAATGGTTAGGAGAAGGGTGGCGCTGAGGAGAATTGGAAGGACGAGGCGGAGGAGCATTGGCACGGTGGACTGGGGAGGTAGAGATGCCCGGGTTAAGGGGATCCTCACCCGGAGAACTCCGAGTTACTCTGCGCTTGGCTGGAAGAGAATCCTTCAAGAACGACGAGTTCGATAATTGATGGTTAAGTCGTCGCATGGCGTCAAAGGAGTAAGGTTCAGAGGATATAGAGGAGAAAGGAACCTTGGACACTGCCCCTCTGGTCTTCCTCTTGGCTCCAATTGTTGCCTCTTGATCAGATTCGGTAGTCTCCGGGTCATCCTCGTTGTTCTCACCTTCGTCCTCCAGCCCTGCGAACCGAGTGTGTGTCCGTGGGAAAAAGATTAAATGGGAGGAAAATGATGCAAGTAAAGATAATACAAGATTCGGACAAGTACCTTCACTATCATCGGCCGGCTCATCCTCTTCTTCCGGGTCTCTGGAAGGGGGGAGGGTTCAACTCTCCAGAAGGGATCGTCAGCCTAAGACAAAAGAGATGAAATTAAGGGTTAGAAGCTGTATCAAGTCAAAGTGTGGAAATAAGTTATATCGAATCTTACCGCTGGAGCCGGGTTTTCCCGAGTAAATGGAGGTAACCCGGCGATGTTCTTTATCACCTCTAGCTTTTCTGTCAAGAAGCCCTTAATGGTTTTGTTGGTATCGCCGGTCGCAAAGCTCTTGGTGGAGTATCGGAGTGCGTCCGTGGTATGCCCCGAGTACTCGCACACTAATTTGGTGCGGATGGAGTTGGGTTGGATTCGAAAATCAACCCATGTTTTCACTAAATTGAGCCCAAGGAGGCCTTGGGCTGAGAGGATGGCTATCTTAGCTAACAAGGGTAGGATCGCCTTCCTGTCTGAGTCAGGGGCGAAAGCATTGAAAGACTCGGAAGGCTCGAGGAGACTCTCCGAGTAGCCCGGCAGTTTCTTCTCGCTGTCTGGGGAGGTATCGTGGCAGTAAAAGAAAGATAGTTGCTAGTGTTTGACGTGGGAGTTTAGATTGAGGGTTGGCATTGGTGAATTCTTGCGGCGTTGGATGGATACCCCACCGCAGGTAAGAAGTGCCCCGTCACCGCTTTCGCGGCACGGCTTACACTGGAATAGTTCGATGAAGAGAGTCAAACTTGGCGGTACGCACAAGTATGACTCGGATAGAACGATGAAGTGGGTAATGTTCAACATAGAGTTAGGCCCTATGTCGAATACCCGGAGGCCATAATGGCTTAGGACCTCCCTGAAGAAAGGGTGACCCGGAGGACGGAATCCCCGGGTCACGTGCTCTATGAAGCAGATTACCTCATTATCGGCGGGTGTGGGCCGGGTTTCGTCGCCCGGTGCTCTCCAGTGAATGTCCTTCTGAGAAGGGAGAATTCCTAACTCGGCTAACCCGTCCAGCTTGGCCTTTGTAAATGTGGAACGCCCCCAATTGGCGGATATGGCCTGTGTAGTCTTTGCCTGAGTCGGCTGCTTCCCTTGCCTTTTGGGCGCCATGGGACCGACCTTCAAAACACGAGAAAAAGAGGTACAGAAAATAAGACTCGGGAGTATTGGGGTATCAGGAAAGCGTGAAAACTAAGAACTATCCGGGTATCACGCCATGAAGTGGAGATTGCAAGGTATCCGGGTATTAAGTATAACTATGGAGATTATCGGTCACTTACGCATGGAAGGTGTTTGGGGAGGACGGATGGTTGCCCATGTATCTACTGCAAGCAAAATAGCCGGAAAAGGAGGATTTTTCCGGGTGTCAATGTTATGTGCGGAAAATTGAGGTGAAACGGATCTAGATTGGAAAACTCGCGAATGATTCTACGAAGAGATTGGTGATTAATAATGGTAGGAGGGCGATGTGTGATCATCAAACAGGTTGTTGGAGAAGTTAGCAAGCATCTAAGCCGTCTAAATACGGTGTGACGAAGAAACGGCCCACAGGTTGACCTAGATCCAATCTGGGATGAATCGAGAACATGCGAGGCCAAATTAAACAAGTACAAGGAACTTACTGGGAGATCTTGGAGTTTAGTGCGACGACTGTGGACGGCGTGGCTCGAGCGCTCCGTGGTGATTCTTGGCGAGCGGGACGAGCGCGTAGCGGTGAAGTTTGGCGGCGGCGCGGGATGGCTTGAAAGCGGATGCGGCCGGCGGTGGCTTTGCACCGGCGGCGAGCGCGAAATTCCCGCGGTGGTGTTACGAGGGCGCAAGGAGTGAAGAAGGAAAGGAGAGAATGGAGTGAGTCGTTGGGTTCTAGGTCATCCCCTGAACGCTATTTATAAGGCGAGGGTGAGCTTATCTCAACGGCCGGAAGCCGGAAATTGTGGGGAATGGTTATCCGCGCGGATCCTACGAGAAATGCTTCAAGTATTGAGCAGGGTATCTGGACGAAAAAGAGAAGGAGATCCACCCCGTGATATCAGGGTCAATTAACGAGTATAGGATCTTGACATTTTTTATTAGGGCTTAGACCCGGAAAGCTAAGCCGGGTATTTGGAGAAGAGCCGGGTTACCATATGGCCACCATGGAGTTGGGCCTAGCTACTTATCAAAGCATCTTAACCCGGCCTCCATATATTTGTGAGTTTGATATTTCTGCAGGGAATAGCAAGCACTTCAAGGAAGAATCCGTGAAGCCCAAGCTATTCTGGGGACTACTAATGGAGGGATAATAACCCGGTAGGCCAACTCCAAGGTATAATCCGACCCCTAGGTCTAGTTGAAAGATCTAAGAACCCTAGTAGCACCGCTTGATATCGAGCATCCAGTGTATACAAGAGATCGAGTTAATATATTGAGATCGGAGACTCGGCGACTTGATTGCCGGCTATCAGATCGAGTTCCACCATGTTTTCCTTCGAGCTAAACCCTCTCCCAAACGCCTGTGTCGTCTTGCCCCAAGATCAGTTACCCCCGGTAACGTCTGCCGTGACTATCCCACGACACTGGTCCCAATGGTGTCATCACCATCTCGGGTGATTACAAGCGCTCCCTGGATTGCGCGTCTGTTGGATCTCTGCTGGCAGAGTCCTTGGTCATCGCTGCTGAGAAGAAGAAGATTCACGAAGTGGTGGCTATGGCCCAAGCAGCTCAGGTCGGCATGCCAAGTTCTCAGTACAGAGCCACTTTCCAGGCATCCCAGGAGACCAAGAAGGTGCAGGTTGACCCTAAGTTCCCGGACCGTGTTGCCATCATTGGTGCCGGGTTGGGCGAGAAATAGGAAAGCGAGCTCATCCACTTCCCCCGTGAGAATCGAGATGTATTTGCATGGTCCAATGAGGACTTGCCGGGCGTCCCGAGGGAGTTGGTTGAGCACTCGCTACATGTGCACCCAGACACCAAGACGATTAAGCAGGCAATGCGCCGCTTTGCGGCAGAGAGAAGGAAAGCTATCGGTGATCAGATCACCAAGCTGCTGATAAGTGGATTCATCATGGAGGTGCTGCATCCGGATTGGCTGGCCATTCCGGTCATGGTCGAGAAGAAGAAGGAGGACCCCAAAGCCAAGGTGGCATGGCGCATGTGCGTGGACTACACCGACTTGAACAAAGCCTGCCCCAAGGACCCGTTTCCGCTACCCCGCATAGATCAGGTGATCGATTCCACTGCCGGATGCGAGCTTTTGTCTTTCATTGATGCCTACTCTAGTTTATACCTCTTAACCCGGATGATCAAATAAAGATTGCTTTTATTACCCCGTACGGGGCTTATTGCCATCGTGTTATGCGTTTTGGGTTGAGAAATGCTGGGGCTACCTATCAGAGATGCATGCAAAAAATGTTTGCATTACCAAATAGGCAAGAATGTGCAGGGGTACGTAGATGACATTGTCTTCAAAAAGAAAGAAACACATACTCTGCTAAGTGATATTGAGGAAACATTTGCCAGCTTGCGCAAATACATGATGAAATTGAATCCAACCAAGTGCACTTTTGGCGTCCCGGCTGGCAAGTTACTCGGTTTCTTGGTATACAGTCGGGGAATTGAGGCCAATCCTTCAAAGATAAAAGCTATAGAGAGCATGTCTTTGCCGAGATTACTGAAGGATGTGCTGAAATTCACTGGATGTCTGGCGTCCCTTAGCCGCTTCCTGGGACGAATGGGCGAGAAGACCTTGCCTCTCTATCAGCTCATGAAGAAGAGTGACAAGTTCGTCTGGACACCACAAGATGATGTGGCCTTCCAGGAACTCAAGACCATGCTGGGCAGCGCTCCCATCCTGACAAGCCCTCTGCCCAAGGAGTCAATGCTGCTATACATTGCAGCTACCAACCGGGTAGTGAGTGTAGTGATGGTGGTGGAAAGAGAAGAGGAAGGCAAAACTGTGCAGCGACCAGTGTACTATCTCAGCGAGGTGCTATCCAGCTCCAAGCAAAACTATTCGCACTACCAGAAGATGACTTATGGCATGTACCTGGGTGCCAAGAAGCTCAAGCATTATTTCCAAGAGCATCCCATCACAGTGGTGAGCACTGCTCCCATCTCGGAGATCATGGGTAACAAGGATACTAGCGGCCGGGTAGCCAAGTGGGCCATTGAGCTAGCCGCGTACACCCCTCTATACACGAGAAGAGAAGCAATCAGTCACAAACCCTGGTGGATTTCTTGGTAGATTGGGCCGAGATGCAGTACGAGCCTCCCTTGCCGGAAACCAATTTCTGGAAGATGCATTTTGATGGCTCCAAAGTAAAAGAAGGGCTTGGTGCTGGCGTGGTGCTCACGTCACCCAAGCGAGATCAACTCAAGTATGTGCTGCAGATCCAGTTCTCGGCATCCAATAACGTTGCCGAGTATGAAGCATTGGTACATGGCCTGAGGTTGTCCAGGGAGATCGGAGTTCGGCGCATTGTCTATTATGGCGACCCAGACTTGGTAGTTCAGCAAGTTTCCG
Organism: Alopecurus myosuroides; assembly: GCA_028641055.1. NCBI lineage: Eukaryota > Viridiplantae > Streptophyta > Magnoliopsida > Poales > Poaceae > Alopecurus > Alopecurus myosuroides. The sequence continues at coordinate 242,611,675 of CM054063.1, forward strand.
GCAATTGGGATGCCTTGGATGCCAACATGGCTTCCTACCGATTTCTGGTGAAGGGGTCGTTGCATAGAAAACAAAAAATTTCCTACACGAGAGACACCCGAAAGGCCAAGATCTAATCTAGGAGACGAAGTGCAACAGGCATAGAGAGGGTTAAGGAAAACACATACCCTCGAAGACACAAAGCGTTACGAGATCAAATCTCATTGTTGGCGTAGTCGTACTCACACCGATCCCGATAGCGAGAAGATGTGCACCGCAATCCGGCAGTGCCTCCATGATCGGTCACACGTACGGTTGATGACGACCTCCGTTCCCTCGATCCAGCGGGGAGGCGTAAGTAGAGGATCCCTCGTAACTCCAGCAGCACGACAGCGTGGTGGTGAAGAAGAATCCCACGGCCAGGGATTCGCCAAGACGGAGACCATGGAATGGAGCAGCGGGTGGAGGGAAAAGGGAGTGGGCAAGTGTGTGGAGGAGGGAGAGCTCTCACCCTCCTTTTATAGGAGAGGGGGGAGGCAACCCAAGGGGGGTGCGTCCAGCCCCATGGTGTGCCCCACCTCTTCCCTCATGATGTGAGTGGACACTCCACTCACACCCACTCATTTTCCTTTAAAACCCCACTTAGAAAATCCAAGAGTTTTCCTTTAATAAATAAATAAAACATTTTTATTTCTTTATTTCAACATTTTTTTAATTCTATTAACAAACATTTGCATATAGCACCTCGAATCATTTCTTAATTCTATTAACAACCATTCAACGAAAAACCCCTTGAACTATTTCAATTTTCCCCGAAACAATTTCGGTGCTGCCTAAAACATTCTTCAATATTCCGTATCCTCTCAAACGCGTCATCGAACCTTAAGTGTGTCACCCTATGGTTCGCGAATAAGATAGACATGACCGAGACTCCTCTCCGGTCAATAATCAACAGCGGGATCTGGAGATCCGTGATGACTCCTATATATTCAACGATGACTCTCGTGATCGTGTGAACCATCAATGTTGTGAACTATTCCCTTTGTCTCGCGATATTTTACTTGTCTGAGATTCGATCATTGGTATCGACCATACCTTGTTCAATCTCGTTACCGACAAGTACTCTTTTCTCGTTCCCGTGATATAACATCCTTGTGATCATATCACGTGCTTGCAAGCGGTTTCGATGTGATATCACCGAGTGGGCCCAGAGTATATCTCTCCGTCATTTGGATGGACAAATCCCACTCTTGATCCATGATCCTCAACTAATACTTTCCGAATACTTAACGACACCTTTATAGTCACCCTGTTACGGTGTGACGTTTGATGACATCAAAGCACCCTTCCGGTATCAACGATTGACATGATCTCATGGTCTAAGGAATAAGTTACTTCGTATGTTTGATATAACAATGTAAACTAAATGACTTGATCGCATTTCTATATTCACTTTGGGCATATGTTCATCACATCATTCTTCTAATGATATGACCCCGTTATTAACAACATCCAATGTTCATGATAAGGAAACCTTGATCATCTATTAATCAACGAGCTAGTTAAATGAGAGGCTTCACTAGGAACCATTGTTTGTTTATTAAACACACATGTATCAACGTTTTCGGTTAATACAATTCTAGCATGAGAAATAAACATTCATCATAAACAAGGAATAAGATAATAACCATTTTATTATTGCCTCTCGGGCATATTCCCTTCAGTCTCCCATTTGCACTAGAGTCAATAATCTAGTCTGTAAGAACTTAACACATATGGTGTTTCAGTGTTAGTACCATGCTTTGCATGTGGTAAACATCATAAAAAAGATTTGAACTGTTCATCTCCTATTGTATTTGCATGTTCTTTGCGTCTACACGCATCACTCATTCTCTAATGAGATGGCTTTGTATATATGTGGTCAATCGGTGAAAACTTAATTCCTGAGCTTAAACCGATGTCACTAACATTGAGAAAATGTAGCTTCATAGTGTTAGCATTCTTGGAAATTCACCAAGTTCAGGTGATACCTTAATTCCCCGGCTTAAACTGATGTTACTAACATTGTGAAAATGTAGCTTCATAGTGTCAGCATTCTTGGAATTTCACCAAGTTCAATAAAGAACTCCTTGACACAAAATACGCTTATTATCAGTTGTCAACACAACGATATACTTTAGCCTTTGTTGTAGTATCTGTCACAATATTTTAATTTTGAAACTCTTTCAAATCCAGCATGAAACTTTCTTCCAGCCTATTGTGCTACTCTTCATCACGTATTTTAATTGAGATAAATTTACTTGAATATATGACAAGACTATTAGTGTAACATATTACAACTAACATTTTGTCATTACTACATAGGAAAAACATATCCTTATCATTTCTAAAATGACACAAGGATCTCTCCCACTGTCGTCTAATCATCATATGAATTATCCTCCTATAACATTTTATAGCATATGACTCATCTGGTTGTGTACATAGCATGGAAACATGACTTAGAAATCTCAATTTCAATGATGCTCATCATGTGTCAAAACACTTGAATCTTGCTCAATTATTTTCCATGTGACAAGAACTACTTCTTGTTATTTCGATATTGACTTACTTCAATATTTCATCGATGTAATTTGGTTTCAATCATATCAGGCGCTTCAATCCATCTTTTATAGATATCGATGCCCAATATCTTCTAATCCTTTCATCAATATGAATTTCTTAACCGTGTCAATTTAAAATACATATTTTCCAATCAACCATGTGTCATCTACATAAAGTATTGGAAATATGTCATATCGCTCCCACTTAATTTCTTGTAACTCTACAAGCATCTTTATCGTTCATGATGGAATCAAACTCTTTTGATAACTTCATTAAGGTAAAGATTTCAACTTTGTTATGCTCACTTCAACCATTGAAGTGTACTTACCTTTCTAGCAACCTTTTGAATTTTACAAAACTTTCAGACTGTGTCAAGTACACATCTTTGATCAAACTTCCTCGAGCGGAGAGTTGGTTTTGTTATTCAACTGCCATATCATAATATGTAACTTTTGCTAGAACTATCCGCAAAGACTAAAACATCTCTACGGAAGATCAAAATCTTGTAGTAGTCAACTCTTTGAACTTCGTCGAAAAGAACTTTTCGATAAGTACAAATTTCAAAGGATGTAAAAAATCCATGTCTTTGTCGCTATATAGACCCTTTTGCTATCGTTAGGCATCATGCCTATCGAAAGAACTACCAAGTCACATACTTGATATTCATACAAGGATACTAGGGCGGATATAATGACTCAAAGTCAATTTTACGAAGTCAGGGCCCATCATTTGCTTCCTTTATAAGGTCCAGGTCCTTTGTTGTCAAAACAACACTTTATTCTTAAACCATAAGTTGGTCTAAGTACAATGTTTTAGAACTTTTGTGGTTCAGTTCACAAACTCATTCGAAGTATCTACAACACATGTAGTGTCTTCTACTTTGTCAAAATAGGAAACCCTGGAACAACTTCCAGTGCTTCGCTACTCTTGACATGGTAACAGAGATTCTCTAATCTCGTTAAGTTTGTATTGTCCTCCCACTCACTTGTTTCGCAGGAACTACTTTCTCGAGAAATCAACCCTTTCTGACAATCAACATTTGTCTTTTGGTTCGGTGATAGGAGAAATACCCAATGTTTAATTTGGGATAACCTTATAAACATTTATTTATCCTATTTTGGTTGTAAACATTTTACACATGCTATGCATACCAAAACTTAAGAAAATGACAATTCGGGTCACTACCCAAACCATATCTTATATGTTGTCAATTTCAACGGATCATGATGGTGCTCTTTTAAGTGTAAAAGCGGTTGGCCTTAATGTATAAACTACAAAATTATAATGGCATTTTAATCTTACCATGTCAAACAAGGTTTGATTTTGTCTTTTGAATGCTCCAAACAAATGTGGGGTATTCGAGAAGTATAAGTTGTAGAAAAATTCTACAACTCCTCAGATGTTTTCCTAAACTTGTAACTCAAACTTTATCCTTTATGATCCAATCATAAATACTTGATTATCTTGTTACAATGATTTTTACTTCATACTAACAACCATTTGAACCAATTCAGAATGTCAAACTCCGTTCTCTTTAAATAGATACACTCAGATATCTACTCAAATCATCGACAAAATTTTCTGAAGGAAAAATTAATCCACCATACATGACTACACATAATGGACTATATACATCAATATGTATAATCTCCACTAAATTAGTCGTCCATTCTACTTTGGCCTATGAACGGAATTCTAGTCATCTTTTGGAAGAGTTCTCACAAGCGTCAAATTTATTCAAAACAAAATGACTCCGGAAGTCCATCAATAAGGAGTTCCTTAATGTTTTCCTTTCCGATATGAGGTAAAATGGTGGTTGACAAAGGGATGGGCCTTGGACCTGTCGAGTAAGGATACCCGGTCCTAGGCCCAGGACTGGAGCCCAAGAGGAGATGCCTTATACTATTCTAGAAGGCCCAGTTGAAGCCCACCCGCAAAGCCTTGCGGGTCATGATAGGAAACTTGTAACCGACTTAGGGTTAGAGTTCGAGTCCCTCCCGGGTGAGATTTGAGACCTGGCCACCTATATAAGGCCAGGAGAACCACCAGGAGAGGACAAGCAATACCGCACCACCAAGCCTTGAGATCGAGACCATACTATCGACTTGAGCAACCCCCGATTGTAACCGATCTACTCGTGAATACAGATCGACAAAGGCAGGATTAAGGGTTTTACCTCTACGAGGGCCCCGAACCTGGGTAAATCGTGCCCCCTGTCTAGCCGACGATTGTCGCTAGCGCCCACAGGTTCTCCTAATCGAAACCCTATGGGTTCACCCGAGGGACTTGTTGAGATGCAAATTCGACAATTGGCGCCGTCTGTGGGAACGGCGGGCGCTGGATCTCCGGCATCTTCGGCTTCATCAACAACCAACTCACGTTGGAACCCCGCGACTTCGACTCCGACCAATCCGATCTGAATCGGGTCGGTCATCGTCACCCCTCACTCGCCGGAATCACGCCCGGTATTCAGCGATCTAGAGAAGAGCGTCACCCTGATGTTCGGGAGCTTCAAGTTCTACACCAACAAGGACGGGATACTTCACTTCCCCGAAGGATCAGGATCTGAATCAATCTCCAGCCCAGGAGTTGTCGATTCACGACCCTACCGCGAAGATCGCGACTTGGCAAAAAGCGGCGAATCCATCCGCCTCAACACCAGCAACTTCCATACCCTCTCCACAGAGGAACCTAGGATCCGCGAGCCGTATCTGGCTCAGGTCTGCATGGCAGGATCATGAGATCCACCCGAAGAAACTGAACACAACGCAAGGGAACGCGCTGAGATCGGCGTCTCGCGAGACGCCTGGGTCCAAGCAAAGGAGGCCATCCACACGAGCAAACCACATGCAGTCGGAGCTCCACACGAAGACATGACCGCCTACCACTATCATCTAGTGATAGCGGCTACTGCAATCAAGGAAGCTCGCATAGATCTAGCCAATCGAAATAGATTGGCGTACGAGTCGAGCCAACGCCGGGCCGCGCTGTCCTTAACACCTTCTGTCAGGACTCGCCCCGCAAGAAAAGGATACGCCTCAAGAACCGCGACCATGGATGACGAGTCCCTGACTGGAATCAGCAAGTCACTCGGACCTTCCCTCATGCGGGTCGACGAGGACGGAAACATTTATCCGCAAACTCCCGCTGCCGCGGTCCTAGCCGCAGCAACCTACATGCAGATAAATCAACCAGGGGAAAACGACCCCCGAGCAGAGCGATACAAGCAAGTTCAAAAGGGATTAGGCATGGCAGCCTCAAAGCTTGCCTCCTATGATCGCAGGAAAACAGCTGCACAGAAGGAAAAGGAAGCATCCCGCAGGCGTAGGAGTACTTCACCCAGGAGGGAAAAATCGCTCCGCCGGGGCCGAGGAAAAGAAGCCCAACGACGTGGTGATAGCCCGAATAGCAGCGAAGGTAGCCCAAGGAATCGAGACCTCGGCTCGCGACATCATTTTGCAGCCGCTCGCGAAATCGCAGCAAGGAGCCAAGGAAGGAAACTGATCGCGATCAGCTAGGATATAATGCGCGATCAGATATCGTGCAAAATAACGTGGACAAGGCTAGAGCAGCGAGGAACCGCACACGTTACTCATCAACCTCTTTCGATGACGAAACCTGCGGCGCGCTATGCTTCGCTCGCAGCGTCCGCGAGGTGCCTCTACCCAAGAGGTTCAAGCTTAGCACGGAAATAACAAAGTACGATGGTTCACTCGAACCTTCGTCATGGCTGTCAGATTACCTCACGGCAGTAAAATGCCAACGTGGGAACAAGAACACGGCTATGCAGTACCTCAACCTACACCTTGTAGGAGCAGCACACAGCTGGCTTGAAGCAAGACCAAAGGCTTGTTACGGGTCATTGGACGACCTACACTACGACTTCTGCAAGAACTTCGAAGCAACGTACAAAAGACCAGAAACCATTGAGGAACTGCGAGCATGCAAGCAAAAAGTGGCGAGTCCACTCGCGAATATATCCAGCGATGGGCCACACTCAGGAACACAGCAGGAATATATCAGAGGAAGTAGCAGTCGAAGCCTTCGCAAAGGGTGCTCGACGAACAGCCTTCAGGGAAGAACTGGGACGAATCGCGCCCAAAACTATTGGAGAGCTAATGGTTATAGCCGACAGATGGGCTAACGGATAAGACTCGGTGCGCAACGAGAGGGCATCCTCGCACGCACCAGAAGACGATCGCCACGGTCGAAAGAAAAGAAGGAAGTACTACGATCACGACGACCGAGAGGAACTAGTGGCGGTAGAATTCACGCGAAACCGCGATAGTGGACGCCGCGGAAATCTCGAATGGAAGCCAAAGGCGGAGGATAAAACTCCCGAGGAGGACCTCGATGGATACTGCACGCTACATCTATTTACAGATAAGCGTACAGGAAAAACTAAGGCAACACACCTTCTCAAGGACTGCCGAAAATTCATTGAAATACACGAGGCCTTCTCGAAGAAAAACAGAACAGCAGTTGGTCAAGGCTACCCGCAACTTCAAGGAGGAGGACACCAAGGATTTCAACCACCACAACCCCTGCCTCCACCGGGAAATCAAAACGCGGTGCTAGCCGCACTATCTGCGCCACCCGCCTCCAACCAGGGAGGCAACGTATACCCGAACCCCGCAGGACTATTGGGGATGATACAAAAGGTCTGCCCATCCCGCAGGGCCCAGAAGACGAACACACGACAATTGTGCATGGCTGTACAAACTCCACCGGCGAGGCCCGAATACCTGAAGATGGCAGATCAACCAATCACCTTCTCCAAGGAAGACCACCCCCACGAGTCTATCGACCAGGGCACGCTGCGCTAGTCATCCAAGCACAAATCGGCAATTACGAGCTGGCTCGCGTGTTCATGGACGGAGGCAGTGGAATCAACATCATCTACGCGGACACACTCCGTCGGATGAACAAGAACTTAGACGGAATCGCAGAATCAGAAACATCCTTCCAGGAGATAGTTTCAGGAAAGACGATCCACCCACTCGGAACAATCAATCTAGAAGTGGTGTTAGGCAATCGAAGTAGTCGATTGGCCTTCACAGTACCACGCCATTCTTGGTCGAACAACATTCACCAGATTCATGGCAGTACCACATTATGCCTACCTGAAGCTCAAGCTACCCGGAGAATATGGCACAATCACCATCGACGGTGATTTCCAAAATTCCAACAAGTGCGACATCGAGTTCAACGAAATCGCTAAATCTTTCGGGATGCAGGAAGAATTAGAGGAGATAGCAAAAACCACGGACCACTCCGTGATGCCCCTCACGAAGAAGAATGCCCCAGAGCTAGAATTCAGTGCCAACAGCGACACTCGCAAACACCAAGTGCACCCGGCAGAATCTGCGAAGACGGCGATGGTTTCCACTACCCTCTCGCCAGCATAGGAAGGCGCGCTCGTCGAGCTCCTCGTGAGTACTGGGAAATTTTCGCCTGGCAGCCCTCAGATATGCCAGGAATACCTAGGGAGTCCGCCGAGCACTCACTCGAAGTTTACAAAGACGCCAAACCAATCAAGCAGACCACCCGACGGTTCTTAGAGCCCAAGAAGAAAGCACTCGGAGAAGAAGTTAACAGGCTACTCGCAACAAAATTCATCAGAGATATCAAAATATCCACTTGGCTAGCAACCTAGTGTTTGTCCCGAAGAAAAATACGGACATCCTTCGTGTGTGTATCGACTACACGTCGTTGAACAAGCACTGCCCCAAGGATAACTTTCCCCTCCCACGGATCGACCAGATCATGGATTCCACTGCAGACTGCCAATGCATCTCCTTCCTAGATGCCTACTCGGGATACAACCAGATCAGGATGAAACAGGAGGACGAGGAAAAGACATCATTCATTACACCTCATGGTGTATACTGCTACACGACAATACCTTTCAGGCTCAAAAACGCAGGCGCAACATATCAGCGCTGCATGCAAAAATGCCTCGCCAAGCTCATTGGAAAGAACGTACAAGTGTACGTTGACGACATCGTCATCAAAACTCGAGTAGAGGGCACGCTCCTCGAGGACATCAGAGAAACATTCGATGCTCTAAACGCATACAGGATCAAGCTCAACCCGACAAAATGCGTCTTTGGCGTCCCTGCGGGACAACTTCTCGGGTACCTGGTGTCCGCCAGAGGAATTGAAGCCAACCCGGAGAAGATACAAGCAATCTTAACAATGAAGGAGCCCACCAATCTTCGCGGGGTGCAACAGCTCGCAGGGCGACTAGCTGCCTTGAGCAGGTTCATCGCATGATTGGGCGAGCAAACACTACCCTTCTACAAGCTGTTGAAAAAGACAGATAAATTCGAGTGGACACCCGAAGCAAAACAGGCATTCGCAAATCTGAAGCGAACTCTACAGAGCAGGCGTGTCCTGGCTACACCACAAGAAAGGGAGCCATTGTACCTATACCTAGCCGCAACAAACCAGGTCATCAGCACGGCCATCGTGGTCGAACGACCGGAGAAAGGCAAGGCGTATGGAGTTCAAAGGCCAATCTACTACATCAGCGAGGTGCTTTCGCCATGCAAACAGCAATACCCTCATTACCAGAAGCTCGCATACGGGGTCGTCCTCACAGCTCGAAAGCTCAAACATTACTTCCAGGAGCATACCGTAACGGTGCTAAACGACGCATCACTCGGTACTATCATGAACAAACCCATGGCATCCGGAAGAATAGCAAAATGGAGCATCGAGCTAGGCGCCTGGGACATCATCTACGCGGGACGCAATTCCGTGAAGTCACAGGTACTCGTAGAATTCCTGAGCGAGTGGACATAATTGCAAACACCCGGACCGCCAGAATACACGAGTAACTGTATCATGTACTTCGACGGGTCCAAAAGGAACGAAGGAGCTGGAGCTAGGATCGTCCTCATATCACCCAGAGGAGATAAGCTGCAGTACGTCCTGCGATTGGACTTTCCACCCAACGATCCAGCATCCAACAACGACGCAGAATACGAGGCCCTGTTACATGGCATGAAGATAGCAATCGCGTGTGGAGCCACCCGATTGATGATCTATGGCGACTCCAACCTCATCGTGCAACAGACAATGAAGGAGTGCGACGCTATCGCGGATAACATGGTCACCTATAGGGATATGTATAATCTACTCGAAGTAAGTTTCAAAGGGTGTGAGCTGAAACACATTGCAAGATCCAGCAATGAAGAAGCAGATAGGCTGGCGAACATGGGGTCCACAAATACACCCATACCGCCAGGAATATACTTCGAGAGGACGATCAAACGATCAGTGAAGGTCAAGAAGATTGCAGGAGCACCCGCAGCATTGGAGACATAAGTCAGCTCGCAAGTTTCTATCATCGAGCTTAATCATAATATTTCAAGACAAGTTTTTCTGGTCGAGCCAGTCTGGACGCAGAAATACGTCGACTACTTGTCCACCAAAAAGCTCCCAGCAGACGCTCGCGAGGCTCGACAAATAGTACGATGCAGCAAATCTTTTCGGGTACTCAACGGAGAGTTATACAAACAAAGCATCTCAGGAATATTGCAAAGATGCATAGCACCCGAAGATGGCAAAGAGTTGCTGCGAGACATACACCAAGGAGATTGCGGACACCACGCCAGCTGGAAGGCGATTATGGGCAAAGCTTTTCGAGCAGGATTCTACTGGCTCACAGCAGCCAGAGACGCGAAGGACCTAGTCGACAGGTGCAACGCTTGTCAACGGTTTGCGCCAAAACCACACGCCCCCGCCACGGAGCTAAACATGATACCAATCGCCTGGCCCTTTGCACAATGGGGGCTAGACATGGTAGGACCATTACGCAAGTCTACACCCGGAGGGTATACACACTTGCTCGTCACAGTCGACAAATTCACAAAGTGGATCGAAGCGATGCCAGTTACCTCGGCTAGCGTCAAATGGGCCGTCAAATTCCTCGACTCCATTGTGTGCAGATTTGGCATACAGCACAACATCATCACCGACAACGGCAGCAATTTCACGGCCAAGGAAACACAACAGTTCTGTGAAGAAAAGGGAATCACCTTCAGTTTCGCTTTAGTGGCTCATCCGCAAACCAACGGCTAGGTGGAAAGTTCCAACGGATTGGTCTCAGCTGGCATAAAGAAACGACTACTCGATCGCCTACACCCAACAGCAGGACATTGGGAAGAAGAGCTACCCTCCGTGCTATGGAGCCTCCGCACAACCCCAAATCGATCAACAAAATACACGCCATTTTTCATGGTATATGTGGCTGAAGCAGTCCTTCCCGAGGATGTTAAATTCAGCGCCCCACGAGTCGTTGCTTACAGCTAAGAAACCTCTAACAGGGCACTCGCGGAAGATATGGACGCACTCGACGAAATATGCGATATTGCACTCGCAAGATCCGCAGTATACCAACAGTCGTTGCAAAACTATCACAGTCGCCGCATACGCCACAGAGCCTTCGTGGTAGGAGATTTGGTGCTGCGGCTCAAGAAGAAGGAAGGACACAAGCTCGAACCACCATGGGAAGGACCCTTCATAATACACGAAGTTATCCCGGGTGGCGCCTACCGACTGAAGAACCCGACGACTGGTGGCATCTACTCCAACCCATGGAACATTGCGCACCTCCGCAAATTCTATCCTTAGGATTATTTCATTCGCAAAAATAAGGCTACATTAGCCATCTTGTAGCTCGAAGGAAACACATGGCTTCTCAGTCATTTCAATAAAATACATGGGTTTTCAACCATAGCTACCCACGTTCTTTATCTTTACATGCTGAATAAACAGGTATACACCCCAAACACACGGGGGCTACGGCCTAACTTAGCATCACAAGAAAAATTTCATATACAGAGTTATAAACAAGGTTGACACCTTACAAAGTTTCGGGACAACTATACAAAACAAAAGGATACATACATCCTACGATTACATATGGCGACGAGCATTTTCCTCGGCTAACACCCAATCAACCTCTTCAGAGGTCAGTCGAATAATCTCCTCTGCCGCAGGTCGAACGACCCTATAATGAGGAGACATATCGACTGGAGCATTTGGGAGCCTAGCTACAGAGTTGAAATTGACCTCAGAATGCCATAATCGAACAAAGGAAAGTGCTACCACGAACCCGCAAATCAGCTGATTGCGGACGCACTCACGAATTTCACCTTCTTGACCAAAAGTTCTGAGGAGATGGCTCAAATCTTCTGGACCCCTCTCCAAAGGATAGAAAGCGGAGTTCAAAGCTATCAGATCCTCATGACAAGAATTCATGAGTATCTTCGCCTGTACTACTCGATACTTCAACGTAGCCAGAACAAAGCCTCGACTACGGTCGGATCAGAAATTGTTCGCATGTGGATTGCAGCTACCAGCTTCATGAGCAATATGGTTATCCACCCAATGCGGTTCGCATTGACCGTCAGGCTCAACAACTGCAAAGAAAGCTACAGAGAGTCAGGAAAGAAAAACAATCAAATCAAATGCTAGGGGGCTCAGGTGCTTACAAAGCATATCCTTGGCAACAGCTGCCAATTCTTCCATCACAAATTGTTCACGATCAGCCGCAAGTTTCTGCTTTGACTTGGCCACATCAGCCACTCCGCGAAAAGCTTTCAACTTGCGTTCACCATCTACGACACGATCACGAAGAGAAGCAAATGTACTAGCAGCAGCAGCAACAAGGGGATCCAATCGTACAGCAGATCCACTCGAAGACTCCGCGGCAATACCTGTTACCTGGAAAGAGATAAGAAAAGTTAAGGAAGAATTCAAGACACCACACTCGAGACATAAACCGCCTATTCAACATGTGCTCGGGGGCTACTCCCATCGGGAGGAGCTCATAACAATCAAGTGCAAAAATCGCATCTTAGATATCAAAAAGACGTTTCGATTAAAAGCAGAAGTACGGGAATACATCCCAAGGTTCATTACATCGGAAGAGCGAATTAAACAAAATATATCCTATGGAACTGCGGAAGTGCTGGCACTCGCGGCAGGTTGCCCCTTGTGACTAGCACGAGTAATCAAAGCAGCTAACTTCCGAGCAAGGACTCCAGCTGGATCACCGAAAGGACGAAGCGCTACCTTTCTGCCCGTAGAAGCATCGACAAGAAGGTTCGAGTACGCTTCGTCCAAGCCTTCGACTCCATGCGCCAACGCAAACTGGATAGTAGTCTTCGCCCGCACTCGGATTGGGCAACCGAGTAGGCCTGGAGAAGATCATCCTCCAGGAAAACCTTCAGGAGACCACCCAGCGTAGGCGGAACCGCAACATCCACCAAAAGGGCGCTCGTGGAGTTGCGGCAGCACTTGAACGACATCGCCAATGAGGGAGCAGATCCCACTCGCGTGCTTCCGAAGCTGAGCGCAGGAATCCGCAGCGCATCCACTCGAGGAACCCCGGGTAGCTCCAGCGCAACGCCCATGACATCTACAAAGAGACAACATTAATTCCAAAAATACACCAGGCTAGTCGAAAAACAACATAGGCCAAGTACAACTTACTTGCGAAGTTCTGGGCCAGAGGGCGAATGAAGATAACAAGATCATTGTCTTGTTTGGCACCAGCCTCCTCCAACTTCTTCAGAGCGTCCTGGGCATCAGCGAGCTTCCCCTCGAAGTCAGTCGACTGCTTGCGAGAGGATTCTAGTTCCTTTCGAGCAGCCTCCAACTCAGCCTCGAGGGTGTTCACCCGAGTGATAGCGTCAGCCTTCTTGGCCTTCAGAACTTCGGCTTGGCCTAAACAACAATAAATTTCAAACCCAAAGGAATCCGCACGATCAGAAAGAATAAATAGAAGGAACATATTAACTTACCATGGAGAAGTTGGACTTCCGTGATGAGTCGATCGCGATCTGCCCGAAGGGTCACGCAATCTGCCTCAGCCGAAATTACGCGGCGGCCAATGGCTGCGAGGGAATCAAGAAGAGACTGCAAAACATGAAGATGAAGAAGTCAGAGAAGGTAGAGAAGATTGAGCCTATTCACGACTGTAAACAGTCGAGTATAGCCTCGGGGGCTACTCCCATCGGGAGCACTGCCGTGCACCCGATAAAATGAAGAGAAGAAAAAAGCTTAAGTACTTGAGCCTGTAGCCAATCGCAAGCGATTGACCACAGCCTCGGGGGCTACTCCCATCGGGAGCACTGCCGTGCACCCAATAAAAATCCTAAATGAACGAAGTACATAATGCAAGGACAAGGGTAAAGCTTACCTGGCCCTGGGCAATGCACAGAGGATCAACCGAGCTACCCGACACTTCATTCGAAGTCGAGGCTCCAACCACAAAGCTAGGCAGTCTATACTCCGTAGCCACAGCTGTTGGGGCTGGACTTAGCGAATTCTGGACAGTCCTAGCAGTTGGAGTTCCACCCGCAGCTGCATCCTTCCTCTTCTCGAGAGGAATAGAAGAGACGAACTGGCCGGGGCTGATGGACTGGAGCCTGTCATCAAAAAGAAACAACAGCATAAGGAAGAGCAAGAAGAAAACTTTCGACTAGAAAGTTTAAGGAAGAAAGAAACTTACTCATCATCGTCGTCATCCAGCATGTCCGCATTCCAGGCGATTTGGATCTTTGACTTGGGAGCAAGACGAGCGCGCACACTTAGCGGGGTCACGATGAGAGGATCTTTATCAGATCCTCCACCCAAGGAGTTGTCCTTGGAAGTGGCTTCATCGTCTCCCGCTCTGCGGCGCTTGCGGTGGCGAGATCGCTACCCGATTCCTCCATGTCATCCGACGAATCATGATCGGAGCTCGAATCGGCGTCGGCAACACTGGTGTCAGCAGGGACATCCAGATTGCTCGCCAACAGGTCCGATACCTCTTCACCAGAAACTGGCGGGTAGCAGGTTGCTACCTCTAGGCTCTACAGAAGGAAAAGAAGAAGAATCTCAGTTGACAAACATTCAAACAAAGGAAAAATCTAAGACAGAAACGTATTTGAACTTACTTCGGATGGAGGAGGTCTCGAAGCTTCGAATGCAGCGATAGAGCAGTCGGGGAAGTCCTCGCCCACTTTCAGCTTGGTGATGGCCGCGATTTTCTTCTCGAATTCAGCATTCGAGAGTTCTTCTCGGCTCACACGGCTGGGGTTTTCGACGCCCTGATACTCCCACATGGTGGAGGGCCTCTCCTGCAAAGGCTGGATCCTACGCTTGAGGAACACACTCGCCAGATGCAAGCCGTTCGGCGCGATCCCTGCGGTTTGGTCGCGGAGGGTTGCCACCTTGGCGAGTAGCGGAGCGACGACTCGGTTTTCTTCGATTGAAAACTTGTGCGCCCAGGACTTTCTCCGCTTCAAGACAGAGAACGGGTGGAATTCATGAACTCCACCCGCGCTGTTGTCGACGACGTAGAACCACTTCTTCCTCCACCCTTGCGCGGAGTCGATGAGGTGCATGTCGAAGTATAGGCTATCCGACTTCGCCTGGATTCCGAAGCCGCCGGTACGCAGCGTCTCTCCAAGCTTGGTCTCTACCCGCGATTTCTCGCGGAAGGCCCGCACCTTGAATAGGGCCTTCCAAAAGCCCAGTGCGGGCGGATGCCGAGGAAGCACGAGATGTGCTGCACTGCGTTCGGAGGCAGGTCGTGGAGCTGTATGCCGTAGACATACAACAATGCCACGAAGAAAGGATGGAGGGGGAGTGAGAGCCCGCGCGAGACGTGATCCGCGAAGATCACGCGCTCGTTCGCGCGGGGATTTGGTACCTCTTCTTTTTTGCCGAGGCGAACTCGCTTCTCGGCGTCGGGAGGCAGTATCCCTTCCCTCTGCATCTCCTTGATGCTCTTCTGCATGGTATTGGGAGAGCGCCAGTCGCCAGAGCGCGGAGCAGGTGGCGCAGGAACATCTTCGGGCGCCTGCGAGGAGGAGACCGTAGCGCTACGTTTCTTCCCTCCCGCCATGGATGCTGGTGCAAGCTCGCAAAGAAGTAGGTGAGCGCGAGGAAGACGAAGGCTGGGAAGCGAATGACGGGAAGTTTTTACCTTTTACCTAAGGACCGTATATATACACGGAGGCACCCAATCCTGGTCGCTCATCGAGCAACGTGGCACCCATCGCGGCTGCCAAGCGTGAAGCTGAAACGAAAGGGCGGCGAAGGCTGTTTTGTGCCACGATCTTAACAGAAGATCGTGCGCATTTACTTCGCGCGGCTCGCGAGAAAACCGGAAACGACGTCTCGTTTCCGGTCAAAAGCTGACAAGGTGGGCCAACAAATCATGTTTTTCACTTTGTCACGTCCCATCGGGAGGATTCAGAGCAAACAAAGTGCGCTATGACTTCATGGCAAACATCATCAGGCCCAAAATTCTTTCGGGTAAAATCCCAAACACGAATAAACTTCGTATGGGCAAATTAAAACGCGGAACTTTCGCATAAAAAACCCCGGACACGAAAACTCTTTCGTATGGACAGACAGCTACAAAGACAAAAACCTTTGTGCACAAAACAAGAGGGACTTTTCTTACTCGAGAAATTTCTAGACAAAACTTGCGAGTGTGCAACTCCTGCCACTCTATCATACGATGTACACACATCACAGACCTGGATTGTTCGGCTGACTAGGCACATCCGGATGCCATATTCTTCCGGATATGAAGGTAAGACCCAAAAGATCTCTCTTGAGGGCCTGGAATCGCACTCGAGCTGCGTCCTCCGGTAAATTTCCGTGTCAACAACACGAAGAAAAATCCTAGCGGACGCGCCGGGTACCCCTATAGGTTAAATTCGACTCGGTAAGACCTCTACGGCCCAGTCGCAATGATCACCTCATCGGGTTCGAGTCGGGGGTCTCGAATCTGTGTAGGCCAGAATTGTTTTTGCCCTAGATGCAATTAATTGGCCCTGATCTTTCGGGAGAGCCAAGCTACTGAGCCATATCCTTCTGCGAAAATAGCCAAAAACATAGGCAATATTCATCGCTCGATACTCAGGCATAAAAAAACTCATCACACGGGGTATACGCCCTCCAATCGGAAAACGACTAAAACGATCATCCAAAGGAAAGCAAGACGAAACTTTGAGCGTCTACCCGACAGGGAAATCCCAATCGAGCAAACGCTCGGGGGCTACTGACGAAGCGATGGGCCTTGGACCTGTCGAGTAAGGATACCCGGTCCTAGGCCCAGGACTAGAGCCCAAGAGGAGATGCCTGATGCATGTAAAATGCATAGATGAATTTTGCATATTTTCACATGGTTTTCTATTACATATTGCATCATATAAGGGTATAATTCAATGTTTTATAGTATTTTGGGGTTAAATTACAAAGTCCCCCAACTTATATGGAATTAACCCTGCCTGTCAGAAACCCCGTTTTCTATATTTTTGACGTTTCAGGGGGCAAACTTCCGTGAAATCACCTGAAAATCTGCGGGGGTCATTTTTTGGAAGGAGAAGACTTGTGGGCGAAGGATCCACGAGAATTGGGCAAGGAGGCCCAAACGAGGATCCTCCACGCGGCCATATTCCTTGGCCGCGTGAGAGGCCCCCTTTTGGCCTCTGTGGCCCCAATTCCTTCCATCTTCGACTTCTCCTACCCCTCCAACGTCATCTCCATCGACATCTCCATGAAGAGTGGTAGTCCACCCCAGGGCTATGAGTTTGTGGAAGTAGCACTTGTATCTCTCTCTCTATGTGCTTCACTAATTAGATCCGTATGAGCTGCCTCACATGATTACGGGCACCGTTGTAATTCCTATGTGGTGGATCTTTTCTATGAGTTATTGAATCTGAGATTGCAATTGTTTCTCTTGAGTTATTTGAGTAGATGTATCTTATGTACCCCGTTCTTATTTGCTAGCTTTGATCAATCTAGTTCTTGAGAGCGTGTGTGGGGTGATGGGTGCATTAGTTGGAGTAACGGGGGGGTGGCTAGTGCTGTGAAAGTGACAGAAGTTCTGCGATCCACTTAGGTTTTGTTAAACCTTTCTTAGTTACCTCACTAGGGATAAAAAGGAGTACCTTGTTACCGAGGATTTGAAGTGACACTAATCAATCTCCATGACTACATCTAGCAAGTTCTTACTTCAACTTCATGTCACATTGCTTAAAGCTATACTCTGGTTTTTCCTTAATTATCGAGGTGTTATGATTTATTTCGCATCTTGGTGGAGTATAATAGGGATCAATATGACCGTAGAGATCTCTATGCTAGGACGTGATGCCCATATGAAAGTACTCAATGTTAAACATGTTATTGTAATCTCACATGTAATTCTTTATGTCCACCGTCTACCACTTTATTTGAGAGAATGCAAGTGTGAAACCATAAACCCCGGTCCTATTTTAAATATAAGAAAACACTCTAGTTACTTTGCTGCAATTTACTTTACTTGCATCTCCAATTCGAATTTACATTATCTCCATCACCACTTGCATCACGAAAATACAAAAACAATCCATTGCATATTTATTTTCTCATTTGCATTTAGTAGTAGGTTTAATTATTGCACATTTACTTTTCAGTTTTGCATTGAAATTTAGAAGTCTCACACCTTGTGCTTGACAACCACTTGGTGAGGTTGAGGGCACAAAATTCTCTACTTGTTTGCAGGATCCTGGAGGAAGCTTGGAAGACAACTACTGAAATACTGGCTCCCCAAGAGTTTGATATAAACCCTCGAGTCACCCTCATGGGGAAGAAGGCTTGCCACTAGCTACACACTCTGCACTTGGAGTCTCGACCTAGCCATCAATGCCTTATACTATTCTAGAAGGCCCAGTTGAAGCCCACCCGCAAAGCCTTGCGGGTCAAGATAGGAAACTTGTAACCGATTTAGGGTTAGAGTTCGAGTCCCTCCCGGGTGAGATTTTAAACCTGGCCACCTATATAAGGCCAGGAGAACCACCAGGAGAGGACAAGCAATACCACACCACCAAGCCTTGAGATCGAGACCATACTCTCGACTTGAGCAACCCCCCATTATAACCGATCTACTCGTGAATACAGATCGACAGAGGCAGGAGTAAGAATTTTACCTCTACGAGGGCCCCGAACCTGGGTAAATCGTGCCCCTTGTCTAGCCGACGATTGTCACCAGCGCCCACAGGTTCTCCTAATCGAAACCCTATGGGTTCACCCGAGGGACTTGTTGAGATGCAGATTCGACAGTGGTGTCACAATTTAAGTGAAACTCTGTAACGGCCGGGAATTTTTCCCAACTAGAATTTGTTGCTTGTTTTTCTTTTTGCATCGCATGGCATAATGCATCATCATGTATTCAAAACTTGCAAACTAATTAATTGAAATTCATCAACTCTTGTTTTCTAAAATTTCTAGAAATTTATTGGGTGCCTAAATCTATTTCTATTAGCACTCCTGTCGGGGGGTTACCCCCGAGTAGGGTAAAGGCAAGTGGTAAAGGCGACTGTCAGAAGAAAGGTTTGGTCGAGTAGCCGACTACCCGGTACTTGCTACCCGGTCGACTGCTACTCGGTCTCACCTCAAGATGACCGGAAGGAGATATCAATCAAGTTCTGTCCATTCGAGTAGAAGAGTTGGCCCGAGTAAAAATGGCGGGAACCTACTCGAGCCAGAAAGTCAAAGGAGCCGTTCTGACACAGGATCCCGCGTATCCTGGGTCCGTACTTGGCACTATTCAAACTACTGTTCATCTGGGACCGATCTGTCTGACAGTGACAGCATGGAAGCAGGCGGTCGCAGGATAAGGGGGGCCTACTCTGTGCTTGGCACAGTGATACCAGTCTGTCCCCCTAGTTTTGCCCAACGACTTTACAGAAGCAGCCAAGATTAGGAACCAAAGCTGTCAGCGGGAACCCGGAAGAAGGACGATGTGCACACTATGTCGACACTTGTCTAGGTTTGGACGTATCCGGCTGGGCACCAGGTATATAAGGTGCCCCGCCGCCTCCTGCGTGAGGCATCGCATAAGGGAACGTTGGGACTGAACAGAGGAAATCCTAGGTTCTTGACCTAATTCATCACATAGAGCGAGGAGTGGCTACTCGGTAGCAAGATCCATTGTACTGTGGCTACTCGGTGAGACACCAGAATACAAAAAGAAAGGAAGGAGTAGGGGTTTTACCTCCTCACGAGGGCCCTGAACCTGGGTAGATCGTGTTGTTTGCATTGTTCTGTTCGTACTTCACGCGGCTACTCGTCGCGTGATCCCTCCCCGAGCACCTCCAGCGTCCTTCGTCCCCACATCTTTAGCCATCCCATGGCATCTGCCGTGACACCACCACGACAGTTGGCGCCCATCGTGGGGCAACCAGCGGCGCTGGTTGGAGTTTCTGTTCGGACGGGATCTTCTTCAGCGGAGCGCGTGGTCTGTGGCCTTGTCCACAGATTCGGCTCCTTCGACTTCTTCACCGACAACGCCGGCGATTTCGGCGGCAGGGCCATGCCGGAGGACGGCTCGGTGATCTCCTTCGGCTCTCACCTCGTCTACGTCGCCACCGTCGCCAACCGCGAGTACCCCGAGCTGGTGCATGACGCGGAGGATCCTCCCGCGGTGATCGCTGCTCGCGGAAGGCCTGCGTGCCGTTCTGCGAGCTGCGCTGAGGTGATGGTGACGGGCTTGGCGGCAAACACTGGCGCAGCCGCTACTGGCGCTGCGGCGGTCGTCGAGGATCTTGCTGCACCGGCTGGTGGTGGCAGGACTCACCGGCCCTACGAGAAGGAGTGCAACTTGCCGCCTTCCACCTCTACGGTTATTCCCGCGTCGGCTACGCGACCTGGCATGCCGACTCCCACCTACATCGAGCTTCTAGCCATGAGGGAGCAGCTCGAGCGGCAACGCCTGGAGCTGCTTGCTGAGCAGGCGGAGTTGGATAAGGTGAGGTTGGAGTTGAGTCTAGATCAGCTCGAGTACAACAAGGCTCACGGCTTCACGCCAGTCGCTAGGAGGGCTAGCAGAGTAGGTGCCACTCGGCGCAACCTTGGTGCCGAGATGGCGACGGTTGTAGAGGTTCCTGCTCAGTCTGCCACCACAAACACCTCCACCAGGCCCAGATATAGCACACCCGCCAAGACACTTAGAGCTGCAGAGGCTGTAGCTGCCGAGTTGCCTCGTCTTGATGACGATGCGCGTGTTAGGCAGCAAGAAAGGCTCAACGAGTTGGTGTTAGAGGCTGCTAGGCAGAATGAGGAGTTCCGAAAAGCCAACCCGGGTGCTGGGGCTTCGCAGGTGGTTCACTCGCACGCGGCTAGATCTAACGATCAGGCCTCGTCTCCGCATCCCAGCCGCGAGAAGAGCCGCAGCGGGCGTTCGGGCAGAGATAGGCAAATGCAGGTGTATGACCCGGCTGCTGCCGCGAGACAGCTTGCTGTGCCGCAGCAGCCCGGGCAGGAACACAACGCTGCAAGAGCAGTCTCTCAAGCCCATCAAGCTCAAAGCCAGGCCCGAGATGAAGCGCGTCCAGGTCCTTCTCGGCGTCCCGCTGCTCCGCCTACTCGGCAGAGGCAGCAGCCGCGCGCAGTGGCACCAGTCGCCAACCCGGTGGATCAGCCTGCAGCTGTGCAGGTGGACAGATATGATGATGGCTACTCGGCTATGGAGATGGCTGGCTATGATGTACATGATCGTGTTGGCGAGCGCATGCTGGCACCAGGAGATGCGAGGCATCAGTTGGACCGGATCAGCTTGTCGGCGCGGCTGGAGAACACGGGTCCTCCTGGTCCCGAGTGCTTTGGCCCGCGCATCATGAACGAGCCGTCCGTGAAGAACTTCCAGCTTGCAAGGGGCACCAAGAGCTACAATGGCAGCACCAAGCCTGAAGATTGGCTCAATGACTATGTCACTGCGGTCCATATCGCGAACGGCAACAGAAGATGGGCTGTGCGCTACGTTCCGCAGATGCTAGAGGGTCCAGCTCGCACTTGGCTCAACAACTTGCCCAAGAACAACATCAACTGCTGGCTGGACTTCTTGGATGCCTTCATCAGCAACTTCACCAGCACCTACAAGAGGCCGAATAGGCCACAGCAGCTATCCGCTTGCCGGCAGCGAGAAGACGAGACAGACCGCGAGTATCTTACTCGGTGGAGTACACTGAGGAACACCTGTGAAGGTGTGAATGAAGCGCAGGCCATTACTTGGTTTGCGCAGGGATGCAGGCATGGCAGCATGCTGTGGCAGAGATTGCAGAGGGAGATGCCGAACACTCTGCGGAGACCATCAAGATTGCGGATCAGTACGCACTTGGTGATCCCACTCAGCCACTGATGGATTCATCTGAGCCGAGAAGAAACTTCAGCAACAGCAAGCGCAATGAGTTCCGCAACAAGCGCCGAGTAGATACTCGGTATGATCCTGAAGAGGTGAACGCAGTGACTGTTGGAGCTGGTGGCAGCCAGAGGCAGAAACCTGCTGGAGCCTACGGGCAGAACCAGAACCAGGGCCAAGGCAACAAGAAGCCATTTCGCACCTCTCAGTCGGGTAGCGGAAACTCCGAGCAGCCGAAGAAGTTTGTCTTTGATGACATGAAGGATGGCCCATGCAGTTTTCACACTCATCACCCCTCGAGGCCCGCTAACCACACTACTCGGCAGTGCGAGTGGTGGGATGTGATCAAGAGTGATGGCTTGCCTCCTCCTCCTCCTCTGCCAGCGGCCAATGCCAATGTGCAGCCTACTCGCGCACCCGCAGCTCGGCCACCAGTGTACCCGAGAATAGAGAATGTGAACCAAGTGGCTTTAGGAGCCAACCGCAACTTCAACAATGAGGGCTACCGCAACAACAACAACAACTACAACCGCAACAACAACAACAGGGGCAACAACAACAACTACCAGGGCAACAACAACAACGGCAACAATGGGGGCGGAGGCTCCAATCAGTACCAAGAGCACCACGAGAGCTACATGATCTTCACTTCTGAGCCAGTCGACAAGCAATCACAGCACAGGCGGGCCATGGAGGTCAATGCAGTGATTCCTTCTGTCCCTCACTACATGTATTGGTGTGACCAGGAGATCAGGTGGTCCCGAGCAGATCATCCCAAGGTGATGCCCAATCCGGGTAGCTATGCCTTGGTGCTGGATCCTACCTTCCTGGGTCCCGAGAAGAATGTGAGGTTCAGCAAGGTGCTAATCGACAACGGCAGCAGCATCAACATCGTGTACAAAGACACGCTCGAGAAGCTTGGCCTGGCCGAGAACATGATGCTTCCCAGCAAGACCACCTTCCATGTCATTGTGCCCGGGATCTCGTGCAACCCGATTGGCCGAGTGTGGATCGATGTGCTATTCGGCACCAGGGATAACTGCCGCACAGAGCGCCTGCAGTTCGAGGTGGTCGATCATCAGAGTCCTTACCATGCTCTACTCGGCAGGCCTGCTCTGAGCAATTTCATGGCTTCTACCCATGTTGCGTATCTGAAGATGAAGATCCCTGGTCCCAATGGCATAATTACTATCTCTGGTGATTACAAGAAGTCCATGGAGTGTGCCTCTGCTAGCTCCCAGTTGGCGGAGTCGATGGTGATTGCTGCCGAGAAGAAGAAGATGTATGAGGTGGTAGCTATGGCGCAATCCGCGCAAGCTGGCGCGCAAGGCGTGCCGAGTACCCAGCATGGGACCGCATTCCAGGCATCTCAGGAGACCAAGAAGGTCCAGGTCGACCCCGAGTTCCCCGACCGCGTAGCCATTATTGGCTCCGGGTTGGCGGAGAAATAGGAAAGCGAGCTCATCCACTTCCTCCGTGAGAATCGGGATGTTTTCGCCTGGTCCAATGAAGATCTACCAGGAGTCCCGAGGGAGTTGGTTGAGCACTCATTACATGTGCGTCCTGACGCCAAGCCAGTGAAGCAGGCTATGCGCCGCTTCGGAGATGAGAGAAGGAAGGCCATTGGTGACCAGATCACCAAGTTACAGATAAGCAATTTCATCATGGAGGTGCTGCATCCGGATTGGCTAGCCAACCCGGTCATGGTCGAGAAGAATAAGGAGGATCCCAAGGCTGCCACTGCATGGCGCATGTGTGTCGACTACACCGACTTGAACAAGGCATGCCCCAAGGATCCTTTCCCGCTACCTCGCATCGATTAGGTGATCGATTCCACTGCTGGTTGTGAACTGCTGTCTTTCATAGATGCCTACTCTGGGTTTCACCAGATTGCACTCAATCCTGCTGATCAAATAAAGACTGCTTTCATTACCCCGTACGGGGCTTATTGCTATCGTGTCATGTGTTTTGGCTTGAGGAATGCGGGTGCAACCTATCAGAGATGCATGCAGAAATGCTTGCACGACCAGCTCGGCAAGAATGTGCAGGTGTACGTAGATGACATTGTCATCAAAACGAATAAAACACATACTCTGCTTGCCGACCTGGAGGAAACCTTTGCTAACCTACGCAAGTACAAAATGAAGCTGAATCCGAGTAAATGCACCTTTGGTGTCCCGGCTGGCAAGCTACTCGGCTTCCTAGTGTCTAGTCGGGGCATTGAGGCCAATCCTTCAAAGATAAAAGCTATTGAGAGCATGTCTTTTCCGAGATCCTTGAAGGACGTGCAGAAATTCACTGGTTGTTTGGCATCTCTGAGCCGTTTTCTGGGCCGAATGGGCGAGAAGGCTCTCCCTCTATACCAGCTGATGAACAAAAGCGACAAGTTTGTCTGGACTCCGCAAGCAGACGTGGCATTCAACAAGCTGAAGGCAATGCTGGGTAGCGCTCCCATCTTGGCTAGTCCGCTACCCAAAGAGCCGATGCTGTTGTACATTGCTGCGACCAACCGAGTAGTCAGCGTGGTGATAGTGGTGGAGCGAGAAGAAGAAGGCAAGAGTGTGCAGCGCCCAGTATATTATCTCAGTGAGGTCTTATCCAGCTCCAAGCAGAACTACCCGCATTACCAGAAGATGACCTACGGCGTGTACCTGGGCGCCAAGAAGTTGAAGCACTATTTCCAGGAGCATCCTATCACGGTTGTGAGCTCTGCTCCCATCTCGGATATCATGGGCAACAAGGAGGCAAGTGGCAGAGTAGCCAAGTGGGCAATAGAGCTGGCCGCGTATGCGCCCGCGTACGCGAGAAGAGAAGCCATCAAGTCTCAGATTCTGGCGGAATTCCTGGTGGATTGGGCCGAGGTGCAGTATGAACCTCCTGCTCCAGTCTCTAATTACTGGAAGATGCACTTTGATGGCTCAAAGGTGAAGGAAGGCCTTGGTGCTGGCGTGGTGCTTACATCGCCCAAGCGAGATCAACTCAAGTACGTGCTACAGATTCACTTCAAAGCATCCAACAATGTAGCAGAATACGAGGCAGTAGTGCATGGCTTGCGAGTAGCCAAGGAGGTTGGAGTGCAGCGCATCATATGCTATGGAGATTCAGATCTGGTGGTGCAGAAAGTCTCGGGCACTTGGGATGCTTTGGATGCCAATATGGCATCGTATCGCTTCCTGGTGCAGTCTATGACTGGATTCTTCGAAGGCTGTGAGTTCCAACACATTCACCGAGCAGAGAATGAAGCGGCAGATGAACTATCCAAGTTGGGATCTTCTCGGCAGTCCATCCCGGCAGGGGTTGCCTTGGAACATTTGAGGAAGCCATCCATCAAGCCTTCTCCCAACTCGGAGTCCATATTTGTTCCTTCTCTGCCAAGTGAGGAATCTGATCCCATGGAGATTGACTGGGAGAATGCTACAGGAAACCCGGGGACTGTCGTCCTCTACTCGGGGACTGCCACTCCCTACTCGGGGACTGCCACTCCCTACTCGGGGACTGCCACTCCCTACTCGGGGACTGCCATTCCTTACCCGGGGATGCCACTCCTTACTCGGGGACTGCTGTCCTTAACCCGGGGACTGTCGCATTCATTGAGGAAGTCCTTGCTAATCGGTCTGGGCTTCAGAGGAGTGCTCCCGTCCCTAAAGAGCAACCAGAGGTACCCGTCCCAATGGAAGTGGACGAACCAGTGTTTCCCACACGGGAGACACCGAGTTGGGCTATGCCCATATTATCCTTTCTAAGGGACGGTACTCTACCAGAAGATGAGGTGGCTGCAAGACAGATTCAGAGAAGATCCAAGGGCTACACTATAGTCCGAGATGTGCTGCACAAGAGAAGTACCACTGGCGTGCTGCAACGTTGTGTGGACCCAGCAGAAGGAGAAGAGATCCTGGTAGAGATACACCAAGGAGAATGCGGGCACCATGCCTCTTCTCGGGCACTAGTACAGAAAGCTTTTCGGCATGGTTTCTACTGGCTCACAGCACTGCAGCAAGCTGAGGACATCGTGAGAAAGTGCACTGGCTGCCAAATGTTCGCAAGTAAGATTCACATGCCTGCCTCCGAGCTGAAAACAATTCCTATCACATGGCCGTTTGCTGTTTGGTGCCTGGATATGGTTGGCCCCTTCAAGCCGGCTAAAGGCAACATGACACACATCTTGGTCATGGTGGACAAATTCACCAAGTGGATTGAGGTGAAGCCTATTCGGAAGTGCGATGGGGTCACAGCGGTGAAATTCGTGAAGGATGTGATCATGAGATATGGCTACCCGCATAGCATCATCACCGACAACGGCACTAACTTCGCAGAGGGGGCAATGGTGCGGTTCTGCAGAGATAAGCATATCCGACTAGACGTTGCGTCAGTCGCGCACCCTGCCTCCAATGGGCAAGTTGAAAGAGCAAATGGTATGGTATTGGCAGGCATAAAGCCAAGGCTGATTGAGCCACTGCTGAAAACACCTGGGTGTTGGCTAGACGAGTTGCCAGTGGTGTTGTGGAGTCTAAGGACTACCCCTAACCGGTCAACCGGCTACACACCATTCTTCTTGGTATACGGGGCTGAGGCCGTGTTGCCAATAGACTTAGAGCATGACTCCCCCCGAGTAACCCTCTACACTGAGGTGGAGGCGAGAGAAGCTCGAGAAGACGACGTCGACCTGCTTGAAGAAGCAAGAGAGCTGACTCTGTCACGTTCGGCTATCTACCAGCAAAACCTGCGGCGTTATCATAGCCGAAAGGTGAACCCAAGGGTTTTCCGAGAAGGAGACATGGTCCTTAGGCTTGTGCAGCGCACAGCCGGGATGCACAAGTTGTCTCCTCCATGGGAAGGGCCTTTCATTGTGAGCAAAGCGCTGCACAATGATGCGTACTACCTTGTAGATGTGCGCCCATCACAGGCGAACAGGGCAGATAAAGCTGGAGAGGAATCAAAGCGTCCCTGGAATGTAGCTCTACTCCGTAGTTTCCATTCGTGAGCAAAAATGTGTATGTACTCTTAATTCTACTCTGCAATCTGAAATTGATCTCGGGGACTGCCCTCCTCCAAAAATTGCTCTAAGTGTTTTTACTCGGCTTTACCTTTTGCCTATTCGGTTGCTCTACTTCAAAATTCAAAGGTACATTGAGTACTGTGTTTAAACCTATATGCCAACTCTTCGACTTTGCTGCTGTCCGAAACCCGGCTTCATGGCAAGCAAGAGAACAAGCAAAAGGTCCATGAGCACAAGAAAAATTACTAAGGAAAGGAAGAGTGCAGGAACTGAGTAGGGTGCTTTTATTACTGTTCTGTGACTTGTCTTTTCGGCTAAGTGGTGGGCTGCGTTACTATGATTGTTTCTAAGCGGCTAAGTATTTGCAGCTCTACTCTTTAACTCTTGTGACTCGAATACCAAAAAAGCAACAAGTTGCGGGTAGAGCTGAGACGAAAAGGGAGAGTGAATAAGAAATGCAACTCGGGGACTCGCATGCTAACGCAACCCGGCATCGAGCCAAGGCTGCTCAAATTGATTAAATTGAAGATAATAAGTGGGAATAAAACTGAGTAGCAAGAAAAGAGATAAGTAGTCTGATACATTTGCTCCCGGCATCCCGGGGATCTGATAAGTGTTTGAGTAAAAAGCTTGCAGGATAAAATCATGTTGAGGAAGCGGTGTTGTCGGTGCTGGCATTGGCTGCTTCACTTTCGGTGGTGGTCTTGGTCGCCTCTGCCTCTGAGCTGGCATCAACTGTCTTCGCGGCCTCCTCTTCGGCACTGGCGTTGGTCGCATCCGCTTCCGAGTGGACGGGGGTGGACTGCTCCATCTCGGCGTCGTGCTCGGTGGCTACCGGGTCTGAGGTGGCTGTGGCCACCGAGACAGGCCCTGTGGCCAAGGAAGAATCAGAAGCTTGGCCTTGGGGGCGTACCGTGTCGTCGAGGGCGGCTCCCGAGGAGGTGCCGAAATCGAGTGCGGCGGTGTCGATCTCCTCGTACTCCTCGTCGCTACTCGCGACGACTGCAGCCTTCCCTTTCCCGGCCTCGCCAGCGGGAGAATCGAAGAAGGCCAGCTCGGGATCTGATTCTCCGGCCTCGTCCTCTTCCTCCTCCACTTCGGTGTTGAGTTCAGGGAGCCCATCGACGAAGGTGGCTGTGTCGGCATACTCCGCAACCTCATGCGCAATCAGCTTGCGCGTGGTCACGCAGCTGGGGTCCGTCTCCCACCTGGAGTTGTCGCGCTTCCCGCGGATGATCTGCATGTTAAGGTTCTCATACCAGGAGGCGATGCAGAGCAGCATCAAATCAGCACCCGCCCGAGCTCCCGAGGCGCGCCATTTCTTCAATTCGGCCTTCACATTGCGCAGCTTCAGAGCAAGGCCACCGATGGTTGTCGGCGCGGGATCTTCAGGCCAGAATAGCTTGTGGAGCTCGAAGCCGACGCGCACCAGGTCGGTGCCCACGCCGGCTAGGCGTTCGAAATGCCCTCGCATCACCAGCAGGCTGTCCTCGATCTCGGCTCTGGTGTCCGCAGCCTCGCCCTTCTCAATACGAGCTGCTTGGGCCTTGGCCAAAGCAGGGGCGCAAGCAGAAACGAGGTCAGGAAAGATCCCTGCGAAAAGCAAGTGAGAAGTTCAGTAATGGAATCAGAGAAGAGGCAAGACCGAGAAGATGAGATGCAGAGAGGAGAAAACTTACGATTAAGCTCGTGGCGCAACTGTTGCAGCTGGATTTTCCATTCCTCTTCATTGGATACATGCTTCTCCTCAAGCAAGCGGAGACCATCCAGCTGAGAAAAGAGCCCAGCATTGGCCTTTGTCAGTACTTCGCACTCCTGCTCGAGGGCTTTTATCTTGGCATTGAAAGTTGTCTCAGCCCTGGCCTTCTCGGCGATAACTCTGTCCCTCTCGGCGCCAAGGTCGAGAGCATCCTGGAGTGCCTTCTGCAGCTGGAGTTGGAGTTTCTCCATCTCCGTAGTGTGCTCCTTTACCAGCTCAACGGCCTGGCTGGACAACTGCTGCTGCACCTCTTCAGGTCTGAGGCAGGCTTGGTGTTCTTCAACAAATTTCTTATGATCTTCTGAAAAGAGCAAAGCGCGATCAGCGGAAAAGCAAAAGAAACAGACACCAGGGCAAACCGAGTAGACAGTGGATTACCTTCAAGTTTCTTGATGGTGGTCTCGCCGTTCGCAACAAAGGCACGGCAATTCTCGTGTTCGTCAGCTAGGGCTTTCAGTTTCCCTGCAGAGTAGAAAAGATTAGCGCAAAAAGCAAAAGCGGGCGTAAACAGAAAACGCAAGAACCGCGTAGCTAGAAGCGTACCTTCAACTTCAGACAGCCTCATGGTGCTGTTCATGACTTCCTTGTCGGCTGCCTCGGCAGCTACTTTCTCCTTCTCCAGAGCAGCAATACGCCTCTTGGCGACAGCGTGGTTCCAGAGAAGTTGACGGTGCAAGTTAGTCCGTTTCAGAACGCTATTCTGAGAAGTGAAAGAGAAAAGAGTTAGACAAAGAAGTTGAGATTCAACCCGAGAAGACGATCATTCAAGAGAGTATTCGTCTACTCGGCCAGAATCTCGGGGACTGGGTGATGGCTAAGGAAAAGGAAGACGAGTAGAAAAGAAGAAAAGATGCAACTCGGAAAGGATAAGTCAAGGCTTACCGCGTAAGACTGCTCGAGATCTTCTGCGTTCTTGCAGTGCACGAACATCTTGGCAGCAAGAGTAGCGGTGTTGGAGGAGACGGTCATGGGCTTGTAGCCCAAGTCCACCTTGTTCCAGTCGACCCGCATATGACCGATGTCGCCCAGTGTGGTGCCATTCCAGTTGGTATTGCCGAGAACACTGCTATCCCACTTGGCATCAATGAAACCAACCAAGTCGAGTACCTGCTCGAGGCTCTCAGACGATATCGCCTGAGCCTGGGGTCCACTGGAAGCAATGGAGCTGGACCTGTCTTGATTGGGAGCTGGAGGCCTAGTGTTTACCGCCAAGGCTTTCCTTCCTTTTGTGAGAGCAAGCTTCCGGTCCTCGACGGAAAGGCCGATTTGGTGCTGCTGGCTAACCTTCACCATGTAGTCCGGGTAGCAGGGATGCTCAGATGCAGCGGCAGCAGAACCGGCAGCAGCCGCGCCAGGATTGCGAATAGCCACCTGACGGGACGGGCCAGATGATGTGGGCGGCGGCATCAACTCGGTAGCTCGCTTCAGAGCCTTCTCTTTCTGAGCAGTTGGCTTCTCGATCTTCTGCGTCTCGGTTTTCCCTTCCTCGGCTGCCTTCTTCTCGGCTGCCTCCTTCTCGGCAGCATCTAGGGCTTGTTTCCTGGTTACTCGCCCGGCAGGAGGGCTGGCTGCGTCCTTGGTCTGTGGCACCAAGGAGGAATCTGGCGGTGCAGAGCCTTGATCAATGGGTGGCACCACGGACCCACCACTTTGTGCAGCATCTGGTTGCGCGCTACTCTGTGCAGCGCCTGGTTGCGCACTGCTCAGGGGATACTCCTCAGTCATGACTGTATCTTCTACCCGCTGCTCGGCAGCGGGATCCTCTTGTCCGGCAGCGCCAGTGGCTGGCTGCTCATGTTCAGCTTCTTGCCGTTCGACGGCGGCGTCATCATCACGCATCTCCTGGTCTTCCTCTTGATGCTCCTCGGCGGTGCTAGCCGGAGGAGAAGGGGGCTTGTCCTGGTGAGCGGCGTCCTGCGCATCTGGATCGGCGCGGGACTGTTGCTCAGGCCCCGCTTGCGTGTTGGTGGTGTCGGCCTCGTCGCCCTCGAGGTCGACAACTTTGTCGACGTCGATGGCAGCTTGTTTCTTGGCCTGGTCAGGCGCGAGAGCAGCGTTCGCATCTAAGGGAGCTCTGGTGAGAAAGGAAAAGTCAGAAATTAGAGGGAAGCAGAGGAAGAATAGGAGAAACAGCAAAGTACGAAATTGGGAATTAACCGAGAAGAAAACTTACGCTTTGGTGGAGGGGATTGTTCGTCTCGTTCTCTTCACGACCGCCTTCTTGGTCGTCTTCTCGGCGGGTTTCTTCTTCTTGGCGGGGGGCTCTAGGGCACCGCTACCGGCCCGCTTGCGGGTAGCAGGTGCAGCAATTGATAGAGGACGGACGACCAAGGTTGCCTCGTCCTCATCCTCATCCTCTCCCCCGTCCTCAGGATCGGCATCATCTGCAAGGATCGAGAAGAAAAAGGAAAGATTCAGAAACAATAGGCAAAGGGTTGGTTTTTCTCGCGGACAGAACAGGAAAAATCCGATTACCTGCATCATCGTCTTCGGACCAGTCGCGGAGAGACGTTCCTGCACGCTGCTTCTCCATTGTGGGAGAATGAGGGAGGTTAATCTGATCCGTGGTCTCGAGCGAGGCCTGGTCGTCTTCTTCTCGGTCATCTGACCAATTGCCCTCGAAGCGCTCGCAGCTTTCAGTAAGCTGGCGGTCAAGGACCTGGATAAACAGAGAAACATGGCAAGTTAGCCGAGTAGCATGAAGGCATTCTACTCGGATGGGCGTGCAAACACAAAGCACACTAAGCCTAGCGAAATTTGCTAAATATCCTACTCGGATGGGCGTGCAAACACAAAGCACACAAAGCCTAGGGAAATTTGCTAAATATCCTACTCGGCAAGGCGTGCAAACAACAAGCATATTGAGCCTAAGTATTTCTCCTAAGTATGCTACTCGACCAGGCATGCAAACATCAAGCATACTAAGCCTAGGCAGTTCGATAGAATAATCTACTCGGTGCAGAAGGCAATTGCTAGTCGCAACCCAGAGAGAAGAGTTTCTAGTCGGATGACATATGTTGAGAGCAGAAAAAGGAGAACGTACCCGGGGGATCGGCTTCGTGCGACTGAAAGGGGTGAAGCCATACTCCCAGTCGTCGGGGAGGCTCGTGGTCAGAATCGACCTCGCGTGATCGGCGACATCCGCGTCGCTGAGCTCGAGTGTGGTCGTGCGGGTGCAATCACGAGGGCCTCCCAGGTAGCACATTGGATGGGCGCGCCGCTGCAGCGGCAGCACGCGATTCTTGATCCAGCAAGCGACGGGATCGTCGCTCCTGAGCCCTTGGCCGATGAGGTAGGCGAGCTGCTCCTCCATCTGTATCGCGTTGCGGTCGTTGGAGGGATTCGTCTTCCAATTCTGCCCGGTTGGAGCTCGGTTGCTCCACGCGGGCAGATTGATGCGATCCACTATCGGTCCCCCTTCCGTGGCGGGGATGTTCTTGACGTAGAGGAACGATTTCTGCCACATACGGACGGAATCCAACCCCTTGATGCGAGGATGGTTGGTTCCCGCCCGCTGCAGCATCATGGCGCTGCCGGTGTCGGTTACCCGACTGCCACCGGCCGCGCCGTCCTTTTTCCCCTTACTCTGATGACGGAGGTGAAAGTATTTCAGCCAAGTATCCACCCTGGGACGGACGCCTAGAAAGGCCTCGCACACCACGGTGTGATAGGCTAGGAAAACAATGGCGTTTGGAGGGAGGTGGTGCATCTGGACACCGAAGTGGTCCAGGAAGGAGCGCAGGAAGTCCGATGCCGGCAAGCCGAATCCTCGCGCGAAGTGCGCGAGGAAGACGACATGCTCGCCCTCCCGCGGGGCCGGAACGAGTTCGCCGTCGGACGGCCGGCACTGAGCACCGGGAGGAACCCTCCGGGTGTTCACGAGCCAGGCGCAGTCATCGACGGTGACGTGCGAACCAGACCAGCCGGCGCGAGCAGCCATGGCAAGGGGCGAGCGGATGGTGGAGAGTTGGAGAGATTGGGTGGAGAAAACGAATCCGCAGCGGCGCGAGCAGTAGCGCAGCGGCGGAGAGCTTGGCGGAGAAGAAAGAGCAGGGCAGAGAAAGAGGAAAGAGCGAAGGAGGAAGAAGGGGAAGTTACCGTCGGGGGTATATATACCCTCTCCGCAGATTACCGTTACCATCGGGGTAGTGGGATCGATCGTGGCCAGGATCTTCGTGTGGTGGAGTTTGTGGCCGGTTAGAAATGCACGCACGCGCGAGGCGCGCGCGTAACGGCCGTAGCTGATCCCACTACCAGATCGTGGCCAATTACTGCGCTTGATGGGACATAACGAGCCGGTGGGCCCGCCCCGTGAAAACTGGGTGCGTGGCACGTCGTGTCGTGGCAGCGAAACGACGGGGTCACGGATGCTTGACACGCGTCCAGTCGCAGCACGGAAGGCTGGATAGTGCTGTGCGCTACAGAGACGCCAGAGGAGAAATTCTCTAAGTCTTTTTTACTCGGTTACAGAGTAGAAAGCTGGCGCTACTCGGAAGACAGGAAACTCAAGGTACTTTCTAGAGTACTACTCGGAGGTCTTTTACTCGGCATCTTGAGGTTCAAGGGCTATGTTGCAAAGATTGGTTTTAAGCTGGCAGAGCCTAGTGAACGAGTTCGCAAGACTCAACCAGCTTCGGGGACTGCTGTCGGGGGGTTACCCCCGAGTAGGGTAAAGGCAAGTGGTAAAGGCGACTGTCAGAAGAAAGGTTTGGTCGAGTAGCCGACTACCCGGTACTTGCTACCCGGTCGACTGCTACTCGGTCTCACCTCAAGATGACCGGAAGGAGATATCAATCAAGTTCTGTCCATTCGAGTAGAAGAGTTGGCCCGAGTAAAAATGGCGGGAACCTACTCGGGCCAGAAAGTCAAAGGAGCCGTTCTGACACAGGATCCCGCGTATCCTGGGTCCGTACTTGGCATGATTCAAACTACTGTTCATCTGGGACCGGCCTGTCTGACAGTGACAGCATGGAAGCAGGCGGTCGCAGGATAAGGGGGGCCTACTCTGTGCTTGGCACAGTGATACCAGTCTGTCCCCCTAGTTTTGCCCAACGACTTTACAGAAGCAGCCAAGATTAGGAACCAAAGCTGTCAGCGGGAACCCGGAAGAAGGACGATGTGCACACTATGTCGACACTTGTCTAGGTTTGGACGTATCCGGCTGGGCACCAGGTATATAAGGTGCCCCGCCGCCTCCTGCGTGAGGCATCGCATAAGGGAACGTTGGGACTGAACAGAGGAAACCCTAGGTTCTTGACCTAATTCATCACATAGAGAGAGGAGTGGCTACTCGGTAGCAAGATCCATTGTACTGTGGCTACTCGGTGAGACACCAGAATACAAAAAGAAAGGCAGGAGTAGGGGTTTTACCTCCTCACGAGGGCCCTGAACCTGGGTAGATCGTGTTGTTTGCATTGTTCTGTTCGTACTTCACGCGGCTACTCGTCGCGTGATCCCTCCCCGAGCACCTCCAGCGTCCTTCGTCCCCACATCTTTAGCCATCCCATGGCATCTGCCGTGACACCACCACGACAACTCCAAATCTTTTTTTTTCTTTTCTGAAAAATTAATAAAGCTCAAACAAAAAAAAATGTTTTGTGGGGGGAGGCAGCCAACCGGCCAGGCCCAAAGGCCCAACCGGTGGCCACCTACAAACCCATCCCACCTTCCTCGTCCCCTTCCTCCGTACAGGTGACGGAAGCAGCAGCAACCACCGCACCCACCCCATGCTCCCCTCCTCCTATACCTACCTGACGGGGGGATGCTAACCCGGTATGCCAGGCTCCGGGGAATAACCCGGCCCAAAGGATGGTATACAGGATCCGGCTGTGGTAAAGATGTTCGTGGAGGCCCAGGCTCTTGGGCCTAATGGCCCGGATTATGGATGTTGTAAAGGAAAATTAGGGTTAGCACGCCGTGTATGGGTAGGACCCGGGTGTGCCTTGTAAAGTAAGTTAGGGGGTACGAGTACTATATAAACCGACCCCCGGGTATAGATTGAGAGAGAGATCTAAGAACCCTAGCAATATCGTGTGGTATCGAGTATCCAGTGTAAACCCTAATCGAGTTATTATATCGAGAATAGAGATCCGGCGACTTCGATTGCCGGCTGTCAGATCAAGTTATACCATGTCTTCCCTTGAGCTAAACCCTCTCCCGAACGCCTGTGTCGACTTGCCCCAAGATCAGTTACCCCTGGTAACATCTGCCGTGATTATCCCACGACAGTTGGCGCCCACCGTGGGGCCTGCGTCCAAAGGTGTCTACATCACGGGAGAAGCTCGGAAGGGCATGGAGAATCTTGTCATCGGCGAGATCTACATCGACCACGAAGGAGAAAAGGTGGTGGACGATTCCGGCTGGGGGCCGGAGTCGGATCACCTCGAAACCGGATCCGTCGTAACAATCGGCCGGATCAACGTCTTCATCGGTATGGTATGTGCTTCCAATTCGGTCCCTGACAACGTTGGATCTGATTCTATGCCAGGAAAGGCCACGTCTATCCGATCAGATGATGAAGAATCAACGGGAACGACATATCCGGCAGAAGAACCCATCGCGGAGTGGGAACAGCCGGAGGAGCCGGCATGGACCCCATGCGACCGGGTCCAAGGAGAAGATGACACCGGGTCTATCCTGGATCTACTGGAAAACCGGTATGAGGAGAACGGTGAGGAGGAACAGCCCGAATTTACACCGGATATCGCGCGCCGAGTTGCAGCCTATGCAGCCCCCGCGGCCAACCAAGAAAACACAGCCGCGGCACCAGTCGGGGCGGCTCAGGCAGTGGCCCAGCAACAGGGCGCGGTTAACGGAGACCCGGTCTTGACCCGGGTCGATGGAGAGTCAGCATCGGTCACCAGTCGCGCAGCAGATGAGGAGCAACACGCCAACATGTTCGGGTTTCAAGCCAATCGGACACCAGGGGCGGGTCCCTCGAATCCGCGTCACCCGGCCCTGTTCGATAATAATTTGATTTTGGATCCTACAGTCCTCGCCACTGTTATCACCCCAGAAAACGCGGCAGAGCGTGTTAGAGATCTGGACGTGGCTCGTCGTGCATTGGAACAGCAAAGAAGGCAAGTGGAAGCAGATAGACAGGGGATGGCCACCCGACGGCGCGAGCTAGACGCGTTGGAAACCCGGCTTCGAGAGGAAACGTCCAGGATACATCAAAGGCACCACACCAGGTTGCCAGCAACGGGCGGGGTTATTAACCCGGCTAATTTGTTCATCACGCCTCAGGACCAACCGATACCAGTGGTGAACCAGGGAACCGCACCCCAACAGACAACAGCAGCGACACATCCGGCGAATGAGCGGACCGGGTTACCCCCACCGCAAACTAGAGTCACAACCGGCAACGACCTACTGCCGCCGCCACCATCACGATTCCGCACGCCAGCCGGCCACTACAACAATCCTATGGACAACGTATATGCGGCGACACTCGCATTGAATCAAATACCTGTGGGAGAGTCGCCCCATGCAGAGAAGACTCGGCAAGCCATCGAGCTGTTGCACACTGCGGTGGCGCAGCAAGCCAATTACCCGGATCACAGAAGCGGAATGCACGGGACGCCATATGTCAGCCAGCAGCAAGGGAATTTACAAACGAGTTCGGCGCGGCGGAGGGAAGAGCAGCAGCAAATGCCGCCTCCTCCCCGCGCTCAGGCAGTATCAGCAGCGCAGGCCGTCGTGGACAGTTCTAGGGCTCGGAGGGCCGCGGCCGGGTCTGCAGCGCATGGACCTCCCGCAGCACAGCGCCCAGACGCGCCCCCCGCGGCATCACACGTTTCCAGGGCAAGGCCGGCTTCAATCATTCTTGCGGGGCCCAAGTGTCTCTCGGACAATATTAGAGCTGAACCTTACCCGGAAAAGTTCAAAGAGCCAGGGAAAGTAGTGAATTATGAGCCAACCATGGATCCCGAAACATGGCTACGCAGTTACGAGATGGCAATGTCAATCCGCAACGCGTCCGAGAACCTCCAAGCCAAGTTCATGTATCTGATGATGTCTGAAGGAGCAGCAAAATTGTGGTTCACCAATCTACCAGAGGGATCGATCAAGTCTTGGGAGGAATTGAAGACCGCGTTTATCAAGCACTTTCACGGGACCTGCAGGAAATTATTCACCATCGATGATCTAGAGCGATGCGTCCAAAAGAAGGGAGAATCGGCGCGCAGTTGGGTGCGCCGGGTTATGGAGATACTTCACTCATCCACAGACATCCAGCCCAAGGATGCACTACAAGCCATGGCAAAAACATGCAAGTATATACCTTTAGTGCAAAAGTTAACTCGCATGAAGTCCAGTCGAAATGCGTCAGAAGTCACAATGGGAGAATTGATGGATGCGTGCAACAAACACGCTGCGACAGATACCACAGAAGAAGAAGCTGATGACAAGAAGACAAAAGCAAACACAAGCGGTAATGGAAGAACCGGCAACGGAACAGCGTCAGGAAACAATGGAAATAGTCAGAACAAGCGTCCCTTCGAAGGAGGCTCCGAGTTTGTCGCTAACACCGAAGCCGGGTCTTCAAGGCCAAGAGCAGAAGGAAATTTCAACGGAGGTAACCACCATGGAGGAAACTATCAAGGTCCACCAAGGCCGGGTAACAATTGGGACATATTCAGAATGGCATGTCCGAAGCACATCAGGAATGGCAGGCCAGCTAACCACTCCCTAGAACAATGCGCCGATTTGCAAAGATGAAAAAATGAGGAAGTGCACAGAGCTATGCGAGGTGCAGGGCGGGGAGGAGGACCGGGTCCAGGGGCAAACCCGGGCAACGGCCCACCCCCAGCTGGTAACCCGGCGGCTGGAAATCAAGGTAATAACCAAGGGGGGGCAGGAGGCTTCCAGGCTAACCCCAAACAATTGGGTCAATATCATGTGCATACCACAGGAGGATCTAACAAGGACAAAAAGATATTGAAGCAAGCAGTCAACTCAGTTTCGTTAGCCGTTCCGAGATACTTGAGATGGTCAGAACAGGAGGTAACATGGAGTAGAAGGGATCACCCAGAAAGAGTGGAACACCCAGGAGTCCTGGCACTAGTAGTCGCACCGCAAGTTAATGGGTACGAACTAAAGAAGGTTTTAATGGATGGTGGAAGCAGCATCAATATACTGTATTGGGAAACCTTCCTACGCATGGGTCTCAAGGAATCTCAACTGCAAAAAAGCTCAACAGTTTTTCATGGAATAGTGCCGGGTCATTCAGCATGCCCCGAGGGAAAAATCGCACTGGAGGTAGCTTTCGGAGAATCAAAGGATAACTATCGAATTGAGTGGCTCACCTTTGAGGTAGTGAAATTACGCAGCCCCTATCACGCGCTGTTTGGAAGGCCGGCTTATGCCAAATTCATGGCTAGGACGTGTTATGTATATCTACAGCTAAAAATCCCGGGTCCCAAGAAGACTATAACCATACACGGAAATCGAGACATAGCCGCTGAATGCGACGAAGGAGATGCAGCAATGGCCGAGCAAGCTTGCAGAAAGGAAGAACTCAAGCACTATCGGTCTCAAGCAGACCCGGAGGATATAGCCACATCAAAAAGGCCGAGTACTGAAGGCGAAAGAACAAAATTCAAGGCAACGCAAGATTCTAAAATGGTGGCCTTAATCGAGGATGATTCCCCCAAACGGCTTGCTGTAAAGGAAGAAGCCACACGTCCGCTTACAACCAGCCAGGTCATTGGAACACCCCACCCGGGTTGGCTAGCAAACCCGGTACTCATCAGGAAAAGATCCAACATATGGAGAATGTGCATTGGTCAAGCCAGACCGGGACCAGCGTTTATGATGAACTAAACAATGTAACGGGCAGCAGGTTTCAGACGCGCTCTTTTCCTACCCAGGGTACCTAAGGGGACTGGAAGGTTTTTAATGAGGCGGCCTGCTGATCCAAAATTTCTAGTATCAATAAAGAGATGGTTATCAAGTCCTATATCATCACACCCTGATTACAAGTAAGTAGTATCCCGGCGACATCGATAATTCAGTATCATCAAAAGCATCGATTGCATGTAGGTCTTGGGGGTTGGTTGCTCAGGTAACCAACCACTAACCCGAATGACCCGGCATAGATAGCTATAAGTTATAAGGGCCGATTCCTCGCAAACGAGCACGGCTGCAATCTTATGACTGGGCAAAGAAGCCAACTTTTCTTGACTTATCTTACTTAAGCTTGATGTGACTCGCACTAAAGTGGCATGATTCGTTCGCTTACGATTACAATCAGCCATGGAGCCCAATGGGACTTGCCTGACACTGTTCTCGTATGGATGTAACAACATGGTATCCACGCGAAAGCCGGCTTATAGTATAAGATAGTCAAAAGGGTCATCTAAACCACAAGTTTATGCAGAGTACAAGGCTGATAAGCCGGAAACTCAGTGATTATCAAGCATAACTTCAGTATTTACATGAGATGGTTTTAGGGTTTTGCCTTGGTAGGGAATGATTTGTCCTCTGAGAAAGGCCACACCCCCATGACTCGTCCTTTGGGTCATGGGGACTGGGGACTTCGCAACAGAAACAAACCACTTTGATACCAAGGTTCAAAACGGCCCTATCATCCGAGTCTTGGGAACTTCAAGAGAATTTCACTTATCAAAGCCCCTGGTCTCGGAAAAAAACGAGTCTTATGAAGGGAGCTAAAAAGAGAGATGGGTATCAAGAACAAGTTCAGAAGAACAGCAAAAAGTACGATTATCAAAAGGCTGGGAAAGCCGCGAAAATATGTCACCAAATAGAAGTATATTACAAGTTTTTGCATCGGTATCAGAAGTGCACAGGCGCACCATTAACAGAATAAAATAGCTCAAACAAAAAGGTCCCATGTGACTAAGGTATTATGACATCCTTACTCTACTCGGCCTCCTGAGCGCGATCTTCCGGGTCTTGCTCCTGGACCTGCTTCTTAGCTTTTTTGGCAGAGCCACCCGGACTCACCGCGCCAGGGCGGATAGGAGGAAGGACGGACGGTGTAGAGGCGGACGGCCCTGATTTTAAGTCGGCCTCCCTCTTCGCAGTTGCCTCCTTCTTCTTAGCTGAGTAATCAGCCCACTTCTCCAAGAGGTCAAAGGGCGGGGGTGCTTCCTCTGTGATAATCTTGTCATCAGCGTCATACGCAGTCATTAGTGTATTAAGGTTCAAGCTATCGGCTAGAGTGGTGGCAGAGGGGCGCACTGCCGACTGAATGGCCTTGAAATCCTTAGGCGTAAATTTGGCGCCATCCGCCTTGAACTCAGGAAACCCGGAGATTATCTTCGCCGGGTCAAGCTTCGGAAAGTAGGCTTTGGCCAAGGTCAAAGCCCGCACTATACCAGTACGGCAGGACGAACGCTTCCAGAGTTCAATCCAGCCGGGTACAGTGGAGCAGGCTTGGACAAGGTTCTCTTCACCCGGATAGGCTTCCGTGGGCCAATTAATGGCATTCAATATAAATTTTGTGCCGGCAAAGAAAGTCCGGAGCACAGTCTTCAGGGTCCTAACCTTGACAATAGCATCTTCCTCTGGAGCTGCAAGGTTCGCACCTATAGTGGAAACAGAAGCAAGAACGTATCAGTAGCAGCCGGGTATGAAATTAGTCGGCAGGCAAAAATTAGGCGGCAGGCAAAAACTTAGTCGGCAGGCAAACACTTACTAAGTAAGATCTGATAAGTATCGGAGACTTGATCCGATAACTTCTTCAAATCGGCCTGAGCGGCGAGGCACTTCTCCTTGTATTTGGAGACATCCTTCTTCAAAGTTTTCATATTATCCTCAAGGATTTCTCGGCGTTTTATCTCGGCAAGAAGGAGCTGTTCAGTCTTCAGCAAGGTTTCATCAGACCGAGTTACCTGTGCCTGTAAGTGTAAAAGGGTGCAAGAACCAGCTGAGTATTATGGCAAGAAAAATATGGTGAGAAGTACCAAGCATAACTTTTGCAAGTTATACTCGGAACTTGGGGACTAGATAGGGAATATAAGATAACAAGCGCTCTTACCTGGTGCTCTGCAGCCATGCGCTCTAAAGTCTCGCTCTCCGAAGCCTTCATGGTGAGAAGCTTGTCCATCAATTGTTCGAAAGTATCTTTATTCGTGTCAGAAGACCCGGGTCCTTGGAATTTCCTAGAAGAGGTTTTCTTCTTAGAAGGAAGTGGAACCCGGGTCATTTGCACGTTGGAATCCGACACTCCTTCTGCACCTAAGGCGGTGGTCTTTCTCTTGCTGGCAGGAGAAGCAATTGGATATTCGGTTTCCTGCTGGTCCGGTTTAGTCGGCGATGTTCGTTCTTCATCGCCAGACGCGGTTGCAGTTTTATCAGCCGGGTTCCCCTTACCCGGGCCCTTATCTTCCGAATCCTCTTGATCGCTGACAACGACCGTGGCCCTGTAGATGTTATCACAAAGCAGCTAAATATGCAGTCAGGAAAAGATGAAGAAGTACCGGAAAGTATCTGGAAGGGGATTTTACCCGGCATTCACCGCAAAGTCACAAGGAAATCCATCGTCAGACCCGGGGGAGGCTGGAAAATGTCAAGTTAAATATTATGCGAGAATGCTTCGAGGAAACCGTGCTAACCAAGAAAAGATAGAGCAAGTACCAGCTTGCCGAGTGGGGAGCGGTGAAGAACCCGGGTTAAGGGCGTCGTTACCCGGGTGATTTCGAGTCGACCTGCGCTTAGGCATGGGCGACCCCTTCAAGATTGACCAGTGGAATAACGTCAAGAAAGGTTCAAGAATATCATTACGGTAATACAAATTGAATGTGTGAAGGGGGATGAAACCTTGGAGGTGGCTCCTTGAGCTTTTCTTTTAGATCCGGCTTTGGTTGCCGGCTCCGGTTCTTCCTCATCACTGGCGGATTCTACCTTGCCGTCCGAATCTTCTTCCTCGTTATCTTCTTGTTCTGAATGTCATCAAGATTACGGTTGGAAATAAAGGGGTTACGGTGAGTCCAAACGAATCAAGTAAAACTCAAAGAGTACCTTCGTCTGAGTGAACAGCTTCTTGCTCCTCTGGACCTTCGGAGCTAGGGGGGTATTGGTGTTCCAAAAGTCGTCATCATCCTGAAAGGCGTTAAAGTACGGGTTATCAGTTGTATCAAGTGGAAAGAGCGAAAGTAAAGGCGTCAGAGTCGGGTTTTTACCTGGGGGGCCGGGTTTTCAAGTGTGAAGGGCTCTAACCCGGATATGTTCCGGATTACCTCGAGCTTTTCCGTAAGAAAACCCTTGATGGTCTTGAGAGTGTCGCCGGCTGCGAAGATGTTGTCAGAGTATCGTAGTGGATCAGAAGGTTCCCCAGAATACTCGCACATCAGCTTTGTACGGATGGAGTTGGGTTGAATTCTGAAGTCGACCCAGGTCTTCACTAGGTTGAGCCCAATGAGGCCCTGGGCTCTAAGAGTGGCGAGCTTGGCTAGCAGAGGTTGGATTGCCTCCCTATCTGAGTCAGGGGCAAAGGCACTAAATTTATCAGAGATGTCAAGAAGACCATCAGAATAACCCGGCAGTTTCTTTTGGCCGGATGGGGAAGTGTCCTGGCAGTAGAAATAAGAAAGCTGCCAGTGTTTGACATGAGAATTAAGGGTGCCGGCGATGCTGTCTTCTTCCGCCGGCCGTGTGTACGCACGTCTGACGGCGTCGACACCAGCAGCAACGCCAGCCGGCCCCTCCTCGAGCACCCACGGTGAGCACTCCCCTCGGGACCTTTCCCCTACCTCCCCCTTGCTCTGCGTGACCGCCGTCGCGCGGCACGAGCGTCACCGGCGTTTCCCCGTCGATCCCCGTCCGTCGTAGTCGATCTGCAGGGAAGTTCGTTTCAGTTCGTCAGGAAAACTCCGCGCAGATACAGTTGTTATTGCTCCAGATCCGTATCCACTCAACACCCGAGTAGCTAGCATAGTGGACTTGTTCCCTGTATCTCAGTGAGAGATCAAGGGTTCGAATCCCCCCCCCCCCCCCCCGGAGGCGCAAAGCCACCCCTTTTTCCTCCTTTTTCTTTTATTTCCCGAAATCCAGAAAAACAGATCTGAGCCTTTAATTGTAAAGTCAATAACAAATTGTATATTGCTCCAATTTCAATGATTCAAGTTTCTGTGGATTCAGAATCTTGTGCTCTTTCTATTAGTCACAAAGTTGCAACATGTTTCTGTAATAAATTTTGCACTAAATAATTAAATACAGAAAATGCAATAAAAATTGGAAACTTTGGGAATTCATAACTTGAGTTCTCTTCATCCAATTTGAGCAAACTTGGGCTCTAAAAATTTGTCTTAACAAACTCTACACATTGGTATTTTATTTGGTCACAATTGAATTAAATTTGAACATGTTTCCCTCTGTTTACTAAAAAGGGCAGAATAAAATACTTATGAAGAATTGCATAATAAATTCAATAATAATCCAAAAATTATGTTTAATAGCTCAAAATGTTCAGTGAAACATTTGCTACATGTTTTCAACCTTTTCAATACAATTTGTTTACTGTTTTTCCTAATTAAAAGTGGTGCAATAATTCAATGCTTTAATTAAACCTTTTAAATTGCAAAATTCATAACTTGGGCAATTCAAATCCAATTCCAACAGGTAAAATATGTTTTACATCCCATTTTTCATGAACTTTGAAAATATCAACTTTGTTTTCTGTTTTGAACAATTTAAATTGCTGAAAACAACTATTTCTTAATTAATGCATTTAAAATTGTCAATTTAATGACTTGCTCATCTAAAATCCAAATTCAACAAATGAAATATGTATTCCATCTACAATTTTGTGCTCTTTCCAAATATAAATTTTGTTATCTGTTTTGAACATTTAAAATTGGTGAAAACAACCAATGTTTGTTTAAATCATTTAAAATGCCAAAGTTCATAACTTAATAAATAAAATTCCAAACTTGGTAAACAACATATCAAACTGAAGCTATTGTTGTTTTCTTATTGTTTTCATCATCCATGCATCATTCTAATCAACTTTCACATGATGGTTATTTGTAGATCATTTAATCCAACATTAATTCATGGGCTTTTCCAGATGCAATCCAGATTGCATATGGGCCATTTAAATATGTTTACCATGTCAACTAGTTCATCTTTGATGCATCCTTAAACTTGTCATGCATCCATATCTTGATCATGCTGGATCTTTTGCCGTAGAAGTAATTGTTGCATCCGGTGTTTGTTCTAGTTCGTTGCTTCTTCACGGATAGGACGTTGAGATGATGTGAGCAACGACAAGTTCTTCGGATGTACCTCTACTTGCTGGATTCCAGGCAAGTATACTCACTAGCTACCTATGGCTGCCTTTCATCACTTGTTACCGATTCTTCCCGTTGCCTTTATTCTAGCCTTATGATTCGATGCTTGTGTCTCGATCCTATCATATGTTTACCTTGCCACCATGATATAGCCTTCCCTCCACTTCCTATCAGCTGTTGTTTGTTTACCTTGTTGGCCCTTGTGTCGTAGTTCCATGCTTAGTGTTGTTTGCGCTCAAGTCTTGTTGTCCGTCTTATCACCTGTTTAGTTTGATAGTTGGGTTTCAACTTAATCAACAACATGTTAATGTTTTGGGTAATAATAATTTGATGATAAGGCACCGGCAGGAGGCCCGGCGTGGTTTTGAGGCCTGCTAGTGTCGACCTTAATTAGGAACAGGGTCTTGTCCTCCGATCCATGATGAGCGCACTAACCGCATGTGGGAAGCGAGTATGGGCGCCCCCCCGCAATTCTGATTCGATTCGCATCTCGTCCAAATCGCCTCATTTAGTTCGGGTTTTCCATTTGCCGCATGCATATGCAGGTGC
Source organism: Alopecurus myosuroides (assembly GCA_028641055.1). Lineage (NCBI taxonomy): Eukaryota > Viridiplantae > Streptophyta > Magnoliopsida > Poales > Poaceae > Alopecurus > Alopecurus myosuroides. Next base: position 242,656,008 of record CM054063.1, read on the forward strand.
GAACCCTTGGCGCCAGGGTGGTAACTTTTGTAGTCGGCATTTAGGGAGACACGTTCTTAGAGTGCTATGAGGGTCCCCTTTTCTTCGTGGGGCTTGATTAGCCGTGCGCTCAATTGCACGGGGTTCTTTGGGCTTGATGCGAAGAAGAGTTGGGTTGTGTTGAGTGGCCTGCTTGGTGGGTTTGCTCCCCGCCTGGCGGGTTATTCTTACGTGTACGGCCAAATTGGTGCATCCCTGTAGGGTTAAATCTTCTCGAGAAGCCGTGTTGTCCGCGGTTATGGATGACTTGGTGAAAGTGCTGGCTAACAAGTACTCAGACAACTTACACTTAACGATGATAACTTGACTAGTAATATAGATTACCTCCACCATAAAAAATGAATGTCACCTTAATCAACAGTGTGAGTTTCCTTGGGTTGCTTCCTTAGTAGGGGGTAACACTGGATGGGTATTGTTTGGTGAGTAGTAATAGTTGGTTCTGATACGCTATCTTATCCCTTTCTTTTAGCCGGATGTTGTAGCGCGTCTCTGTAGTTAGTTAGAGCAGCCCGCTGCCGCTCCTTTGCAATAATCCCTTCCTTTCCGTTGTACCCAAAGTATTTGTATCTTGTGATGATTGGTTACGCTGGTATCTTGTGAGTATGGTTTACCCACTTGCCAGTACTTAACCGTACTGACCCACGAATCCATTTCGTGGCTGCATATTCCATATTGCAGTCAACAGGTTTGAAGTCTGACGACGTTAGCTTGGGAATCCCTCCGGCTTGGCCTGGGCAGGGATTGGACGCCATCGGTTATCTTCAGGACTCTTAGTCCAATTTGTATCTTGTCCGTAGTCAGACGCTATGTTGTTTCTTCCGCTGTTATTTGGATCTTTGTATTGTATCAGTTGTATTCTTGACTCTTTTGAGTCGTCTTGTATATATCTTTTCTGTTGTTGTTGCGGAATATTCGTGAACTGTTGTAATGTTATCACAAGTGGCAACCTGGAATCGGTTATTATGTGGATTTTGGCGGAAATGCTGAAATCTGCATAGTGCCCGATCTTGGGGCGTCACAAATGGTATCAGAGCATGGTTTCTGATTCCCAAAGTTGTTTCGATACCAATGGTTATCGAAGCAACGGGTCCGCAAAGCCTGTAGGATAACCTCGCTAACGGTCGTGTTTCTAGAGTGTCAAAAACTATTTCTGCTAACCATGTTTTGGAAACCTCTCGATAGGATTCTTGTTTTCTCCTTATCTCTATTCTATTTCTCCTCCCATCTTATTTGTTTTGGAGTCTCTCTCCCTCTCAATATTTCAAAGTTTTAGGATCCTAGTGGGTGGACGTTTTCTGAGCCTTTTAACCTAATAGGTTCGATCATCGGAAGATTCCTGGTGGGAGAAGATCGTCATCAACCCAAGCAAGAATCTCTTGTTAGTGGTGTCGAGAAACTTTTGTTAGTGGTGTCGAGGAGATCAACTGGAAGCATGAAGAATCGATAGTCGAACTTCTTTCCCCTCCCGGGTTAGTGGGTGGATTGCGAGGGCGCAATCCCTTGTTAGTGGTGTCGTCTGTAACGGCCGGGAATTTTTCCCAACTAGAATTTGTTGCTTGTTTTTCTTTTTGCATCGCATGGCATAATGCATCATCATGTATTCAAAACTTGCAAACTAATTAATTGAAATTCATCAACTCTTGTTTTCTAAAATTTCTAGAAATTTATTGGATGCCTAAATCTATTTCTATTAGCACTCCAAATCTTTTTTTTTTCTTTTCTGAAAAATTAATAAAGCTCAAACAAAAAAAATGTTTTGTGGGGGGAGGCAGCCAACCGGCCAGGCCCAAAGGCCCAACCGGAGGCCACCTACGAACCCAGCCCACCTTCCTCGTCCCCTTTCTCCGTACAGGTGACGGAAGCAGCAGCAACCACCGCACCCACCCCATGCTCCCTCCTCCTATACCTACCCGCGAGGCGCCCTAACCCTAGCCTTCCTTCCTCTATTTCCCTCTCCAGCGCCGCCATTTTCCCCTCCCTCTCCCTTCTCCCTCTTCCCCAATTTCTCCTCTGAAATTTCTTGTCTGAACCGGAGCACCTCCATGGTCGTGACTTGGAGGTCGGGGCGCTGTCTCTCTGCTCTCCGTCGGGCCGTGTTCGTCGCCGCAATGGAAACCCCGTTGTCCCCTCTCCGTCCTCGACATCTCGCTGTAAGAGGAGGAGCCCGGAGCCGCCGGCGACGCTGTCTTCTTCCGCCGGCCGTGCGTACGCGCGTCTGACGGCGTCGACACCAGCAGCAACGCCAGCCGGCCCCTCCTCGAGCACCCACGGTGAGCACTCCCCTCGGGACCTTTCCCCTACCTCCCCCCTTGCTCTGCGTGACCGCCGTCGTGCGGCACGAGCGTCACCGGCGTTTCCCCGTCGATCCCCGTCCGTCGTAGTCGATCTGCAGGGAAGTTCGTTTCAGTTCGTCAGGAAAACTCCGTGCAGATACAGTTGTTATTGCTCCAGATCCGTATCCACTCAACACCCGAGCAGCTAGCCTAGTGGCTCTGTTCCCTGTATCTCAGCGAGAGATCAAGGGTTCGAATCCCCCCCGAGGCGCAAAGCCACCCCTTTTTCCTCCTTTTTATTTTATTTCCCGAAATCCAGAAAAACAGATCTGAGCCTTTAATTGTAAAATCAATAACAAATTGAATATTGCTCCAATTTCAATGATTCAAGTTTCTGTGGATTCAGAATCTTGTGCTCTTTTTATTAGTCACAAAGTTGCAACATGTTTCTGTAATAAGTTTTGAACTAAATAATTAAATACAGAAAATGCAATAAAAATTGGAAACTTTGGGAATTCATAACTTGAGTTCTGTTCATCCAATGTGAGCAAACTTGGGCTCTAAAAATTTGTCTTAACAAACTATACACATTGGTATTTTATTTGGTCACAATTGAATTAAATTTGAACATGTTTCCCTCTGTTTACTAAAAAGGGCAGAATAAAATACTTATGAAGAATTGCATAATAAATTCAATAATAATCCAAAAAATTATGTTTAATAGCTCAAAATGTTCAGTGAAACATTTGCTACATGTTTTCAACCTTTTCAATACAATTTGTTTACTGTTTTTCCTAATTAAAAGTGGTGCAATAATTCAATGCTTTAATTAAACCTTTTAAATTGCAAAATTCATAACTTGGGCAATTCAAATCCAATTCCAACAGGTAAAATATGTTTTCCATCCCATTTTTCATGAACTTTGAAAATATCAACTTTGTTTTCTGTTTTGAACAATTTAAATTGCTGAAAACAACTATTTCTTAATTAATGCATTTAAAATTGTCAATTTAATGACTTGCTCATCTAAAATCCAAATTCAACAAATGAAATATGTATTCCATCTACAATTTTGTGCTCTTTCCAAATATAAATTTTGTTATCTGTTTTGAACATTTAAAATTGGTGAAAACAACCAATGTTTGTTTAAATCATTTAAAATGCCAAAGTTCATAACTTAATAAATAAAATTCCAAACTTGGTAAACAACATATCAAACTGAAGCTATTGTTGTTTTCTTATTGTTTTCATCATCCATGCATCATTCTAATCAACTTTCACATGATGGTTATTTGTAGATCATTTAATCCAACATTAATTCATGGGCTTTTCCAGATGCAATCCAGATTGCATATGGGCCATTTAAATATGTTTACCATGTCAACTAGTTTATCTTTGATGCATCCTTAAACTTGTCATGCATCCATATCTTGATCATGCTGGATCTTTTGCCGTAGAAGTAATTGTTGCATCCGGTGTTTGTTCTAGTTCGTTGCTTCTTCGCGGATAGGACGTTGAGATGATGTGAGCAACGACAAGTTCTTCGGATGTACCTCTACTTGCTGGATTCCAGGCAAGTATACTCACTTGCTACCTATGGCTGCCTTTCATCACTTGTTACCGATTCTTCCCGTTGCCTTTATTCTAGCCTTATGATTCGATGCTTGTGTCTCGATCCTATCATATGTTTACCTTGCCGCCATGATATAGCCTTCCCTCCACTTCCTATCAGCTGTTGTTTGTTTACCTTGTTGGTCCTTGTGTCGTAGTTGCATGCTTAGTGTTGTTTGCGCTCAAGTCTTGTTGTCCGTCTTATCACCTGTTTAGTTTGATAGTTGGGTTTCAACTTAATCAACAACATGTTAATGTTTTGGGTAATAATAATTTGATGATAACGCACCGGCAGGAGGCCCGGCGTGGTTTTGAGGCCTGCTAGTGTCGACCTTAATTAGGAACAGGGTCTTGTCCTCCGATCCATGATGAGCGCACTAACCGCATGTGGGAAGCGAGTATGGGCGCCCCCCGCAATTCTGATTCGATTCGCATCTCGTCCAAATCGCCTCATTTAGTTCGGGTTTTCCATTTGCCGCATGCATATGCAGGTGCGAACCCTTGGCGCCAGGGTGGTAACTTTTGTAGTCGGCATTTAGGGAGACACGTTCTTAGAGTGCTATGAGGGTCCCCTTTTCTTCGTGGGGCTTGATTAGCCGTGCGCTCAATTGCACGGGGTTCTTTGGGCTTGATGCGAAGAAGAGTTGGGTTGTGTTGAGTGGCCTGCTTGGTGGGTTTGCTCCCCGCCTGGCGGGTTATTCTTACGTGTACGGCCAAATTGGTGCATCCCTGCAGGGTTAAATCTTCTCGAGAAGCTGTGTTGTCCGCGGTTATGGATGACTTGGTGAAAGTGCTGGCTAACAAGTACTCAGACAACTTACACTTAATGATGATAACTTGACTAGTAATATAGATTACCTCCACCATAAAAAATGAATGTCACCTTAATCAACAGTGTGAGTTTCCTTGGGTTGCTTCCTTAGTAGGGGGTAACACTGGATGGGTATTGTTTGGTGAGTAGTAATAGTTGGTTCTGATACGCTATCTTATCCCTTTCTTTTAGCCGGATGTTGTAGCGCGTCTCTGTAGTTAGTTAGAGCAGCCCGCTGCCGCTCCTTTGCAATAATCCCTTCCTTTCTGTTGTACCCAAAGTATTTGTATCTTGTGATGATTGGTTACGCTGGTATCTTGTGAGTATGGTTTACCCACTTGCCAGTACTTAACCGTACTGACCCACGAATCCATTTCGTGGCTGCATATTCCATATTGCAGTCAACAGGTTTGAAGTCTGACGACGTTAGCTTGGGAATCCCTCCGGCTTGGCCTGGGCAGGGATTGGACGCCATCGGTTATCTTCAGGACTCTTAGTCCAATTTGTATCTTGTCCGTAGTCGGACGCTATGTTGTTTCTTCCGCTGTTATTTGGATCTTTGTATTGTATCAGTTGTATTCTTGACTCGTTTGAGTCGTCTTGTATATATCTTTTCTGTTGTTGTTGCGGAATATTCGTAAACTGTTGTAATGTTATCACAAGTGGCAACCTGGAATCGGTTATTATGTGGATTTTGGCGGAAATGCTGAAATCTGCATAGTGCCCGATCTTGGGGCGTCACAAACTCTTTTACGTCTTGCAACGTTTAGCATTTAGTCTTATAGATGTTTACTTTACGAACATGATTTATATTAACATATCCATCAATTATGGAATATGGTCATAGTTTGAACAATCTCATTTGTTCTCACAAAAGTCCAGAAAAAAATAACAACTTATTAATTTCTTAAAATAAATCTTGAATGGTTGGTTCGATACGACAATGAACGCAATAACACTTTATTTCTGTTCTTGTCATAATCGATTCCACATATATTACTAGTTCCTTTTAGGACCTTGTATTTCTTGCATTGCGTTGCTTTGTATGACAACTCATACCAACCAATGTGGTATCAAAATACCAAAAAATACTTTGTTAACTAGTAATACATCTATAACTTGTATATCAAGCATATACTCCTGAGCTGGACTTTTCCAGTTATCTTCTTTTTCTGCCATATACCCTTTTGTAATTCTATTTTCAATATTCCCTTTCCTTTATAGAAGAGTCATTCAACATCAAACAATGCTAGTCGTACTAGCTCATTTTCTTTGGCGTGTTAGTCATATACTATCACCCATGGAGTCATACTTTGAGTTTGATTGTTCTACTAATATCACCATATTAATAGTATTCTTCTAGATTCCACTCTTAGCAATCTCCAAGTAAGGTAAACAACTTTACCCATACTTTTAATCCATCCCATCATAACAATTTTGTGATTAAGCTACTATAGCTTGAAGGAAGAAATTTAGAGGATAGTTTTTAGCGCCCAAATTCTTGGAATATTCAAACGCCTAGCGTCTTGAATCATTGCATATATTCAGATAATATAAACAAACATTATCATGCTAAATTATACTCAGTCATGTTGCCACAAATAAGTTTCTAGATATCAATATATCTTTCACTTGATTGTTTCTGAAAACAACTCTTTTCAAATCCCAAATCACCTTGATCAACAAAACATTCTTTTGAAGATAAAGTAATATGGAAGCAACCATGACTCTGGATTCTAAGTAGGAATTATTTTTTTCTCTAGATCAATCAATCATTAACCATATGGAGCTAGGTAGGAAATACCAAAAATCTACAATAGGACTCAATTTCAAATTTCACTAATACGGTACCAATCTTAAATGGTATTTACCAGATCATAACAGTTATATCTCAATTAACAATCTAAGTGTAAGGTAGTTATGTGGATGCCAATGAATACTACAATTTGTGCAAATTCACTTTGATTTGTTGTTCATGATAAATAAGTTCAAGTTAATTCAAAATTAAACGATGAACTCCCACTCAAAAACAACATCCCTCTTAGTCATGTTTAGTGATTACACGAACCAAATTCACTACACCAAAACCGATCATCACGTGAGATGATGTAGCTTCAAAGGCGAACATCGAGATGTTCATCATATCATCCATATGACTCATGCTTTACCTTTCGGTTACGTGTTCCGAGGCCATGTCTGTACATGCTAGGCTCGCCAAGTAGAACCGTAGTATTGCGTGTGTTTCAAGGCCATGTCTGTACATGCTAGGCTTGAAAACACCCGTTGTATGCGAACGTTGAGTCTGTCACACCCGATCATCACGTGGTGTCTCGAAACGACGAACTTTCTTAACGGTGCATACTTAAGGAAGAGCACATTATTATCTTGATATTAAGTGAGAGGGATAATCTTATAATGCTACCGTCGCTATCTAAGAAAAACAATATGCATAAAAGGATTAACATCATAGACATCACATGTAAGGATAACGTGATATGATATGGTCCTTCTTGCACTTGATCTCCATCATGTGCATCATGGTATGATCTCCATCATTCCACCGGCGTGGTACCAAGTACCATGGCACCCAATCTTGATTGTCCATCAATAAGAAGACAATCAAATGGATACCTTTCGGTATATCAATAATTTACTAAATATATCATCTCATAATAAAATTTGTAACATTGACCATATCAAATCACATGCCCAGCAAAAACTAGTTAGACGCCTCTAATTTATTTTTGCATATTTTACGTGACTTAGGGATTTCGAGGATAGAACCGTTCATACCTACGAACATCAACCACAACGTTGATAAATACATTTTTAACAACCCTTCGTAGATTAGATCTTAACTACAGTAGGAGAAACGGACACCCCCTTAGCCACAAGTGAGACAACTCTCGCGTACATAGTACACGTAAACTTAGTCTGGGGCAGCTTCATCCTACTATGCCACTAAGATCATAAAATACTCAAGGAGGCAATAACATGATCATCAACGTCCACGTACTCATATGTGTTCTACCCGTACAAAACATCTACGCATAGATCCGGCTCTGATACCACTGAAGGGGTCGTTGCATAGAAAACAAAAATTTTCCTACGTGAGAGACACCCGAAAGGCCAAGATCTAATATAGGAGACGAAGTGTAACGGGCATAGAGAGGGTTAAGGAAAACACATACCCTCGAAGACACAAAGCGTTACGAGATCAAATCTTGTTGTTTGCGTAGTCGTACTCACACCGATCCTGATAGCGAGAAGATGTGCACCGCAATCTGGTGGTGCCTCCGTGATCGGTCACACGTACGGTTGATGACGACCTCTGTTCCCTCGATCCAGCGGGGAGGCGGAAGTAGAGGATCCCTCAGAACTCCAGCAGCACGACGGCGTGGTGGTGAAGAAGAATCCCACGGTCAGGGCTTCGCCAAGCCGGAGACCATGGAATGGAGCAGTGGGTGGAGGGAAAAGGGAGTAGGCAAGTGTGTGGAGGAGGGAGAGCTCTCACCCTCCTTTTATAGGAGAGGGGGGAGGCAGCCGAAGGGGGGTGCGGCCAGCCCCATGGTGTGCCCCCACCTCTTCCCTCATGATGTGAGTGGACACTCCACTCACACCCACTAATTTTCCTTTAAAACCCCACTTAGAAAATCCAAGAGTTTTCCTTTAATAAATAAATAAAACATTTTTATTTCTTTATTTCAGCATTTTGTTAATTCTATTAACAAACATTTTCATATAGCACCTCGAATCATTTGTTAATTCTATTAACAACCATTCGACGAAAAACCCCTTGAACTATTTCAATTTTCCCCGAAACAATTTCGGTGCTGTCTAAAACATTCTTCAATATTCCGTATCCTCTCAAACGCGTCATCGAACCTTAAGTGTGTCACCCTACGGTTCGCAAATAAGATAGACATGATCGAGACTCCTCTCCGATCAATAATCAATAGCGGGATCTGGAGATCCATGATGACTCCTATATATTCAACGATGACTATCGTGATCGTGTGAACCATCAACATTGTGAACTATTCCCTTTGTCTCGCGATATTTTACTTGTCCGAGATTCGATCGTTGGTATCAACCATACCTTGTTCAATCTCGTTACCGACAAGTACTCTTTTCTCGTTCCCGTGATATAACATCCTTGTGATCATATCACGTGCTTGCAAGCGGTTTCGATGTGATATCACCGAGAGGGCCCAGAGTATATCTCTCCGTCATTTGGATGGACAAATCCCACTCTTGATCCATGATCCTCAACTAATACTTTCTGAATACTTAACGACATCTTTATAGTCACCCTGTTATGGTGTGACGTTTGATGACATCAAAGCACCCTTCCGGTATCAGCTATTGACATGATCTCATGGTCTAAGGAATAAGTTACTTCGTATGTTTGATATAACAATGTAAACTAAATGACTTGATCGATTGCTATATTCACTTTGGGTATATGTTCATCACATCATTCTTCTAATGATATGACCCCGTTATTAACAACATCCAATGTTCATGATCAGGAAACCTTGATCATCTATTAATCAACGAGCTAGTTAAAAGAGAGGCTTTACTAGGAACCATTGTTTGTTTATTAAACACACATGTATCAACGTTTCCGGTTAACACAATTCTAGCATGAGAAATAAACATTCATCATAAACAAGGAATAAGATAATAACCATTTTATTATTGCCTCTCGGGCATATTCCGTTCATCTGGTGCAAAATATGACCGTGTTCTTTGATGGGTGTGAGTTTCATCACATACACCGAGCTGAGAATGATGCGGCTAATACACTGTCCAAGTTGGGGTCTTCTCGACAGTTTATCCCGCCTGGGATCACCTTGGAGCATTTGAGAAAGCCTTCCATCAAGCTGTCTCCCAACTCGGAATCCATCTTCATTCCATCTCTGCCAGGATCAGAAGCCGTCCCCATGGAAATTGATTGGGAAAGTGTAAAGGAGAACCCGGGGACTGTCGTCTCCAACCCGGGGACTGCAGTCTGCAACCCGGGGACTGCCCCTCCTGACTCGGGGGCTGTTGTATTCATTGAGGGGATTATTTCTCAGTACTCGGGGACTCGGGGACTCGTCCTCAACCCAGATCAAGTAATGGTGGCTGATCCAATGGAGATAGATGAACCTGTGTTCCCTGTCCGGTCCACGCCGAGCTGGGTTGTGCACATCTTGTCCTTCCTGATGGATGGCACCCTTCCAAGTGACGAGGTCACAGCCCGGCAGATACAGAGAAGATCCAAGGGTTACACCATCATCAACCAGGAGCTACACAGAAGGAGCCCTACTGGCGTGCTGCAACGCTGTGTTGAGCTAGAGGAAGGAGAAGAGATCCTCAGAGAAATACACCAAGGAGAATGCGGGCACCATGCCTCTTCTCGGGCTCTAGTCCACAAGGCTTTTCGGCATGGATTCTTTTGGCTCACTGCCTTGTGACAAGCTGAAGATCTAGCGAGAAAGTGCAATGGATGCCAGAGGGTTGCAAGCAAGATTCATATGCCAACATCCGAGTTGAAGACCATTCCTATTACCTGGCCATTTGCTGTCTGGTGCTTGGATATGGTAGGCCCTTTCAAACCAGCTAGAGGCAACATGACTCACATTTTGGTCATGGTTGATAAGTTCACCAAGTGGATTGAGGTCAAGCCTATCCGGAAGTGTGATGGAGTCACGACTGTGAGTTTTCTGAAGGATGTCATTCTGAGATACGGGTACCCGCACAACATCATCACTGATAATGGCACAAACTTTGCTGAGGGTGCGTTTGCAAGATTCTGCAAGGAGAAGCGAATCTGGCTAGATGTTGCATCAGTTGAGCATCCGGCCTCCAATGGGCAAGTTGAAAGAGCAAATGGCATGGTCCTATCCGGGATAAAGCCAAGGCTAATTGAGCCATTATAGCGAACCCCTGGTTGTTGGCTAGACGAGTTGCCGGCGGTGTTGTGGAGTCTCAGGACTACCCCTAACCGATCAACCAGATACACACCATTCTTCCTGGTATATGGAGCTGAGGCCGTGTTGCCCACTGACCTTGAGCATGACTCACCCAGAGTAACACTCTACACTGAAAAAAGAGGCAAGAGAAGCCCGAGAAAATGACGTTGACCTGCTAGAAGAAGCAAGAGAGTTAACTCTGTCACGTTCAGCCATATATCAGCAAAGTATGAGGCGCTATCATAGGCGGAAAGTAAACCCAAGGGTTTTCCGAGAAGGAGACATGGTCCTTAGGCTCGTGCAGCGCACCGCCGGGATGCATAAGCTATCCCCTCCGTGGGAAGGGCCTTCTATTGTGAGCAAGGCTCTGCACAATGATGCCTACTATCTCGTTAACGCACAGGCACCGCAGAAGAACAGGCCGGATAGAGCCGGAGAGGAATCCAAGTTCCTTGGAATGTAGATCTACTTTTCCGTTTTCATTCATGAGCAAACATTGTATGTATTTCCTCAACCGAGTTAAAATTCAAGTCGGCACTCCAAATTCAAACTCGGGCACTGCCCTTACCAGACTTGTTCAGTGTTATCTACTTTGTTTACTTTGCCTACTCGGTTGATCTACTTAGAATTTAACATGCATATCTAGTAATGTGTTTAAACCCAAGACCCAACTCTTCGACTCTGCTGCTGTCCGCAACCCGGCTTCATGGCAAGCAAGAGAACAAGCCAAAGGTCAATGAACACACGAAAATTTGCTAAGGAAAAGAGAAGTGTAGCAACCGAGTAGGGTGTCTTTTACTTTTGTGTTTTCTTTTCGGCTAAGTGGTGGGCAGTGTTAACATGCAGGTTTCTAAGTGGTTAAGTATCTGAAACTTGATTCTGGAAATCTTGTGACTCAACTACCAGAAAAGTCACAAGTGGCAGGTAAGAGCAAAGACAATAGAATTAACTGAATGAAAAAAGAAACTCGGGGACTCACATCTTAAAGCAATCCGGCATTAAGCCATTCTTGCTAAAAAGTGAACTAAATAAAAATGAGTAGCATAAGGGACCATAAGAGTATTGGTTACATCTGCGCCCGGCATCCCGGGGATCTGATAAATTGTTCAAGGATAAAGTGCAGGACTTAGGCAACAGTCGATGAAGTATCATCCGTCGCGGAAAAGAGGACCTAGATCCAAGGCCGCAAAGTCCGCGAGCCAGCCTGCTAAGATGCCGCTCCGTGTTCAGGACGGCCCACCTACATCTAAGCATACGCCGAAGGTGCATGTGATTGGTCAACCTATGCTTAACCAGAACAAGCTCAAGGTCGCAAGTGGGGATATGCGGAGTTTGCATGACAGCATTCTTTATCTTGAATCGCGCCTTATTGAATCCAAGGATCCATCATACCCGGTTTTCATTGCCATGGTGCCAAAGGACTTGGGCTTCGTCGAATCAACCGGCACGGATAGGATAGTACTACGGTTTTCGGACATCTTTGATATGTTCCATAGCAATCCGCTGCACTACTCCATGGTCCGCCTATACTCGCTCGGTCTGGCGGTGCAAGTCAGCATGGATAATACACCAGGCATCGCGATAGCGGACCCCTTCTACATGTGCCACGACGTGTTGTGCTCCATTGGGAACCACGTAGTCGCGTCGACATATCTCCGGGACTTCATGCTGGCGAACCAGACCAAGGATTACATCCTCGTGCCTTACTTTGCCGGGTAAGTCAATATGCTTAGCCGAATCGAAAGTGATTTTCTTTAGATTTTCATCGCTCCTTTCCAACACTTTGTTTGGATTGTTCCGCGCAGATATACACAATGCACACTCATCTGTATTTGTATCAGTCATTCGCATGCCACGTATCTCGACTCAGGGAGTGCAGTGAAGAAAGACTACTCCAACGTGAAGAAAGTTTTGAATAACGCTCTCACCGGCTACCACGCAAAGGGGGTAGAATCGCTAGGGAGAAGGTCGTTCAGGGCGCTCGGGTGTTCACCCACACGACGACTTTCGCGTGCGTCAAGCAGCCGGCAGGCAGTAACAGAGACACCTACTATGTCCTCCATCATATGCGGGCGTACATACGGGATCAACAGTACCTTACCCTGCCTAGTCAAGTCCAAGAATGGGCCTCGCGCTTGTCGATGGTCGGCGATGACAAGGTTAGAGAAGAGATATATGATACCCAGAAGTGTTTTGCCACGAAAATCGTTCATGACGTGGTGAACAAGAGCGGGACATTCCACTGCCGATTCGCCATGCCGAACCTCGACATAGATACCTACCTAGCAACTGCATGTGACGACAGGCCCTTCATCACTCCGAAGGGCTGTCCCGTTGTAATCCCCGGGCGGATGAATCAGAAGGAGTGAGAACTATTGTAAGGCTTGCTACATTTTCCGAAATTATTAAACTCAACCGTTAGGGTTATGAATCGTCCATCGTGTAACCAATGCTAAATTATGTCAATGCTTTATTATCTTGCTTTTTATTATTGCGGTCCTACTTGTGATGTTCGTTCGATCTCTTCAATAAATGCCGATGATTAAAAGAGTTGGTTCACACTCAGATGGCCTAGGTGGTCCGGTGCGCCTTGTGATTTTCACAAAATTTTGATCTTGTGCATCCCACTTGGCGCAGCGGCACCACCTAGGCCGCTTGTATGTGTCCACCCTAAATATGAGGCACACATCGTTACGGTTATGAATCGTCCATTCTGTAACTGATGCTCAATTATGTCAATGCTTGATTATCTTGCTTTTATATTATTCCGGTCCTATGTTCGTTCGATCTTTTGTAGAAATGCCGATGATTAAAAGAGTTGGTTCATACTCAGATGGCCTAGGTGGTCCGGTGCGCCTTGTGATTTTCACAAAATTTTGATCTTGTGCATCCCACTTGGCGCAGCGGCACCACCTAGGCCGCTTGTATGTGTCTACCCTAAATATGAGGCACACATCGTTACGGTTATGAATCGTCCATTCTGTAACTGATGCTCAATTATGTCAATGCTTGATTATCTTGCTTTTATATTATTCCGGTCATATGTTCGTTCGATCTTTTGTATAAATGCCGATGATTAAAAGAGTTGGTTCACACTCAGATGGTCTAGGTGGTCCGGTGCACCTTGTGATTTTCACAAAGTTAGGATCTTGTGCATCCCACTTGGCGCAGCGGCACCACCTAGGCCGCTTGTATGTGTCCACCCTAAATATAAGGCACACAGACCGATGACCATCTTGTTCCTGTTAAGAGGTACTACAGGAGGTGGTGATCCGGGGAAAGGAACGAATACGAGGGTTTCTGGATTTCTTTCGAACTAAATAATGTCACATATGTAATATGGTTTATGAGATCCGAAAGAAATTGAACCCTTTGGTGCACATTTGTAATGGTGACATTCCTCAGAAATCCCGTCTGGGGTTATGAACAATGTCGCCGTTATGGATGTGCACAAAAGGGTCCAATTTTTTCCGGATCTCACTATATTACATATATGATTTTGTTTAGTTTCAAAGATTTCCAGAAACCCTTCCTTCCCCCGCATCGCCATCACGTGTACTTACCTCGTAACAGGCACAAAATGTGAAGGTACAACTTCACATCAAGGCCCGATGACCATCTTGTTCCTGTTAAGAGGTACTACAGGTGGTGGTGATCCGGGAAAAGGATGAAGATGAGGGTTTCGGTTGGAACTAAGGAACGTCGCATATGTAATATTATTGTTAGTGAGATCAGAACTGAGTTGCACCGTTTGGTACATATACGTAATGGGGATATTTTTCATAGCCCCGGACGGGGCTATGGAGAATGTCCCCATTATGCATGTGCACGAAATGGTCCAACTTTTTTCGGATCTCACAAACACTTACGTATGTGATTTTGTTTAGTTTCAACGAAGTTCAGAAACCCTTGTCTTTATCCTTCTCCGGATCGCCATCACGTGTACTACCTCGTAACAAGCACAAGATACAAAGTTCAGAAACCCTTGTCTTTATCCTTTCTCCTTTTACTATTTATTACAGACATGTTTAAAACTATTGTTTTTGGTTTTCTTTCTTGTCATTACAGATGCCGAGGTGCTACGTGGTGTTTAGAGGCAGGGTTCCAGGAGTCTACGATCACTGGGAAGACTGCTTCGAGCAGGTGAACAAGTTCAAAGGGAATGCCTACAAATCCTACAACACAAGAGTGGCGGCGGAAGCTAGGTGGTTCATCCATCTCGAGGAACAGAAGAAGAAGAAGAACAACAACAAGTGGATGAAGACCATCGCCGCCGCTCTTGTCACCGTCGCCTCGCTCGTCATGCTATGGTTCCTAGCTAGATGATTAGGTTATCGGCGACTAGATAGGTCACTTGTAACGATGATGAAGCATCGATCGATGTAATCGGTCCCGATGATTAACCGTCTGATGTAGGTCACTTGTATCTATTTGACTCTGATAAACACTTTGTATTCATAATCAACTGTTTGATGTAGCTATTCGGAATTCTAAGCAGTATGATCAACTATGATATATTATTTGTTTGTCACAGAACTGTTTTGATACATTTTGTCTACTGATATTCTTCTGTATTTGAGCTGTATGTACCTGTATAAATACGGTACTGCGTATTTAAAAAAAATACAGCATAGTATAGCCGTGACGCACCTAAAAGAATACCCGTGACACACCTAAGAGGATAGCCGTGACGCACCCAAATGGATAACCGTGGCGCGTCAGGGAATTAGCCGTGGAGGCATTACATAGCCGTGACGCACCTAAAGTCGTAGCCGTGGCGCACCTCCGAAATTAGGCGTGACGCGCCGAAGAGTAGCCGCGTTGCACCGCGCCCATGCGTCACGGGTATGAATAGGCGCGGCGCACCAGAGGGGTGCGTCACGGCTAAACCCATAGGCGCGGCGTGATAGCCGTGACGCGCCTCGGTGCGTCACGGATAAGCAAAATGGTGCGTCACGCATGACCTTTTCCCTAGTAGTGGTATATAGTACCATATAATCCTATTCTACACAACCACTCTTTGACTTGGTAACTACTCCAATTGCATGCCTTATTGCAATGGAATAAACCAAGACAAGATGATCCTAAAGTAGTTGTTGTCTAACTTGGTTCCATATAGGACTAAGTACCATGAAAACTAAATCACTTCATCTTCACTATGGTAAGATTCTCGTGGCATCTGGTGATCCTTCATGTTGTTGATCATATCGTAGGAGTAATAATGTAGCTTCCATCAATGCATAAGCCTTCTCCTACTTCTACATTATACTACACTATACTGATTCACCTCTATAGTTGATAACTAAGGATATGGTATATATCCCATGGTTACCATGGTCTAATGAATCTTTGTGATTCTGAATCAACCCTTCTTGATAACTTCTATACTTATCCTATACCATGTTCTACTCCATCCTATGCATTCATAGAATGGAATAATCATCACTTTGAATTAATCATCTCTGACTATGTCAGAACTCTCTTTTTCTCAATAACACTTACACATGATAGACTTCTAACTATTCATACCTAGGTATAAAGAAAATAGATAAGTAGCTTTACTCAAGTTGAGTAAGAAATTCTATACAAGTATGATTGTATCATTCTCAAGTGAATGGTCATCATAGTCGTAGGAAATGTGGTTTAGATACGAGGGCTTCCTATAGTCATTACCAACCTACAGATCTCCTAAAAGGTTTTAAACCTAAGGTCGCTTCGCTCTGATACCATCCGTGGGGACCCAGCACACCACTGCATGTGTAGTGCGCAAGTCGTTGACATAATACTCACAGAAGGACTTCTCCGTGAATATTACATCCCTCAGAGTAGTACAACAGAAACATAGCAGGTCCGAGTAAACCAATAGGATACAAACTTGATTACAAAATCTTGAGAATCTCTTGCTGAATCAAGAAGATCTCATGCAAACAAAACATCAGAGGAAGCAATTCCAAGCTCCAAGATGGAGAAGGACTCTAGCTCAGAACTAAATCCACTACGGCTGATGTCAGCCCTAATCTATGGCTTGTGAATAACTAAACCCAAGAATGGACTCCACCTACACCTTGATAGCTTCTTCTACACTGGCGTTGTTGATAACGATGCTTCACTGGCTAGAGATGACTCCACCTAGCTTCATGAGGTAGCAATGTCTTCGCGATGGCGACTTCCATATGGCTTCAGTTCTAAGAAGGGGGTCAAACAGAAACGAATGAGTAACGAGCGTTACTTAGCAAGTTCATGATATATAGTGGGTAATTTGATGCACTAACTACAACTTTAGACTCTAAAAAGTCATAAGCTAATGCAAGGTTTTGTAAAACTTTCTTCAAGAGGTTGCTTTTAATTCTGAAAACTATCCCCGCGAGACCATCACATGACTAGAACTTCATGGAGTTGCCTTTCCTCTAGCATTCGCAGTTCCTTCCCGGAATAGGGGGTAACATGCCACATCCTTTTACACTCTGCAAACGTGCATTACTTTATCCATGGGCGACCAAGACCATGTTGCACAACCAGGCTCGAGATCCTATCCACGCCCACTTAGGTGTGGGGCCCGGTTGTTGGTCCAAGCCAAAGCATGCTTCTCCTCACAACACATGCCCACCCATTTCTACCAGCAGGTTGAACCCCTGATTCCACCCCACACGATGGATATCTAGGCGCCCCCGGCAGACACTCATAGATCCCATAGTCCGCGGGAATTAAGGGATCACACCCATGTGCATGTAGTCTCGCAAGACCTACATCGTACGTCTCTGCAAGCCCGTTGACATGCGAACGAGAGAAGATCACAGTTGACTTACTCGCCCCATACAAGACCCATGGTTAACGCGGGATTTACGGCGCACCGAGTGTGACGGCATTTGTGATTAATTCCTAGGTAATACTTTCCCATGCAGATGGAACCTTCCGTTGACCTATTCATCTTACCATGGTCCCATCCGCCCACCAAACAGAACACTACCACTCGGGTAGTCATTCAATTAGTCATATTATTATAAAAATAGGATTATGCATTCATTTGAGAGTAGGTGATAATACGATAGGTTTTTTGCAAATAGTTTGTTATGAAATACTGCAAAGGATATGAGCAAGTGATGATCTTGCCTGAGATTTAAATAATGACAATAATAATCCATGTCTTCGGGTTCGAGGGTCGCGTAGAAAATCCTGACATCTAAAATATAGCAAAGTAGTCCCGGTAACGACTACTGAAAACACTGGCAAGATGATGTAATGCATAGTAATGAGATGCATCGTGAATTACCGTGGAAAATACCCCAGCATACAAGTGTAAGTTACGTTTGATATGATAACTTAATCACACAGGTTTTAGGTGAGTTGTTTCATTACTTGTGGTGATGTGGTTATTACTTATTTTAGACTTACATGGGTTTCACTTTTACTTAACAAACACTTGTTATCATGTTTAGGTAGAAGTGTTGATTACTTGGTTAGATAACAAAATAACAACACATGGAAAAAGACTATTAAAAAGATAACAGACACATTTTATTTTATGTTCAAAGGTGTAGAATTTATGACAAAAAGTTGAATTGAAAATGATGAACTAATACAACTACTCTATCACCACATAACTTGCTAGTGACATGTGATGATAGGTTTAGTAGGTGTGAAAACATGAGGGTTTTATTAGTAAGGAAAATTATGATGTGGTAGTTATTTCTGGTTATAATGGAATATTCTAGAATTCCATTATACCTTTAGAAACAATTTTTATAAGTTGAACAAAATGTTTTATGTTTTACATATTTGAATTGGAAATGCTTTTCTCTTTAATTTGAAATAACATTCAATGCTTTCTCAAAATATTTAAATAAGTTATTAATTTAAAATGAATTAAATCACTAGGCAAAATATTGAACACATGAAAACTTGGTAAAATGACCTTGAAAACACCATAGATTAATTTCATTTGTCATTTTGAGCAATTTGGTATATAACTTGTATTTTTCTGATTTTATGAATTATTTATTATTTTTCTCTATCTTTAATGATTTAATTTAATTTAAAAGTATTATTTTTCTCTATTTATTTTTCTTGTTGACGGCGGCGAAGGCACATCTCTGTCGTCCTGGAGGAAGACAAAAGGAAAATTTTCCCCATAACCCCCTACAGGTTTCTGTAATTGCATTCAAGTCATTCTGTTTAAAATAAACACTGTTTTCAGGGTCTTTCTGTAACATAAAAATTAATAAAAATCATTTTTTGAATCCTTGTCAAATTCTCAAGCTCACCATGTTTTCCTTTTTCAATTTTGATCAAGATTTAGATTTTATATTTAGGGTGCTAGATTAAGTGGTTTTTGTTATTCTACACCATTTAATTTATGTAATGGCTTTAAAACTATGTTTAGGCATGACTAATAAGAGTTCACACAACAATTATGTGGATACCAAAGTGGTGTATCATAATAGGACAAGTTTGGATACAATCCCTTTTAGAAAATAATTTGGTAACACTACTTTGTAGTGTTTTTATGTGTTATGAAAAAATCACCAAATATGGAATATTCTTCCAAGTCCTGCCAAATACTTTGGTTAGTAAATGTACTTGTTTTCTTTTGTAAAACTTTGTAGTTTTTATAATTGAAACTCTTCACAATTTTGATTGACATTCACTTAGGAAAGAGTTTGGTGAATTACTTAGTAGTGTTTTTCTTTTATGCCTTGTTCACAAAATCACCATGTAGGGAATTTTATTCTATGACATACAAAATGCTTTTGATTAGGTAATGGACTTGTTTTCTCTTATGAGGCTTTGTTATTTTCACATTTTATATCCTTATCAATTTTGGTGGACATTTCTTTATATTGTGTGTAAGCCATATTTGTTATTTTATGCACTTGATCCAGGGGAAAACATGAGTGGCTTAGGCTCACATTGATTTCTAATATCAAGAGACTATATGTTTGTTTTCCAACTTTGTTTAAAAGTATGGATATTATTCAGTGGTGTTTTTAGAACATGTATTCATTTACATAGTTGTGTATGGGTGACTTTTTGTTATTACCAATTTGTCATATGTATAAGAAGGGTATGGAAAACACGTTAGACTTGTTACCATAAACCTCTACATATAACAAGACATGTGGATGCAATGGATTTTTATTATATCATACTTGATAATTGTTTTCCCTTGAAGTGATTATTATTTGTTTCTCATCTAGGATAAGTCTTGAAAAGGCATAGGGATTATAGTTTCTCTAATATCACCTAATGTTTCACTGGAGAACTACTTATGCTCCCTTACTGATGCAATGTTGATTCTTGTTGACTTCGGTTGCTTGATGTTCTTGTCTCTGATTTCCACTTGTCTTCAGATGTTGCCTTGTTCAATAGCAAGTAAAATCAGCTCTTCGATTTCATCTTCACAGTCTCACCCTTGTGGTGAAGATAACCAATTACTCCAAGCTAAGATTTTACTTAGATGATTATAACGTGGTTTCTTATTTCCATAGTGTTATTATTTATCTTGGTTGATTGCAAAAGGAATGTAGATGTAGTTTATGACGTCAATTTGCTCTATGCATATAAGAAGAATTTGTTAGCAAGGTAGCTAGTCTTGCCTCCAAATTACTACTCATATACAATAGGCTGAGATGTACCATGTAATTCAACCTTTTGCTTGTTTATGTATGACACTCAATTGTTTGAGTATAAAGAAGTTTTTTGCTAACAAGGTATACAGCTTGTTACCAAACTACTTCTCTTTAACACTAACATTGGAGTATCACACTATTTCTTGATTACTTTATAAGATCAGATCAAGATTTAAGAGTTTCCAAATACTCTTATAGTAGATTGGAGTAGCACTTCTAGAACACTCTAAATAATCTTCTTGAAGATCTTCCTGTGGTAGTTCCTCCTTTCTTGTGGGTTGCTTTTCTTGCAGAATGATTGAGTGAAGATTGGAAAACAAGAGATAATGTTCTAGCCAGAATAATAAGATCTAGATTAAGAGTTAGTTCATGCTTTTATTATACTTCTTATTTTATTTCCCAAAAGATATGTACTTATTTCATATATGATTTGTTTTATTTAGCTTTCAAGTCAACTCCTCTAATAGAGGTTATAACTTGTTGTTATTCATTACTTGTATGCAGAGATATTTTAATTGTTGAATGTTGATTTGAATAGAAGTATGGAATGTTTATGAAATGATGACTTCATAGTAAGTTGATCAAAAGGCTCATTGATGTGTTGATATTTTATATGCTCACTTGTGTAAGATGATTTAAGTAATGAGCATATAAAGGTTATTGGGGTTTAATGATTTATGTCATAGTTGTTATTTGTTTTCCCAGGTGTCATGGTTTACTTTATATTCATTTCTTTATTACCTTTGTCATTCATAATGCAGATATAGAGGTTTGAGAATATCATATGTAATGATCAAAGTTTAACAGTAGTTTAAGAAAGTTTATTTCTTCTTTTAGGTACTTATTTTATGGTTAATGAGATATGTACATATTCCATAAATCTGTTATTAATGAAAATTAAGTTATTTCCCACTTGTGAGGTTTGGTTAACACTTGTGTTCTATTGAACCTTTGTTATTTACTTATAAAGGTGCACTTAATAGTTGTAAGATAACTTATAAAGATGTTGTGTGAATGGTTGATAACTTAGAGAGTTGTTGTTTTTATAGTACATGAAATCTCTGTTGATGAGATGGTTCAATTGTGTATTACTCATTGGTTGAAGTATGATTACCAGTTATGTGATTTGGACACTCACCCCTCTTTGAGTTCTAGATACCTAGTGAATTATCCCAAGTCACTTATAGACTTGTGGTTAAGGTTGTTGAGAGTTAGTGTTGGTCATAACCAACTATGGTTGGCATTTGTAGATGATTTGGTTTCTTAAGATACTTGTTATAAAGATCACTCCAAATGTACCATTGACTAGTTGAACTAGACCTATTTCATCTTGTCAAGTGAAACGTTGGTCACTTTAATTCGTTTAAACTTTCGCGCCAAAATTTCCCGTATTTTTAGATGCATGCTTTGCAAATGCACACATTATATTTAGATCCTTATAACCTCCCAAACACTGGGATGTTATAATATCTCCCTCTTAACAAGAACTTCGTCCCGAAGTTCAACCTATCTCACGTAAGGATAGGTAGAGAGAACTTCTGTAGACCGTTGATTCTTCACGCCTATTTTCTTGTGTTGACCTTGGCATATGTAGCCTCTGGTCTTGATTGTTTGCCTTCCACTGTCTTGCACTATGATCTAATACTTTGCATGTTATTATGACAACTCTGTTTTGTCACTAAACCTTCCTAATGGTCTCTCGAAAAACACGTGGTATTTCCACCATATAGTAAATACCAAGTTTCGTTCTCCGATGAATAGGTATGGCTTCCTACCTCTAAGAACTTTCTGAAGAATATTTGGTATATCCACCGGGTGATAAATAACCAATAAAATTCTTCCGTATTTTTAGATGCATGCTTTGCAAATGCACATATTATATTTAGATCCTTATAACCTCCCAAACACTAGGATGTTACACAAAATCATAGAAAATGCATAATACATAATTAGAACCAGCAGAAACATATACGAGCATAAAATCATCAATATTAACCATCAAAACAATCATACAAACATCGTTTAATGTCATACATCCCACCTTGCACCATGCGCATGCTCTACGCTGCCACACCCTCCATTCCTGCTAGATTAATGCCATCCCAACCGAGCGAGCTATCTAATAGACTGAAAAATCAAGAGAAAACCGGACATGGACATGTGCACCATTCGCTCTATCAGCTCTATTATCGGCAGGATCGTACTACCCATTGCTTCTGCTCTGACGCCACCGCTCCGCCGGCAACCGCTATCTCCATGCGCACGGCTCGGGACCCCCATCCTTACTCCCTCAACTGCTCTCCTGTGCTGCGTCTGCCTACACTGCCACAGTCGGTTGCAGCATCTTCGAATACGGTCATAGGAGCCGCGACCAGCATTTTCATGTAAATTGTATAACATTTAATAAAGAAACACTCTTTTAGTAGAACAGTAATTTCTGGTGTTTCTAGTGGTTAGGTTGCAGATCTCCAACCTTGAGATCTTTGGTTCGACTTCGGACCGCCACATTATATTTTAATTGGGTCTATGAAACCTGACAATTGGGCCCGTAGCGGTAAAAGCTGGACTAAGGCCAAATGTGCCAACAAAAAATATTCGAGGGTGTTTTCGAAAAAGTACCACCACCATGTGTCAATGCCACGATGATTTGGACCAGTTTGCTCTTGCATAACAAGTTTTTGTACTAGTTAACCGCAGTTTACAAGTAGTTGTACCTATTTGCACTCCATTGCAAGTTGTTGTACCTGGTGCATATACCTCGGCTCCTAAACATCTACACGGGAGGTCATGTATGCCGCTCGTTTCGTCAAGCGGTGTGTACAACTTTACAGGAAAGATCCTAAAAAAGTAAAAACCATAGCCTAGTCCCTCAGGATGGCAAACATGATCTTAACTGGTGGCATGTATCCCGACCCCCGCAACATCACTGTTGGTGCACCTAATTAAGAAAGAGAGCGATTTAGAATAATGTAGATATATAGAATATCATGGAATGTATAATTGGAAAAATGACAATTAGATTGTGACGTATATTTACATTAAGATTCTATAACATAATGCATTATATAGATGGTCTCATACACTAGGATCATATGCATGATAATCGTGTATGCTACTTTCCTCTATGACTAGCCTTAGTGAGGAGTGTGTACAGACCAGACCATTAAACGGGGTTTTTCATTTTCTTTTCTCTTCTTTCTATTTTTGTTTATGTTCTTGGGATAGTCTCCCACTTGCTTAATTTTTATAGAAAATGGAAAAAAAATGAAAAATAACTTTTAAATCTGAACATGTTAAAATTGGACATTTTTAATCTGAATACTTTTAAAATTTGGACATATTTAAATCTTAATATTTTTAAAATTTTAATTTTTTAATCTAAACATATTTCAAATCTGAACATTTGGTCGATGGAACCAAATAGATAATAAGCAAAGGACCAAAATACGTGTTTGCTATGAGGAAGGAAGAAATACAAATATAATCGCTGAGAGGCGAAAGCAATACCACCTATAAACTAGCATCAAAGGTGGAAGTACATATGCCGTTCGACTAAATAGACACAATCATTTTTCTAAGCCAGCGTGTTCTCTAATGTCCTATTCTCCTTTTGAACCCTAACAACTTTGCTGCTATCATACCAATTTTGATACTCATTTTTGGCTAATCTCCCGTCAAACCATCACTACATTTGTTGTCTGACACAATCCACACGTACATTCCAATCTATTATATACTAAAAGGAATATACAGATCTCTAACAGAGACACCACGTCGATCCACATCATCTAAATTATTTATAGCACTCGGATCTAAAATGTATAGTCGAGATTTTATAAGAGGTTAATAGTTTTTTTTTTGAAATGGTAACCCAGCCTCTGCATCGGATTGATGCACACGGCTCTTTATTAAAATATCATATCCCAGTATTACAAGTAACAAAAAAGTGTTTACTTCAGCGATGCACCAAAGTGGCTACAAAGACCAGCCACCTAAAAACCAACCCCTCTATCCTGGAATCCATTGTATCCTATTATTATGCAACCAAAGATCTCTGGCTGAATATAGCCATCATCATTAGCCGTGAACATCCTGCATCCAAGCGTCCACGCTGATCGTCTGGAAGTATTAGAGACCACATATGGATCCAGTGTGTAGGCCGATGAACCACCTGCAAAAAATTATCCACCACCAAGTTGTTAAAAATTATATCATTGCGGCAATTTCAAATTGCCCAAATAAAAGCACATACACCGATGCGTATACTACCTTTAGTAGATTTGTCAACCCCGTTAAGCCAAGTCCCAAACATATGGTCAACGTCCTTAGGTGGCGATATACTAAAAGTAAAGTGGACTAATCTCCATGTTTAAGAAGTTAAGAAGTTAATAGTTACGTAACATGTTTGGTCCGTTTAATGTTTGACACAGTGTACCAGACGTGTACGAGGGTATCACCTTGGAACGTGATGGTTGAAGTAAAAAAAAAAACTTGGTTAAACGTGGTGGCCTACTACCTTGCTAGGACGTCAAGGATGCATGTGTATCTTGGATGTGGAACGAGATGCTTGCACGTAAAACAAAAACAACTTACTCGAACGTGGTTTCAAAAGTGTAGAGATTGGCTACCTTAGATGATGAAACATTATGGCTGCAAGAAAAAAAGCTATATTCCATGGAACGTGATAGGTGTAAGAAAAAAATCCGTCAAACATGGCAAAGGGTACCAGCTGCGCATACACGGACAATTTACCAGAAAAATTAAACGGATCTATACGTACTTCCTCTTCTCTGTTTTACGTAGCCTATGTATTTAAAATTCATAACGACAAATAGGTGCACTCAACATTCACTAGATCAGCTATGTTTTTTTTCAAAAGATTGAAATTTGCCCTCATATTTTACTGTCGGAGATAAGAATTTAGGACGTTCTTCAAAAAGCACGAGGAAAGAGGAACAAATAACCGGTATATTTGATAATCACAAGAATAAATACTTATCTCAAAAATCATTAGAACGTATATTTCGGTAAGAAAAAATAGAAGGATTCCCCGCACGTTTTTTTCCACAGATTAAACAAGGTATAGATGTGTATTGCATTTAGATGTAAAAGAATTTCAGTTATGTTGGATTTTTGGTGCCACAAATGTAGGGAAGTTATGCATGTATTGATATCATAAGGAACATTAATAATTGAAAAATAAATATTATTTGGTAAAATTTTGTCTTTGCAAAGAGTTGTTTTGAAATATAATGTTCTCAATATTGTTGACGATCTAAGAAAAACTTGGAGATGTGGTGTTTGTATATTCTATCTTATGATGTGGATTCACATGTTGACCAACAAATATTTTCCACCATCGCTTTCAAAGGTTTATGTGGTATTTATAAACGTTGTTCCTGGTGATAGCCACACAAGTCTATATATGCTGCATTGCATGGGTACACACACAAAACCATACATCCTTACCCCGGATCATATACTGGTAAACGACTAAAGAGCTACTCATACACGATTAACAATGGTTGAAAATTGAAAGCCTGAAGTCGAACAAGTGATAAATTACTTCATATTTCTTTGGTTATATGTGAAAATATATTTATTCAAGTTTCCTTAGGAGGACGATCCGGTGAGACATGCAAGCTTCTATCTAACCTGATGAGTTAGTGTTGGGAGGTGAAATACATTTTGGGAATATAATAGGATTTTAGATCGATGAGACCGTCAACCATAACATCAACCATAACAGGTTTATGACGGAAGACAAGAGACTTGGTGCAATTTTTGCATCAAGATGGAGCTCAATGGTTAGTAATTAGGCATGCTATTGCATTGGGAGACTATGGTGCCACAAGGGATGTGTCCATACCAAAATTGACATTATCATTAGAATAGTTCGCATATAATATTTTTTCTAATGTAGACACAACACACACACACCTTAATCATTTTTATTCAAAGGAATGATAACAACACTACATAAGCGAACCAACCTGTGATTGGATGGTTAGGAGGGTGGTTGTAACCCCAGCCCACCAGAGTTCAAACCCCAGGTTTGACATCTGTGTGTCGCATTTAGGCGGAATATTCTTTCAGTGGGAGGTGATGTTCCCGTCGACAGCGAGGCGCCTGTGGTGACTTCGTCAATCTCAAGACCCGTCGGCTCAGTCTTTCGGAGGTGCTCATAGGGGTAGGATATGCGTGTGTGCGTTCATAGGGGTGGGTGTATGCGCGTGTTTATGAGCGCTTGCGTTTGTACTGTGTTTCTCAAAAAAAAAAAACACTACATAATTTCAATTCTCTCATTGTACATATGAGATTGGTTTTAGGAGGATTATATCTTAAGAATTTTATATAGATCACAACCAAATTCAAAGGACGAATTCTAGATTATAACCTTTCAGAAAAATATTATTGCTCATCAATTCACGCCTTCCTAATGATGTAGTGAGACAAAATCTATATCAATTTTCATGAGTGAAATCGTTTAAAATAAAATAGGATGTGTCGTTGCGATCATGTGTAAAAACTGGCATTCAAAAACTAATTATCGTTCGTACGAGCAACGCAGGATCATGTTTTAGGTACTGCATAATAATCCAACATCCGACCCAAATATTGACTAGCATCTCGAGTGTATTTATTTATCGAGTGGCATATGGCCTTTAATATAATGTATCCATAAATATCGTTATAATCATTCAACCAAAATTAAAAATCCACGCATCTCACAACATAATTTTGCATAATATATGTTTGTTTTGGTTTTTCATTGGTATCATTTCCTAAAATATACATAATAAAAATGTATGCAAAACTATATATATATACACACTTCTCAGCCATTTTGTGGGGCCACCCTACTAGTTGATTCTAAAAACTAGATAGACTAGCCTACTAGAGCGCCCGTTTGTGCTACCAATTTCTAGGATGGTTCGAGAGATTCTGAAGTCCCTGGTGTCGTGGTGCCTTCTTTTCTTGGAGTTATTCCAAGATGTTGGCAAGTCATTTTTCCTGGTACCGCTCATCCCTAATGTACAATATACCAAGATAGCTATTGCAATGTATTATAACCAAAAGATGCGAACCTTGCGATACTAGAGATACGGTGAAATAATAATAATCTACAACTTTGTTTGCTTCAGGAGATGTGTCACTACTCATATATATGGTATGCACATTGAAAGAAAAAGTATGATTCCCAAAGAGGTACACTTGCTATCAATCGATATAATGTTCCAAGTACAATGGTGGTAAATGGAATTAGATTTGGTGGATACATACTTGTCCGGTGTTTCTCCCGGAGTAACGCGAGTGGGTAGAGCATAGCTGCAACGACGATGACTTCAAGAAGGCAACGACGCATAGACGCCGCCATCGCCTGTCATGATCGTAGTCTGAACTTGGTTTGCACCGGCAGTTGCGCCTCCCCAACTCGCCTCCGGGACTAGCTGTGAGATCAAGGATCTGCCACAACCAGCCGACCGACCTCCTCCGAAAAAGGAGGAGGCCACCACCACCACGTCTAGGGCCGGAGCTCCCGACGTCCTCGTGTTGCGGGTCTTGCCCAAAATATGAAAATATGCACACCGTTGACGGAGTCGGAGGAGAGTCCAGGACCTCCGGTTGGCCTGTCGGAACCCATCTGGGTCCATACTGGTTGCCCACCCGGCGTCGCCATTGGCCATCGTGTTGTCCACCTCTGCCACATGCAAGCCGACTCTGGTCTCTGCCACCTCGCACCACTGTCGGAGATTAGGCCGGAGTGGATTATCGTCGCGCGGATCCGGATCTTGGCCGAGGAAAGCCGCCGCCACCACCGGCCCGCCACACGGCATAGCCCTACGATGACCCCAGTGGCAGCGTGGGAGGGGAGTTTGGAGGTGGCTGGCAGGGGACTCCCCGGTGTGGCACGGCGGCACCACACGGTGAGGGGAGGGTGAGGGTGGCTTTCAAGTTCTCACCATTTCCACAACTAATGGATTCATTTAGAAACAAGCAACTTATAGGCATCCAACATATGCCAACAGAACCCATCAACCTGATTGGGAGGGAATTAGGAGCAAAATAAAAAATCCATCAGAAACCATTATCCAGATCAAGAAACAAATTCGGTTACTCTCTCTTTTGAGTTATACGAACAATCTGCTATGAACGGGGGTAGTTTCACAAATTCAGTTGCACGCAAGCAGTGATGAAGTATCACTGTAACAGTTGCTTGCAATCAACAGCTCCTACTGTCTGGATACAGTACATCTGTGTTGTGTGGTTCTGTTTCTGTACGGCATTCACTCCCTCAGTTGATGTGTAGAGTAGCAGTAAGTAGCGTGGTACTGTTGGCCAGCGAAGACCACTCCACATACCTGACTCGAGACTTAAAATCGGTTTGAGGGTCATGTCAGTCACAGCGGCGACATGATTTTATTTTGGTGTCAGGATTGTACTATAGATCGCCAAATGGGTAGGTAACTTGTATTCAACACATCAGGATTCCTTTTTTTTGCGACTGAATTCATGGCTTTCCGAAAATTTCAGACTCATCTGTGCAAAACAGGAAGAGTTCAGGTCTTGGTGGCTATTGTCATGTCGTAGCATAAATATCATACCCACGTCTTGTTTGAAGCACAAGAAAAAAGAGAGATGTTTTCTGCTGAAATATGAAAGGGATTGTCTGTGTTTGAAAAACAAGCCACAGCTATCATCTACTCCATGTAGCGGTGAGTAGCATGAGAGTAATCGCACGCACCAAGTTGCACGAGTAGTAGATGCTCCCGCCGTTGATAGGTGAAAAACAAACAAGACCCATACCGGAGTTAACTCGGTCTTGAATGGCTTGTCATCGGGAGTCGGGATCTTCTGCGTTGCCCGAGGAATCAGCCTTTTTCCAGTGGCTCGCCTCTCCACCACGCCCTCGCTACCGGCCTCAATCACAGCGGCATCATCATCTCATAATTGTTGCCAACCTGGGCACAGGCTACGGACCAGTGGGATCCTGCCACGTTGCCAAATTAACGCTAGGCATCTCGGCCAGTCGTCCCGCTCCATCGGCTTGCACGACGCGAATATACAACCTGCCTGTTACACCCAATAGCAAAACAACGATGAAATTAAGCAAAATCGAATCAACGGGGACATGAGATTTTAACGTGGAAAACCCTTCCAACAAGGAAGAGAAAAAACCACGGACACCAGCCAACAATACTTCACTATTTCGGGTGAGGTTACAAACGCGCCGGGATTTACAATGTGTGGCTTTATCCCGTGCGGCGGTTTACAAGAGGTATATAAAGGCGGTCCTGACCTAACTAGGTCGGTAACGGTGAATCCTAATCGAACTCGGTAACAACTTGTACCGTACCGCGGGGGGCTGTCGCCCCCCCCCCCCCCCCGCACCCCCTCCGTGCAGCTCACGTTTGTGCGGGGCGAGTGTGGGGCCAACTTCAGACTTCGTTGCGCCTCCGGCTCCACTCGTCAGAAGTTCGGCCTTTATCAGTATATACGAATTTGGATCACACCAAAATAACACGGCCCATGGTATCTCTGCTAGGGAAAAAAAGCTGTAAGAACAATCTACTCTCAAGTAGTATCTGCGGATAAGTGTACCAAGCTAAGCATCTTTGGCTATGATTTTCACGGATCCTCAAGAAATTTTCAATTACAAAACTCTCTGGTTAGACATTAAGGTTGTCATGTTTATGTGAACTCTAGTTTGATGACCTCACGCAATCAAGAGCCCGGATGTCGTTACACTTTAGGCCACGAGCTCACTTATCATGCTTTACCCCTTGGAGCATTTGGACCGAACACAATGCTAGAGTCTACCGAAATGAGTTTGCGAGCCCATATAGTACCATGGCGAAGATCAAGACAGACGCCAAATTATGAGTGCTAGAGGGGCGAAACATTTTGGGTGCCATTGTACCAGGAGAGTAGTTCCCTTTATTTTTGTGTTGCTCATTCCTTCATAAAAACTTTGTGTTACTCTCCTTCTTAATTAATGAGATGAGACAAATATTTTGCCTCCGTTTCAAGAAAAAAAATATTGATTACCTCAGTTCCATAGAAACCAAATGGGCTTAAGACCTCATCATATTGTTTTCTATCGAGTTCCATGCAGTTGTGGGATTTTTCTATAATAATTTTTGTGTCATTCTTGTTCACCTTCCAAATGAGTCCCCGCAAAAATTTGCTTGAAATATCATAGAAATACATAGTACTTCACACCTCAATTTTGTGTTTCATTACAATGTTTTCCAATTCTTCCGATGCGTTAACCTAGAAAGCAAGTGGGGGTGGAAAACAAGAAATAGAGGATGCTATTCTACTCTAAACCGTCTTGGCAATGCGCACCCTTGTACACATATAAGAGCATGCTTCCAAATTTAACACTTCAGATCAGTCTATATAGGAGCTATATAGTCACTCCATATAACAAACATGTATAAAAAGCTAACATGTCAAAATGTTATACTTTGACTATAAATGATGTTTTAAATATTTAGGTTGAGAACTTGTAAAGCGTCTATATAGATATGTCGCGAAAATATGATTTGTAACGTAATATTTTTCTTTAGTTGTATACCTGCATTTTGGTAATATCAGTGCTCAAAGATAAATCTTGAAAACTGTGTCAGTGCCCAAAGCATCATATATTTGTGATATGGAGGAAGTAGGGCGTTAGATTCAATAATATGATTTGAACATAAATGTAGTTATTATTCCACACTAATTTCTACCTATGGTTTCACAATCCGTTTTAAAAAAGGTAAATTTTTTATTTCTTTTCATCTTGATATATGTTACTTATTGTGTATGAGGGTTACAACACGATGTTCAATCCCGTTTCCGATTAGTGTTGCAGTATGTGGGAGCTCCAAGAAAAAGTGAAATTTGTGCAATGTGTAGAAACTGATTGGGATATGTACTATATATAGTATACATTTGTATGTAGAGCATGGTTCAAGTTTATAACAAAGAGTAAACATGAAGTAAGTTTGATACTTGAGACGGTACTTTGGTTCTTATAAGAAATTTATTTTCAGATAATTTATATTATTTATTTGATGTCCAACATGCGAACATGCAAAATTATAATATTTTATATACTCCTTGTAATTAGTATTTATTTGTCACAACATGAATTATTTGAAAGTCAATCTAGCTTACATGGACGAAAGAGTGACTATAGCTATAGTTTAACATTACTTGGCTACGGGAAGTTTACAAACAAAAATTTACCACTCATGAGAAATAATTCATGAAATCAAATCTCATACTATCTTTGGTGGGCACCTCGAGAATATTTTACTATCCAACTCCTTCGTATCATCTAGAGTGGACGACAAAGTAATATTACTATTATGTTGTATCTTATGCTTAATCTACACCAACAATTATATTACGAGAGAATTCCACCTTTTACCCCTACTTGCAACCTGGACTATGTTTACCGATTTAACAACTTCCCGGATTCTGATAAGATTGAACCACAACTATATGGTCGACACCAGGTGAATATGATGCCAACTAGGAAGAGTGAAGTAGTTGAGTGTGTCCTTCTTGATCGTGCAACCAGACCCGCAACCAGTTCTACCTCCTTGTGCAAATTTGGTGATCACCGCCACAGTTCCACCGAAATGATCCTCGGTGGTGCTCTTTGTTCGTATCACGTCCATGGTTCTTGGATTCATGGGAACAAGCTAGCTGGTTTGGGTTGGCCAAACCACTGAAGGGGTGCGTCAATTTAGTTGGGGCTTGATACAGGTCGAGCAGGGAAGCGGGTCAGATCGACGGGGGAGGCGGGTCTGTTCCTACGATTGAAAACACACCCAACTGGTTTACTCTTCCGAGTTGGTATCTTACACCAGCCATACCATATTGACCTAAAAAGTGGGCCTAGTGACTCATAATAAAGGAAAATTTTAAAATAAGGTAAAATATGCCACAATATACTAGCGATTTTGGATTTAAATGAGTCAATCAAATTGAAGGAGGTACACATTGTCACAAAATTACAAACAAGTGGTTAAAAGTGGAGTTCACACACTCATATGCTAAATACAAAAAATAGCAGAAACACAACGAGTTTGACTTTGGGGAGGTTTCATTATTTGTAGAGTTTGACTTACGAGCAATCAGAGTTTAATTCTCTTTTCTTATCCTCTCTCGTCCACATGATTAAATTAGTTTTGGTAGGAAGAAGCTAGTCAACCTATTCTTTAACTGTATTGTAAGTTGACTACTCTTGTATTAACTCCATACCAGTTCTAGGCCTTTGATGAACTTTTAGATGTGTAGTTAATTCTTAGTTGGCCCAATGGTTCAAAATTTGGACTTGGTACTCACCAGCTAGTCAACTTAGACAAATGCCTGAGTAGAAAGCAAAAGTCATGTTCGTCTACTCACGACTTCCGAAATCCCAACTAAAAACGAGGAAATGCTAGTCAACTAGTAAACCAAAACAATGAGCGGCACAGGGTAAAACCTGAAAAACCACTCCAATTCAAGTAATACTACGGGATAGGGGTAGCGCTCTATGCTCCTAGCTCCCTGAAAATGTCTTCACCCCCACACTTCTACTGTTGCACACACACGCTGTAGGCTGTACCACGAGCAATGAAGTCTGTTTGCAGTGGCTATCAGTGCACAGCTCGTGTATGTCCAATGGCAGGCCTCCCAATAAATGGCAATTCAGTGACCCATCATCCACAGCCAGTTAGCCATTTCCTCTTCCCTCCCAGGCCCAGCCTCTCCCCTCTTCAAAACGCCCGGCCCTAGCTTCCCAATCTCGATCTCTTCATTAGGAGCCAGTTCTTCTGCTCTCTCCTTTGCCTATATCTTGCCATCTTCTTCTGCTAGCTTCCTTGCCTCCCCAGCTCCCATCCATGGCGCAGTAGCTTCATCTTTTGTTGAGTCTGTTTGTACTGCAAGCTAGCTAGTCTGGAGTTAGGACTGCATGTCCAGCCGGTTGAAGTTAGGTTAAGGGGGTTGTTGTCTGGTTCAAGGTCTCCACATACATCATACACATGGATGCATAATATGCTTCCATCTTGTGTATATATGGAATGTATCATTTGGTGATCTCGGACCAGGCTTCAATCCCTTTAACCAGCATCTGCGCCTCATGCATATGAGATATGACAATTCCAGCCGATGAGGTTTGATTTCTGGAGTAAGTATATGCATGGTATGGCATCTACTATGAGCTAGCTCCTCCTCATGTTCATCTGACTATAACATGTGCAAATTTGTTTCCTCCATGTCGTTGCCATTGATTAACAGGCTCTATTTTTCTTATTGGAAATGCATAGTTTTGAAGGTAACAGTAGATTTTCACCTGATATGTCGTCCTGAATATGCAGCCATGACCGGAATAGATGCAGCACACACTAGGCTAGCCGCATGTTCATGCAAGAAACGATGTAGAAGAGCTAGCAGCAGAGATGAACTGACGTGTGCTGTCTAGTACATCTTACCGGTTCTGACCTAATTAATCGACTTCTGTAATCTGTACTGCCAGTTTCATCTTCCATGCACCTAGCCAGGCATTCATGTTTACATCAGCACTACAAGAAAATGACACACCTAGCTAGCCTCATTCCAGCAGTGAAAATTTCCTACCATGAAAACTACTCCATAATAATACATGCAAATTTATCTAACAAGAAGCTATAGGGAGTCCATCAGTTAGGGACAGGAACTGACCAAGCATTTAAGCAGGAATGGCGCGGCACTCATGTATGACAAAGGAATGGCTGGCCAGGCTAGCTCATTACTTGGCTCACGTGGCTGTTGTGAAAGAGAGATGCCATGCACACATTACTGCTACACATGCTGCATCTGAACGGCGTGCGATCGATTGATCCCACTCACTGCCTGTTCTCTCTGGGAGTTTTGTTCCATCCTTCTGCAAATCACAGAACAACGACGTACATGCTGGTGGCCTTCTTCTGCATTAATTTCCATATGGCTCAAAGCTGCAAGTTGAAGCGCCTCTAGTGACATTTGTGAGGGTAGATTTGTCATGTTATTGCTTTTTGCATCATTTTTCGTTTTCCTTCTAAAATATATTACTATCTGAAATATACAATCAATAGTGCAAATACAATTCTAGAGGGAGTACCAAAATAACACTCGACTGCACACGCAGTCGCGCACACATTGTCTGCTAAAGACTAGTGTGTGATGCATCTTCTGAAACAATAATCGTCAAATCTATAGTTTGATCCTTGGTGGGTCAGAGGTTGAATTACAACAACACAACAACAACAACACAACTAAGGGTTGGTTCTCCATTGGGTCTAACTTTTCATCGTAACTAGCTCAACAAATGCTCAGTATATGGAGAGTGGGTCGAGTTATTTTCATACCTTTTTAGCATATATTGATCTTGTATGTGTTGTATAGCATAAGTAGTTGAGTGCTGTCTTTGATCGTGAGATACTGTGTACTCCACTTGCGGAGCTAGCGTCCAACATTCATGCCAATGATGAAAATTAATTGATGTATACAGTATATTGCTTGGAACAAGCGATGACAGTTCATGCATGACACCAACAAGCACATGCGTTGACATTGATCGTTTGGAACTTGTCAAGGACGAAAACTGATAGCCTAATCAAGAAGAATCATCATACTAACATGCAAACAGATATGGTATCATTGCTCCATTCAATTCCACATGCATACGTACTTACGAACGAGATTTTTTTTATGGACTCGTGACCTAGCAGAGTACCACTCATGAATCCACCGTTAGCGGGTACGTCATGATTCGTGCTAGGTCTTTCGGCATAATTGACTCGTTCCTTATCGGTATGGTATATCCTTAATATTGTATAAAACCGTGAGGAAACCTTGTAATTTTTTTTACAAACCGAGATTAATCATAGCTTGATTAAAAAAACAACTAAAATTATCC
The DNA here is from genome assembly GCA_028641055.1 of Alopecurus myosuroides. Lineage (NCBI taxonomy): Eukaryota > Viridiplantae > Streptophyta > Magnoliopsida > Poales > Poaceae > Alopecurus > Alopecurus myosuroides. Next base: position 242,691,248 of record CM054063.1, read on the forward strand.
AAAATATGTGTTGGCTCTATGAAAATGTTTCTAAAATAACAGGATTCCATAACGGTTTCATTGAAACCAAATATATGTGGCATATATGTTAGTGTTCATGATAGAACGGGAAAAAGAAAACGGCCAAATTAAAGGGATGGTCCCACATCTAGTGGACGGGGGACTATCAATCCTTCAATATGCAGACGATACGATTCTTTTTATGAAACATGACTTAGAAAAATCTGCGAATCTGAAGTTAATGTTATCAGCATTCGCGCAACTATCTAGGTTAAAAATAAATCTCCATAAAAGTGAATTATTTTGTTTTGGCGAGGCCTAGGATGCAGCTGCTCAGTATGTGGTGTTATTTGGCTGTAAGCAAGGTCAATTTCCTATTAACTATTTGGGAATACCAATACACTATAGAAGATTGACTAATGTTGTCACACCCCAGAATTTGGACCACTTATAATGTAGCTAAGGAAGGCAAATTTTAGAGCCAACAAAAACTTTTGTTATGGATTTGTGTAAGCCAACATCTGTATGAGACCATGAGTATCTATGCAATGCAAGCAAACTTTTGTTTAAATTCAAATGTCGGTTTTTCCTGATGTTTCCTATTATTTCTGTGATATTTTCCATATGATGATTTAATGAATTTTTAATCCCAAGTATTGTATCAAGGTTTATTTCAACCTAACAATATTATTTTGCTTTGTTTGAATCAAGAAAACAAAATGTCAATAGAAAATTTGGATGTTTTCTTTTGATGTTTCTATTTGGAATTATTTCTGAAAAACTGGCCAAGTATCAATATCTAGCACTTGTTTTCAATATGTTAGAGAATCCCATTTAATGTTTTCTTGACATGAATGTGTTCTCTGATATATGATCTACAAACCTATGATCTTGGTTTTATTTTTGGATTGAGAAAACAATCAATTGCATGCTTGTTTTTGTGGAAGAAAAATAAGACAGAAAAAAGGATTTTTTAGAAAACAGAAAAAAACAGAAACTAGCCATTTTTTACTTTGTTTCCAAAGCCTTCCACAATTCCAATTTTGTTTTCAAAAGATGTTTATGAAAGTACAAAACATGTTTAACAATCTCAAATTTGGAAAACAAAATTTGGAATCCATTTGACCCTTCAAAACAATCTGAACTTTTGAGGTTTTCATCTGTTTCCAACACTTAGCAAAAACTGCTAAGTCCTTAACTGACTTTTTCTGAAAACTGTTTTTGACAGAGAATTGAGTGTATGATTTTGTTTCATTTTGTGCAATTTGAGGAGTGCCACTTTGCCAAACCTATTGCCCTACGTATCTACTCTCATTGGATGCCTTTGGTTTCGTTTGGGGTTGACCAGAGAGGAAGGAAAAGGAGAGGGAACAGAGAGGGGACAGAGAAGAGAGACAGGGGAGGGAGCAGCCGCGAGCACACAGTGCGCGAGCACTGTGACCATGCCGCGCCGTTGCTCACCTCGCCTCGACGTAGTTGCACCACCCCAGGGGCCCCTCTACCCCCTAGACACGGTAGCCAGCCATTGGCACGTTGAGAGCGCCCGGGAGCACGCCCCGTGCTCACCGCGGCCATGCCCGAGTGCACCCCCACGACACTGACCACGGCACCGCGGCTTTAAGCCACGGACGTGCAGCCCTCTCACCACACCACTCCACTCACCCACCTCCACCACCCAGACACGATCTACAAACACCGCGAGCTCTCTGTGAGCGCCGCGAACATTTTTCTCGCCGCCGGCCACCACGGACAGCATGCAAAGGTGTTGCTCACCTCGAGCACCGTGGACACACCCTGACACTTGCTTGTGGCCATTTTGCTTGCAGGACGAGCGCCGCAAGAAGACTCTTAATAGCAGCACGTCTTGCAAGAAGACTCTTAATAGGACTTGCACTAGTAGTTGCTTGAACTTCTTTAATAAAGTCATCATTAAGTTCAATGTAAGTTTCCACAAGATCATCATTAAAGCTATGCTTGGAGGAGTCACATACCGGAGAGAAAATGCACCAAATTTCAGCAACAATAGGTGGGCTGAGCAAAGAGATCGAAAAATCTCGAGGAAGAACAGCAAGAACTCGGGTTCCAGGAAATGTTTTGAGTTTGGGGTGACAGAAGGAATCTTTGGCAGGGGAGAGAGCTAGTGGAGGGCAAGGAGGCCCCACACCATGTGCTGGCGCCACCAGGGGCTGGCCGTGCCACCCTGTGGTGTGCCTGCCTGGTGGGTTCCCCTAGGGTCTATTAGGTGCCTCTCTGCCTCATTTTTGACATAAAAATTTATTATACTTTTTCTGGAATTTTTCTAGAAACTTTATTTTCGAGGTATGTTCAGAATTTAATAATTAATTTAAAACCAGAAAAACAAATGTGGAAAGATGGAAAACAAAACCAAAACCAGAACTACAGAGGTTCTAAGACACTCCAATGAAAAATAACCAGAGGAAACAAAGGTGGAAGTGGTGAAAACAAAAATATGGGTGGTGAAAACATGCATAACCACAATATTCAAGATGAAATTTGTTTGGATTTAACAATTGTAGCATCTAGGAAAGGACCTAGTTAACCAGTATCATCAAGAATAGTAGAAGCATCATCAAAAGTATCAGAAGTATTTTCAGACTCAGCAGAAGTAGCAGTGTGTCTAGCATGTGGTGGTGTAAGAAGCTTACTCATAACATATGGTGAATCAAGAGCAATAGAGGTGTTCAGAGTTGTACCTCTCCTTGTAGTGGATGGTAATATGGGAACTTTTCCATCACGATTTTTACCCATGATGAAAGGCTTGCGGCGAACAATATCACGTTCAAGTGAGCAAATAAATAAAGCTATGCTCCTCCGCAACGGCACCAGAAAATAGTCTTGATGACCCACAAGTATAGGGGATCGCAACAGTCTTCGAGGGAAGTGAAACCCAAATTTATTGATTCGACACAAGGGGAGCCAAAGAATATTTATAAGCCTTAACAACTGAGTTATCAATTAAGCTACACTTGAAAGTAGACTTTCTCGCAACAATTTATCAGTGGTAACAGTTTTATTGGTGTTGGTGCTGGTGTTGGTGTTGGTTCAGGTATAGTCCAATCATCATGGTTTTTGGCTATTTGAGCTAATAATTCCTCAGCTTCTTCAGGAGTCCTATTCCTGAAAACACAACCATCACAACTATACAGATATGTCCTAGATTCAATGGGTAGTCCATTATAAAATATATCTAGGAGTTCATTTTTAGGTAATAGATGTCCAGGGCTAGCTCTTACTAAAGAACAAAATCTTGACCAAGATTCAGGCATTTTCTCCCCTTCAATTTTCTTAAAGTTAAAGATTCTTTGCAAAGCAGCATGTTGAGCACTAGCAGGAAAATATTTTTGGAAGAAAGCATTAACCAAACCAATAGGATTATCAATAGATCCAGGTGAAATTTTTTTAAACCAAGTTTTAGCATCATCTTTCAATGAGAAAAGGAAGATCTTAGCAACAAAGTAAGTACGTTTTTTAATATCATCAGAAAATAAACTACTCAAAGATGAGAGCTCATTCATATTTTCCATAGCACTTTTATTTTCAGTACCACAAAAAGGTTCTTTCTCAACAATGGATATATAAAATAAATCCAGAGAGAAATCATAATCCTTATCTTTAATGTGTATGGGAGATGTAGCAAACTTAGCATCATGAGAAGGTTTATATTTAATAGCACGTCTTGCAAGAAGACTCTTAATAGCACTTGCACTAGTAGTAGATTGAACTTCTTCAATAAAGTCATCATTAAGTTCAATGTAAGTTTCCACAAGATCATCATTAGGACTTTCTCTAGACTCAGGTGAATTAACAGGTGTACCAGCATTTTCATAAGGAATTTCAGTGTTTTCAATTTGTTTGGATTTAGCAATTGTAGCATATATGAAAGGACCTAGTGAACCAGTATCGTCAAGCACAGTAGAAGCATCATCAAAAGTATCAGAAGCATTTTCAGTCTCAGCAGGAGTAGCAGTGTGTGTAGCATGTGGTGGTGTAAGAAGTTTACTTATAACATATGGTGAATCAAGAGCAATAGAGATGTTCAGAGTTGTACCTCTCCTTGTAGTGGATGGTAATATGGGAACTTTTCCATCACGAGTTTTACCCATGATGAAAGGCTCGCGGCGAACAATATCACGTTCAAGTGAGCAAATAAATAAAGCTATGCTCCCCGACAACGGCGCCAGAAAATAGTCTTGATGACTCACAAGTATAGGGGATCGCAACAGTCTTCCAGGGAAGTAAAACCCAAATTTATTGATTCGACACAAGGGGAGCCAAAGAATATTTATAAGCCTTAACAACTGAGTTGTCAATTCAGCTGCACCTGAAAGTAGACTTGCTCGCAACAATTTATTAGTGGTAACATTTTATACCAGAAGTAGTAGTAAAATAACACCAGGAGTGAAATAGTAACAGGAGTAGCAGTCCCGGAAAACAGCAGGATGAAAGTACCGTAGGCTTAGGGAATGGATGAACGGGCGTTGCATGATAAGATAGTTCATATAATAACAAAACACGTGCATTGCAGATAATAATAATAAAGCATCCAAGTTCTACGCAAACCATAGGCATGTGTTCCAATATAGTCATACGTGCTCGCAATGAGAAATTTACACAACATCTTTTGTCCTACCAGCCCGTTTGCAGCGGGGCCTCAGGGAAACTACTGGTAATTAAGGTGCTCCTTTTAATAAAGCAACAGAGCAAAGCACACTGGAGCAACGCATTAACACTCCGTGAACACACGTGATCCTCACATCACAACCATCCCCTCCGGTTGTCCCAATTTTTGTCACTTTGGGGCCTCGGGTTCCGGACAATAATGTGTGTAAACAACTTGCAGATATGATCAGAAACATAACTATACTCGTGAAACAATAACATGTTCAAATCTAAGATCATGACACTCGGGCCCTAGTGACAAGCATTAAGCATAACAAGGTAGAAAACACTAACAATGGATACTAGGCACTATGCCCTAACAATCTGGCATTATTACATGAACGATCTCATCCAATCCCTTCCATCCCTCTCAGCCTACAATGGTGTTTACTCACACATGGATGGGGGAATCATGGTTGGTTGATGGAGAAGTGGTAGCGGTGACGATGGCGATGATCTCCTTTGAATCCCCGTCCCGGCAGGGTGCCAGAACATGAACTTCTGCTCTCTGAATTGAGTTTCGAGGCGACGGCGGCGCTCTGTGGTGTTTCTCTGGAATATGACGACCCCCTGATGTTTTAGGGTTACGGGGGATATGTAGTCGAAAGGGGAGCCCGAGGGGGTTCCTAGGGGGCCCACACCACCAGGTGGCGGGGCCTAAGGGCCGTCCTGGGGTGGTGTGGCCCCTTCCTGGCCCCCTCCGGGGCTCCTTCGGGCTCTGGGGGTCTTCAGGTGAAATAAGGTCTCTAGGATCTTTTCTGGGCAATTTCCCGAAAATTGATTTTTCTGCACAAAAACAAGACACCAAGGTAATTTTGCTAAAAATAGCGTTAGTCCGTGTTAGTCGTATCCAAAACTCACAAGTTTAGAGGAAAACAATAGCAAAAGTGTTCGGAAAATGAAATACGTTTTGGACGTATCAGCGCCGTCAATGCAGGAATGACCGGGGTCGTCAAGAACGCCCCTAACGCCGAAGACGGTGAAGGAGCAGAGCGCTCCACCTCTTGGGAGTCCCCCACCACGGACAGCGTCACCGACATCCGTAGGACATGAGCCGCGCAGTCCTGGTTAGACTTGCTTCTGCGCTCCCGCGGGTGCAATGCCTCCTCCACCCTGGGAGCAGAAGGCCCATTCGACTTCACGGCCTCTGCCTCCAACTCCAAAGCCACGTTGCGCCGCAAGCATGGGAAAGCGGTGTCCTGGTCCACCACCCCCACCGGCCCCAAAGAAACGTCCCCTCCCCCAGCCGGAGAAGTGAAAAGAGCGTCGCTCACGTTCAAGCAGGGAGGAGCGTCGAGAGAAACTTCAGCTTGCACAGCTGCGACCACCGCACCAAGGGCCTTAAACACATTCCCGAGGGCTGTCAAATTAGACCCATATTCAGAGAACATCGATTTTGGCAGAAGAGGCACGGGAGGGCCCAACGCAGGCGGGGCCCGGGGCGTGCGACACTCTCCCTCGGCCACCGCCACCACAGCCACCACAACTGCCTCACTCCCGCCATCAGCAGACTTGGCGCGAGGGCCGGCACCGCCGCCCTTCTCCACCGCCGAATCCGCCTAGGAACGCTTCTACTCCCAGGCCTTCCTAATGTCCCAATCGTCCGCATCGTCATCCGAGGATTCAGAAAGGTTTGCAAAGGGGTTTTCTCCTTTGTCGTGCTGCTCAGGTGGCGGAGGGGGTGGAGCTCCCTTACTTTTTTTGCCACCCAAACGTTCCACTCTCACTTTAAAACCCTCCAGGTTAGCAAACACCACCAAGGACTCCTTGAGTATGACCGGCACCCGACATCCGAATTTCATATGGATCGGTGCAGCTTCATCTTCCAACATCGACGTGTCCACCTCCAGCGGGGCCCCCAGTTCCAGTGTCGACCCAATTAGGACAACCTCATCTCTCAGCGGTGTAGGTACATCATGGAGACGCACCTACACCACCTCCAATGTCTCCACTGCCCGAGGGTCACCCAACACTCCCGAAACAACAACCCTAAATTCAGTAATTTGCAGGACGAGGCCCCCGCCCCTAGTCTCCATGCGCAACACCTCTTTGGAGGAGAAGACCAACGAAAAAACTGAGCCGCTCAGTTGCTTGATCTTCCAGTCCCAACCATAATCCACCAACTCTTTGAACTCTTCCTCCACCTCCTCCAACGTAAAGTTGCCGTTCTCAATAATCACTGTAGTCGCTGTTCGCCGTAGGTATGGCCATGTCTGCCTCTGGTACCGCTGTGTAGAAGAAGCCCCTGTTCGCTTCGCCGAAGCCAACCCACATCGGCTTTTTTCCTCTCTCCCGGCCAGTGCAGCTCGCCGCCAAGTGGCCCTTGGATTCACACTTGATGCAGAAATGTTCCTCCGTGCAAGCTGCCTGGAAATGGACCGTTTGCCCGCACTTGAAACAGATTACCTTTGAAGCACCCACCTCACTCACCGCCCCCCCCGCCCAAGGGGAGTGAGGTTGGGGTTGTCCCGCCGGTTCAAGTCCCTCCCACGCTCCCCCCCCGCGTCTGCGCAGCAGGATTCTTGCCCATAGCCTTTCATCCGCAGCTTCCCGCTCCCGCCTGCGATCATCATTTTGGTCCCCGACAAACTGCTGGTTAGGTCCCCTGACCTGAGTCTACCGTCCCCGCGACCAACCTCCTCAGTGGCCGCTAGCCACGACGACCCTGGTCCCTCCAGTCCCGATCCATGGCCACCAGAGATGGCGCACAAGGAGGGGAGAGCAAGGAGTTGGGGGCGAACAACACTTTGGCCCTGTGAGAGTGGCGGCGGACGTCTTCGCACGATGCGGGGAAACCTAACCCTATCTCAAGGGTTCCTTTTGGATTCCACATCCACTTATGTAGTGGAACCCCCGCACCCTCTCGCTGGGCCCTGCCAGGCTCGAAGCAGAGCGTCCTCGCCTCTCCAGGCCCGTTCCCAAAAACCGTCTGGCCCACGGCCCAACAATCCTGACTGCAGTTGGGTATAGGAGACACCCTGTCTCCCACTCCCGAACGCGCCAGGCAGACCTCATTCGTACCGGATAGCCCACCCGGCCCAACAGGCCCTAACGGGCCCACCCGCGGCCGCATCTACTCCGCCTGCAACCCTAGGCTCGAGGAAGGCTCCAAGCACCCGCGCCATGGCGGCGGCGGCTCCCCAACCGGAGAACCCCTCACCGGAACCAGCACGTCCCCGATCCGCACCTCCCCGATGCACGGTAGCCTCGCCCCCGCGGGATCTCCCCCTAGAGTGGTACAGAGCGCCGGGAATTCCTCCGGTCGCAGCTTCTACGTCGCTGACATCCCCATGCCGCCGCCACCACGGCCCCCGCCGCGGTGAGCACGCATCCTCCTCCTCCCGCGGCCCTAGCGCCGCCGACAGGAACGCGCCCAACGCCAGCTCCTCCTGAGGCGACCCCCCTTGGGAACCCTCCTCCTCAGAGACAGAGCACGAGCTCGCGAGCTCCACGACCTCCTCCTCTCGGGCCTGCCGCGGGAGGCACCCACCGCCCGTGGCGGCCAGAGGGCCTCGACGCACGGGGAGCTAAGCGAATCGCCCCTAGCATCGCCCGAGAGCACCGGTCTCCTTCGCGTGAGACACATCCTCCCTCCGCGACACTCCTCACTGCCTCTCTCCCAGGACCCCCACATTCGCTGTGTAATACTTAAACTTTTTAAGTAACAAAAACCCTTTATCTAAAAAAAACATGTTAAATATACGCCATATCGCTATGGAACAAGCCAAATATGACGAAACCTCTAGCATGAATCACGAAGTACCACTAATGGTGGATTCATGACCTACCGTCACGGCTCCGCCAGAAAAAGCATCTCTTGCTAGTAATTACTATTTCGCGCAAGAAGATTACTATACTGATCCAGACAAGATTTTTCCACGCAAAGAAGAAAAAAGAAAAATCTTTCTGCGGCTCCAGCTAGTCATATGTTTCTGGCAAAATTCAGATGTATACGAGATAGCTAGTTAAACGCAGGTCCAATTATCGGCGAGTGGAACTTTGAATCGGTTGCATCTGTACGAGTAGGTTGTGAGCATGGGCATGGAGACGGGGGAGCTACTTAAAAGATGCTTTTTGGAAAGTGAAGCATGGCGAAAACATACACGTACTGCAGCTACAGCCCTACGGACGTACACGTGTACATGTATGCATGCATGTGTGTGCCACGACGATGATGGTGCAAAGCCACATTTGCCCATGGCACACAAAAGCGACGCAGAGCCTGTCATGTGAGCGAGCTAGCTGTTCAATAGTTCGACGGGCCAAGCAGAAGTAGTGGCGAACTGGCGATCCATGTGCAGCTCCACCCATCGCCTCGGGTGGAGGATTCAAACAAATCACGACGAGCGAGATCGAATTGTACTCCGTACTACGGTTCGGTCGGATCGAGCTATCTTGGACCAGCTGCTACTGCTAGCTAGCGCGTGCATGTGCGGTTCAATGGCATCTACCGGAACTGGTTCTCGTGGTATTCCGCGCGCAGTCCCCGCAAATAAAATCGCAGAAAGGGGAAGAAGAAAAATGTGCAGGATAAATACAGAGCGACACGGATCTCCAGGGGCGCATTCAACTCACGTGGCGTACTGTATTCGCTGCAACACGTTGTCCCCATGGACCATATGTTTCACAATAAATGTTCATGTATCGCAGTAAAAAAATTATGTGTCCAACAAAAACCAAAAACAATTCAGTAAATTAAAAAAAATGTTAATGTGTAAGAAAATTTCCATCTACACGGAAAGGAATATTCATAGATATCTAGAGAAACCATCTTGCATTTCACATAAATCTATCTCTTTAAAAAAAAATACAAAATATGAATAATGAAAGAATATAAAGAGATAAAAGTATTAGAGAATAAATGATTTTTTTAAGAAAAAAAACATCGAATAAAGAAAGAACAAAGGAAACAATATGGACTATTGGGCCCATCGACGGACGGGGCCAATGGTCATTGGCTCCCTTGCGTCAAATATGGATTGCTCCATAAACCAAGATGGACTCGTTTGCCGCATGTTTTTGCCACAAGAAGCTTCTCCACATGGGTCCCATTTGACGCGACTCATAACTTATTTGTGAATATATGAACTAAGTTTACTTGCCATAAATTAGTTTAATACTATACAAGTATTTATGTGTTGCGAAAATAAGAAATATTTGCACATATAATAAATGCCTGTGTATTTGAAAGTAAACATTGATAGTTTTTTTAAATATGTGTTCCTATACATGAAAAATATTTATTTCAAAAAAAATCTAAACATCATGGAATATAAAATTTCATATATTTGAAAAAAAATTGTGTCTCAAACAAAAAATAGTTAAATATTTACCAAAACGAAAATAATGCTCATAACAAGAGTAATGTTCACGCATAATAAAACTAATTTTCATGTATATGAAAATAAATTATTCACTCCATTCGACAATATAGAACGTTTTAGCTATTTAGGTGTACATTAGGTAATGATGTATATAGTAGTGTAGATTCACTCATTTCAGTTCTTATCTAATCTATACTTGAATATTTAAATAATCTTATAATTTGAAGTGGATGGGAGTATATACATACTTAAAACGAAAATTAAAATTAATAAGGAAAATAAAATACACATAGAAAATAGAAAATAAAAGAACCAGAAAATGAAGTAGAAAAAGTAACAGAGATAAATAACCCGCCAGCACCATGCTGGGCCGGTCCACAGGCGGAATACTGCTGTTAGTTTAGGGTCGTTGTATCGTGGACTTGGGCTTTTCCAGGGCTGGGATTCCAGCAATCCAGTTCCCTGGCTTGAGACTTGACAGTGATACTGAGATTACATGAGCCATATACTAGAACGGCGGCCCAGTTGGCCTTCATCTTCTTGGTTTTTTCTTTTTTGAGATTCATCTTCTTGTGCTAAATAAACAAGTTGGAACATGGCTGAAGCTACTGCTATGAAACATGGACTGGAGCTTGCTAGTAGCACCGGATGCTTTGCGTAGAAGTTATCCATTGCTGCACATGAGATAAAATTTGGAATGACGCAACAGCTATCTACGCCGGTTGTTTCTTAACTGCTGGACAAACTGGGAAACTTGAGTTAAAGCATTGTTTTAGGGAGTGCAATACAATTGCCCACCTGCTGGCTAGAGCGGTATTTAGTTCTAAATCTTCTTGTAATTGGGTCGATGAGCCCCTAGTTTTATTTTGCAACACCTCTTAGATGATGTAACCATTGTGTAAAACTCCTGGCAGCAAGTTTTCTTACGCACTCTTTTCCTTATCAGAGTACCGAAAGTGACTGAAAGGTTTTTAATGAGGCGGACTTGCTGTTTTTATAGTGATTTATATTTCAAAAAAAAAAAACAAGTTGGACTTCATCCTCTCTCTCGCTAACACAAGCCACGCGCATGCATGGTCCTACACATGGTACTCACTGCTTAAGTACGGTTTGATAAAATTGAGAGAGGCGAGGAATGGACTTAGAGCAACTCCAACGCGCCGACGTGTGGTCCATTTTCCTCCGTTTAGGACGCCAAACGAATGGCCATCCGGCCCCTGTCCGGTCATTTTTTGGTACTGAACCCAACGCACCGACGCATTTGGTTCGGCCGTTTCCCATTTTTGATTTTTGGAACATTTTTCCATTGCACTTTTTAACGATTTTATATTCGAAATGGACACTATATAGTATAAGTTGAACCCTAGTGCTACTAGGGAGGTGGTTGGACGTGCTCCGTCCTTGAGTAAATGGAGGGCATGCGGCCTTGAGGAATTTACACTTCCTCAACGGGCTTGTTGACTCTTCCATCGACATGGTCGGGTGTGCAGGGAAGGACTTGCTGGTTCCTTCTCCTTGGCCCATTTTTTTCTACAAAACACGTAGCCTACACCGGTATATTAGGAAAATTGGCCGCCTATGGGCAGCACCGCCAGCGGAGCTACGGCACCTGAGTTTCCGCCGCTCAGACCGGCATCGTTGCCGTCGCGCATGTGCTTGTGTCGTAGAGCGCGCTCGTCGCGTCTGGCCTCCTCCCCTAGGAGAGCCTTGAACCGTGCCACCCTCTAGGCGGCCAGGTAGACGTGGGCCGCCTGTAGAGCGTTCTCCTCTGAGCCGGCTTCGTCCTCCGCGTAGCTGAAGCTGTCCTCGTCGCTGTTGCTGAAGTCGTCCAATGACGTGGGCGCAGCAACGGCGTCGGCAGCGGCATGCGCCGGAGGCGACGGTGCAGGTGTAGGTGCGGGCGGTGCAGGTGCAGGCGCGTCTGGGGCAGGGCCAGCCGCTAGAGCGGCGGAAGCCGCCGCGACCCTAGCGGCGTAGGCTTCCTCCTCGGGGCCCTACTCGTCCGCGTACGACGCATGCAAGGCCCGGCATAGGTGCTCCAACATCACGAGGCGCTCCGGCTGCGAAATGATTCTAACCCACGCCGGGCTCGTCACCATGCGCCAAGAGAACCTGCCTAGGTGTCGCGCCCTTGATCTGCGCTGCGCGCGCTCGATCTGGTCTATGATGTGTTGTGGGGGATCCATTTCGGTGAATGGATCTGCGGTTTGGGTCGCGGCCATGGCTGAAAGGTGGAGGTCGGGCTAGGATTTGGATGGAGCTAGGGTTTGGCCAGCCGGCGGCCATATGAAGAGACCCACCGCCCACAATAAATGAGGCAGTTGTTCGTTGGGAGAGGATGACATGCGGGCCAGGGAGGGGACACGAGGCCTCTCCACGCTCGTCCGCGTCACATCCGCGCCGGCGCATTTCCGTCCCAAATATGGGCCAGGAATGGGGCAAAACGGACGGGAAATCGGGCATCTGTCCGGATTCTTTAAATGGGTTGCGCGCGTTGGGCCGTGTTTTTGCTCCGCGCGGCTGGATTCGGACGCAAACGGACCATATGGGTCGGCGCATTGGAGTTGCTCTTATTGTGCGCACTTTAAAGTTTGAACTATTTGGACAGAAATGGGAATGCAGTTACACTTTATTATTTTTGCTAACACCATTGTAGTCTCTTTTACTCCCTCTGTTCCATAATGTAGAAAAAATTAGGTGATTCACATGTTGTCTATATTCAGACTAAATATGTCTAGATACATAGTATGTATATATATATATATGTGTGAAAAAAGTATAAATCAACTTATATTGTGAAACGGAGGGAGTACAACTTTATTACTGTGGTTTTCTGTTTTGCCTAACTGATTTTGTTGTTTTCCTATGCTAAACTCTGTATCGTGCCTGTCCTGCGAGGAGGCTTGGAAAATTCCTAGGACGTTATCTTTTCTTTTCTTTTTCTTTATTTCCTGTTGTGACACCGGACGGTTTCTTTAAATAAAATCAACAAATGGAGATCGTTTGGTATAAAAGAAAACATCATTATCGTCATATTCGAGTGGGTCAGACATTTTATAATATAGTGACTAATTCCAAGTTTCCAACACAGTTAAGTTCGATTCCGGAGGAGGAGATCGGGGGCGATTTTGGTGTCTAGCCTCAGACACCGAATCAAATGATGATGAACGCCGAGTGGAAGATGCTGGGAAGGATGAAAGGGTGTCTCCAGATCTCCTCTACCTCTGCCGGACGCCGGAGGAGGATGGTAGTCGTGATCTATGCGCAGTTTCATCGAGGGAGGAAAACCGGCGGAGGAAAAAGACTATCGTGGCTTTTCGATCCGCGACCCAAGGTATGTTTGATGTTTCCTCAAGTTCATCTCTTGCTAGCTCGTCGCTAGAGGGTAGACATGCACCCGCCTTGCACCATGCTGCTGCGGCAAGCCGGGATCTCGATGTCCAATCAGTGGAGCTAGGGGAGACGATTTCTCCAACGACTTTTTTTGTTAGATCATTTTGATCCATCGGAATGGGTGTTGGTTGAGCGCCAACAACGCTGTAATATGCATGATCTATGTGGTCGTCGATTACACGGTCTGAAGCACGGCGAGCCGTCGCCGGTGCGGATGGCGTCGGGTGATACGTCCATTTTGCATCACTATTTTATATCGTAATTTTCTGTTATTCATTGATATATTTTATATTTTTATGCATTACTGATGTTATTTCATATTATTTTGTATGTTTGATAATTATTGAAGAATAATCATCGGGACCAGAAATCTGATGGAAAAAAGCACCGTCAAGTTACCATATTTCTGAAGACCAGAAAAAGAAGGGGGCGTCGGAGGAGTCTTAGAAGTCCACATGAGGGAGCCAGCCACAAGGGGGGCAGAGGGGGGCCACCAGGTGGCGCCTCCCCCCCTTGGCCGTGCCGCCACGTGGTGTGGCCACCCTGAACCACCACTGGAAGCCCCCTCTCGCGTACTTGACCCCCAGGGAACCCTAAGGCCAGAGGAACCATCGAGAAAATATTTCGCCGCTTCCCCAGGGCGAAAAACAACAGAGAGGAAAAACCTCTTCGGCAGGGAGAAATCTGCCGGGGAAATTCCTCCCCGGAGAGGGGAAATCATCGCCATTGTCACCGTCATCGCTCCGGGCATCATCAAGATCATCATCGTCATCATCATCATCACCAGCACCAGCATCCTCACCATCCACCTCCGCCCCGTTGTAACAATTAGGGGTTTATATTGATGTTTTCCACTAGATCTCTCTCCCGGTGTGGATTACTTGTTAGTAGTTGATGCTTACGAGATTTATCAGTGTTTGCACTTTATGACCAGATTGTTATTCATCATTATATCACCTCTGATTATGATCGATATGATGTCTTGTGAGTAGTTCGTTTAGTTCGTGAGGACATGGGAGAAGTCAATATGTTAGTAGTGGAATTATGTTGAAGTAATATCTAATGGTTTGATATTTAAGTTGTGGTGCTATTCTTCTAGTGGTGTCATGTGAACGTTGACTACATGATGCTTCACCTTTATGGGCCTAGAGGGATGCATTGTGTGTTTGGCTACTAATTGTGGGGTGATACGTCCATTTTGCATCACTATTTTATATCATAATTTTCTGTTATTCATCGATATATTTCATGTTATGATGCATCCCTTATGTTATTTTATCTTATTTTGCATGTTTCATAATTTTTCGAGAATAAACACCGGCACCAGAAATCTGATGGAAAAAACACCGTCGAGATAGCATATTTCAGAAGATCGGAAGAAGAAGGGGGACATCCGGGGTGTCTTAGAAGTTCAGAGGAGGAGTCCAGCCAGAAGGGGAGCTAGAGGGGGTCCACCAGGGGCCCACACCATGAGGTGTCACCCCCTGGCCGTGCCACCAGGTGGTGTGGCCACCCTGGCCCACCCCTGGTGGATATGAGTGTTAGGCTTGTGTTGAAACTAAACCATGTGAATTTATTATTTCGAGTGCACTAACGTTGCTAATGAAGATTGTGAGAAGTTTGGTGTGAAGGAAGTTTTCAAGGGTCAAGAGAAGAGGATGATATGACGTGATCAAGAAGAGTGAAAAGCCTAAGATTGGGGATGCCACGGAGGTACATCCCAGCAAATTCCAAGAAGACTCAAGCGTCTAAGCTTGGGGATGCCCAAGGCATCCCCTTCTTCATTGACAAATTATCAGGTCACTTCTAGTGAAACTATATTTTTATTCGGTCACATCTTATGTGCTTTACTTTGAGCGTCTTTTATTTTTGCTTTCAGTTTGTTTTTATTTTTGCAATAAGCTTGGTTGGAACCCGGCATTCTTTTATTGGAGAGTGACACGCTACGCTTTTTCATGGGAATACTTTGTATTCTTAATCTTTGTCTGTCTGCTGCATTTATTTAGCTCCTTCTTTGCATGCATCTCTTATCAGAGTTGTTAGTTTTAGTAGTGTTATGTGAGTACTCTCATGTTTGCTTGCTATATCATAAAGAGTATTTTTGTTAAAACATATCTTGTATGGTGCTTGTTGGGAAAAGAAACTGCTATTGAAGTAGAATCTATAACAGGCAAGTAGAAGCTTGTATAGACTGTGACTAGAAATTTTTCATGCCATGCTAAATGTTATTTTAGTTTTAAAGCCTTGTGGTTATTGAGTAGCATGAATAGCCTCAAATAGCTGAGAGTGTTTAATATTCCATTGAAAGATTCATGAGTTGTTCTTGTCATAGTAAAGCATAAAGTTATGGTATTCTCTTTCGAATGTTTTATTTGGTTGACTTGGCGCATGCTCACACCATGTTTATGACTATGAACCAGTCACGAATAGCCTCTATGACCACTTAGTTTTTGAACTTGTGATACCTCTTATGCTTTAATTAATGATGTTTATGTCGCTATGCATGATTATGGCTCTTATGCTCTCTTGATTTGTCACTCCCAGTCTTTTGCTAGCCTCCACCTGTACCGAGTATGAGCTCTACTCGTGCATCCAACTCCCTTAAACCAAAGTTTTTCCCATTGTGTCCATCATACCTACCTACATGTGGTATTTAACTGCCACTCTAAAGTAAATTGCTCATGTGTTACCTTTAAAACTTTCAAAATTACTCCTGCTTTATGTTCCTGTTTTGCTCATGAGGACATCAATGGAGAATCTTTATCTCACTTGTTGATTGGATTCACACACTGGACTAGTGGCTTCATCCGCTTATCCAAATGATAGAAGAGCCGACAGCGGGGTGCCCAGCCCCAAATTAATGCAAACAAATTCTCTTCACTATTTTGCCCCTGATTATTAGTCAAAGCATAATTGTGTAAACAAAAGAGAAACAGGGATGACCTTCTACCCAGATGCGTCCTTCACATGGGAGCCGCTCTTCTGAATCCAGTTGGCTTGTGACGTGCTGTATTTTTTGTTTACCATTCGTTGACATTAGCATACATCTCCCAAAATATAGACACTCCTCCACGGTTTGTGATTGTTGGCCGGCACCCGAGGATTCGGTTAGCCATGGTTTGTGTAAGATGGATGGGAGGAGTGTCATGCATTTTATACCTCTGTTTATTAAAATAAAAGCTCTAGCACACGAGTGATCAATGCTTCCCTCTACGAAGGGCCTATCTTTTACTTTTATGTTGAGTCAGTAAACCTACTTCTTTCTGTCTCCAGAGAGCATTTGAGTCGTTGTGATCTCACCATCTATATGTTGATTTATTCAATCAAGTTTTTTATCCTTCTTTGTTTAGCACATGCTTTATTATCTTAATGAATATTACTTTGAAAGCTATGAATCACTGTAAAAGGATTGTTATAATTAAACATGTTAAGCTCTACAATATAAGCCTTGTTATAAAGACTTCACCTAATATAAGTATGATATCATTAAATGTTCTCTAACCAAGAACAAAGTTTGCCATCACCAATTTTGATTCTCTCTTTCGAATATTTGTTTGTGACTCCCATTACTCGTTTCAAGTTAGGTTATATGAGAGGAAGTTGCTGTCTATAATGATTGGTGTATAGATAAATATGATGCTTCTTGTCCGTATTTTATTTATCGACTCTTCACTCCACAAACACATGGTCATGTTTACTGAGTTCAGTTTCGCTTGGGGACAAGCAAGGTCTAAGCTTGGGGGGAGTTGATACGTCCATTTTGCATCACTATTTTATATCATAATTTTCTGTTATTCATCGATATATTTCATGTTATGATGCATCCCTTATGTTATTTTATATTATTTTGCATGTTTCATAATTTTTGGAGAATAAACACAGGGACCAGAAATCTGATGGAAAAAGCACCGTCGAGATACCATATTTCAGAAGATCAGAAGAAGAAGGGGGACATCCGGGGTGTCTTAGAAGTTCAGAGGAGGAGTCCAGCCAGAAGGGGAGCCAGAGGGGGGCCACGAGGGGCCCACACCATGAGGTGGCGCCCCTGGCCGCGCCACCAGGTGGTGTGGCCACCCTGGCCCACCCCTGGTGGATATTTTTGGCGTACTTGGCCCCCAGGGAACCCTAAGCCTCATACCATTGTCGAAGAATTATTCCGCCGCCGCCTCGGGGTGGAAAACACCCGAGAGAGAAAAGCTCTCTGGCAGGCAGAAATCTGCCGGGGAAATTACTCTCCGGAGAGGGGAAATCACCGCCATCGTCACCGTATTCACTCTGGGCGTCATCAAGATCGTCATCATCTTTCATGTTACTAAAACACCTCTCTTTTTGTTGAAAGTTTTGAAGTTGCTCTTGTTCTACCTTCGCATGGTTTCTAGTTAGAGCTTCTTTAATTTATTTCTTTACAAGATTACTATGCATAAGAAGTAGGTTAGACTTAAATTTGTTTTACATTTTCTTCGTGATGCTCTCTTTTGCTTCAATTCATATTGCTTATGTGAGCATCCACGTGATTCCAGTTTTCTGTGCCTAGCTGAAAGGCGTTGAAGAAAAGCGCTACCGGGAGACAACCCGTTTTATTTCTCCGTTTTCAACCCGTTTTCCTTCATTTTCTTTTGTTTTCTTTGCATCTGGGTGTTTTCTATTTCCTTAGAAACCCTGTTGTATCTTTTTTTTTTGTGTTTTTGTTGAGCCAAGTAAAGCCTCTAGTGGAAAGTTGAGACTATATTTCGGATTTCTGCGCAGGAAACAAATTTCTGCTGTCCAGTGTTAAATTCGTATAAAATCACAGAAAATTCAAAATGACCTGAGTTTTTTTGCACGTAATACTGGGCTATATACGCAACTTTCATTAGCTGACCACCTTTTGATTTAAGCAACAAAAGATTTTCGAAAAAATCATCTTTAACTGCTGTCCTGTTTTGACAGATTTCTGCCAATAATTGCATTTGCCTCTTAATCTCTTTCTTTTGGTGTTCTTTTGAGAAAAAGAGTTTTAAAAGAAGTTTTAAAAGTAGCTAATGTGTTTATGAGTGTTAGGCTTGTGTCGAAACAGAACCATGTGAATTTATTATTTTGATTGCACTAACGTTGCTAATGAAGATTGTGAGAAGTTTGGTATGAAGGAAGTTTTCAAGGGTCAGGAGAAGAGGATGATATGACGTAATCAAGAAGAGTGAAAATCCTAAGCTTGGGGATGCCCCGGAGGTACATCCTAGAAAAATCCAAGAAGACTCGACCGTCTAAGCTTGGGGATGCCCAAGGCATCCCCTTCTTCATCGACAAATTATCAGGTCACTTCTAGTGAAACTATATTTTTATTCGGTCACATCTTATGTGCTTTACTTGGAGCGTCTTTTATTTTTTGCTTCAGTTTGTTTTTATTTTTGAGATAAGCTTGGTTGGACCCCAGCATTCTTTTATTGGAGAGTGACAAACTCCGCTTTTTCATGGGAATACTTTGTATTCTTAATCTTTGTCTGGCTGCTGCATTTATTTAGCTCCTGCTTTGCATGCATCTCTTATCAGAGTTATTAGTTTTAGTAGTGTTATGTGAGTACTCTCATGTTTGCTTGCTGTATCATAAAGAGTATTTTTGTTAAAACATATCTTGTATGGTGCTTGTTAGGAAAAGAAACTGCTGCTTGAAGTAGAATTTATAACAGTGCAAGTAGAAGCTTGTATAGACTGTGACTAGAACTTTTTCATGCCATGCTAAATGTTATTTTAGTTTTAAAGCCTTGTGGTTATTGAGTAGCATTAATAGCCTCAAATATCTGAGAGTGTTAATATGACATTGAAAGATTCATGAGTTGTTCTTGTCATAGTAAAGCATAAATTTATGGTATTCTCTTTCGAATGTTTTATTTGGTTGACTTGGCGCATGCTCACACCATGTTTATGACTATGAACCAGTCACAAATAGCCTCCGTGACCACTTAGTTTTTGAACCTGTGATACCACTTATGCTTTAATTAATGATGTTTATGTTGCTATGCATGATTATGGCTCTTATCCTCTCTTGAGTTGTCGCTCCCGGTCTTTTGCTAGCCTCCACCTGTACCGAGTATGAGCTCTACTCGTGCATCCAACTCCCTTAAACCAAAGTTTTTCCCATTGTGTCCATCATACCTACCTACATGTGGTATTTAACTGCCACTCTAAAGTAAATTGCTCATGTGTTACCTTTAAAACTTTCAAAATTACTCCTGCTTTATGTTCATGTTTTGCTCATGAGGACATCAATGGAGAATCTTTATCTCACTTGTTGATTGGATTCACACACTGGACTAGTGGCTTCATCCGCTTATCCAAATGATAGAAGAGCCGACAGCGGGGTGCCCAGCCCCAAATTAATGCAAACAAATTCTCTTCAGTATTTTGCCCCTGATTATTAGTCAAAGCATAATTGTGTAAACAAAAGAGAAACAGGGATGACCTTCTACCCAGATGCGTCCTTCACATGGGAGCCGCTCTTCTGAATCCAGTTGGCTTGTGACGTGCTGTATTTTTTGTTTACCATTCGTTGGCATTAGCATACATCTCCCAAAATATAGACACTCCTCCACGGTTTGTGATTGTTGGCCGGCACCCGAGGATTCGGTTAGCCATGGTTTGTGTAAGATGGATGGGAGGAGTGTCATGCATTTTATACCTCTGTTTATTAAAATAAAAGCTCTAGCACATGAGTGATCAATGCTTCCCTCTACGAAGGGCCTATCTTTTACTTTCATGTTGAGTCAGTAAACCTACTTCTTTCTGTCTCCAGAAAGCATTTGAGTCGTTGTGATCTCACCATCTATATGTTGATTTATTCAATCAAGTTTTTTATCCTTCTTTGTTTAGCACATGCTTTATTATCTTAATGAATATTACTTTGAAAGCTATGAATCACTGTAAAAGGATTGTTATAATTAAACATGTTAAGCTCTACAATATAAGCCTTGTTATAAAGAGTTCACCTAATATAAGTATGATATCATTAAATGTTCTCTCACCAAGAACAAAGTTTGCCATCACCAATTTTGATTCTCTCTTTTGAATCTTTGTTTGTGACTCCCATTACTCGTTTCAAGTTAGGTTATATGAGAGGAAGTTGCTGTCTATAATGATTGGTGTATAGATAAATATGATGCTTCTTGTCCGTATTTTATTTATCGACTCTTCACTCCACAAACCTATGGTCATGTTTACTGAGTTCAGTTTCGCTTGGGGACAAGCAAGGTCTAAGCTTGGGGGAGTTGATACGTCCATTGTGCATCACTATTTTATATCATAATTTTCTGTTATTCATCGATATATTTCATGTTATGATGCATCCCTTATGTTATTTTATATTATTTTGCATGTTTCATAATTTTTGGAGAATAAACACCGGGACCAGAAATTAGATGGAAAAAGCACCGTCGAGATACCATATTTCAGAAGATCAGAAGAAGAAGGGGGACATCCGGGGTGTCTTAGAAGTTCAGAGGAGGAGTCCAGCCAGAAGGGGAGCCAGAGGGGGGCCACGAGGGGCCCACACCATGAGGTGGCGCCCCTGGCCGCGCCACCAGGTGGTGTGGCCACCCTGGCTCACCCCTGGTGGATATTTTTGGCGTACTTGGCCCCCAGGGAACCCTAAGCCTCATACCATTGTCGAAGAATTATTCCGCCGCCGCCTCGGGGTGGAAAACACCCGAGAGAGAAAAGCTCTCTGGCAGGGAGAAATCTGCCGGGGAAATTACTCTCCGGAGAGGGGAAATCACCGCCATCGTCACCGTATTCACTCTGGGCGTCATCAAGATCGTCATCATCTTTCATGTTACTAAAAAACCTCTCTTTTTGTTGAAAGTTTTGAAGTTGCTCTTGTTCTACCTTCGCATGGTTTCTAGTTAGAGCTTCTTTAATTTATTTCTTTACAAGATTACTATGCATAAGAAGTAGGTTAGACTTAAATTTGTTTTACATTTTCTTCGTGATGCTCTCTTTTGCTTCAATTCATATTGCTTATGTGAGCATCCACGTGATTCCAGTTTTCTGTGCCTAGCTGAAAGGCGTTGAAGAAAAGCGCTACCGGGAGACAACCCGTTTTATTTCTCCGTTTTCAACCCGTTTTCCTTCATTTTCTTTTGTTTTCTTTGCATCTGGGTGTTTTCTATTTCCTTAGCAACCCTGTTGTATCTTTTTTTTGTGTGTTTTTGTTGAGCCAAGTAAAGCCTCTAGTGGAAAGTTGAGACTATATTTCGGATTTCTGCGCAGGAAACAAATTTCTGCTGTCCAGTGTTAAATTCGTATAAAATCACAGAAAATTCAAAATGACCTGAGTTTTTTTGCACGTAATACTGGGCTATATACGAAACTGTCATTAGCTGACCACTTTTTGATTTAAGCAACAAAAGATTTTCGAAAAAATCATCTTTACCTGCTGTCCTGTTTTGACAGATTTCTGCCAATAATTGCATTTGCCTCTTAATCTCTTTCTTTTGGTGTTCTTTTGAGAAAAAGAGTTTTAAAAGAAGTTTTAAAAGTATCTAATGTGTTTATGAGTGTTAGGCTTGTGTCGAAACAGAACCATGTGAATTTATTATTTTGATTGCACTAACGTTGCTAATGAAGATTGTGAGAAGTTTGGTATGAAGGAAGTTTTCAAGGGTCAGGAGAAGAGGATGATATGACGTAATCAAGAAGAGTGAAAATCCTAAGCTTGGGGATGCCCCGGAGGTACATCCCAGAAAATTCCAAGAAGACTCAACCGTCTAAGGTTGGGGATGCCCAAGGCATCCCCATCTTCATCGACAAATTATCAGGTCACTTCTAGTGAAACTATATTTTTATTCGGTCACATCTTATGTGCTTTACTTGGAGCGTATTTTATTTTTTGCTTCAGTTTGTTTTTCTTTTTGAGATAAGATTGGTTGGACCCCAGCATTCTTTTATTGGAGAGTGACAAACTCCGCTTTTTCATGGGAATACTTTGTATTCTTAATCTTTGTCTGGCTGCTGCATTTATTTAGCTCCTGCTTTGCATGCATCGCTTATCAGAGTTATTAGTTTTAGTAGTGTTATGTGAGTACTCTCATGTTTGCTTGCTGTATCATAAAGAGTATTTTTGTTAAAACATATCTTGTATGGTGCTTGTTAGGAAAAGAAACTGCTGCTTGAAGTAGAATTTATAACAGTGCAAGTAGAAGCTTGTATAGACTGTGACTAGAACTTTTTCATGCCATGCTAAATGTTATTTTAGTTTTAAAGCCTTGTGGTTATTGAGTAGCATTAATAGCCTCAAATATCTGAGAGTGTTTAATATGACATTGAAAGATTCATGAGTTGTTCTTGTCATAGTAAAGCATAAATTTATGGTATTCTCTTTCGAATGTTTTATTTGGTTGACTTGGCGCATGCTCACACCATGTTTATGACTATGAACCAGTCACAAATAGCCTCTGTGACCACTTTGTTTTTGAACCTGTGATACCACTTATGCTTTAATTAATTATGTTTATGTTGCTATGCATGATTATGGCTCTTATCCTCTCTTGATTTGTCGCTCCCGGTCTTTTGCTAGCCTCCACCTGTACCGAGTATGAGCTCTACTCGTGCATCCAACTCCCTTAAACCAAAGTTTTTCCCATTGTGTCCATCATACCTACCTACATGTGGTATTTAACTGCCACTCTAAAGTAAATTGCTCATGTGTTACCTTTAATACTTTCAAAATTACTCCTGATTTATGTTCCTGCTTTGCTCATGAGGACATCAATGGAGAATCTTTATCTCACTTGTTGATTGGATTCACACACTGGACTAGTGGCTTCATCCGCTTATCCAAATGATAGAAGAGCCGACAGCGGGGTGCCCAGCCCCAAATTAATGCAAACAAATTCTCTTCACTATTTTGCCCCTGATTATTAGTTAAAGCATAATTGTGTAAACAAAAGAGAAACAGGGATGACCTTCTACCCAGATGCGTCCTTCACATGGGAGCCGCTCTTCTGAATCCAGTTGGCTTGTGACGTGCTGTATTTTTTGTTTACCATTCGTTGACATTAGCATACATCTCCCAAAATATAGACACTCCTCCACGGTTTGTGATTGTTGGCCGGCACCCGAGGATTCGGTTAGCCATGGTTTGTGTAAGATGGATGGGAGGAGTGTCATGCATTTTATACCTCTGTTTATTAAAATAAAAGCTCTAGCACATGAGTGATCAATGCTTCCCTCTACGAAGGGCCTATCTTTTACTTTTATGTTGAGTCAGTAAACCTACTTCTTTCTGTCTCCAGAAAGCATTAGAGTCGTTGTGATCTCACCATCTATATGTTGATTTATTCAATCAAGTTTTTATCCTTCTTTGTTTAGCACATGCTTTATTATCTTAATGAATATTACTTTGAAAGCTATGAATCACTGTAAAAGGATTGTTATAATTAAACATGTTAAGCTCTACAATATAAGCCTTGTTATAAAGACTTCACCTAATATAAGTATGATATCATTAAATGTTCTCTGACCAAGAACAAAGTTTGCCATCACCAATTTTGATTCTCTCTTTTGAATCTTTGTTTGTGACTCCCATTACTCGTTTCAAGTTAGGTTATATGAGAGGAAGTTGCTGTCTCTAATGATTGGTGTATAGATAAATATGATGCTTCTTGTCCGTATTTTATTTATCGACTCTTCACTCCACAAACCTATGGTCATGTTTACTGAGTTCAGGTTCGCTTGGGGACAAGCAAGGTCTAAGCTTGGGGGAGTTGATACGTCCATTTTGCATCACTATTTTATATCATAATTTTCTGTTATTCATCGATATATTTCATGTTATGATGCATCCCTTATGTTATTTTATATTATTTTGCATGTTTCATAATTTTTGGAGAATAAACACCGGGACCAGAAATCTGATGGAAAAAGCACCATCGAGATACCATATTACAGAAGATCAGAAGAAGAAGGGGGACATCCGGGGTGTCTTAGAAGTTCAGAGGAGGAGTCCAGCCAGAAGGGGAGCCAGAGGGGGCCACGAGGGGCCCACACCATGAGGTGGCGCCCCTGGCCGCGCCACCAGGTGGTGTGGCCACCCTGGCCCACCCTTGGTGGATATTTTTGGCTTACTTGGCCCCCAGGTAACTCTAAGCCTCATACCATTGTCGAAGAATTATTATTCCGCCGCCTCGGGGTGGAAAACACCCGAGAGAGAAAAGCTCTCTGGCAGGGAGAAATCTGCCGGGGAAATTACTCTCCGGAGAGGGGAAATCACCACCATCGTCACCGTATTCACTCTGGGCGTCATCAAGATCGTCATCATCTTTCATGTTACTAAAACACCTCTCTTTTTGTTGAAAGTTTTGAAGTTGCTCTTGTTCTACCTTCGCATGGTTTCTAGTTAGAGCTTCTTTAATTTATTTCTTTACAAGATTACTATGCATAAGAAGTAGGTTAGACTTAAATTTGTTTTACATTTTCTTCGTGATGCTCTCTTTTGCTTCAATTCATATTGCTTATGTGAGCATCCACGTGATTCCAGTTTTCTGTGCCTAGCTGAAAGGCGTTGAAGAAAAGCGCTACCGGGAGACAACCCGTTTTATTTCTCCGTTTTCAACCCGTTTTCCTTCATTTTCTTTTGTTTTCTTTGCATCTGGGTGTTTTTTATTTCCTTAGCAACCCTGTTGTATCTTTTTTTTTGTGTTTTTGTTGAGCCAAGTAAAGCCTCTAGTGGAAAGTTGAGACTATATTTCGGATTTCTGCGCAGGAAACAAATTTCTGCTGTCCAGTGTTAAATTCGTATAAAATCACAGAAAATTCAAAATGACCTGAGTTTTTTTACACGTAATACTGGGCTATATACGCAACTTTCATTAGCTTACCACTTTTTAATTTAAGCAACAAAAGATTTTCGAAAAAATCATCTTTACCTGCTGTCCTGTTTTGACAGATTTCTGCCAATAATTGCATTTGCCTCTTAATCTCTTTCTTTTGGTGTTCTTTTGAGAAAAAGAGTTTTAAAAGAAGTTTTAAAAGTAGCTAATGTGTTTATGAGTGTTAGGCTTTTGTCGAAACAGAACCATGTGAATTTATTATTTTGATTGCACTAACGTTGCTAATGAAGATTGTGAGAAGTTTGGTATGAAGGAAGTTTTCAAGGGTCAGGAGAAGAGGATGATATGACGTAATCAAGAAGAGTGAAAATCCTAAGCTTGGGGATGCCCCGGAGGTACATCCCAGCAAATTCCAAGAAGACTCAACCGTCTAAGCTTGGGGATGCCCAAGGCATCCCCTTCTTCATCGACAAATTATCAGGTCACTTCTAGTGAAACTATATTTTTATTCGGTCACATCTTATGTGCTTTACTTGGAGGGTCTTTTATTTTTTGCTTCAGTTTGTTTTTCTTTTTGAGATAATCTTGGTTGGACCCCAGCATTCTTTTATTGGAGAGTGACAAACTCCGCTTTTTCATGGGAATACTTTGTATTCTTAATCTTTGTCTGGCTGCTGCATTTATTTAGCTCCTGCTTTGCATGCATCTCTTATCAGAGTTATTAGTTTTAGTAGTGTTATGTGAGTACTCTCATGTTTGATTGCTGTATCATAAAGAGTATTTTTGTTAAAACATATCTTGTATGGTGCTTGTTAGGAAAATAAACTGCTGCTTGAAGTTTATAACAGTGCAAGTAGAAGCTTGTATAGACTGTGACTAGAACTTTTTCATGCCATGCTAAATGTTATTTTAGTTTTAAAGCCTTGTGGTTATTGAGTAGCATTAATAGCCTCAAATATCTGAGAGTGTTTAATATGACATTGAAAGATTCATGAGTTGTTCTTGTCATAGTAAAGCATAAATTTATGGTATTCTCTTTCGAATGTTTTATTTGGTTGACTTGGCGCATGCTCACACCATGTTTATGACTATGAACCAGTCACAAATAGCCTCCGTGACCACTTAGTTTTTGAACCTGTGATACCACTTATGCTTTAATTAATGATGTTTATGTTGCTATGCATGATTATGGCTCTTATCCTCTCTTGATTTGTCGCTCCCGGTCTTTTGCTAGCCTCCACCTGTACCGAGTATGAGCTCTACTCGTGCATCCAACTCCCTTAAACCAAAGTTTTTCCCATTGTGTCCATAATACCTACCTACATGTGGTATTTAACTTCCACTCTAAAGTAAATTGCTCATGTGTTACCTTTAAAACTTTCAAAATTACTCCTGCTTTATGTTCCTGTTTTTTCTCATGAGGACATCAATGGAGAATCTTTATCTCACTTGTTGATTGGATTTCACACCTTGGACTAGTGGCTTCATCCGCTTATCCAAATGATAGAAGAGTTGGCAGCGGGGTGGCCAGCCCCAAATTAATGCAAACAAATTCTCTTCACTATTTTTGCCCCTTATTATCAGTGAAAGCATAATTGTGTAAACAAAAGAGAAAGAGGGATGACCTTCTACCCAGATGCGTCCTTCACATGGGAGCCACTCTTGTGAATCCAGTTGGCTTGTGACGTACTGTATTTCTGTTTACCATTCGTTGACATTAACATACATCTCCCAAAATATAGACACTCCTCCACGGTTTGTGATTGTTGGCCGGCACCCGAGGATTCGGTTAGCCATGGTTTGTGTAAGATGGATGGGAGGAGTGTCATGCATTTTATACCTCTGTTTATTAAAATAAAAGCTCTAGCACATGAGTGATCAATGCTTCCCTCTGCGAAGGGCCTATCTTTTACTTTTATGTTGAGTCAGTAAACCTACTTCCTTCTGTCTCTAGAAAGCATTAGAGTCGTTGTGATCTCACCATCTATATGTTGATTTATTCAATCAAGTTTTCTATCCTTCTTTGTTTAGCGCATGCTTTATTATCTGAATGAATATTACATTGAAAGCTATGAATCACTGTAAAAGGATTGTTATAATTAAACATGTTAAGCTCTACAATATAAGCCTTGTTATAAAGACTTCACCTAAGATAAGTATTATACTATTAAATGTTCTCTAACCAAGAACATAGTTTTCCATCACCAATTTTGATTCTCTCTTGTGCATCTTTGTTTGTGACTCTCATTACTCGTTTCAAGTTAGGTTATATGAGAGGAAGTTGATGTCTATAATGATTGGTGTATAGATAAATGTGATGCTTCTTGTCCGTATTTTATTTATCGACTCTTGACTCCACAAACCAGTGGTCATGTTTACTGAGTTCAGTTTCGCTTGGGGACAAGCGAGGTCTGAGCTTGGGGGGAGTTGATACGTCCATTTTGCATCATTATTTTATATCATAATTTTCTTTTATTCATCGATATATTTCATGTTATGATGCATCCCTTATGTTATTTTATCTTATTTTGCATGTTTCATAATTTTTGAAGAATAAACACCGGGACCAGAAATCTGATGGAAAAAGCACCGTCGAGATACCATATTTAAGAATATCAAAAGAATAAGGGGACATCCGGGTGTCTTAGAAGTTCAGAGGAGGAGTCCAGCCAGAAGGGGAGCCAGAGGGGGGCCACGAGGGGCCCACACCATGAGGTGGCGCCCCCTGGCCGCGCCACCAGGTGGTGTGGCCACCCTAGCCCACCCCTGGTGGATATTTTTGGCGTAGTTGCCCCCCAGGGAACCCTAAGCCTGATACCATCGCTGAATAATTATTCCACCGCTGCCTCGGGGCGGAAAACACCCGAGAGAGAAAAGCTCTCTAGCAGGGAGAAATCTGCCGGGGAAATTCCTCTCCAGAGAGGGGAAATCACCTCCATCGTCACCGTCATCACTCCGGGCATCATCAAGATTGTCATCATCATCACCATCATCAGTAGCACCATCACCCTCATCATCCACCGTCATCCCGCTGTAACAATTAGCGGCCTCTATCATTGTTTTACATTAGATCTCTCTCCCGATGTGGATTACTTGTTAGTAGTTGATGCTTGTGAGATTTATCGGTGTTTTCACTTTATGACCAGATTGTTATCATCCATTATATCACCTCTGATTATGATCCATATGATGTCTTGTGAGTAGTTCGTGTTGTTCTTGAGGACATGGGAGAAGTCAAGTTGTTAGTAGTTAATTAATGTTGAGTAATATTTGATGGTTTGATATTTAAGTTGTGGTGTTATTCCTATAGTGGTGTCATGTGAACATAGACTACATGATACTTCACCATTTATGGGCCTAGGGGAATGCATCGTGTATTTGTCTACTTATTGTGGGGTTTTCGGAGTGACATAAAACTAAACCCCCGTTAGGAAACCATTACACGAGGGAGCGTAGGATCCCGGAGTTTAAAGCTGTGGTTAGATTTATTTCTTAATTATTTTCTTGTAGTTGCGGATGCTTGCAAGGGGTATAATCACAAGTATGTATTAGTCTTGGATGGTACGGTACATTAGCATAGGTTCACCCACACAACACGTATCAAAACATAGAGATTATTTAGCTGCATGGAACAAAAGCCCTTGACAAAAACCTCCCGTGTGTCCTCGAGAATGTTTGTTAATCATAAGTAAACCCACCGGCTTGTCCTTTGCTGAAGAAAGGATTGGGCCACTTGCTTCAATTATTACTATTACATTTTATTTACTCGCACTTTCTTTATCTGCAATATCAAAAACCCCTAAAAATCTACCTTTCAGTATTTACAGTTATTTCCTTCACCGAAACTGCTTGTCAACACCTTCTGCTTACTTTTGGGTTCGACACTCTTATTTATCGAAAGTACTATGATACACCCCCTATACTTGTGGTTCATCATGGGGTTGCCGGAATGACAGCAACCTAAACCCCTATTAGGAAACCGATGCACGAGGGAGTGTAGGATCCAAGACTATAAGGATGTGGTTAGATTTATCTTAATTACTTCTTGTAGTTGCGGATGCTTGCAAGGGGTTTAATCACAAGTATGTATTAGTCCTAATTGGGCGGTGCATTAGCATAGGTTCACCCACACAACACCTATCAAAACTATAAATATTAATCGACTGTATGAAACGAAAACGCTTGACGAAGTTCCCATGTGTCCTCGAGAACGTTTGGTCATCATATGTAAACCAACCGGCTTGTCCTTTGTTCTAAAAATGATTGGGCCACTCGCTGCAATTATTATTACTGTATTTTATTTACTCGGACTTTATTTATCATCTATATCAAAAACCACCAAAACCATGTTTGCTAGTGTTTACAGTGAATCCTCTATCCAACCTGCTTGTGAACACCTTCTGCTCCTCGTTGGGTTCGACACTCTTATTTATCGAAAGTACTACGATACACCCTCTATACTTGTGGGTCATCAAGACTAGTTTTTGGCGTTGTTGTCGGGGAATGAAGCGCTATTGGTAAGTGGAATTGGTAAGAGGAACTTTTACCGTGAGTGTTATTTTTATTTCTGTCTACTGCTTTATTTTATTATGGAGAATCCATCTGGTTCTCTATTTAAGAGTACCGCTACTATTGCTAATGCAGTAGATGACCCGTTGTCTGCTCAATTGGATCCTTTTAAAATACCTTTGAAAATTGTTGAACATGTTATGGATAACTGCTATTTTGGAGATGGAACTGTCCATCCCGGTGATCATTTACTCTTTATACATGAATTATGCGAGTTATTCAGGTTTGCAGGTATTACAATGGTCCGAGTTAAGAGAAAATTATTCTCTTTATCACTGAAGGGTAGAGCCGCGAAATGGTTCAAAATGCTGAAGAATGGTTAATCTATTGGATGGGAGGAAATTGTACCTCTCTTTTATTCTAAATTTTATCCTCCCAGTGAGATACATAAAGATCGGAATCCAATATATAATTTTTGACCTCATGATGGAGAGAGTATTGTCCAAGCTTGGGGGAGATTGAAGTTATTAATGCTCAAATGTCCCGTTCATGATCTCCCCAGTAATATTGTTATCAATATTTTTTATGCGAGACTTTCTCTTCATGATAAGGATTTATTGGATGTTTCTTGTTCTGGATCATTCACACGTATGAAAGAAAAATCTAAATGGGATATTTTTGTCATATTTAAGAAAACACTGAAGGATGGGAGAAGTCAGGTACAAATTACGATAATGAATGCATTAAAGATTTTATGGGAACCGATGATATCTATGATGTTAGTGTTGTTTGTGGCCTTGACTCTCAAATATTTGCAAATTGGTTTAAGGCCTTTGCCTCCTATCTTGATATTCCCAAAAAGGAGTTGAGAAAGTATCATGCACCTTATAAAGATATTGTTCCTGCTAGAAATATATAAGTGCATGATGTTAATCCTGCTGTGTCTGAACCTTATATTGAGAAAATGCCTTTCCCTGACAAGGTAAAGGAACATTCTATCATAGCTAGTGTTGTTAACAAAAGTACAAAGAAATCTATAGAACCTGATGAAAAAATAACTGTTGAACCTACAATGGCTATAGTAAAAGACATTGTCTTTGAAAATATAGAGGATGGACACATTGTCTTCAGTGAGGAAGGTTCTAATATTGTTTCACGTCCTAGTAGATCTAAGAAAATTAGTGTTCCTGTGCTTTCTGTTAGGATAGGTGATCATTGCTACTATGGTTTGTGTGATATTGGTGCAAGTTATAGTGTTATTCCTTACGAGCTTTATAAAGAAATCATGCATGAAATTGGTTTTTGTGAACTTGAAGATGTTGATGTGGTTATCCAGCTTGCTAATAGAGAAACTATCTTTCCGATTGATATTGTTAGAAATGTGGAAGTTTTATGTGGTAAAACTAAATATCCTGCTGATTTTCTAGTACTGGGTAAAGCTGCTAGTAAAACTTGTTCTATCATTTTGGTAGACCTTTCTTGAACACTTGTGGTGCTGTTATAGATTATAAGAAGGAGAAACATTGACTATTTGCTGGAAAAACTTATGAGTTTAAATTTTCCAAATTTGCTAGAGCTCCTTATTAATCTGAATTGCCTAATGAAGATTTTAGAGTTGAACAACTTGCCTCTATTGCTCTTTCTCCTAACAATGCTTTGCATCAATACATGGAGGTCCATGAAAGTGAAGTCTTTATGGAAGAAATAAATGAGATTGACGATATTCTTTTTGACGATAACTTGCCTCTATTTGCTCTTCTTCGTCAACCAGAGATAGACTTGGGTACCACATTGCCACCCAAGGAGGATCCTGTTTTTGATTTAAAACCTTTGCCTGATGATCTTAAATAGGTCATTGGAAATATTGAAGAAACACCGTGGAGCTATTGGATATACTCTTGATGATTTGAAAGGGATTTCCCCTACTATATGTCAGCATGTTATTAATATAAACCTGATGCAAAGCCAGTAGTTGAACATCAATGTCGTTTAATTCCTAAGATGAAGGAAGTGGCAAAAAATGAGGTATTAAAACTCCTTGATGTTGGTATTATTTATCCTATTGCTGATAGTAGATGGGTAAGCCCTAGGCATTGTGTCCCTAAGAAAGGAGGAATGACTATTGTGCCAATTGAAAATGATGAACTTATTCCTTAGAGAGTAGTAGTTGGTTATAGAACGTGCATTGATTTTAGGAAAGTTAACAAAGTTACTAAGAAAGATCATTACCCTTTACCTTTTATTGATCAAATGTTAGAAAGGTTGTCTAAGAAAACTCATTTTTGCTTTGTCGATGGTTATTCTGGGTTCTCTCAAATTGCTGTTAGGGGACAAGATCAAGAGAAAACAACTTCTACTTGTCCATATGGAACTTATGATTATAGACGTATGCCTTTTGGTTTGTGCAATGCTCCTGCTATGTTTCAAAGATGCATTTCTGCTATTTTTCATGGTTTTTGTGAAGAAATTGTGGAAGTATTCATGGACGATTTCTCCATCTATGGAACTTCTTTTGATAACTGCTTGCACAATCTTCATAAAGTTTTGCAGAGATGTGAGGAAACTAATCTTGTTCTGAAAGAGCTATTGAAGTTGACAAAGCAAAAGTGGAAGCAATTGAGAAAATGCCCTATCCCTGGGATGTTAAAGGTATTCGTGGTGTTCTTGGTCATGCTACTTTTTATAGGAGGTTTATTAAAGATTTCTCTAAAATATCAAAGTCTCTTATTAATCTTCTTTAAAAAGATGTACCTTTTTTTTGATGATGATTGTAAGGAAGCTTGTTACTCCTATTGTTCAACCACCTGACTGGAATTTTCCTTTTGAAATTATGTGTGATGCTAGTGATTTTGCCGTAGGTGTTGTTCTTGGACAACGAGTAGATAAGAAGTTGAATGCTATTCATTATGCTAGTAAGACTCTTGATGCTGCTCAAAAGAATTATGCTACCACTAAAAAAGAGTTCCTAGCTGTAGTTTTTGCTTGTGGTAAGTTTAGACCTTACATAGTTGATTCAAAAGTTACTATTCACACTAATCATGCTGCCATTAAATACCTTATGAAAAAGAAAGATGCTAAGCCTAGGCTTATTAGATATGTGCTGCTTTTACAAGAGTTTGATTGACGTATTGTAGATAGGAAGGGTGCTGAAAATCCTGTTGCTGATAGTTTGTCCAGATTGGAAAACATTGCTTATGACCCTATTCCTGTTAATGATAGTTTTCCAAATGAACAGCTGGTTGCAATAAAAGTAAACTCCCGAGATAGTCCTTGGTATGCACATTATGCTAACTTTATTGTTTCCAAGTATTTGCCTCCAACATTTACAGCTCAACAAAGAAGAAAATTCTTTTATGATTTGAGGCACTATTTTTGGGATGACCCAGACTTATATAAAGAAGGAGTAGATGGTATTATGCAAAGATATGTTCCAGAACATGAACAACAGGAGATATTGAGAAAGTGCCATGGTAGTGCTTATGGAGGACATCACGCTGGAGATAGAACCGCACAGAAGGTTCTACAATTAGGTTTCTATTGGCCTACTCTCTTTAAAGATGCACGGAATTTTATTTTATTGTGTGATGAATGTCAAAGAGTTGGTAATATTTCTAGACGTAATGAAATGACTTTGAATTATTCTCTTGTTATTGAACCTTTTGATTGTTGGGGATTTGACTTTGTGGATCTGTTTCCTCCTTCGAATGGTTATACTCATATTCTTATTGCTGTTAATTATGTTACTAAATGTGTATAAGCTATACCTACAAAGAGTGTTGATGGTGAAACCTCTTTAAAAATGCTTAAAGATGTTATTTTCCCTAGGTTTGGTGTGCCTAGATATCTTATGACTGATGGAGGTTCGCACTTTATTCATGGTGGTTTTTAGAAAAACCCTTGCTAAATATGATGTTAATCATAGAATTGCCTCGGCTTATCATCCTCAAACCAGTGGGCAAGTAGAATTATCAAATAGAGAAATTAAATCTATCTTGCAAAATACTGTTAACAAATCTAGGAAAAATTGGGTTGATAAGTTAAATGATGCGTTGTGGGCTTATAGAAGTGCTTATAAAAATCTTATGGGTATGTCTCCTTATAAAAATAGTTTGTGGAAAAGCTTGTCACTTTCCTTTAGAACTAGAACACAAAGCTTATTGGGCAGGGAGAGAACTAAATAGAGATATTAAACTTACCGGTAAGAAAAAAAATGCTTGACTTCAGTTCTTTAGATGAATTGAGAAGTGAAGCCTATGAAAATGCTAGACTCTTTACAGAGAAAGTTAAACAATGGCATGATAGGAGAATTCTTATAAGAGAGTTTAATTTTGGTGAGAAAGTTCTATTGTGTAGGTCTCGTCTCAGATTTTTTGTAGGAAAATTACTCTCAAGATGGGAAGGACCTTATGTTATTGAAGAAGTGTATCATTCGGGTGCAATCAAAATTGCTTCCCTTAAAGATAACACTACACAAGTGGTGAATGGGCAAAGACTCAAACATTATATTTCCAGAGATTCTTATGATGAAGATGTGTATACTTTTCAAGTGGTGACTTCGAAGAAGTTTATTAAAGAAAAGATTCTAGTAACTGCAGAGTCCGTTTTCGAAGAGGTAACAGTTCTGTTAAGAAAGGTTCACGTATTAATTTCCAACTTATATTTCTGTTGTTTATGGAAAAATATGAAAAATATTGATCCGAAGAAGGGTAGGAGTCGGTGCCCGAGGGCACCACACCACCTGGGGGCGCGGGCCTACCCCTGGTCGTGCCACCTATGGTGTGGAGGCCCCGGAGGCCCTCTCCGACCCATTTTCGCACAACACCTTCCTTTTTTTCCGTATATTTTTGCTATATAACCCCCGGACCCCCCGAGGTCTGCATATCGTTTTCTCATCGTGTTGTCGTTTCGATCTGTTTCTGTGCGGATCTGTTTTCAGTTTTAGAAGCACTATGGCCTCCGCCAACAACAACAAGGGGAAGGAGCATATAGAAGATGACCTCGAAGACCCGATGCCGTAGGAGGAGATCGAGAGTGGAGCTAAAGGAGATGTAGAAGAAGACCCGCGCGTGTACCCTCGCACCACCATCGCAAGCATTGGAGTGGTAGCAAAACCCTTCAAATTCAAGCAAGGGGCACAGATGAGCACTGCGGGGAAGGTTCCGCGTCACTTCTTAGCTTCAAGGACACCCCCTTCAGGCATCAAAAACCCTTTCCATACGTTAATCCATGAGCATCAATTTAAGAGGGTACCGGAGGTAAAGGTGCCTTCTTGTTGAGAGAATTCCTTATTTGACACTCCCTTAAAATTATGTTCCTTATTTGATACTATAGAAATTTTTTTCCCTACATGACCTCTAGTCTTAATTTGTTTCCCTATATGACACTCTAGTGCATTTTGTACATGTGCAAAGACCTTTTTACCCCTGTGGATAATGTGACCAGAAATATAACTTTATATACTAAAAAAAAAATACGGAACTCTAACAAAAAATACCACGTTGAGCCACGTCATCAAGATTATTTTTGACAATTAGATTAAAAAAATTGGTGGTTAAGATTTAGTGAAAGATCATGAATTACGTAACCGTGTAGTTTCACTTTGACACGTTGTGACATATAAAAATATGTGCTATGTACACAATACAACCAGCAAAACAAAAAAGACCAATCAGTCCATCGCCTGATACGGAAAAAAATACCGACGGATTGGTCCGTCGCACGAGAGAAAAAATAAACCGATCGCTGCCTGATAAAACTTAAAAAAAATACTATACCGATTTGTAGGCGTGTCCAGATGGAAAACTGGATGATACGTGCGTGTCTTACCCAATTAGCAACCCGATCAAAAACTGGCGTAATGTGCATGTATCGAATCAAATACTTTTCGTTCGGTAAGAAAAAATAAGGACCGTTTATTTGGTGAAAAATTATCGATGGCTGAATCCTGGCTCGGTCCTAGCTGCCAGAGTCATTTGTTACCAGAAACGGTATCCAAAATATATGGCCGGATTATGTACGTACATAAGACGTGACATACATCAGCATGACTCAAATGAGTCTAGGTGTGTTAAAATACAAGCTAGAGGTACGTATTGAGTAGGTCGTTTAATTTTTTGAGAGCAACAGAAGGGATAAGCGACCGGACGTTTGACCTCTATCGAGTACAGTAAAATTGGTACATAGCGGCATCTAGTACCAACAAAACACATTAGCTAGCATGCCAATTAGGTTCAGTGATGCCTGACCCACGACATATTTTTTAGGCACAACCATTATATTGTACACATTTTTTATCACATTATGCACATGGGTAAAGAAGTCTTTTAACATGTAGAAAATGCACTAGAGTGTCATATAGGAAAAAAAATTAGTACTAGAGGCCATATAGGGAAGAAAACTTTCTCCGGTGTCAAATAAGGAACATGATTTTAAGGGAGTGTCAAATAAGGAATTCTCTCCTTCTTGTTGGGATATGGGTCGTTCTAACAGTGCAGGAGAGGAAAGCCCCCGATCTGAAGATGTATGGGGGAATAATTCTAAGAGCTCAGACTCACAGTCTGACAAGTTTGCGGACCGTATTGAGCACAATACGGAGCTGATACGCATACTCACCTACGCAATTGATGATTTGAAGGATTCAGTTGATATGCTTCTTAATAAGAATTCACCACCAGCACTGTTGGGGGAATAGGTAAGGGGGAGCCTTACCGGCCTCCGACATAAACCGGGAATCACTTAGATCCGGTTTAAGATGAGTGATCCGGATCATGCTGAGCAGAGCCGGGTTAGGCCAAAGGGAGCCGGGTTACGACGATTATGACCCGGCTGAATGAAGAACCGGCCCAAGGCCCCGGACGGAAGACAAGGAAGCCCAGGAGCCCGGCGAGCAGTTCAAAGGCCGGCCCAGAAGTAGCTGGATCATAGGAAGAGCCGTACCAAGGTGATCAAGGCCCGGAGGGAGATAGGACTCCAAGGATGGGCGTAACCACGACTCCCTTGTAACCCGGAGGTCTCGTCCACTATATAAGGCGAGACCCCGGGACGTAGGAAGAAAAGTTCTAAGTCGATAGCAAAGTAACTCGAGAAATCGAGAGCCGGAATCGCCCTTTGTAATCGAGACATGGTTTCCCGATAGTAAGAAAGCAGGAGTAGGTTTTACCCTCAATAGAGGGACCGAACCTGGGTAAACTCGCGTCTCTCGTTTCCACCTCAACCCTTTCGAAGTTTCACTTAGTAGCAATGTCCTCGCAATCTAGTTCTTGCGTGAGGACACTTGCCGTGACAATACTACGACAGTTGGCGCCCACCGTGGGGCTGGCTCGTGGAAGCGTCGTCTTTTCGGAAGGAGCGCTACCTGGGATCGAGAAGCTCGCGATAGGCCGGCTCAAGAGGAGCCGACGCGGAAACTATTACAATCATGACACATGGGGCCCCGAGTTTGCCTCCGTGGATTCAGGACTTCACGTCCCCTTCGGCAAGATCCATGTCTTCATCGGATACGTTGGGACAGCAGCTTCAGAACCGGACTAACTTTCAGATTCGGTGTCTAAGAAAACCATAGCAGTGGATTCCGATGGCGAGTCCTCAGTTGGGAACAATGACGATCACGATGAAATAGGCTCGATCCACCAGCTCTTTGGAGATCGGTTAGGAAGAGACCTAAAATTGGACACACCAGGTTTCGATGAGACAACTCACCATGTTGTTGTTTACATGGCTGGTCCCACGCGACCAACCGAGCCTAGGTATGACTCGGAGGGAAACCTGATTACTAACGAGGCTTCGACCTCAAACCCGGTTCTTGGAGCACCAGGTGTTACAGTCACAACACAAACCGGGCCAACGACTGCCACAGGAGCACCAGAGGCGACACCCTCGACAGGACATGGAACAACTAGACCAGGGGAGGCAGTGATCGACTTGACCGGGCCTGCGTCGTACAACCCGAGACCTGAGCTGATGGCTGCAATGGATTGTTTAAACCAAATTCTGTCAACGCCGATCACCCCAGAAAACCTGGAGCAACATAACATGGAGATAGCAAGACTCGACAGGAAATAACTCATGCTCGTCGAGAGATTGAGAAAGAAGCCACTTGCATAAACAAAGCCCGGTTAGAAGTTCTGGAAGAGGCCACACGTCTGGAGAGGGAAGGAATTCACCTAACTTTCAGGCAAAGAGAGCTAGCGTCAATACAGAACAGACGTCATCATACTCGCCTGAATAATGAGTTCGGAGTAGGACTCGAGCCTCCTAATCTCCATAATTTGTTTACATCTCTGACGGGGAACCCTGCAGCTTGTAACCTGGCTGGCCCAGGTTATCCCACAAACCCGCCGGTTATCCCTGCTCCAGTCCATCCAGCACATTACCAGCCACCCGTTCAACTGCTTGGGAGTCCAAATCCAGTACCAACCCCAGCACAGCCCGTGCAAGAAAGGTTTCATACGCCTCCAGGTCACTTCAATAATTCGATGGATAACATTTGGGCATCAACAACTAGTCTGGCGCAGATCCCAGTTGACCCTAATAACCCTATGGCAGTTGAAGCTCGAAGGGCCATTGAGATGCTACAAACAGCGGTGGTTCAACAGTTAAATTACAGTAATCAGGATAGGATACACTCAACACCCTATCATAGTAGGACAGCTCTGCCCCAGAGTCATCATGGGAATTCTCCAGACCCAGCAGGATCCAGCAATGCTAACCGACAGCCCAACCCACCCAGGCAAGCAGTATCTTATGCGCCCGGAGTTTTAAATACAGGACATAGAACTGTAGACCCTGAAAACAGGAATCCAGGTCATGTTCAGAACCCGGTGCAAGCCACGGTCTCACACCCATCTCAAGCCGGGTCTCGTAGGATTGGAATCCAGTGCCTCGGTCCTGCAATTAGGAACGAGAGAATACCAGCTGATTTTAAAGGACCTCGCAGAGTTGTGAATTATACGCCTGACATGGAGCATGCAGACTGGATAGAGGGTTATGAGATGGCCATGGAGATATTGGAAGTAAGCGACGCGGTGTGCGCACGCTAATTAAGTGTGATGTTAGAAGGGCAAGCAAAGTCTTGGTTGAAGAACTTGCCCGCCAATTCAATCAACAGCTGGCAGGAGTTGAAGGACCAGTTCATCAAGAATTTTCAGGGCACATGTAAACGGCCAACAACCATCATAGACCTGGAAAACTGTGTTCAGAAAGAAGGGGAGTCCGCCCAACATTGGTCTCGACGTGTTGCAGAGATCATACACTCGTCTGTCGGACTTACCGCTCAACAAGCTGTGATAGCACTCGAAAGAAATTGCAGGTTTGACCCTTTGAAGCATAAGCTGGGACGCATTAAGCGATACGTAAGTGATATGAGCCAGTTGATGGATGCCATGACCAAGTATGCGGAGTCTGACAAAACTAAAGATGCAGACTCGGATGACGAGAAGTCCGCCAAAGGAAACAATATTGGAACCAAGGGTAGCCAGAACCCGAGTCAGAGCAACAACAATCCTCAGAACCAGAACAATAACAAGCGGAAAAACAGAGAGGGAGCTTCAGATTTGGTGGCTAACACGAATACAGGTTACAGAAACCAACGTCATGGCAACAACTTTAGAGGAAATCAAAATTTTAGGCCAAACAGCTTTCACAGGCTCAGCAGGCCCTGAAAGGTCCGTGCCCCCGGCATAGTAAAAATGGAAAGTTAGCAAATCATTCTTGGGAAAATTGCTTCATCATGCAGGGTTTCAGACCTAGTGGAAATAATAACTATGGACAAGGAAACGGTGGAGGAGGCAACCCAGGAAATAAGGGAGGTGGACATCCGGGAGCTGGCAGCTCGGGACCCGGAAATCATAATCCGGGTCATCACAGTCAGAGTCACCAGGGAACTAACCCAGGAGGTAGTCACCAAGGCGGAAACACCGGTTTTCAAACAAACCCGAAGCAGCTAAGCTCAGGCCAATATCATGTATTCACCACCAGTTCCTGCAGAAGAGAACGTAAGGTGCAGAAGCGTGCCGTTAACACAGTCACCCCCGCTGTTCCTAGATGGCTTAACTGGTCAGAACAACCTATAACTTGGAGTCGGGCTGATCATCCCCCACGAGTCGACAATCTAGGTGGAGTGGCCCTGGTTGTGGCTCCACAAGTTGGAGGATATAAGTTAGATAAGGTACTGATGGACGGAGGCAGTAGTATAAACATACTTTACTATGACACGTTCAAAAGGACGAACTTGCAAGAGAAACAGCTTCAGCAATCATCAACCGTGTTTCATGGGATTGTACCTGGTAAGTCTGCACAACCTATCGGCAAAATATTTGTTGAAGCTGCTTTTGGGGTATTTGAAAATTACAGGACAGAGATGCTAGCATTTGAAGTGGTCAAGTTCAAAAGTCCGTACCATGCTCTGTTCGGACGGCCAGCTTATGCCAAATTCATGGCCAGACCTTGCTATGTTTACCTCAAGTTAAAGATGCCAGGTCCCAATGGAAACATTACTGGTAATGGAGATAGAGACATAGCCCTAGAATGTGAGGAAGGTGATGCAACTTACGCAGAGATAGCTTGCGCTGAAGAGGAGCTGAAATTGTATAAATTGCAGGTTGATCCAGAAGATATGACCTCGCTCAAAAAACCATCAGCTGAGTCCAAGTTAAAATTTAAGTCTGCTCAAGAAACCAAGCTGGTGGACTTTACCCCGGTGACTCATCTAAGCAGTTCAGCGTGGGGGCTCATATGACAGAAAAATAGGAAAGCGCGCTCACCAAGTTCCTCCGTGGGAATTGGGATACTTTTGCATGGAAACCTTCTGACATGCCAGGTGTACCAAGGGAACTTGCTGAGCACAGTTTAAATGTCAATCCTGATTAAAAACCTATTCGTCAGTTCCTCCGTCGTTTCAATGATGAGAGAAAGAAAGCAACAGGAGAAGAGATTGCCAAATTACTTGCAGCAGGGTTTATTGTAGAAGTGTTTCATCCAAAGTGGTTAGCTAATCCAGTTCTCGTTCTCAAGAAAAACGGAACCTGGAGAATGTGCATAGACTACACAGATCTGAATAAAGCATGTCCTAAAGACCCGTTCGCGTTACCCCGTATTGACCAGATTATAGACTCTACGGCCGGTTGCGAACTGCTATGTTTCCTTGACGCTTATTCAGGTTATCACCAAATCAAAATGAAGGAAGAGGATCAAGAGAAGACATCGTTCATTACTCCCTTTGGAGCGTTTTGTTATACGTCAATGCCTTTTGGTTTGAAAAAATGCAGGGACAACTTATCAAAGGTGTATCCAGAAGTGCTTGGAAAGTCAAATTGGGCGGAGCGTGCACGCTTATGTGGATGACATAGTAATCAAATCACAGAAAGGTGACACTTTGATCTCAGACTTGGAAGAGACGTTCGCCAATCTGCGCAAGTACCAATTGAAACTTAACCCAACAAAGTGTGTCTTTGGCGTGCCAGCTGGGAAGTTATTGGGTTTCATTATTTCCGAGAGAGGCATTGAAGCAAACGCGGAAAAATTCAGGCCATACA
Source organism: Alopecurus myosuroides (assembly GCA_028641055.1). NCBI lineage: Eukaryota > Viridiplantae > Streptophyta > Magnoliopsida > Poales > Poaceae > Alopecurus > Alopecurus myosuroides. The sequence continues at coordinate 242,732,486 of CM054063.1, forward strand.
TAACCTGAAAAAGCCGGTTTGCCTAAAGGACGTTCAGAAGCTGACATGTTGTGTTGCCGCCCTGAGCCGGTTTATAAGCAGGCTAGGCAAAACGGCCATACCCTTATACCGATTGTTGAAGAAAACATACACCTTTGAGTGGAATCAGGAGGCTGATGAGGCATTGGAGGCCTTGAAAAAACAACTTTCCAATGCACCTATATTAGCTGCGCCTGAGGAAAAAGAACCCATGTTGCTATATATAGCGGCAAATAACAGGGCAGTGAGTGCGATGGTAGTTGTGGAGCGTAAGCTGGAAGATAAAGAAGGTCTTGTTCAGCGGACAGTTTACTACGTCAGCAAGGTCTTGACAGAGTCTAAACAACGTTACCCCCATTGGCAGAAGCTTGTCTTCGGAGTATTCATGGCCAGTCGCAAACTGAAACATTACTTTCAGGAACATCCTATCACTGTGGTTAGTTCAGCGCCTCTGTCTGACATTATTCAAAATAGAGAAGCAACAGGAAGAGTTGCCAAGTGGGCCATCGAGATGGGACGTTATCATATCAAATATGAGCCAAGGACTGCAATAAAATACCAAGCTTTGATCGAGTTTATAAATGACTGGACACAGTTACAGGTTCCACCGGATAAACCAGATACTAACTCTTGGACTATGCACTTTGATGGGCCTCGACAACTGGAAGGTTCAGGAGCTGGTGTGGTTTTAACATCCCCACGAGGAGATAAGTTTCGCTATGTCTTGCAAATCTCATTCAAATGCGCTAACAATGCAGTAGAGTATGAAGCCTTGCTCCATGGGCTTCGCATTGGGAAAGAACTGAGCATAACCCGGATTCAATGTCTGGGTGATTCTGATCTGGTATCTCAGCAATTTACAGGAATCTTGAATTCTAAAGACCCAGTCATGGCAGCTTATAGACGGGCAATTACCCAGCTGGCTGGACATTTTCAAGGATATCAGGTGGATCATATCGATCGACTTCACAACGAAGCAGCTGATGCACTAGCTCGTTTAGGTTCTCAGAAAATGCAAGTTCCGCCAAATGTTTTTCTGGATGAAATTCATAGCCCGTCTGTTAAAATCCCAACAGAAGAAGACTTAGCAAATCCAGAATCAGAATTAGAGGTGCCCTGCACATAATCCCAAAGTGGACTGAGCCATATTTGTCATACCTTATGAGAGGTGAGCTCCCGCAGGACGAGGTTATAGCTCGCCAGATTACCAGAAGATCCAAGTCATATAAAATTATAAATGGTGAGTTACACAAGAGAAGTGCGACTGGAATTTTTCAAAGATGTGTTTCTCCAGAAGAAGGATGTCAAATTCTCATAGAAATTCATTCAGGAGACTGCGGCCATCACGCAAGCTCTAGATCTTTAGTTAATAAAGCTTTCAGACATGGATTTTTCTGGTTAACCGCGAATGCTGATGCAGAACATATAGTGAAAGCATGTGAAGGCTGTCAAAGATATGCAAGAAAGGATCACGTGCCAGCTCAGGACTTGCGTATGATTCCCATAACCTGGCCTTTTGCAGTTTGGGGACTTGACATGGTAGGACCTTTCAAAAGGTCAATTCATAAAAAGGACTCATCTACTGGTGGCAGTTGATAAGTTTACAAAGTGGTTAGAAGAGGAACCAATTAGTAAATGTGACGCGGTTACAGCAGTCAAGTTCTTAAAAAAGTTGATTTTCAGATTTGGGTACCTACATAGCATTATTACAGATAACGGGACGAATTGGTCAGAAGGAGCAATGCAGAAGTTTTGTGAACAGAACCATATAAGGCTAGACCTTGCTTCTGTGGCCCATCCATAGTCTAACGGACATGCAGAGAGGGCTAACCAGGAATTACTCAAAGGTATCAAACCCAGACTTCAGGTTCTATTGGAGAAAACTGTTGGTTGCTGGGTCGAAGAGATGCGTGTTGTTTTATGGAGCATACGAACTAATCCAAATAGGTCAACAGGTTATACCCCTTTCTTTCTGGTCTATGGAGCGGAGGCAGTTTGCCAAGTGATATTCGTCACGATTCACCACGAGTGACTGCTTATGTGGAAACCAATAATGAGTTAGCTTGTCAAGGCTCATTAGATGCTTCAGAAGAAGCACGTGACCTTGCAGCATCTCGGTCGGCTATATATCAGCAGGACCTGCGTCGCTATCATAGCCGCAGAGTTAAGACTCGGAGTTTCCAAAAAGGAGATTTGGTTTTAAGACTAATTCAAAAGAAGGATGGGATGCATAAGCTAAGTCCTCCATGGGAAGGACCCTTTGTAGTAAGTAAAAAGCTACATAACGGGTCCTATTACCTCATTGATATACGTGATGATGATAAATCCCGCACATCTGAGGAAGAAACTGGAAGACCATGGAACATAGCCCAGTTGAGGCCATATTATACATAGGATCATTGTAATCACTATGTTATCTATTGACAATGAGAGGCAATGTTAGCAACATCTGAGTTATTGAAATTTATTGGCTTATCCCTATGACATAAATCTACAACATTATTTTTATATGATTACTTGGGGGCTGATGCTAGAGCATAGTCTATATCTCAAGAATCTAGCGTATGCCAAGATATATTGGTTATACTTGCCTGCCAGTCAGTGGTTACACGCGCTTTTATGACCTAGATGTTTAAGCCTGGTTGAGTCAATCATGATATAACCCGGTAACACCGGTTTATTATAACCCGGCAAACCGGGTTACTATGACCCCGAACTCCCAGAGTTGTACACACTAGAATAAGTCATGCAAAAACCGGCTGAGATAGAAAGCAAAGAAAAACCAAGTCAAGGAAATTCCCATCTTCAGGTAAAAGAAACCGCAGGAAATATTAAACCGGATATGATTTGCATAACCTCAAAGGAAATCTGGGTTATTACACACCAAATTGTAGCATAAGTGCACACACACACCTTAAAAAAATAGGAGTAGAAATAAAGCGGTTTATCTAGCCTATTACAGACCCAACAGGGTCGAATTATTATTCTTGCAAAAGATCACGTAATCACTCTGCAGCAGATTTTCCCTTCTGCTGGGACGGGTCCTAAATTTCCGGGTCTTGAGGAGCTAGGTCTTGAGCCGCCGGGTCATCTGGGGTCTGGATCGCTCCTTCGACTTCATCAGCAGGGACGTACTTCCACTCTAGCTGAGCCAGAGCATCAGTAACATTCTCCGATTCATATAAGGGGCGTGGTGGAGCAGAAACAGAAGGAGTAACCGACTGAGGCGCACCAGATGAGGAGGCTATGGAGAGCCGGCTCTTTGGAGGGGCTTGTCGAACATCAGCCATAGCTAGAGGAATAAAAGGCATTTTTCGTTCACCTGAAGAAGTATAACCCGGGCACATGTCTTTCAGTTTCAGTTTCTCAGCAATAGTGCAAGCATAGAATCGGCACTCTTTTTCTATACTGGCGAAGTCCTTCTTCTCATACTTTGACATATTTGCTTTGTATTCTGGGAAACCTCCAACAAGAAGATCCGGCTTCAATTCCGGATGATAGGCTTTCGCTAGTGACATGACCTTGATGGCTCCATGGCGACATGATGATAGCTTATGCTCTTGTATCCACTGAGGGACCTGAGTTAGCTCCACAAGCATTTTGCTAAGCCTTCTAGGCGGAGTATCCCAGTTCCGGACAGCTTTAATACATTCTCCACCTCTAATGTATAGCTGTCGGATCAGGATGAACAAGGCCTTGAGTTTCAGGTCTGGGAGTTTCAGGTTATTCCCATGCATTCTTCCTACAGGTTACAAAAAGTAATTTCTGATCTGAGCCAAGCTATTTGATAATAAGACAAAGGAAATACAGCATTGGACATACAATACATTGAAGGGGATGATAAACCGGATAAACTTACCAAAAACACTGCAAGTGATATCTCTCAGTAGATCTGTGACCTTGGTAAAGCTGGTTTGGGTCTCTTCTAGTTCCTTTTCAGCAGTCTCTGCTCTGGTTATAAGAGCCTTCTCCTGGGTTTCAAAATCCTGCTGCAGAACAGACCAAGTCTTGGCTGCCTCAGTCATTTCTTTTTCTAGTTCTTTCTGCCGGGTCCTGGCCTCCTCAGTTTTCTTGGCCTCTTGGGCAAGTAGGTTCTTCAAGTTTGAAACCTCTTTTTGAGACGAGGATTCAAGACTCTGCAAAAGATTCAAGTTATTCAAAGTTTTAGTCGTAGCTTGATAAATATCCGGCTTATAAAATCATAACCCGGATACTGGTAAACTTATTGCAGTTTCAAGAAAAAGTTAAGTCCCAGGTAGCTGCAGGTTCGCAACCCGGCACTTGAGGGCTACAGTATTTCAGTTTCAAGAATTGGGTTATAACCTATGTTTAAGTCCCGGCTAGCTGCAGGCTCGCAACCCGACACTTGGGGGCTACATTACTTCAATCTTATTTAAAATAATTGAGAACAAAATCATAGCAAGTCCCGGTTTATAATGCCATTATAAACCGGCCCTTGGGGGCTACAGCTATCCAGGTTACAGCTATCCAGGTCACAGTTATTCAGGTTATAGTTATTCAGGTTACAAGCTATCCAGTCTACGACTATTCAGTAACAAGTCTCCAAGTATATATTACTAATATAAACTAGAAGAATGAGGGCTACAGGTTATGAATATCGAGGTTACCTCATATTTCTGTTTCAGAAACTCTATAATACCATCAGCACGGCGCCGGTTCTTAGAGAGTTCTTGAGAAAGCGTGTCAAAGCTCTGGCATTCAATGTTCAGGCTAGGAGTAGATCTCTTGTCTTCCGGCTTCACTTTCAGGTCTTCAGTGACTTTGGAGAGCACAGTGGATGGTCCAGTAACCTCAACAACCTGAGATCCGGTTATGACCACATCCGGGTCCTAAACATTTACCTCTTCAACCGGAGGATCATTACCCGGGATATCATCAACCGGGTTCACCTCTTCTTCATGCTCTTCAGCCATAACATCCATATGACCCGGCGATGGAGCAGCCGGTTCATCATTCTCTTCCTCAAGGGTCTTCTCTTCAACATTTACGGAGGGAGCAGCAGAGGAAACATGGTTTACTTTTAATACAGCTTGAGTTCTGTTGTAGAAGGAAAAGCTCTGAGTTACATTGCAAGATTAAGGTATTAGCAAATCAGGAAAGGAAAGTTAACTTCCCAGAGTTGATGGAAAATGAACTAGCCCCGCTAAAATGGGACGAGTCTGAGTTCGGGGAATCTAAATGAAAAGGACGACTCAGTTCTGGCCTCATTTGTCCGGCTAAGGGGTGTGAAGCAGTGGGCGAAACCCGGATTTTGGAGACCCGGCGAGTAGGAGTTTTCTCAGACAAACCTGTTTCTAACTCGCTGGAGCCAAAGCTCCGGGTCCTTCTTCTCTTGCTGCCCTCCTCATCCTCCCGTGTTTTCTGTGTGTGAGGATGTTTTCAAAGGATTTTTTGACAGTCTAGAGATAGGCACCTTTGCGACAGCCTACCGGGTCCTCTTCTGGCCTACGCGGGACTCCTTTTCGACCAGCAGGTTGGAACCAGTGATGGGAGTAGAGGGGTTGAAATCCGACATGGCCTGATCAGGAACTTCATGACCGGTTTCCTCTTCACCAACTTGGCCACCGTCTAACCCGGTAACTTCCTGTTCCTCTTGCTCATCCTGCGAGTAATCAGCGTCAGCGAATTGGTTGTGCAACTGACCGAGGGAATCAAATTCAGAAACCTCTTCCTCGTTGTCGCTTGGCTCTTCTGAGTCTTCATCTTTAGGTGGTGAAGCCGGTTCTTCCGTAGTAGTCCAGAAAGGGTCATTGGCCTGGGAACCGGAACAACGGCGAGGTTAGAACTTGTGTAGCTAAAACAAAAAATGAAGGATGCAAAAATACAAAGATATGAAAACTTACGGGAGGATCCGGGTTAGAGGAGCTAAAGGGCTCCAGACCAACTTCTAAGAATTTGTCTTGCTTCACTCCAACCAGGAGTTTCAAGGAGGTTATCATCTCAGACTTAGAAACTATGGACTCAGAATATCGCATAGAATCTGTTGAACCGGAATACTCATGGAATAACCTTTTCCTGATACTGAGAGGTTGAACACGCCAGTCTACCCAGGTTTTGGTCAAATCTAAACCTGTAAGCCCGTGAACTATCAGCGAGGTTACACGTTTTAGGAGAGGCCGGATCTTGATTCGATCGGCAGGCTTGGCATAGGAGTTGATCGTGCTAGTGTAAACTAAGCGTTAAGGACGGTAACCTGAAAGAGCCGGTTCACCTTCAGGAGTGGTACTTTTGATATAGAAGTAGGATTTCTGCCAGAGCTTGGGGTGACTTGCAAGAGGAATACCTAGGTAGGCGATGTCCTTTCGTGTCTGGAATGAGACCCCCCCCACAATGTATGAGTTCACCCCCAGCTACCTCAGGGTGTTTGTTACAATAGAAGTATTCGAGAAAAAGGTCTAGGTTTGGCTCTACTTAGAGGTAGTCCTCACAAAGGACTACGAAGTTGCTAACGTTTAAGATGGAATTTGGTAGGAGGTCTTGAGGATGGAGGCCATAATAAGCCAAGAGCCATCAAAAAAAGAGAGAACCGGGTGGACGAAACCCACGGAGAATATGGGCTTCGAAAATTATTACCTCGCCCGACCCAGGTTCGGGCCGGATTTCATTTCTCGAAGCTCGCCAAGATTAACCTTTGGGTAGAAGCCAGGAGTCCTCCATCTCCGTGAGCCGGCCTTGGGTCATCTCGGATTTGCACCAGTTCACTTGCATTTTGTTTCTCCCTGAATCGGCATCGCCAAAGACGGAAGCCCTCCGAATTTCTTCTTTTTCCCCGCCCCGCCAGCCTTGGACGCCAAGGTTTTCTCCTTTCCCATCTTGAGGTGGACGCAGGTGAAGCTCCGGCCACGGCGGCGCTGGAGGGAAAGTAGAGCTCTGGAGATCGGATCAGAGGAGGAAGATGAAGTGGGGAGAGCAGGGTGCGAATGAGCCCTCGGGGCCGTACTCCTGCTATTTATAGGCGGGGTCAAAACCCTAGGGTAAAGCGGCAACTTCTACGAAAAACCCCTCCAGATTATATTATTTATGGAAAAGTACAAGCAAGATCGGATCACAGAAAAAGATTTCTTCCAAAGAAATGGAGCAATTATACGGAGAATAATCCGGGCTAGGTTAAGATCTTTTTTGTTCCGGAGATTTGGGAGATAAAAATATGAGTTATCTTTACGAGAAACGGAAAGATATGATCCTGGAGATAAAGAGCTCGGCCCGCGAGATCCGGAAAAGATGTTCCAGGAGGTTATCTTTCTTGGAATAGAAGATTAGTGTTTAAAGTTTCTGGATAAAGTTTAACGTGAACTTCTTAAGTTCGAGACTTAAACGTTCATGTTAACCTGGGGGCTAATGTTGGGGGAATAGGTAAGGGGAGCCTTACCGGCCTCCAACATAAACCGGGAATCACTTAGATCCAGTTTAAGATGAGTGATCCGGGTCATGCTGAGCAGGGACGGGTTAGGCCAAAGAGAGTCAGGTTACGACGATTATGACCCGGCTGAATGAAGAACCGGCCCAAGGGCCTAGACGGAAGACAAGGAAGCCCAGGAGCCCGGAGAGCAGTTCAAAGGCCGGCCCAGAAGTAGCTGGATCATAGGAAGAGCTGGACCAAGGTGATCAAGGACCGGAGGGAGATAGGACTCCGAGGACGGGCGTAACCCGGACTCCCTTGTAACCCGCAGGTCTCGTCCACTATATAAGGCGAGACCCCGGGACGTAGGAAGACAAGTTCTAAGTCGATAGCAAAGTAACTCGAGACACCGAGAGCCAGAATCGCCCTTTGTAATCGATACTTGGTTCCCCGATAGTAAGAAAGCAGGAGTATGTTTTACCCTCAATAGAGGGACCAAACCTGGGTAAACTCGCGTCTCTCGTTTCCACAACCCTTTCGAAGTTTCGCTTAGTAGAAATGGCCTCACAATCTAGTTCTCGCATGAGGACACTTGCCGTGGCAATACCACGAGAAGCACCGAAGAAGTAATTCGTCATTGGTATTGGCATCCCCTTGGTTTGTTCCAAGCTTGGGGGAGTGTCGCGGTATCACACCTTTATCTTTCACCTTTTTACCTTCTAGAAGAGTCATATCATGAGTAGAGAAGTTATCATATAGGATGGTTTGCAGTATGGAAGTATCTCTCCTTTAGTTGGTTCTCGATGTATCCCTTTGTGTGAGTTGCTGTTACGGAATATTAATGAGAAGTTTTGTCATTTACTTTCTGTGCATTTCATTTTAGTTTGCAATTTTTGTTATTTGATTGATCTTGTTGTTAGTACTGGTATGAGAGCATCAATTTAATGTATTTAGTTTTGGCAAACTTAGCATTGGTTAGTAGCAACAATACTTTGAGGCTTAAGTAGAAAAGAGGGAGATGCATGTAGATATATTGTTCCATGATCTTTCTTTCTTGTTGGCTCATAAGCTTAGTATTCTCAAGTTAAAATCATTTGTACTTCCAAGGAAGATTGCATGATTTTTTTGATCACATGTATATTTGCTTGTTTTCCCTCAACTCTTATGCTTGCTACCCAGCATTACTAGCCAAAAACCTGTACTGAGAGGGAATGCTTCTCGTTCATCCAAACCTTGAGCCAAACACCATGCCATTTGTGTCCACCATACCTACCTATATGTGGTATCTAACCGCCACTCCAAGTAAATTGCTTGTGTGCTACCTTTCAAACCTTCAAAATTATACCTGTTTTGTGCTCCTGTTTTAGCTCATGAGGATGTAGGTAGACGGTCTTTTTTACTCGTTGACTGGACTTTACACACCTGGACTAGTGGCACATCCGCTTATCCAACTGCTAGAAGAGCTAGCAACGGGGTTCCCAGCCCCAAACTTAATTACTATAAATTCTCTTCACTCTTTTTCCCCTGATTTATCAGCATAATTGTGTAAACAAAAGAGAAGAGGGATGATCTACTACCCCAGTAGCATCCTTCAATGGGAGCTGCTCTTGTAAGGTCTACTTAGCCTTTTACTTAATGTATTGTTTGCTTGCCGATTCGTTGACACAAACATACACCTCTCTCAAAATTATTTTCATCATCTGTGTTTATCAAATAAAAAGCTCTAGCACATGAGTTAATCCCTGATTCCCTCTACGAAGGGCCTATCTTTTACTTTTACGTTGAGTCAGTAAACCTACTACCTTTTGTCTTAAGAAAGCATTTGAGTTGTTGTGATTCAACCATTTATATGTCGATTCCTTCAATCATGTCTTTATCCTTCCTTGTTTAGTATAATGTTTTTACCTCAATGAATACCACTTTGAAAGTTATCAATGACTGCAAAGAGACTGTTATGATTGAGCATGTTAAACTATGCAATATAAGCTCTAATATAAAGACTCTGATCGAAAGATAAGTACAATCTGTTAATTGTTCTCTGACCAAGAAGAAAGTTTGGCTTAACCAATTATGATTTCCCTTTTTCATCTTTATTGTGACTCCCTCTACTAGTTTGAAGTTGAGTTATATGACAGGACGTTGCTTTCTAGAATGACTTTTGTATTGATAAATGTGATGCTTCTTGTCCGTATTTTATTCATCGATACTTCACTCCATAAACCTGTGGTCATGTTTACTGAGTTCAGTTTCGCTTGGGGGGAGTTGATACGTCCATTTTGCATCACTATTTTATATCGTAATTTTCTGTTATTCATCGATATATTTCATATTATGATGCACTACTTATGTTATTTCATCTTATTTTGCATGTTCGATAATTATTGGAGAATAATCACCGGGACCAGAAATCTGATGGAAAAAAGCATCGTCAAGTTACCCTATTTCCGAAGACCAGAAGAAGAAGGGGGGCATCGGAGGAGTCTTAGAAGTCCAGATGAGGGAGCCAGCCACGAGGGGGCCATCAGGGGCCCACGCTACCAGGTGGTGCGCCCCCCTTGGTCGCGCCGCCACGTGGTGTGGCCACCCTGGCCCACCACTGGCAGCCCCCTCTCCCGTACTTGACCCCCAGTGAGTCCTAAGGCTAGAGGAACCATCGAGGAAATATTCTGCCGGCTCCTCGGGGTGGAAAACAGTAGAGAGAGAAAATCTCTCCGGCAGGGAGGAATCTGACCGGCAAATTCCTCCCCGGGAGAGGGAAATCATCGCCATCGTCATCGTCATCGCTCTGGGTATCATCAAGATCATCATCGTCATCATCATCATCACCTGCACCATCATCCTCACCATCCACCTCTGTCCCGCTGTAACAATTAGGGTTCTATATTGTTGTTTTCCGCTAGATCTCTCTCCCGGTGTGGATTACTTGTTAGTAGTTGATGCTTACGAGATTTATCGGTGTTTGCACTTTATAACCAGATTGTTATTCATCATTATATCACCTATGATTATGGTCCATTTGATCTCTTGTGAGTAGTTCGTTTAGTTCTTGAGGACATGGAAGAAGTCAAGATGTTAGTTCTGGAATTATTTTGAAGTAATATCTAATGGTTTGATATTTAAGCTGTGGTACTATTCTTCTAGTGGTGTCATGTGAACATCGACTACATGACACTTCACCTTTATGGGCCTAGAGGGATGAATTGTGTGTTTGGCTACTAATTGTGGGGTTGCCGGAGTGACAGAAACCTAAACCCCCGTTAGTAAACTGATGCACGAGGGAGCGTAGGATCCCAGAGTTTGAGACTGTGGCTAAATTTATCTTAACTACTTCTTGTAGTTGTGGATGCTTGCAAGGGGTTTAATCACAAATATGTATTAGTCATAGTTGGGCGGTGCATTAGCATATGTTTACCCACACAACACCTATCAAAACAATAAATATTAATCAACTGTATGAAACGAAAGCGCTTGATGAAGTTCCCATGTGTCCTCAAGAACGTTTGGTCATCATAAGTAAACCAACCGGCTTGTCCTTTGTTCTAAAAAGGATTGGGCCACTCGCTGCAATTATTATTACTGCCTTTTATCTACTCGCACTTTATTTATCTTATATATCAAAACCACCAAAAACCTGTTTGCTAGTGTTTACAGTGAATCATCTATCCAACCTTCTTGTCAACACCTTCTGCTCCTCGTTGGGTTCGACACTCTTATTTATCGAAAGTACTATGATACAACCTCTATACTTGTGGGTCATCATCGGGCGGGATGTCCGGAGATGATACTATTTTGAATCCATATACTGTGTATGGCCATACGGGTCGAATATATCGTATCAATATGGACCGGTAGAGAGATTGTATTTTTGGGAAAAGGTCGTACGAGCCTTATTCCAACTAATTCCTCTAGCATTCTGCGATCGAAAGCTGGTCGATTAGGGTTCCATGGTTTCCAGTACGGAGGCACGGCGCCTCTGGTTCTACCTCCTACCATGGCGAATAGCAGAGGAGGACGAGGCTTTGGCGATGGACCCAATAGAGATAGTGACCAGGGGAATCATGTTGGCTACCCTAATCGTGGGGGTATGGTCGGCCGGGGTTTCGGTAACTATCATCACAGTGGCCCGAGTGGCGCTGCGGGTAACAACGATCTGCAGCACAGACAGGGTTTCGGTTGAAACAACAATGGCGGCAGATGCTTTGGGAATTTCAATGTTGGCTCAGGTTTTGGGAATCAGGGGAGGTTCAATGGTGGGAACGGTGGCGGCGATCGGTTCCGCCACCCGTATCATAACAGCAATGACTATCATGGATCCTATAGGGACAGATCTGGTTATGGTTATGTCCCTAGAGGGCGTGGGGCTATGCGGCAGCCGGTAGTTCAGACACCGAGTGCGACAATCCCGACACTGCAGGAGTACACTGTGGCAGTGATGGTTTGCCAAGTTACGGAGGCCTTGAGTGCTTAGGTGGCGCCGGTGGGTGTGACTGCTCCTTTGGGAACATCGGCCCCTGGCAGCGTTTTACAAACTTCTGCTGCCGGGCAGAGTTCAGTTCCGGCTGAAACAAGGGATGTAGCTGTCGTGGTTGTTCCGTCTATCGCGTTGCCACAAACGCTGGCTTCATCACAGGGTGGAACGGCGAGTGGGGTGGTGGAAAGTCATGATGGGCTCGCAAAAAAGGCTAAGAAGGTAGAGAAGGCCAAGTGCTACCAGTGTGGCGCTCCAGGGCATAGGAGTGCTGAGTGTCCAGTGGAGGTTTGCGATTATTGTGAGTGGTCCGGGCACGTTCCAGATGATTGCCCTCTTCTTTTTGTTGCTAAACAGAAGGTTGTAACACATGGATTTATTCATGATGGGCTTACATTTTACGAGGAAATTCCAACGACTACGTACCATCCTAAAGTTGACTCTGCTAGACTTGCTAAGCTGACGGTGTCTAGAGGGAAGCTTTTAGTGGATCAGATTTCGGCTCAGCTTCAGAGATTGGTTTGAGTAGAGGACTTTAAGTGGGAAGTAATTCAAGTTGGGGACAATGTATTTAAGGTCTATTTCCCCTCTAAGCAGGAACTCAAAAGGATTAAAGTGTTCGATGCTTGCCATGTCCCTAATAGCCCATGTATCATTATGGTTGAGTCATGGGCGGTGGAGATGAAACCGATGTGGTTACTTCCAGAAATTTGGATTCATATATCTGATATTCCTCAAATGCATAGAGGGGATTTGTTGATTCTGTGGAGTCTTGGTTCGTTGTTCGTTAAAACTTTAAAAGTGGATATGAAATATACTAGGAAGCATGGGGTTTTGTGAATTCTAATAGGATGCATGGATTATACTTTGGTGCCAGATAAGTGGGTTGTTTTCATCAAGGATGGCTTCTATGAGTTAAAGTTTTTTGTTGAGAATCCTAATGCGGAGTATTTTGATGACATGGCTATTGATAAGAGTGATGATAATGATGGAAAGGATGGAGATGTTGACAAAGCTAAAGATGATGTTTCTCATGCGGGAATAAAAGAGAAAAATAAATAAAAAATGTTGACACCTCACCTAATGTGTCGGAAGGGGAGACCAAGTCGAAGGATTCTTCTTCTAATGGTGTTCAACGCAGTTTCAACCTGGGGGTGGTTTTTTCGCTGACAGTGGTTTCCTCATTGATTTTGGCTCGCAAGGAACTCGCCAATATGGCACATGTCGAGCACAGGAAGGACGTCAGGGTACCGGAGGTTGTTGTCTCTCTCATGGACTCTCTGGATAATGCGGTGATAGAGGGTGATGGTGCCACTTAGGATAAGCAACATGCAAACTCGCTTGTTCTGCTCGTCTCTGTCGGGTAGCATTTCGCTGCTGAGGAGTGATGGTGCAGATCTTGCACTTGTTGGGAGACCCCAAGAGGAAGGTGTGAAGAGCACAACAACAAGTTTTCCGTCAGAAAGAAACCAAGGTTGAATCCACCAGTTGGAGAAAGAAGCAACTTCTGAAGGTTCATTCAGTTGATATGGTAGGGCGCACTACCGGTTCAGCAGCACCGTGGAACCTACACAACACAATCAAATCACTTTGCCCCAACGGAACAATAAGGTTGTCAATCTCACCGGTTTTGCTGAACACAATGGGGTTAAACGTACCATATGTAAAATAATATTCGTATGCAGAAGATGAAAGAGAACAGTGATGGCAGTAGTAAAACAATAGCAGCAGTATGAAAACAGAGATTGAAGTGACTGTATTATCAGTATGAGGAAAAAGAACCGGGGTCCATAGTTCACTCGTGGTGTCTCTCCCAAGATAGATAGATAGCATGTGTGGTAAACAAATTACAGCTGCACAATTGACAGATATAAAGGATGCACTGTAGTGCATATGCATGACATGATGATTATTATGTGATTCATGCGGGCATTACAACAAGATACATATACCTTTATCTAACCGCATCTATGACTAATAATCCACCCTCAGAATGTCATCCGAGCAATCCTTGGGTATTAAGTTGCAACCAACAGATAATCGCAGAAAGCAAAGTGTGCAATGTAAACAATGTAAACATCGTTGTTTTCTCCCTAATTGCAATAACACATCCTCCATCCGTCACGTTTCTATAACTCTAGCACATATGCAAAGGAGGCATGAACCCACTATCGAGCATAAATACTCCCTCTTGGAGTCACTAGCATCTACTTGGTCAGCGCATCTACTAACAACGGAGAGCATGCAAGATCACAAATAACATACACATGAAGATGACATGATAGATTGATAATCAAGAGACATAGCATTCAATATTCACCGGATCCTAACAAACACAACATGTAGCATTACAATAAGATAATCTTGATCATGTAGGGCAGCTCACAAGAATTAAACATGAGGCATAAAGAGGAGAGAACAACCATCTTGCTACTGCTATGGACCTGTAGTCCAAAGATGAACTACTCAAGCATCATTCCGGAGGCGGGCATGGTGGTGTAGAGCCCTCCGGTGATGATTTCCCCTCCCGGCAGGGTGCCGGGGAGAACTCCAGAACCCTCCCGAACTCAGGTTGATGATGACGGCGGCCTCGGGTGTTTTTCGTGGAAAAGGTCAATTCTTTTAGGGTTAACTGTCGTGGGATAACCACGGAAGACGTTACCAGGGGTAACTTATCTTGGGGTAATTCGACTCTGGTGTTTGGGAGAGGGTTTTGCTCAGGGGAAATCATGCTGATAATCGATCTGGTAGCTCTCGCAATCAAGCCGCCGAGTCTCCGATCTAGGGTTACAATCTCAACTCTCATGTTACAGGGGATACTCGAATTGCTAGTCAAAACTCGTGTCTTAGACTAACCCTAGGAGCCGGTTTATATAATACCCGACCCCCTGGCTTCCTATCCAAAGCGTACTCGGAGTCCTACTTGGTCACCGCATACAAACCCTAAGTTTCCTTATCGAAACCCACAATCCGGGTTACGAGGCCAACGCTCTTGGGCCTTCCAGAAACTCCTTCTCCTTAAGCCGGGTCTTGCGCAGTTCCCTTTGGGCCGAGTTACACCTTGACGTTAGCCTACCGGGTTATCATCCCTCCGTCAGTAGTCCTCAGAATAGCTTGGGCTTCGCAGGATCCTCCTTGAAGCGCATGCTATTCCCTGCAAAAATAACAAACATACAAGTTCATAAAAGGCCAGGTTAGATTGCTTTGATAAACAGCTAGGCCTAACTCCACAGGTGGTCCATATAACGACCCGGCTTTCTCCGAGTGCAACGTCATTCTCCCGGGTCAACACTCCGAGGAAAACACAGAAGACCCGGCTCACTTCGCTCGCCAATTAATCCGAATATCGTGGAGACGATTCGCTCTGATCTTTTCCGGATATTACGCACAAGCTCTTAACCACTTATCCCAAAAAATCCGGTCGGGTATCTCTTTCCGAAATTTTTGGCTCCCGCTCCTTAGGCCTAGGGCTCTCCGCCCGCACCTATAAATAAGTGCCTTAGGGGCAACCCTAAATCAAGCGCTCCATTTCCCCCATCTCCTTCCTCTCCAACCTTTCTCGGTGCTCTCTTGTTCGAGCTCGACGCCGCGACGCCACGGAGTCCACGGGGGAGCAGCCGGAAGAGAGCCGCCGCCGCCTGCGCTCTGCTTCCACCTGCGCCGCGCCGCCGTCGACCACCGCCGCCGCGCCCTCGAGCTGTCCACCGGAAGGTCCAGAGGGCCACCGCGACTGCCCCATCTGCCGCCGCCGCGCTCTCCTCCAGACCCCGCCGGTGAGTCCCCTTCTTCCATGGATTTTACCTTCAAGCTTGCTCGAGCTAGATTGGATCTAAATCCGCCCTTAGATGATTTTCTTGCTCCACACCAATTAGATAGCCCGTGCTTCGTTCTTCCTCAACCAATGCTTAAACTAGATTCAATAGCACACCTCTATTACTCGGGTCACAAATTTCTCCGAAATCTCTCCGTCTAGATCCAATCTGTGAAAATTTTCCATAGTTACTCTTCGATTAACCGGATAATCAGTCTTTTCCGGGTCTTTTAGTCACTTACACTCTGCATTTTTTATCTCCTGTTTTCAGACTACACACATGGCACCCAAGGTCAACACCAAGACGAAGGGAAAACAGCCGGCGAAGACAAAGCCGACTCAATCCATATCCGCCAACTGGGCAAGGTCCACGGTGACCAAGGCAAAACTACATGAGCTCGCAGAGTCGGGCATCCTCCCCGCCCGGGAGGATATTCATTGGCGCGTCCCCGGGGATGAGACCCGGCCCTCTCCGGGTCTCGATGAGGTAATCTGCTTTGTCGATCACGTGATCCGGGGATTCCGTCCCCCGGGTCACTCCTTTTTCCGTGAGCTGCTTAGCCACTATGGCCTCCGAGTCTTTGACATAGGCCCCAATTCTATGTTAAATATCACTCATTTCATTGTTCTCTGCGAATCATACTTATGCATCCCCCAAACCTTGCGCTATTCCTCGGATTGTCCAATGCAAACCGTGCCGCGAAAGCGGAGACGGGGCCCTCCTGGCTTGCGGCGGGGTATCAGTCCAGAGGCGGAAGAACTCGTTGATGCCGACTCTGAGCCTTAATTCCCACATCAAGCACTGGCAGAAGACCTACTTTTACTGTCAGGATACATCCCCACCCGGCGAAAAGAATCTGCCGGGTTTCTCTGAGGGCCTTCTTGATCTCTCCGACACTTTTAACGCTTTCGCTTCTGAGTCGGATAGGAAGTCCATCCAGCCCTTCCTTGCCAAACTTGCTGTCCTTTCGGCCCAGGGTCTCCTTGGGCTTAATCTAGTTAAAACTTGGGTGAATTTCCGAATCCAACCCAATGCCATCCGGCCCAAGCTGATGTGTGAGTATTCTGGGCACGTCACGGATTCGCTCCGCTACTCTCTGAGGAACTATCCGGCTACTGATACAAACAAGATAATGAAAAGCTTCTTGACCGAGAAAATGGAAGTAATCCGGAATGTAGCCGGCTTGGAGCCGTTTACTCGCGATAACCCGGCTCCAGCGGTAAGATCCGGCCCTAATTCTTTATCCTTATACCTTTGCCTGATACAATCACTAATTTCTACCATTATACTTTTTTTTTCAGGAAGGCAGCGCTTTCTAGAAGATCGAGACCCCTCCTCCTTCCGAAAACTCGGAAGAGCTCGGACGAAGGTATCATCCGGGTTTCTCCTATCCACGTTTTCGTTAACTTGCTTTCCCATACTTCCTCTTTTTCCGACTATACACTACGTTTTCCAGGGATGGAGGATAAGGAGGACAAAGAAGATAAGGAAGATCCGGAGGAGACCTAGAGTGATGAAAGCGAGGCAGAACCGGAAGCTGAGGTTGGGGCCAAGAGGAAACCCCGAGGGGTCGTATTCAAGGTTCCATATTCCTCCATGTCCTCCAAACCGTATTCATTTGCTAATATGTGCGAGCTTAATCAACAATTGTCCGATTCACCATACTTGAAGGATCCCCCTACGGTCAAGCGCAGGGTAACCCGGAACTCCCCGGGTGAGGATCCCCTCAACCCGGGTATCCCTTCGTCCCCAGCCCGCCGTGCCGGTACTTCCCAATCTCACCCTTCCAATTCACCTCAAAGATATCCTTCTCCCAATCACCCCCTAGCTGGACAACTCCGAGTCTCACTTTCTCAATCTTTACCAGCCTCGTCCGGGTCTAGCAACGACCTTCCAGCGGACTTCTTCGTGAATACCGGGCAAGCTAGCTTTCTTGCTATTTCGACATACCAGCACTTTTCCACGAGTTTCCTTCATTATATACTAACTGCCTGCTTTATTTCTCTCAGAGCCAAGGTCACAACCAGTGACCCGGACAATATGGATGTTGATGACCCGGCTAAGGAGAATCCAGTTGACACTGTGATGGCCGCGGCAGGCGGCGCTGGAGAAGAACAAGTTCCGCTGAAAGACCCGGCCGATCAGGAGGCCATGTATCCAATCCCCTCGCATACACCCGAGGATGACGACGTCGTGATCCTGGGCACAGGGAGGGGTGAGCCCACTCCCAATACCCAGGCGACCCGGGTGTCCCCCCCCCCATGAAGGAGAAGACTCCATCTCCGGGTAACAAGAATCCCGGTTCTTCCAACCTGGATCTCAACAAACTTTCCTACAACGAGATGATGGATGCGCTTTTTGCTTTGAAGACGACTGAAAGAGACATCTTCGAGGCCATGGCTGCTGAGCACCAGGTAATCCTGATCAACATCACTTATATACTCATCTAGTCCCCAAGTTCCGAGTGTAACTAGGCAAAGTTGTACTCGGTACTTCCTTTTATATCCGGCCTTTTCGTGTATCCGACTAACCTTTCCTTTTTCCCTCCTCCACAGGCGCAAGTGACTCGTTCTGAGGAGATTTTGGCTAAAACCAATCAGCTCCTCGAGACCGAGTCAAAGCTGCGGGCAGGGCTTGAGGTTGAAGTACAGGACCTCGAAAGGGATGTTGAAAAGTACAAGAAGAAATACCGCACTGCCGAGAATACGCTGAAGAAGCTCTTGCTCAAATTGCCAACACTTATCGCGCCTTGCTGGGTAAAAATATGTAACTCGCTAAATATACTGCTTCACATACGATAACCGAGTACTGTTGCTTTAACCTTTTCTGTTTATACTGCAGGTCCGGGTGATGCTCTCCCAGACGAAGATGACATTGAAAAATTGAAGACACTGAAAGGCGTTATCCGGCAGTTTTCTGCCGGCACCAAGTGGATCCTGGAGGCTGTGCAGTGGCCAGCTACGGGCTATTGTGGCTTGGACACATTACTTGAAGCCTGCTCCACTATCCCCGAGTGGATAAATCTCTGGAAGTGCCCTTCATGCCAGGTTGGCGTGACCCGCGGGCTTATGCTGGCCAAGGCTTATTTCCCCAGGCTTGAGCCGGCAAAACTTGTGGCCGGGTTTCCTGAGTTCAACCTTGACGGCTCTAAATTTTCCGCCAAGAACTTCGAAGCCATTCAAACTGAGGTGTGTCACTCGGCAAGCCAGATCGCCGATAGTCTGGAGTTAGAGAGGATTGTTACACCTTATGACGCGGACGACAAGCCAATCAAAGGAGATCTTCCCAAACCCTTTGACATGCTGGAGAGGTGGAAGGCGGAATCTGCCCAGAAGAGGGAGGAAGCCACGAAGAGGAGGGCTGAGGCCGATACCGCGCCTTCCACCTCTACGTCGGCTGTCCGTCCACCAGCTCGCACCGACTCTGCTGCCAATCCAGGTAAAGGTGCCGAGAAGACCGGTGAAGAGCAAGTCCAAGACCCGGCTGCCAAGGACACTGTTCAAGACTCGGCCAAGGATGCCGAGTGAAGCTTCTTTTTTTACTACCTCAAACACTTTTATTTGGCCAATGGGCTTCTAAAACAATTATTCTTTTGATAGTGCGCCCGTGCACTTTTCGGTACTATTTCCTCAGTTTGTAATACGTTAACAACCTTAATAGCTTTCGTGGCCCTTCTGGCCTTTTGCGTGAATTTGATGTTTCCTAGCTTGAAAACCTTTCGTTGCTGATTTTCCGACATTCGCTATTTTTCCTTTTGTGAGACTCGGTTTCCGGGTCTCGGGGGCTTTGACAAGCGGATTTTTCCTAAGTCCCCAAGACTCGGATTTTTGGGGTTTTAGGCTGAATAGCTGGAAAATTTGTTACTTTTTCGAATTCCCAAGTCCCCAAGGCCCGAATTTCCGAGTCTAGGGATTGGAGTTTGTCAAAATAACAAGGTTGTTTCTGCTAAGGCCCAAAACCTAGAGTTGCTCACGTAGGTTTGAAGTTATGCTTGATATATTTTGAGTTTCCGACTATTAGCCTTATACTCTGCATAACTTGTGGTTTGGATGATGATGGAGGGATGATAACCCAGTATGCTAACGCCAAGGAGTAACTCAGCCCAAAGGACGTTGCGCAAGATCCGGCTTAGGGAAAAGGAGCTTCTAGAAGGCCCAGGAGTGTAGGCCTCGTAACCCGGATTGTGGTTTCCGATAAGGAAGTTTAGGGTTTTGTAAGTAGTGTCCGGGTAGGATTCCGAGTACGCCTTGGATAGCAAGCCAGGGGGTCCGGGGATTATATAAGCCGGCCCCTAGGGTTAGATCGACGAGTTCACAAGATACACAAGTTTACGAGATAGAGATTGCGAGATATCGAGTATCCATTGTAACGCGAGTATTGAGATCGTATATTCAGATTGTAGACTCGGCGACTTGATTGCCGGCTACCAGACTGCGTATCATCATGCTTTCTGTTACATCCAAGTATGAAAACATCCCTTAGTGGTTCAATTTCTTGTTTACTTTTAAGCAATGCATCATGTCATCATCTCATTGCAATTGTTTTATTTATGTTTGCATTGTTTTCATAATGAATCAAATCTTGTTTTCACACTTGTCTGTTACAATCTTTCAAACAAAGAATTGCAAAACAAAACCTCCCTTGTTTTCCAAATAATTCATTAATGTTCAACTATTAAATTGTTGCCTCAAATCATTCACTTAATTCCACCAATTAAATTCAAATCATTTCCAATTCTCAAATCAGTACCTTTTGGAAACCATAAAACTCACCAAACATTCTTCCCTCTCTAAATCATTCTAAAACCCTAGGGGTAAACCTATTCAATGCATGTTTTTCTTAAAGGTTTTATTAAACTCAAAATCCCTCTATTTTGATTCCAAATACAAACTACCATTTTAAAACTACCTTTTTGAAATCCAAGCTTGCAATGTGGTTTCTAATCACCTAAAAAGCTTAACTAAATTTTTCTGAAATTTTTCTCAACTAAACCTTTAACAACTTTCTTCCAAAAGCAAACTACAAAAAAAAAAACAGAAAAAGAATAAAAGGAGAAAACCAGCGCGCGCGCGAACCCTAACTACCCCAGCCCAACCTAGCCTACGCGCGCGCAAAGCCCAGCCCGCCACAGCGCAGCGTACCGCTTCGCTGCGCCAAGATTCGCGCAATTCACCTAATCGCGTTCTTCTCCCCGTACGGCGGCAATCCTCCGGTGCCACCGCGACCCCGAGCGACTCCGGCGGCCAGGAGAGCTCAGCGGCCTATAAAAGCGAGCCCCAGCCCCCTAGCTGTGCCCTAGCACCTAGGGTTCCGCCTCCACCTCGCCAGCGCCTCCAATTCGCCTCCTTCCCTCGAGCTGTCCACCTCTCTGTATCTTCCCGCCGGCGATCCTCTGAAATCCGACATGGCGCCGCCGCGTGGAACTCCCACCTAGCCACCCACAAGCAGGAATCAGATCGCCGTGACTTCCTCTTCCCCTTGGACACCCGCAATCACCACGGTGAGCTTCCTATAGACGACGCCGTCCCTTTCTTTCCTCCGGCCACCGTGCCGTGGTTTCTGAATCCGAGGACATCGTCGCCGTTGCAGATCCCCTCGACGCCGTTTGAGCGCTGGAACCGCACCGCCTCCATCCCTGCTTCACGTTGGACACCTGATCGCTCGCGGAGAAGCACGAGATCGACCACGCCGTCTTCGACACCGCCGTCTGCCACGCCGTCGTCACCTCTCTGCCACCCGACAAGTCACGGTGAGCCACCGTGCACCTTCTCCTCCCCCTCTGTTGCTTACCGTGCGTGCCACTGCTTCCCTGCACGCATCCAGCGCTTCCAATTAGCGAGCACGCCGTGCCAATCGCCGCCGGCGAGGTCTCTGTCTGTCGAGCAAGCAAACGCTCGACAGTTCGTCAGTTAAAGTTTCAGTCTTTGCGCGAAGGGTAACCATATCCTCCTTGCGCTGCGTATACTGTCAAGCATTCGTTCGCAGCGCAACTGGTTGCACCCTTTCTGAAACGCGCGCAGGTCGCGGGTTCGACTCCGCGTTGCCCCGGGAGAAAATCCCACCTTTTTGCGCGTCTAGCTGACAGGGTGGCCCCCCCTGTCAGCCTCTCCTCTGCCACGCCAGCGTGCTGACCCCGCAGGCCCACTGGCAGCGTGTGGGTGTAAGCACCAGCACGGTAACAAACGTATAAAAACAAATCTGTTAATTTTCCTTTTCCTTTTAAATAGCAGAATAATCTATAAACTTTAAAATTCAATAACTTCAAATCTATAAATCCAATAACTAAAACTTGTATATGTTTTCTGTTCAAAATTTTATAATCTTTCCAATTATTCCATTTGTGTTCTGTTTTGAGTTTTTAAAATTCAATTAAATTTCAAATTTGAATAATTCAAATGTAATTTGTAATAATTCATAACTAATTCATCCTGTTTTCAAATAATTCAAATAAAATATGTTTTTCACACCTCCTCGAATATCCTATTCAAATATAAAATTTGTTTTCTGGTTTGAATAATTTAAATTGCCTAAACAATTTAAACCTTGTTTAATTCAATTAAATTTGATAAAATCATAACTTGATTAATATAAAATATTTTTGAACATGCAAATTATGTTTTCAAACCACCAAAGTGTGAACTTTTCAAATGTGGATTTGAATTTATGGTTTGAACAAATAAAATTCAATTAATATTTAAGCTTGTTTTAAATTCAATTAAAACTTGTGTAATATTGTTTAATTCATAATTAATTAATCCAAAGTCCAATTTCAAAATGTGAAACATGTATTCCAACTAAAATTTAATAACCTTTTCAAATATCAATTTTGTTATTTGTTTTGCACCCTTTAAATTGATGAAAACAACAACTACTTGTTTAACCTCCTTAAGTAACCAATAATTTCCAAAACTTAATAATTGTTTTCCTAACTTGTTAACCCTCATTACAATTGCAATTAATATTGTTATTTTGTTGTTATCTTGTCATCATCATCATGCATGCATCATGATAACAACTATCACCTAATAAATAATTGTAACTCATTTGTTTCCACTTATTTTTAATGGATCCTTCCATATGCAACCCTTGCATATGGGTCCATTTAATTTGTGCTATCTTGTTAGTCAATTCATTTTGAGGCACCTATTAAATTGTCATGCATCATCTTGATTGTGCACAATGCCATGGCAATGATTGTTTACATTTCTGTTTTGTTTGTTTGCTTCTTCTCGGTTAGACGACGACTACATTGAGACCGACGATCCTTACGACACCACTACTCAGGACCTAGCCCAGTACCCGGCTACTGAGCTGCCAGTCAAGTTATCACTCACATGAATCATCGAGTTCCTTTCCACACTTGTTGTCGATACTATCCTTTTGTCTACTATTGCTAGCCCTATGTATCGTTGCTTGTTCTCCGAACCTATCACATGATACCCTGCACCAATGATACTGCCTCACCTCCATACCTACAGCCTTTGTTTGTGCCTTAGTATTATCTAGCATGCTTAGGGTTGCTTTTACTCGAGTCTGTTGTCAGTTACTACTTTTACTATCTTATTATTTGTACCGGGGGCTCGATGTTAATCAATCAATCCTGTTAATTGCTAATGGTAATAATAATTTGATGATAAGGCACCGGCAGGAGGCCCATGAGAGGTTTTGAGGCCTGCTAGTGTCGACCCTAATAGGAAAAGGGTCTTGTCTACTGATCCATGATGAGCGCACTACCCGCATGTGGGAAGCGAGTATGGGCGCCCCCCTCAACTTGACCTGATTCGCATCTCGTCCAAATCGCCTCATTTAGTTCGTGTTTTCCATTTGCCGCATGCATGTTTTTGCGAGCCCAGCGCAGGGTGGAACTTTTGTAGTCGGCATATAGGGGGACACGGTCTTAGAGTGCTATGAGGGTCCCTTTTCTTCGGGGCTTGATTAGCCGTGCGCCCAAGGTTCTTTGGGCTTGATGCGGAGAATGGTTGGTTGTGTAGAGTACCCCGCTTGGTGGGAGGCATCCCATCTGGCGGGTTATTCTTGCGTGTACGGCCAAATTGGTGCAACCCTGCAGGGATAATCTTCTCGAGAAGCCGTGTTTTCCGCGGTTATGGATTACTTGGTGAAAGTACTGGCTAACAAGTACTCAAGACAACTTCAACATAATGATCAATCATGTTTCACCCAATGATTAATAATTTGACTAGTAATAGGTTATTCACACAAATAACTTGATTCATCTTAATCCAACTGTGTGAGTTATCCTCGGGTTGCTTCTTTGGATAAGGGGCGAGATCCAGGATGGGTTTGGTTGAAGTTATCTTTCAGTTGGTTACAATCCTCGATCTTATCTTTTCTGTTAGCCGGAACTTGTAGTTATCTTCTGTAGTTGGTTAGAGCAGCCAGCAGCAACTTTCATATCACCCCTTTCTTCCGTTGATCCCAAGCATCAATGCTTGTGTTGACGGGTAACTCTTTGATGAACTGTGAGTCTTGCTTGCCAGTACTTGGATGTACTGACCCCGTTGGGGCTGTGGTTTACGCAGAGTACGACTACGGCTACGATGACCACCAGGATGGCTACTTTGTGGAGTTCGACGAGACTGCAGACGAGTAGTTAGCTGGACCAGGGCTGGATCCAGGACCTACGTGGATGGGCTTCGTCTTATTTATTTTCTCCGGCTTCTTAAGCCTGTTGGATTTGTCTGTACCCAGACACCTTTGATTGCTTCCGCTGTTGTAATGGATGATATGTTGGGACATGTGTCCTCTGGATGATTGTATTCGCTATTTCTGCCTTAGTGAAGGCCAGTTGCAACTTTATTTCTATCTTTTGTGTCGTAGAGATAAGTTGTGATAATCATTCGTTCAAAGCTGTTGACGTACAGTGCGTGCTTGTTATGAAGTACGTCGACAGTAGTGCTTGTGACTCCTAATGGATAGTTTACCTCGACGGTGGAATAGTAGGGCTTGTGTTGTCGCGCATAAGCGCATGCCTACCAGGAAGCTGGGACGTGGGAGCAGTTATGCCCCATAATCCAAGCACCTACTATCCAGTTCGTACGATGAGTATCCCTTAGAAGCCAGGGTGCGACAAATGGTATCAGAGCCTGTCTGCCTGTAGGATCCATTTTTACTGGTCGCAGTTGAGTCTAGAAACTATTTTGTAGCTATATAGGAAAAATGAAACGTGAGAGTAGGAATTCTGCCATTTTTCTTCTTTCCCCACCCACCCACCCTTTTCTGGTAAGGAAGTGCAACGTTGTTTTCTGTTCTCACCTAAACTTTCAAGTTAGGATTTCACGTGTTTTGGGTTCTCTGTAGTACCGCAGGACTTTTGGTCTCGTTTTCCCGATGTTGCTTCGATATCATGTTCTTTTCAACATCCTTTTCGTCCGTTGAACCTTGTTGTTGTTTTCAACATCCTTTTTCATCTACCGGAGTCTAATCAAAACCTTCCAAATCATCTGCAGATGGGTCTCAGCTACTACCCGCAGGTGGTTCGCATGACTCGCTGTGAGAGCACCGCCGGTTTTCCAGTGATGCTGAGAGACATGGTTACCTATCTGGGGTTCCGTTGGGCACCGGAGTACCAGGTCTACGAGCACCAGCGCGAGTTCGACCAGACTTTCTACCGAGCTATCGTCTACATTCTGTCGGATGATGGCAGGAGCATTGTCCGCCTGTACGAGGCAGTAGGGTCCACAGTGGATATGGCAGTGCAGCAGGCAGCGTATGTGAGTCTCACCGTCCTCCGTGCTGACTACTGGGGGTTTGATAAGTCCAGTTTTCGTCACATCCCCCGTGGTTACATCACGGCAGCGGGAGTTCACTTCACTGTCCACCGCGACCTGGATACCTACGAGACTGATAGCTCCAGGCTGCAGACCACTGCACAGTTCGCTAGGCACAGTGATGCCGTTGCTTCCACACTTGCTCAGGAGTTGGCCTCAGTCAGGGAGCAGCTCTGTCTGGCTTTGACTCGTCTGGCGACGTACACCACAGACTTCGTTGGAGACGAGCGCTTTGCACGTTTCCAGCATACACTGGGTTTTCCTCTGCCAGATGCTGGAGGTTACGAGCCGATCAGAGGCCCACTTCTCGACCTCGGAGCTGGTTACACATGGATTCCCCGCTATGGAGCACAGGGACACGACGCTTTCTACTTCACCACACCGAGAGTTGCTCTCAGACAGTTCCTATCTACATGGATCGTCGTGATACCTACTTCCGTGGGGGTTCCTCCTCACCGTATCTCTCGTCGTACTACTCACCGCCGTCCTGCGTGATGAGCATGGGAGTACCGTTGTATCCATTACTAGCTGTGTCTAGTTTATCCTTTCGTTTTCGAACCATGTATTGGTCTGTTGGATATTCTGATGTATTTGAACATGTGATGATGTACCTGTTGGTTATCTATTCATGCGTCGGAATAATCTATCTTTCGGTTACCAAGTCTATCCTTTTCTGTTGTTGTGCTAAAATGAATTTCTGTTCAGGATGCCTCCAACCAGGAACAACCCGCCTCCGCCACCACCAATGGGGGAACTGTTGGCTCAGATGACCCAAGTGGTGACACAGATGGCCCAGATCCAGGCTAACCAGCACCAAAACCAGAATGCTCCAAGGGTCACCATCAAGGACTTCCTCAGCTTGGGCCCAAAAGCTTTCGTGGCAACACGTGAGCCCCTGGATGCTGATGACTGGATCCGTGACGTAGCAAGAGCTCTGGAGATTGCTCATGTTGCGGAAGAGGATAAGGTCAAGTATGCCACCTACCTACTGAAGGGTCAGGCAGCTACTTGGTGGGAGAACTACCAGACCATGAGAGCTGGCTTTCCTATCAACTGGGGATGTTTCAAGGATGCCTTCCTGAAGCACCACATCCCGGATGGTCTCATGGAAAAGATGCGTGAGGAATTCTGCTCTCTCAGACAGGGCAAGCTGGACGTTCTCGGCTACCAGAACGAGTTCAATCGTCTCGCTCGGTACGCTGGTGACGAAGTGTCCACTGAAGCCAAGAAGATGGCAAGGTTCCGCCGAGGTTTTAACCCGGAACTGAAGTACGCTCTCACCAACATCAAGTGCAAGGACTTCGTGGAGCTTGTGAACACCGCGCTCAATGAGGAGAATGGGCGCAAGGCGTTCGAAGAGTCCCGCAAGCACTCGCGTGAGGGTGGTTCCTCCTCCAACATGACCACCCCTCCGCAGAAGCGCCGCATCTGGGTGCCAAATGGTGCTGTCACTCGGGCTCCAAATGCCCAAGCTTCTCCAGGCTTTGGTCCCCGCCCACCCAACCCATCTCAGATGCAGGGTCAGAGGTTCCCTATGGGGCAGCCAAGGCCAGGTCCTTCTCGTGTCGTCACTTGCTACAAGTGCAAGGATACTGGACACTATGCTGATAAGTGCACTCAGAAGCAGCTACCCCTACCTCCTCGCCCCAACAACAACCAGGCTATGGTTCGTGCTCCCCCGGCTAAAGCCTTCAACTCCAACAACATGCCTGTCGGGAGGAACGCGAGGGTGAACCATATCAAGGCCGACAAAGCTGAGGAGGCTGCTGACGTCGTTCTCGGTATATTACCCGTAAACTCTATTCCAGCTAAAGTGTTGTTTGATACTGGAGCATCGCATTCGTTTGTGTCAAAGATCTTTGCTACAACGTACAATTTAGCTCTGGTTCCGCTAAGCAATCAAATCTATGTGCACTCTCCGGGAACTAAAATGATTACTTCCAAGATAAGCATGGACAATCAGATCCTAATTGGAGGTCGTGTATTCCTTGCTTCACTCATGTTGCTGGGAAATTCTGACATTGATGTCATTCTGGGTATGGATTGGTTGAAGACCCATAAAGCTAAAATTGACTGTGCTCAAAAGTCAATAACTCTTTCCCACACTTCAGGCCAGATAGTCTATTCTCCATATGGATCAAGTCCTGTTCAGCTGTTCAACCTCGATGCCAAACCCCTTCCTGCAATTGAAAATGTTCCGGTAGTTTGTGAATTCCCTGACGTCTTTCCAGAAGAGTTGCCAGGGATGCCCCCGGACAGAGCAGTTGAGTTCGTGATCGAGCTTGAGCCAGGTACTGCTCCAATCTCTAAGCATCCATATAAGATAGCTCCTCCTGAACTGAAATTGTTGAAGGAGCAAATCGATATGTACATGGACAAAGGTTTCATTCAGCCTAGTTCCTCCGCTTGGGGTTGCCCAACTCTGTTTGTTGCCAAGAAGGATCAAACAAAAAGACTCGTGGTCGACTATCGTCCTCTCAACGAGAAAACCATCAAGAACAAGTATCCACTTCCTCGTATCGATGATCTTTTTGATCAACTTGCTGGAGCCTCAATATTCTCAAAGTTGGACTTGAGGATGGGGTACCATCAGATAAAGATCAGAAAGGAAGATATTCCTAAGACAGCTTTCACCACTCGTTACGGTCTATATGAATACACCGTCATGTCCTTTGGTCTCACCAATGCACCGGCAACGTTCTCAAGACTCATGAATTCTGTCTTCCATGAATACCTCGACAAGTTCGTTGTGGTATATCTTGATGATATTCTAGTCTACTCCAAATCCGTGGAAGAGCATGGAGAACACCTTCGTCTCACTCTCATGAAACTTCGCGAGCATCGTCTGTATGCCAAGTTTTCCAAATGTGAGTTCTGGATTCCAGAAGTTGCATATCTTGGTCATATCATCTCTGCCAAAGGCATAGCCATTGACCCGGAAAAGGTTAAGGCAATTGTTGATTGGAAACCCCCTAAGACGGTGAAACAAGTTAGAAGCTTTCTTGGCTTGGCTAGCTATTGCCGTCGTTTCGTCCAAAACTTTTCCAAGATTGCCAAACCTCTCACTGATCTCACAAAGAAGGACAAAAAGTTCATTTGGACTCCACAATGTGATGAGAGTTTCAACCTCCTAAAGACTAAACTCACTTCCACACCTGTTCTTGTTGGTCCCGACACCACCAAACCTTTCCAAATATTCTGTGATGCATCTCTCCAAGGCCTAGGAGCAGTTCTTATGCAAGAACGTCAAGTTGTGGCTTATGCTTCACGTCAGTTGAACCCACATGAGCAAAACTATCCCACTCATGATCTTGAACTTGCAGCAGTTGTGTTTGCCCTCAAGAAATGGAGACAATACTTGTTGGGTAACAAAACTGAAATCTTTTCCAATCATAAGAGTCTGAAATACATCTTCACTCAGCCAGATCTGAACCTCAGGCAAAGGAGATGGATTGAGAAGATTAAAGACTTTGATCTCACCATTTCTTACACTCCAGGCAAGGCTAATGTTATGGCCGATGCTCTCAGCCGCAAATCCTATTGCAATAATCTCATGATCATGGAAAGCCAACCTCCACTTCATGAAGAATTCCAGAAGCTGAACCTTGGTCTTGTTCCTCAAGGCTATCTTGCTAGCTTGACAGCCAGCCCAACTCTCGAGGACAAGATTCGTTCTGAACAACTTCGTGATAATGAAATCAAGAAGATTGTGGATCACATCAAGGAGGGCAATGGTAAATTCAAGTCCTTCTCAATTGATGACAAGGGAACTGTGTTCTTCGAAGGACGCATTGCAGTTCCTCAGATTCAAAGTCTCAAGGATATCATTCTCAAGGAGGCTCATGAAACTCCTCTATCCATTCACCCTGGAAGTACAAAGATGTACTAGGATCTCAAGACACTGTATTGGTGGCCTGGCATGAAACGTGAAATTGCTCAATACGTTTCTGAATGCGACGTTTGTCAACGTGTTAAGGCAGTCCATCAGAAGACAGCAGGTCTACTCCAACCTCTAAAAATTCCTGAGTGGAAGTGGGACATGATTGAAATGGACTTCGTTACTGGGTTTCCAAAGTCCAAAAAGGGCAACGATGCAATCTTCGTTGATATTGATCGTCTCACTAAGGTTGCTCACTTCTATGCTGTAAAGGAAACTATCTCAGCTAGCCAGTTAGCAGAGCTCTACACAGCAAAGGTTGTTCCCCATGGTGTTCCATTGGAAATAAGCTCAGACCGTGGAAGTATCTTCACTTCTCATTTCTGGAAAAGCTTTCAAGAAGCATTGGGCACTAAACTTCTGTTCAGCACAGCTTATCACCCTCAGTCTCAGGGGCAAGTCGAAAGAGTCAATCAGATTCTCGAGGATATGCTCAGAGCATGTGGTCTCTCCTTTGGCATGAAATGGGAGGATTGCCTTCCATATGCTGAATTCTCCTACAACAACAGCTACCAGGCAAGCCTAGGCATGGCACCATTTGAGGCACTGTATGGTCGCAGATGCAGGAGTCCAATCAATTGGTCTGGAGCTGGTGAACGTTCACTTTTAGGCCCTGACATTGTTAAGGAAGCCGAGGAGAAAGTTCGTATCATTCGTGACAATCTCAAGATTGCTCAGTCTCGTCAGAAGAGCTATTATGATAGCAAGCACAGGGATATGGTCTATGCACCTGGTGATAAGGCATATCTCCGTGTAACTCCCCTCAGAGGCACTCATCGTTTTGGTGTGAAAGGAAAGCTTGCACCAAGATACAATGGCCCTTTCAACATCCTCTCAAGACGTGCAGAGAATGCTTATCGTCTTGAACTTCCAGAAAAACTTTCCAAAGTGCACGATGTGTTCCACGTGTCACAACTCAAGAAGTGTTTCAAAGATCCAGATCGTGCAGTTGATCATGATTCTATCGAACTGCAAGATGATCTATCGTATGAGGAGCACCCTATTCGTATTCTCGATGAGACCGAGCGTAAGACTCGCAACAAGAGCACCAAGTTCTTCAAAGTCCAATGGTCGCATCATTCTGATAAAGAGGCAACGTGGGAGACCGAAGAGGATCTTCGCAAGAAGTATCCGGACCTGTTCATTTCTCAGTAGGGAATCTCGGGGCGCGATTCCTTCAAGGGGGGGCGTTTTGTAACATCCAAGTATGAAAACATCCCTTAGTGGTTCAATTTCTTGTTTACTTTTAAGCAATGCATCATGTCATCATCTCATTGCAATTGTTTTATTTATGTTTGCATTGTTTTCATAATGAATCAAATCTTGTTTTCACACTTGTCTG
This sequence comes from Alopecurus myosuroides, assembly GCA_028641055.1. NCBI lineage: Eukaryota > Viridiplantae > Streptophyta > Magnoliopsida > Poales > Poaceae > Alopecurus > Alopecurus myosuroides. The sequence goes on from CM054063.1 coordinate 242,763,211, forward strand.
TTACAATCTTTCAAACGAAGAATTGCAAAACAAAACCTCCCTTGTTTTCCAAATAATTCATTAATGTTCAACTATTAAATTGTTGCCTCAAATCATTCACTTAATTCCACCAATTAAATTCAAATCATTTCCAATTCTCAAATCAGTACCTTTTGGAAACCATAAAACTCACCAAACATTCTTCCCTCTCTAAATCATTCTAAAACCCTAGGGGTAACCCTATTCAATGCATGTTTTTCTTAAAGGTTTTATTAAACTCAAAATCCCTCTATTTTGATTCCAAATACAAACTACCATTTTAAAACTACCTTTTTGAAATCCAAGCTTGCAATGTGGTTTCTAATCACCTAAAAAGCTTAACTAAATTTTTCTGAAATTTTTCTCAACTAAACCTTTAACAACTTTCTTCCAAAAGCAAACTACAAAAAAAAAACAGAAAAAGAATAAAAGGAGAAAACCAGCGCGCGCGCGAACCCTAACTACCCCAGCCCAACCTAGCCTACGCGCGCGCAAAGCCCAGCCCGCCACAGCGCAGCGTACCGCTTCGCTGCGCCAAGATTCGCGCAATTCACCTAATCGCGTTCTTCTCCCCGTACGGCGGCAATCCTCCGGTGCCACCGCGACCCCGAGCGACTCCGGCGGCCAGGAGAGCTCATCGGCCTATAAAAGCGAGCCCCAGCCCCCTAGCTGTGCCCTAGCACCTAGGGTTCCGCCTCCACCTCGCCAGCGCCGCCAATTCGCCTCCTTCCCTCGAGCTGTCCACCTCTCTGTATCTTCCCGCCGGCGATCCTCTGAAATCCGACATGGCGCCGCCGTGTGGAACTCCCACCTAGCCACCCACAAGCAGGAATCAGATCGCCGTGACTTCCTCTTCCCCTTGGACACCCGCAATCACCACGGTGAGCTTCCTATAGACGACGCCGTCCCTTTCTTTCCTCTGGCCACCGTGCCGTGGTTTCTGAATCCGAGGACATCGTCGCCGTTGCAGATCCCCTCGACGCCGTTTGAGCGCTGGAACCGCACCGCCTCCATCCCTGCTTCACGTTGGACACCTGATCGCTCGCGGAGAAGCACGAGATCGACCACGCCGTCTTCGACACCGCCGTCTGCCACGCCGTCGTCACCTCTCTGCCACCCGACAAGTCACGGTGAGCCACCGTGCACCTTCTCCTCCCCCTCTGTTGCTTACCGTGCGTGCCACTGCTTCCCTGCACGCATCCAGCGCTTCCAATTAGCGAGCACGCCGTGCCAATCGCCGCCGGCGAGGTCTCTGTCTGTCGAGCAAGCAAACGCTCGACAGTTCGTCAGTTAAAGTTTCAGTCTTTGCGCGAAGGGTAACCATATCCTCCTTGCGCTGCGTATACTGTCAAGCATTCGTTCGCAGCGCAACTGGTTGCACCCTTTCTGAAACGCGCGCAGGTCGCGGGTTCGACTCCGCGTTGCCCCGGGAGAAAATCCCACCTTTTTGCGCGTCTAGCTGACAGGGTGGCCCCCCCTGTCAGCCTCTCCTCTGCCACGCCAGCGTGCTGACCCCGCAGGCCCACTGGCAGCGTGTGGGTGTAAGCACCAGCACGGTAACAAACGTATAAAAACAAATCTGTTAATTTTCCTTTTCCTTTTAAATAGCAGAATAATCTATAAACTTTAAAATTCAATAACTTCAAATCTATAAATCCAATAACTAAAACTTTTATATGTTTTCTGTTCAAAATTTTATAATCTTTCCAATTATTCCATTTGTGTTCTGTTTTGAGTTTTCAAAATTCAATTAAATTTCAAATTTGAATAATTCAAATGTAATTTGTAATAATTCATAACTAATTCATCCTGTTTTCAAATAATTCAAATAAAATATGTTTTTCACACCTCCTCGAATATCCTATTCAAATATAAAATTTGTTTTCTGGTTTGAATAATTTAAATTGCCTAAACAATTTAAACCTTGTTTAATTCAATTAAATTTGATAAAATCATAACTTGATTAATATAAAATATTTTTGAACATGCAAATTATGTTTTCAAACCACCAAAGTGTGAACTTTTCAAATGTGGATTTGAATTTATGGTTTGAACAAATAAAATTCAATTAATATTTAAGCTTGTTTTAAATTCAATTAAAACTTGTGTAATATTGTTTAATTCATAATTAATTAATCCAAAGTCCAATTTCAAAATGTGAAACATGTATTCCAACTAAAATTTAATAACCTTTTCAAATATCAATTTTGTTATTTGTTTTGCACCCTTTAAATTGATGAAAACAACAACTACTTGTTTAACCTCCTTAAGTAACCAATAATTTCCAAAACTTAATAATTGTTTTCCTAACTTGTTAACCCTCATTACAATTGCAATTAATATTGTTATTTTGTTGTTATCTTGTCATCATCATCATGCATGCATCATGATAACAACTATCACATAATAAATAATTGTAACTCATTTGTTTCCACTTATTTTCAATGGATCCTTCCATATGCAACCCTTGCATATGGGTCCATTTAATTTGTGCTATCTTGTTAGTCAATTCATTTTGAGGCACCTATTAAATTGTCATGCATCATCTTGATTGTGCACAATGCCATGGCAATGATTGTTTACATTCCTGTTTTGTTTGTTTGCTTCTTCTCGGTTAGACGACGACTACGTTGAGACCGACGATCCTTACGACACCACTACTCAGGACCTAGCCCAGTACCCGGCTACTGAGCTGCCAGGCAAGTTATCACTCACATGAATCATCGAGTTCCTTTCCACACTTGTTGTCGATACTATCCTTTTGTCTACTATTGCTAGCCCTATGTATCGTTGCTTGTTCTCCGAACCTATCACATGATACCCTGCACCAATGATACTGCCTCACCTCCATACCTACAGCCTTTGTTTGTGCCTTAGTATTATCTAGCATGCTTAGGGTTGCTTTTACTCGAGTCTGTTGTCAGTTACTACTTTTACTATCTTATTATTTGTACCGGGGGCTCGATGTTAATCAATCAATCCTGTTAATTGCTAATGGTAATAATAATTTGATGATAAGGCACCGGCAGGAGGCCCATGAGAGGTTTTGAGGCCTGCTAGTGTCGACCCTAATAGGAAAAGGGTCTTGTCTACTGATCCATGATGAGCGCACTACCCGCATGTGGGAAGCGAGTATGGGCGCCCCCCTCAACTTGACCTGATTCGCATCTCGTCCAAATCGCCTCATTTAGTTCGTGTTTTCCATTTGCCGCATGCATGTTTTTGCGAGCCCAGCGCAGGGTGGAACTTTTGTAGTCGGCATATAGGGGGACACGGTCTTAGAGTGCTATGAGGGTCCCTTTTCTTCGGGGCTTGATTAGCCGTGCGCCCAAGGTTCTTTGGGCTTGATGCGGAGAATGGTTGGTTGTGTAGAGTACCCCGCTTGGTGGGAGGCATCCCATCTGGCGGGTTATTCTTGCGTGTACGGCCAAATTGGTGCAACCCTGCAGGGATAATCTTCTCGAGAAGCCGTGTTTTCCGCGGTTATGGATTACTTGGTGAAAGTACTGGCTAACAAGTACTCAGGACAACTTCAACATAATGATCAATCATGTTTCACCCAATGATTAATAATTTGACTAGTAATAGGTTATTCACACAAATAACTTGATTCATCTTAATCCAACTGTGTGAGTTATCCTCGGGTTGCTTCTTTGGACAAGGGGCGAGATCTAGGATGGGTTTGGTTGAAGTTATCTTTCAGTTGGTTACAATCCTCGATCTTATCTTTTCTGTTAGCCGGAACTTGTAGTTATCTTCTGTAGTTGGTTAGAGCAGCCAGCAGCAACTTTCATATCACCCCTTTCTTCCGTTGATCCCAAGCATCAATGCTTGTGTTGACGGGTAACTCTTTGATGAACTGTGAGTCTTGCTTGCCAGTACTTGGATGTACTGACCCCGTTGGGGCTGTGGTTTACGCAGAGTACGACTACGGCTACGATGACCACCAGGATGGCTACTTTGTGGAGTTCGACGAGACTGCAGACGAGTAGTTAGCTGGACCAGGGCTGGATCCAGGACCTACGTGGATGGGCTTCGTCTTATTTATTTTCTCCGGCTTCTTAAGCCTGTTGGATTTGTCTGTACCCAGACACCTTTGATTGCTTCCGCTGTTGTAATGGATGATATGTTGGGACATGTGTCCTCTGGATGATTGTATTCGCTATTTCTGCCTTAGTGAAGGCCAGTTGCAACTTTATTTCTATCTTTTGTGTCGTAGAGATAAGTTGTGATAATCATTCGTTCAAAGCTGTTGACGTACAGTGCGTGCTTGTTATGAAGTACGTCGACAGTAGTGCTTGTGACTCCTAATGGATAGTTTACCTCGACGGTGGAATAGTAGGGCTTGTGTTGTCGCGCATAAGCGCAGGCCTACCAGGAAGCTGGGACGTGGGAGCAGTTATGCCCCATAATCCAAGCACCTACTATCCAGTTCGTACGATGAGTATCCCTTAGAAGCCAGGGTGCGACACTTTCCCTTGAGCTAAACCCTCTCCTAAACACCAGAGTCGATTTGCCCCAAGACAAGTTACCCCCGGTAACATCTGCCGTGATTATCCCATGACAGTTGGCGCCCACCGTGGGGCCTACGTCCAAGGGTGTTTACATCACCGGAGAAGCTCGGGAGAACATGAAGAACCTCGTCGTCGGCGAGATCTACACCAACCCTGAAGGAGAGAAGATGGTGGACGATTTTGACTGGAGGCCGGAGTCGGATCTGCTCGAATCCGGATCCGTCATCACGATCGGCTGGGTCAACGTCTTCGTCGGCATGGTACGTTCGTTCGGTTCAATCCCTGACGATTTTGGATTTGATTCTGTGTCAGGAGAGGCCACCCACGTTCAGTCAGACGGAGAAGAATCGGTCGGGACGGTGGATCCGACAGAGGAACCCGCCACGAAGAGGGAACAGCCGGAGGAGCCGGCATGGACCCCGCGTGGCCAGGTCATAAGGGAGGATGATACCGAGTCTATCTTGCACCTGCTGGAGGACCGGTACGAGGAAGATAGCTACGATGAGGAGGAGTATGAGTCTTCGCCAAGCATTGCGCGCCAGGTCGCGGTCTACACGGCCCCTGCAACCAATCTCAATCAGGGGAACGTGACTACGTGTCGTGGTGGTGTCACGGCAGATGCCATGGGATGGCTAAAGATGTGGGGACGAAGGACGCTGGAGGTGCTCGGGGAGGGATCACGCGACGAGTAGCCGCGTGAGGTACGAAGTAAACACTGCAAACAACACGATCTACCCAGGTTCAGGGCCCTCGTGAGGAGGTAAAACCCCTACGCCTGCCTTTCTCTATGTATTCTGGTGTCTCACCGAGTAGCCACAGTACAATGTTCTTGCTACCGAGTAGCCACTCTTCTCTCTACGTGATGAACTAGGTCAGGAATTAGGTCACGAGGTGTTCTAGCATGCGATCCCTCACGCAGGAGGCGGCGGGGCACTTTATATACCCGGTGCCCAGCCGGATACGTCCAAACATGGACAAGTGTCGACATAGTGTGCACATCGTCCTTCTTCCGGGTTCCCGCTGACAGCTTTGGTTCCTAACCTTGGCTGCATCCGGAAAGTCGTTGGGCAAAACCAAGGGGACAGACTGGTATCACTGTGCCAAACACAGACTGGGGCCCCCTTATCCTGCGACCGCCTGCTTCCATACTGTCACTGTCAGGCAGGCCGGTCCCAGATGAACAGTAGTTCGAATAGTGCCAAGTACGGACCCGGGATACGCGGGATCCTGTGTCAGAACGGCTCCTTTGACTTTCTGGCCCGAGTAGGTTCCCGCCAATTTTACTCGGGCCAACTCTTCTACCCGAATGGACAGAACTTGATTGATTCTTTCTTCTGGTCATCTTGAGATGAGACCGAGTAGCAGTCGACCGGGTAGCAAGTACCGGGTAGGCGGCTACTCGACCAAACCTCTCTTCTGACAGTTGCCTTTACCACTTGCCCTTTACCCTACTCGGGGGTAACCCCCCGACAGCAGTCCCCGAAGCTGGTAGAGTCTTGCGAACTCGTTCACTAGGCTCTGCCAGCTTAAAACCAATCTTTGCAACATAGCCCTTGAACCTCAAGATGCCGAGTAAAAACCTCCGAGTAGTACTCTAGAAAGTACCTTGAGTTTCCTGTTTTCCGAGTAGCACCAGCTTTCTACTCTGTAACCGAGTAAAAAGACTTAGAGAATTTCTCCTCCAATGTCTCTGCAGCGCTCAGCACTATCCAGCCTTCCGTGTCGCGACTGGACACGTGTCAAGCATCCACGACCCCGACGTCTCGCTGCCCAGGACACGACGTGCCACGCGCCCAGTTTTCACGGGGTGGGCCCCCCGGCTCGTCATGTCCCATCAAGCGCAGTAATAGGCCACGATCTGGTCGTGGGATCAACTGTGGCTGTTACGCGCGCGTTCCGCGCTTCCGTGCGTTTCTATCCGGCCACAGGCCCCACCACACAAGTGTTATGGCCACGATCGATCCCACTACCCCGATGGTAACGGTAATCTGGGGCGAGGGTATAAATACCCCCACCGGTAACTTCCCCTTCTTCCTCCTCCGCACTTTCCTCTTTCTCTGCCCTGTTTCTTTCTTCTCCGCCGAGCTCTCCGCCGCCGCGCAACTGTTTGCGCCGCTGCGGATTCGTTCTCTCCACCCAATTCCTCCAACTTCCACCACCTTCCCGCTCGCTGCCATGGCTGCTCGCGCCGGCTGGGCTGGTTCCGATGTTACTGTCGACGACTGCTCCTGGCTCGTGAACACCCGGAGGGTTCCTCCTGGTGTTCAGTGCCGGCCGTCCGACGGCGAACTCGTTCCGGCCCCGCGGTAGGGCGAGCATGCCGTCTTCCTCGCGCACTTTGCGCGAGGATTTGGCTTGCCAGCTTCCGATTTTCTCCGCTCTTTCCTGGATCACTTCGGTGTTCAGATGCATCACCTCCCTCCGAATGCGGTCGTCTTCCTCGCCTATCATACCGTGGTGTGCGAGGCCTTTCTCGGCGTCCGCCCCACGGTACAGACGTGGCTGAAGTACTTCCATCTTCGTCAGCAGAGCAAGGGGAAGAAGGATGGCGCGGCCACTGGCAGTCGGGTAACCGACACCGGCAACGCCATGATGCTGCAGCGGACGGGAACCAACCACCCTCGCATCAAGGGGTTGGATTCCGTCCGTATGTGGCAGAAATCTTTCCTTTATGTGAAGAACATCCCCGCCACGAAGGGGGGACCAGTGACGGACCGCATCAACCTGCCCGCCTGGAGCAACCGAGCTCCGTCCGGGCAGAACTGGAAGACGAGGCCCTCCAACGACCGCAACGCCGTGCAGATGGAGGAGCGGCTTGCTGCGCTAATCGGAGAGGGCCTCAGGAGCGATGACCCCGTCGCCTGCTGGATCAAGAACCGAGTGCTGCCTCTGCAGCAGCGTTCCCATCCAATGTGCTACCTGGGAGGCCCCCGCGATTGCACTCGGACGACCACGTTCGAGCTCAGCAACACGGACGTCGCCGAGCACGCGAGGTCCATCCTGACCACGGGCCTCCGCGACGATTTGGAGTACGGGTTTACCCCCTTCAGCCGCACGAAGCCGATTCCACGGGTATGTTCCCCTTTCTCTGCTTCCAGTTTATGCAATCCGAGTTGATATTCTCTTCTTCCTACTGCGATTAGCAATTGCATTCCGCACCGAGTAGAGCACTTATCAGAACTGTTTAGGCTTAGTATGCTTGATGTTTGCACGCCTTGTCGGGTAGCATACTTAGAAGAAATTCTTAGGCTTAATATGCTTGATCCTTGCACGCCTTTCCGAGTAGGACTCTTAGCAAATTTCCCTAGGCTCAGTGTGCTTTGTGTTTGCACGCCTATCCGAGTAGAATGCTTTCTCGTTACTCGGCTAATTTGCAATGTTTCTCCGTCTTTCAGGTCCTTGACCGCCAGCTAGCTGAAAGCTGTGAGCGCTTCGAGGGAAATTGGTCAGATGACCGAGAAGAAGATGACCAGGCCTCCCTCGAGACCGCGGATCAGATCAATCTTACTCATTCCCCTTCGACAGAGAAGCAGCCTGCCGAAACGTCTCTCCGCGATTGGTCTGATGACGAGTTAGAAGGTAACTGAATTCATGCCTTTTGCCTGCGAGACACACTAGCCCTTTGCTTGCTGTTTCTGAAGTGTTTCTCTTCCTCTCTATTTCACAGATGCTGCAGATGCTGAGGATGATGACGAGGATGAAGACGAGAGAGCCCTTGAGGCCAATCCTCTATCAGTTGCTGCACCTGCTACCCGCAAGCGGACCGGCAGCGGCGCCCTAGAGCCCCCCGCCAAGAAGAAGAAACCATCCGAGAAGACGACCAAAAAGGTCGTGAAGAGAACAAGACGAACGATTCCCTCCATCAACGCGTAAGTTTCTTCTCGGTTAATTCCCAATTTTGTACTTCGTTGTTTCTCTCAATTTTCCTCTGCCTTCCTCTAATTTCTGATTTTACCTTCCTCATCAGAGCTCCCTTAGATGCGGATGCTGCTTTCGCGCCTGACCAGGCCAAGAAGCAAGCTGCCATCGACGTCGACAAGTTAATCAACCTCGACGATGATGAGAATACCACCGCCAACGCACAGCCACAGGGCACTGATGCCCAAGGCACCGACCCAGAGCAACAATCCCGCGCCGAGCAGGAGGCGCAGGACACTGCTCATCAAGAGAAGCCACCTTCCCCTCCGGCCGACACCGCCGAGGGGAACCAAAATCAAGATACAGAGATGCACCACGACGCCGCCCTTGAGCGGCAGGAAACAGGAGAGGAGCAGCCAGCAACAGGGGCTGCTGGACAAGAAGACCCTGCGTCCCAGGCGCGGGTGGAAGCAATGGATATCTCCTAGCCTGATCCTGCTGCCGAACAACGGGTAGAGGACGCGACTGGGCGTTACCCTCTGAGCGACGTGCAACCAGACGCCGCGCAGAGTAGCGCCCAGCCAGATGGCGCATCAGACAGCGCGCCCCTGGCGCCACCAACTGACCAAGGTGGCGCTCAGCCAGACTCCTCCCTGGTGCCGCAACCCAAAGCTGCAACCGGCCCTTCAGCCAAGCCGGTTACCAGGAAGAGTGCCCAAGATGCTTCCGAGAAGGAGGCAGCCGAGAAGGAGAGAGCCGAGAAGGAGAAGGCTGAGAAGAAGGAGACCGAGAAGAAGAAAGTCGAGAAGCTAATCTCCGAGAAGCCAACTGCTCAGAAGGAGACAGCAAAGAAGAGAGCTGCCGACAAGCCGCCACCGACATCAGCTAGCCAGTCCAGGCAGCTGGTTATCCGCAATCCCAACGCGGTTCCTGCCGCCGCTACTGTAGCTGATCAGCCCTGCTACCCTGATTACATGGTGAAGGTTAGCCAGAAGCACCAGATCGGCTTCTCCCCCACAGACCGGACTCTTGCTCTTCAGAAAGGGAGGAAAGCCGTGGCAGTGGACGCCAGGCCCCCGGCCCCAAACCAAGACAGGTCCGTCTCCATTGCTTCTCATGGAGCTCAAGACAAAGCGATAACGTCCCATAGCCTCGAGCAAGTGCTCGACCTGATCGGCTTCATCGACGCCAAGTGGGACAGCAAAGTTCTCGGCAACCCCAACTGGAACGACATCGATCTGGGCGACATCGACCATATGCGTCAGGATTGGAACAAGGTGGACTTGGGTTGCAAACCCATGACCGTCTCGACCACCTCTGCTACGCTTGCTGCCAAGATGTTTGTTCACCGCAAGAACGCCGAGGACCTCGAGCAATCCTTCGCGGTAAGTTCTTAATCATCCTTTCCGAGATGCATTTTTTCTTCTTTTCTACTCGTCTTCCTTTTCCTTAGCCATCACCCAGTCCCCGAGATTCTGGCCGAGTAGACAAATACTCTCTCGAGTAACCGTCTTCTCGGGTTGAATCTCTTCTTTGTCTGATTCATCTTCTTTCCTCTTTTCAGAACAGCGTACTGAAGCGGACTAACTTGCACCGTCAACTTCTCTGGAATCATGCCATTGCCAAGAGACGCATTGCTGCCTTGGAGAAAGAGAAAGTGAGCGCCGAGGAAGCCGACAAGGAAGTAATGAACAGCACCATGAGGCTGTCTGAGGTGGAAGGTACGCTTCTAGCTACGCGGTTCTTGCGTTTTTTGTTTACGCCCGCTTCTGCTTTTTTGCGTTAATCATTTCTACTCCGCAGCGAAACTGAAAGCCCTGGTTGACGAGCACGTGAACTTCCGTGCCTTTGTTGAGAATGGCGAGGCCACCATCAAGAAGCTTGAAGGTAAACCACTGTCTACTCGGTTCGCCCTTGTGTCTGTTTCTTTTGTTTTTCCGCTGATCGAGCTTTGCTCTTTTCAGAATATCATAAGAAGTTTGTTGTAGAGCATCAGGATTGCCTCAAACCGGCTGAGGTGCAGGTGCAACTGGCAAGCCAATCTGCTGCTCTGCAGAGTGAGCACGCTACCGAGATGGAGAAATTACAACTCCAGCTGCAGAAGGCACTCCAGGATGCTATCAACCTTGGTGCCGAGAGGGACAGAGTCATCGCCGAGAAGGCAAAGGCCGAGACAACAGCCAATGCCAAGGTGAAAGCCCTCAAGCAGGAGTGCGAGGTGCTAACGAAAGCCAATGCTGGGCTCTTTACTCAGCTGGAGGGGCTCCGCTTGCTCGAGGAGAAGCATGTATCCAATGAAGAAGCATGGAAGAACCAGCTGCAGGGGCTGCGCCACGAGTTGAATCGTAAGTTTTCTCCTTTCTGCATCTCTTCTTCTCGGTCCTACCTCCTCTCTAATTCTGTTACTGAATTTCTCACTTGCTTTTTGCAGAAATCTTCCCTGACATCGTGTCCTCTTGCGCGACTGCTTTGGCCAAGGCCCAAGCAGCTCGCATTGAGAAGGGCGAGGCTGCGGACACCAGGGCCGAGATCGAGGATAGCATGTTGGTGATGCGAGGGCAGTTCGAACGCCTAGCCGGCGTGGGCACTGACCTGGTGCGCACCGCCTTCCAGCTCCACAAGCTCTTCTGGCCTCAGGATCCTGCGCCAACAACTATTTGTGGCCTTGCTCTGAAGCTGCGCAACGTGAAGGCCGAATTGAAGAAGTGGCGCGCCTCGGGAGCTCGAGCGGGTGCTGATCTGATGCTGCTCTGCGTCGCCTCATGGTATGAGAACTTGAACATGCAGATTATCCGCGGGAAGCGCGACAATTCCAAGTGGGAGACGGATCCCAGCTGCGTTACCATGCGCAAGCTGATTGCGCATGAGGTTGCGGAGTATGCTGACACGGCAACCTTCATCGATGGCCTCACTGAACCCGACACCGAGGTGGAGGAGGACGAGGAGGAGGACGAAGAATCAGATCCCGAGTTGGGCTTCTTTGATTCACCCAGGGGAAAAGCCGGGAAAGGGAAGGCCGCGGTCGTCGCGAGTAGCGATGAAGAAGTCGAGGAGATCGACACGGCCGCCCTCGAGTTCGGCACCTCATCAGGAGCCGCCCTCGACGACACGGTACGCCCCCAAGGCCAAGCTTCTGGTTCTTCCTTGGCAACTGGACCTGTCTCGGTGGCCACGGCCACCTCAGACCAGGTAGCCACCGAGCACGGCGTCGAGATGGAGCAGTCCACCACCGTCCACTCGGAAGCGGACGCGACCAACGCTAGCGCTGAAGAGGAAGCTGCGAAAACAGCTGATGGCAGCTCGGAGGCGGAGGCGACCAAGGCCACCACAGAAAATGAAGCCGCCAAGGCCAGCACCGACAACACCGCTTCCTCAACATGATTTTATCCTGCAAACTTTTTACTCAAACACTTATCAGATCCCCGGGATGCCGGGAGCAAATGTATCAGACTATTTATCATGTTGCTTGCTACTCAATTTTATTTCCACTTGTTATTTTCAACTTAATCAATTTGTTCAACTTGGGCTGGATGCCGAGTTGCGTTAGTATACGAGTCCCCGAGTTGCATTTCTTATTCACTCTCTCTTTTCGTCTCAGCTCTACCCGCAACTTGTTGCTTTTTTGGTATTCGAGTCACAAGAGTCAAAGAGCAGAGCTGCAAATACTCAGCCGCTTAGAAACAAACATAGTAACGCAGCCCATCACTTAGCCGAAAAGATAAGACACAGAACAGTAATAAAGGCACCCTACTCGGTTCCTGCACTCTTCCTTTCCTTAGTAATTTTTCTTGTGCTCATGGACCTTTTGCTTGTTCTCTTGCTTGCCATGAAGCCGGGTTTCGGACAGCAGCAAAGTCGAAGAGTTGGCATGTAGGTTTAAACACAGTACTCAATGTACCTTTGAATTTTGAAGCAGAGCAACCGAATAGGCAAAAGGTAAAAACGAGTAAAAACACTTAGAGCAAGTTTGGACGAGGGCAGTCCCCGAGATCAATTTCAGATTGCAGAGTAGAATTTCAACTCGGATAAGAGGGTACATACACATCTTTGCTCACGAATGAAAACGACGGAGTAGAGCTACATTCCAAGGGCGCTTGGTTTCCTCTCCAGCCTTATCTGCCCTGTTCGCCTGTGGTGGGCGCGCATCTATAAGATAGTAAGCATCGTTGTGCAGCGCTTTGCTCACAATGAAAGGCCCTTTCCATGGAGGAGACAACTTGTGCATCCCGGCTGTGCGCTGCACAAGCCTAAGGACCATGTCTCCTTCTCGGAAAACCCTTGGGTTCACCTTTCGGCTATGATAACGCTGCAGGTTTTGCTGGTAGATAGCCGAACATGACAGAGTCAGCTCTCTTGCTTCTTCAAGCAGGTCAACGTCGTCTTCTCGAGCTTCTCTCGCCTCCACCTCAGTGTAGAGGGTTACTCGGGGGGAGTCATGCTCTAGGTCTATTGGCAACACGGCCTCAGCCCCGTATACCAAGAAGAATGGCGTGTAGCCGGTTGACCGGTTAGGGGTAGTCCTTAGACTCCACAACACCGCTGGCAACTCGTCTAGCCAACACCCAGGTGTTTTCAGTAGTGGCTCCATCAGCCTTGGCTTTATGCCCGCCAATACCATGCCATTTGCTCTTTCAACTTGCCCATTGGAAGCGGGATGCGCGACTGACGCAACGTCTAGTCGGATATGCTTATCTCTGCAGAACCGCACCATTGCTCCCTCAGCAAAATTTGTGCCGTTGTCGGTGATGATGCTGTGCGGGTAGCCATATCTCAGGATCACATCCTTCACAAATTTCACAGCTGTGGCCCCATCGCACCTCCGAATAGGCTTCACCTCGATCCACTTGGTGAACTTATCCACCATGACCAGGATGTGAGTCATGTTGCCTCTAGCCGGCTGAAAGGGCCCGACCATGTCCAAACACCAAACAGCAAAAGGCCAAGTGATAGGAATTGTTTTCAGCTCGGAAGCAGGCATGTGAATCTTACTTGCGAACATCTGGCAGCCATTGCACTTTCTCACGATGTCCTCAGCTTGCTGCAGTGCTGTGAGCCAGTAGAAGCCATGCCGAAAAGCTTTCTTGACCAACGCCCGAGAGGAGGCGTGATGCCCGCATTCCCCTTGGTGTATCTCCACCAGAATCTCTTCTCCTTCCGCTGGGTCCACACAACGTTGCAGCACGCCAGTGGCACTTCTCTTGTGCAGCACATCTCGGACTATAGTATAGCCCTTGGATCTTCTCTAAATCTGTCTTGCAGCCACCTCATCTTCTGGTAAAGTACCGTCCCTTAGAAAGGATAATATGGGCATAGCCCAACTCGGTGTCTCCCGTGTGGGAAACACTGGTTCGTCCACTTCCATTGGGAAGGGTACCTCTGGTTTCTCTTTAGGGATGGGAGCACTTCTCTGAAGCCCAGACCGATTGGCAAGGACTTCCTCAATGAATGCGACAGTCCCCGGGTTAAGGATATCAGTCCCCGAGTAAGGAATGGCAGTCCCCGAGTAAGTAATGGCAGTCCCCGAGTAAGGAGTGGCAGTCCCCGAGTAAGGAATGGCAGTCCCCGAGTAAGGAATGGCAGTCCCTGAGTAAGGAATGGCAGTCCCCGAGTAGAGGACGGCAGTCCCTGGGTTTCCTGCAGCATTCTCCCAGTCAATCTCCATGGGATCAGATTCCTCGCTTGGCAGAGAAGGAACAAATATGGACTCCGAGTTGGGAGAAGGCTTGATGGATGGCTTCCTCAGGTGCTCCAAGGCGACTCCCGCCGGGATGGATTGCCGAGAAGATCCCAACTTGGATAGCTCATCTGCTGCTTCGTTCTCTGCTCGGTGAATGTGCTGGAACTCACAGCCTTCGAAGAACCCCGTCATAGACTGCACCAGGAAGCGATATGATGCCATGTTGGCATCCAGAGCATCCCATGTACCAGAGACTTGCTGCACCACCAGATCCGAATCGCCATAGCATATAATGCGCTGCACACCAACCTCCTTGGCTACTCGCAAGCCATGCACCACTGCCTCGTACTCTGCTACATTGTTGGACGCCTTGAAGTGGATCTGCAGCACATACTTGAGTTGATCTCGCTTGGGTGACGTAAGCACCACGCCAGCACCAAGGCCTTCCTTCACCTTCGAGCCATCAAAGTGCATCTTCCAGTAATTAGAAATTGGAGCAGGAGGTTCATACTGCACCTCGGCCCAGTCCACCAGGAATTCCGCCAGAATCTGAGACTTGATGGCTTCTCTTCTTGCGTACGCGGGTGCATACGCGGCCAGCTCGATTGCCCACTTGGCTACTCTGCCACTCGCCTCCTTGTTGCCCATGATATCCGAGATGGGAGCAGAGCTCACAACCGTGATAGGATGCTCTTGGAAATAATGCTTTAGCTTCTTGGCGCCCAGGTACACGCCGTAGGTCATCTTCTGGTAGTGCGGGTAGTTTTGTTTGGAACTGGACAGCACTTCACTGAGATAGTACACTGGGCGCTGCACACTCTTGCCTTCTTCTTCTCGTTCCACCACAATCACCACACTGACTACTCGGTTAGTCGCAGCAATGTACAGCAGCATAGGCTCCTTGGGTAGCGGACTAGCCAAGATGGGAGCGCTAGCCAGCATTGCTTTCAGCTCGTTGAATGCCACATCCGCTTGCGGTGTCCAGACAAACTTGTCACTTTTCTTCATCAATTGGTACAGAGGCAGGGCCTTCTCGCCCATTCGGCCCAGAAAACGGCTCAGAGATGCCAAGCAACCAGTGAATTTCTGCACATCTTTCAGGGATCTCGGCAAAGACATGCTCTCAATAGCTTTTATCTTTGAAGGATTGGCCTCAATGCCCCGACTAGACACCAGGAAGCCGAGTAGCTTGCCAGCCGGGACACCAAAGGTGCATTTACTCGGATTCAGCTTCATTTTGTACTTGCGTAGGTTAGCAAAGGTTTCCTCCAGGTCGGCAAGCAGAGTATGTGTTTTATTCGTTTTGATGACAATGTCATCTACATACACCTGCACATTCTTGCCGAGCTGGTCGTGCAAGAATTTCTGCATGCATCTCTGATAGGTTGCACCCGCATTCCTCAAGCCAAAACACATGACACGATAGCAATAAGCCCCGTACGGGGTAATGAACGCAGTCTTTATTTGATCAGCAGGATTGAGTGCAATCTGGTGGAACCCAGAGTAGGCATCTATGAAAGACAACAGTTCACAACCAGCAGTGGAATCGATCACCTGATCGATGCGGGGTAGCGGGAAGGGATCCTTGGGGCATGCCTTCTTCAAGTCGGTGTAGTCGACACACATGCGCCATGCAGTGGCAGCCTTGGGATCCTCCTTCTTCTTCTCGACCATGACCGGATTGGCTAACCAATCCGGATGCAGCACCTCCATGATGAAATTGCTTATCAGCAGCTTGGTGATCTGGTCACCAATGGCCTTCCTTCTCTCATCTCCGAAGCGGCGCATAGCCTGCTCCACTGGCTTGGCGTCAGGACGCACATGTAATGAGTGCTCAACCAACTCCCTCGGGACCCCTGGTAGATCTTCATTGGACCAGGCGAATACATCCCGATTCTCACGGAGGAAGTGGATGAGCTCGCTTTCCTATTTCTCCGCCAACCCGGAGCCAATGATGGCTACGCGGTCGGGGAACTCGGGGTCGACCTGGACCTTCTTGGTCTCCTGAGATGCCTGGAATGCGGTCCCATGCTGGGTACTCGGCACGCCTTGCGCGCCAGCCTGCGCGGATTGCGCCATGGCCACCACCTCATACATCTTCTTCTTCTCGGCAGCAATCACCATCGACTTCGCCAACTGGGAACCAGCAGAGGCACACTCCATGGACTTCTTGTAATCACCAGAGATAGTAATTATGCCATTGGGACCAGGGATCTTCATCTTCAGATATGCAACATGGGTAGAGGCCATGAACTTGCTCAGAGCAGGCCTGCCGAGTAGAGCATGGTAAGGACTATGATGATCAACCACCTCGAACTGCAGGCGCTCTGTGCGGCAGTTATCCCTGGTGCCGAATAGCACATCTATCCACACTCGGCCAATCGGGTTGCACGAGATCCTGGGCACAATGCCATGGAAAGTGGTCTTGCTGGGCAGCATCATGTTCTCAGCCAGGCCAAGCTTCTCGAGCGTGTCCTTGTACACAATGTTGATGCTGCTGCCGTTGTCGATTAGCACCTTGTTGAACCTCACATTCTTCTCGGGGCCCAGGAAGGTAGGATCCAGCACCAAGGCGTAGCTACCCGGATTGGGCATCACCTTGGGATGATCTACTCGGGACCACCTGATCTCCTGGTCACACCAATACATGTAGTGAGGGACAGCAGGAATCACTGCATTGACCTCCATGGCCCGCCTGTGTTGTGATTGCTTGTCGACTGGCTCAGAAGTGAAGATCATGTAGCTCTCGTGGTGCTCTTGGTACTGGTTGGAGCCTCCGCCCGCGTTGCTGCCGTTGTTGTTGTTGCCCTGGTAGTTGTTGTTGCCTCTGTTGTTGTTGTTGCGGTTGTAGTTGTTGTTGTTGTTGCGGTAGCTCTCATTGTTGAAGTTACGGCTGGCTCCTAAAGCCACTTGGTTCACATTTTCTCTTCTCGGGTACACTGGTGGCCGAGCTGCGGGTGCGCGAGTAGGCTGCACATTGGCGTTGACCGCTGGCAGAGGAGGAGGAGGAGGCAAGCCATCACTCTTGATCACATCCCACCACTCGCACTGCCGAGTAGTGTGGTTAGCAGGCCTCGAGGGGTGGTGAGTGTGAAAACTGCATGGGCCATCCTTCATGTCATCAAAGACAAACTTCTTTGGCTGCTCGGAGTTCCCGCTACCCGACTGAGAGGTGCGAAATGGCTTCTTGTTGCCTTGGCCCTGGTTCTGGTTCTGCCCGTAGGCTCCAGCAGGTTTCTGCCTTTGGCTGCCACCAGCTCCAACAGTCACTGCATTCACCTCTTCGGGATCATACCGAGTATCTATCCGGCGCTTGTTGCGGAACTCGTTGCGCTTGTTGTTGCTGAAGTTTCTTCTCGGCTCAGAGGAGTCCATCAGTGGCTGAGTAGGATCACTAAGTGCGTACTGATCCGCAATCTTGATGGTCTCCGCCAGAGTGTTCGGCATCTCCCTCTGCAATCTCTGCCACAACATACTGCCATGCCTGCATCCCTGCGCAAACCAAGTGATGGCCTGTGCTTCATTCACACCTTCACACGTGTTCCTCAATGTACTCCACCGAGTAAGATACTCGCGGTCTGTCTCGTCTTCTCGCTGCCTGCAAGCGGACAGCTGCTGTGGCCTATTCGGCCTCTTGTATGTGCTCGTGAAGTTGCTGATGAAAGCGTCCGAGAAATCCAGCCAGCAATTGATGCTGTTCTTGGGCAAGTTGTTGAGCCAAGTGCGGGCTGGACCCTCTAGCATCTGTGGGACATAGCGCACCGCCCACCTTCTGTTGCCGTTTGCGATATGAACCGCGGTGACATAATCATTGAGCCAGTCTTCCGGTTTGGTGCTGCCATTGTAGCTCTTGGTGCCCCTTGCGAGCTGGAAGTTCTTCACGGACGGCTCGTTCATGATGCGCGGGCCAAAGCACTCGGGGCCAGGAGGACCCGTGTTCTCCAGCCGCGCCGACAAGCTGATCCGGTCCAGCTGATGCCTCGCATCTCCAGGCGCCAGCATGCGCTCGCCAACACGATCATGGACATCATAACCAGCCATCTCCATGGCCGAGTAGCCATCATCATATCTGTCCACCTGCACAGCTGCAGGTTGCTCCACCGGGTTGGCGACTGGCGCCACTGCTCGCGGCTGCTGCCTCTGCCGAGTAGGCTGAGCTGCGGGTTGCCGAGAAGGACCTGGACGCGCTCCATCTCGGGCCTGGCTTTGAGCTTGATGGGCTTGAGAGCCTGCTCTTGCAGCGTTGTGTTCCTGCCCGGGCTGCTGCGGCACAGCAAGCTGTCTCGCGGCAGCAGCCGGGTCATACACCTGCATTTGCCTATCTCTGGCCGAACGTCCGCTGCGGCTCTTCTCGCGGCTGGGGTGCGGAGACAAGGCCTGATCGTTAGATCTAGCCGCGTGCGAGTGCACCACCTGCGAAGCTCCAGCACCCGGGTTGGCCTTCCGGAACTCCTCATTCTGCCTAGCAGCCTCCAACACTAACTCGTTGAGCCTTTCTTGCTGCCTAACACGCGCGTCGCCGTCTAGACGAGGCAGCTCGGCAGCTACAGCCTCTGCAGCTCTAAGTGTCTTGGCAGGTGTGCTATATCTGGGCCGGGTGGAGGTGTTTGCGGTGGCGGACTGAGCAGGAACCTCTACAACTGTCGCCATCTCGGCACCAAGGTTGCGCCGAGTGGCGCCTACTCTGCTAGCCCTCCTAGCGACTGGCGTGAAGCCGTGAGCCTTGTTGTACTCGAGCTGATCTAGACTCAACTCCAACCTCACCTTATCCAACTCCGCCTGCTCGGCAAGCGGCTCCAGGCGTTGCCGCTCGAGCTGCTACCTCATGGCTAGAAGCTCGATGTCGGTGGGAGTCGGCATGCCAAGTCGCCCAGCCGACGCGGGAACAGTCGTAGTGGTGGAAGGCGGCAAGTTGCACTCCTTCTCGTAGGGCCGGTGAGTCCTGCCACCAGCGCTCGGTGCAGCAAGATCCTCGACGACGGCCGCAGCGCCAGTAGCGGCTGCGCCAGCGTTTGCCGCCAAGCCCGTCACCATCACCTCAGCGCGATCCGCAGAACGGCACGCGGGCCTTCCGCGAGCAGCGATCACCGCGGGAGGATCCTCCGCGTCATGCACCAGCTCGGGGTACGCGCGGTTGGCGACGGTGGCGACGTAGACGAGGTGAGAGCCGAAGGAGATCACCGAGCCGCCCTCCGGCATGGCCCTGCCGCCGAAATCGCCGGCGTTGTCGGTGACGAAGTCGAAGGAGCCGAATCTGTGGACAAGGCCACAGACTACGCGCTCCGCTGAAGAAGATCCCGTCCGAACAGAAACTCCAGCCAGCGCCGCTGGTTGCCCCACGGTGGGCGCCAACTGTCGTGGTGGTGTCACGGCAGATGCCATGGGATGGATAAAGATGTGGGGACGAAGGACGCTGGAGCTGCTCGGGGAGGGATCACGCGACGAGTAGCCGCGTGAGGTACGAAGTAAACACTGCGAACAACACGATCTACCCAGGTTCAGGGCCCTCGTGAGGAGGTAAAACCCCTACTCCTGCCTTTCTCTATGTATTCTGGTGTCTCACCGAGTAGCCACAGTACAATGTTCTTGCTACCGAGTAGCCACTCTTCTCTCTACGTGATGAACTAGGTCAGGAATTAGGTCACGAGGTGTTCTAGCATGCGATCCCTCACGCAGGAGGCGGCGGGGCACTTTATATACCCGGTGCCCAGCCGGATACGTTGAAACATGGACAAGTGTCGACATAGTGTGCACATCGTCCTTCTTCCGGGTTCCCGCTGACAGCTTTGGTTCCTAACCTTGGCTGCATCCGGAAAGTCGTTGGGCAAAACTAAGGGGACAGACTGGTATCACTGTGCCAAACACAGACTGGGGCCCCCTTATCCTGCGACCGCCTGCTTCCATGCTGTCACTGTCAGGCATGCCGGTCCCAGATGAACAGTAGTTCGAATAGTGCCAAGTACGGACCCGGGATACGCGGGATCCTGTGTCAGAACGGCTCCTTTGACTTTCTGGCCCGAGTAGGTTCCCGCCAATTTTACTCGGGCCAACTCTTCTACCCGAATGGACAGAACTTGATTGATTCTTTCTTCTGGTCATCTTGAGATGAGACCGAGTAGCAGTCGACCGGGTAGCAAGTACCGGGTAGGCGGCTACTCGACCAAACCTCTCTTCTGACAGTTGCCTTTACCACTTTCCTTTACCCTACTCGGGGGTAACCCCCCGACACTACGGCCGCGGTCGGAGCTGCGCAAGCATTGGCCCAGCAGCAGAACCTGGCTGAAGGAAATCCGGTTCTGAACCGGGTTGACGGAGAGTCGGCTTCAGTCACCAGCCGAGCGGCGGATAGCGAGATGCAGGCAAATATGTTTGGGTTCTTGGCTCACAGGACGCCGGGGGCAGGTCCTTCGAACCCGTAACACCCGACCCTGTTCAGTAACAATATTGTCTTGGACCCAACAGTGTTAGCTACTGTGATAACCCCGGAAAATGCCGCGGCACGTGCCAGGGACTTGGAGGTAGCACGCCGCACGCTAGAGCAACAAAGAAGAGATGTAGAGGCAGAGAAGCAAGGGGTAGCCACGCGCCAACGCGAGACGCGCTGGAAAACCGGCTCCGAGCTGAGACAAGCAGGGTGCATCAGAGACATCAGACAAGATTACCGGCGATGGGTGGAGTCATAAGCCCTAATGCACTATTCATCACACCCCAGGATCAGCCGATTCCGGCTGTGAATCAGGAAACTGTGCATCAACCGGCGACTGAAGCAGGACAGCCGGCAAACGTGCAGGGCGGGTTACCCACACTGCAGACTGGGGCCCCTGTCGGCAACACAGCGCCACCACCACCACCATCACGATTTCGTACACCACCAGGTCACTTCAATAACCCCATGGATAACGTATATGCCGCAACGTTAGCACTGAATCAGATCCCCGTAAGAGAGTCACCACATGCGGAGCAGACCCGACGGGCGATCGATTTGTTGCATACGGCAGTGGCTCAGCAGGTTAATTACCCGGATAACAGGAGTGGAATGCATGGAACACCTTATATCAGCCAGCAACACGGCAATGTCAGCAATATGCAAACAAGTTCAGCACGCCGGAGGGCAGAGCAGCAGCAAATGCCGCCTCCTCCTCGCATGCAAGCAGCACCGGCAGTATCAGCAGCACAAGCTATTGTGGATAGTTCCAGAGCTAGGAGAGCCGCGGCCGGGTCTGCGGTGCATGGACCAGCGGCAGCGCCACGTCCAGCCGTACCCCCCGCAGGATCGCATGTTTCACGGGTGAGGCCAGTACCGACTAATCTCGCTGGGCCCAAGTGTCTGACGGATAACATAAGGGCTGAGCCTTACCCGGATAAATTCAAGGAACCGGGTAAAGTAGTGAACTATGAGCCGACTATGGACCCTGAAACATGGTTGAGCAGTTATGAGATGGCTATGTCGATTCGCAACGCGTCTGAAAACCTTTAGGCCAAGTTCATGTACCTAATGATGTCGGAAGGAGCAGCAAAGTTGTGGTTCAACAATTTACCGGAAGGGTCTATCAAATCGTTGGGTGAGTTGAAAACCGCATTTATCAAGCACTTTCACGGAACATGCAGGAAGTTGTTTACTATCGACGATCTGGAACGGTGTGTACAAAAGAAGGGAGAGTCGGCGCGCAGCTGGGTGCGCCGGGTTATGGAGATATTGCATTCATCTACAGATATTCAGCCGAAAGATGCGTTGCAGGCTATGGCCAAAACATGCAAGTATACACCTTTAGTGCAGAAATTAACTCGCATGAAATCCAGTCGGAATGCTTCAGAAGTTACAATGGGAGAACTAATGGATGCATGCAACAAACATGCTGCAACGGATACCACGGAAGAGGACGTTGATGACAAGAAAGCAAAAGCAAATACAGGCAATAATGGAAGAACCGGCAATGCTACGCCGGGTAACCATGGAGGTAACAATGGGAACAACCAGAACAAGCGCCCGTTCGAGGGGAATTCCGAGTTTGTCGCCAGCACAAAAGTCGGGTCTTCAAGGCCCAGGGCAGACGGAAATTTCAACGCAGGAAATCATAATGGAGGAAATTATCAAGGGCCACCAAGGCCGGGTAACAACTGGGATATCTTCAGAATGGCGTGCCCGAAACACAGCAGGAACGGAAGGCCAGCTAACCACTCACTGGAGCAATGTGCGGATTTGCAGAGATGGAAGAACGAGGAAGTGAACAAGGCTATGCGAGGTGCAGGCCGGGGAGGAGGACCGGGTCCGGGTGGAAACCCGGGCAACGGCCCACCCCCAGCAGGCAACCCGGGAGTTGGGAATCCGGGTAATAACCAGGGAGGAGCTGGAGGCTTCCAAGCCAACCCCAAGCAATTGGGCCAATACCACGTTCACACCACAGGAATTTCTAACAAGGATAGAAAGATACTAAAAAAGGCAGTAAACTCGGTTTCCTTAGCTGTCCCGAGATACCTGAGGTGGTCCGAGCAGGATGTAACATGGAGCAGAAGAGATCACCCGGAAAGAATAGAACACCCGGGAGTCCTAGCATTGGTGGTTGCACCACAGGTTAATGATTATGAGCTGAAAAAGGTCTTAATGGATGGTGGAAGCAGCATCAACATCCTATATTGGGAAACTTTCTTACGCATGGGTCTCAAGGAGTCTCAGCTACAGAAAAGTTCAACAGTTTTTCACGGAATAGTGCCGGGTCACTCAGCGTGCCCTGAAGGAAAAATTACCTTGGACGTTGCCTTCGGAGAATCAAAAGATAATTTCCGGGTGGAGTGGCTCACGTTTGAAGTGGTGAAGTTGGCGCAGTTCTTATCACGCGCTATTTGGGAGGCCGGCTTACGCCAAGTTCATGGCCAGGCCGTGTTACATGTACCTACAGCTAAAAATCCCGGGTCCTAAACAGACCATCACTATACATGGAAGTCGGGATATAGCGGCTGAGTGTGACGAAGGAGACGTGGCAATGGCAGAACAAGCCTGTAGAAAGGAGGAGCTTAAGTACTACCGGTCTCAGGTAGACCCGGATGACAGGACAACGCTGAAGAGACCAAACACTGAGGATGAGAGAGCAAAATTCAAAGCGGCGCAAGATACTAAGATGGTAGCCTTCGTCGAAGGTGATCCGTCCAAGCAATTTGCCATAGGATCTAACTTGGATGATGAGCAGGAAAAAGCACTTGTGGAGTTTATTCGTCCAAATCAGGATGTGTTCGCTTGGACGCCTAGCGATATGCCGGGTATCCCTACAGAGCTGGCAGAGCACAGTTTGCACGTTGATCCCAAGTCCAGGCCCGTGAAGCAGGGACTGAGAAAGATGAATGAGGAAAGAAGAAGGGCTATCGGCGAAGAAATTGCCCGGCTGTTGACGGCCGGCTTTATCATGGAAGTATTTCACCCGGAATGGCTAGCAAATCCGGTTCTCGTGATGAAAAAGACCAATGAGTGGAGGATGTGCATTGATTATACGAGTCTCAACAAGCATTGCCCAAAGGATCCGTTTGCACTCCCAAGGATAGATCAGATCATAGACGCAGTAGCTGGAAGTGACCTATTATGCTTCCTGGATGCATATTCCGGGTATCATCAGATCAAGCTCAAGAAGGAAGACTGGGAGAAAACGTCGTTTATAACCCCTTTCGGGGCCTTTTGTTACAAAACCATGACTTTTGGATTGAAGAACGCCGGCGCAACCTATCAGCGGTGCATTCAGAAGTGCTTTGAGGACCAAATTGGACGCAACATTCATGCTTACGTGGATGACGTGGTGATCAAGACCAGAAAGGCAGAGACATTTATTGATGATCTGAAGGAAACATTCAAGAACCTGAGAAGATACCAGATGAAACTTAACCCGACAAAGTGTGTATTTGGAGTCCCGGCAGGGAAGTTACTCGGTTTCATTGTTTCAGAGAGAGGGATTGAAGCAAATCCGGATAAAATTAAAGCTATCCAGAGTCTGAAAAAGCCGGAAAACCTGAAGCATGTTCAGAAGCTTACGGGGTGCATAGCAGCGCTGAGCCGGTTTATATCAAGACTCGGAGAAAAGGCAATACCCTTGTACCGGTTCTTGAGGAAATCTGATAAATTCGTTTGGGACAAAGAGGCGGATGAGGCGTTCGAGGCATTAAAGAAGCAGCTATCGGAGGCACCAGTTCTAGCAGCCGCGGGTCCTAAAGAGCCCATGTTACTGTACGTTGCAGCGGGGCCCCGAGCGGTTAGCGCAGTGGTTGTCGTCGAGCGCAAGGAGGATGGAAAAGATCACCCGGTCCAGAGGCCGGTCTATTACGTCAGTGAGGTATTGTGAGAAGCAAAGCAGCGCTACCCGCATTGGCAGAAGTTGGTTTTCGGGGTCTTCATGGCCAGCCGGAAATTGAAACCGTATTTTCAGGAACACGCCATAACAGTGGTTAGCTCTATACCAATGTCGGATATCATCAGAAACTCGGATGCAACAGGCAGAATAGCCAAGTGGGCGATCGAGATGGGAGATTACCATATCAACTACGAGCCCAGGTCAGCAATCAAATCTCAAGCTCTAGTCGATTTCATTAACGATTGGACTCACACAGGCATGCCCACAACGACTCCAAGTTCCGAGTCTTGGATAATGCACTTCGATGGTTCCAAGCAGTACGAGGGATCAGGAGCTGGAGTGGTGCTCACATCACCTAAAGGAGACAAGTTGAGCTACGTATTGCAGATTCACTTTGATTGTTCCAACAACATGGCCGAGTATGAGGCATTATTGCATGGATTGAAGATAGCCAAGGAGATGAACATTAAGAGGATACGATGCTATGGGGACTCGGATCTTGTGGTGCAGCAGGTCTCGGGAACTTGGGATAGAAAAGATGCAACTATGGCAGCATACCGCAGAGAGGTGGACCGGGTTGCCGGGTGCTTTTCCGGGTATGAGGTGGAGCATGTAGATAGAAGAAAAAATGAGGCAGCAGATACACTTGCCAGACTCGGCTCGTGCAGAGAGCCGGTTCCACCCAATGTGTTCCTGGACGAGTTATGGTGGCCATCAGTTAAAACCGAGTCTGAGGAAGAACTGGCTAACAAAGACCCAGATTTGGAGCTCGTGGCCACAATACGCACTGTTCCTAAGTCGACAGAGTCGTTCCTGGCTTACCTATCACGGGGCGAGTTACCACAGCAAGAGGTACTAGCAAGGCAAATTTTGAGGCGAGCAAAAGGTTATTCCATCATCAACGGGGAGTTATATAAAAGGAGCGCTGCAGGAGTATTTCTGCGCTGTGTAGCACCAGAAGAAGGCCGGCAAATCCTGAAAGAGATCCACGAAGGCGACTGTGGGCATCACGCATCCACAAGGTCCCTTGTTGCCAAGGCATATAGGCACGGATTCTTCTGGCTCACAGCTTTAGCAGATGCGGAACGCTTGGTGGCAAGGTGCGACGGATGCCAAAGGTACGCCCGCCAAATCCATGTGCCGGCTATGGAGTTGCAAACAATTCCTTTAACCTGGCCTTTCGCCGTTTGGGGTATGGACATGGTTGGCCCCTTTCACATGTCACCTTGCAAAAAGACACATCTCCTGGTGGCTATAGATAAATTTACCAAGTGGGTTGAAGTTATGCCAGTTACCAATTGTGAAGCGATTACGGCAGTTAAGTTCCTGAAAAGGATTATCTACTGGTTCGGGTATCCTCA
Organism: Alopecurus myosuroides; assembly: GCA_028641055.1. Classification (NCBI taxonomy): domain Eukaryota; kingdom Viridiplantae; phylum Streptophyta; class Magnoliopsida; order Poales; family Poaceae; genus Alopecurus; species Alopecurus myosuroides. The sequence continues at coordinate 242,788,970 of CM054063.1, forward strand.
CAGTATAATTACCGACAACGGAACCAACATGTCCCTTGGCGAGATGGAGAAATTCTGTGGTAATAACGGAATCCGGCTTGACATAGCTTCCATAGCTCATCCACAAGCCAATGGACAAGTGGAGAGGGCAAACCAGGAGTTACTTCGTGGATTAAAGCCACGATTGCGAGTCCCATGTATCAGAGCTGCTGGAGCATGGGTTGAGGAGCTACCTTCAGTGGTTTGGGGTATCAACACCACACCTAACAGATCTACTCAGATGACACCGTTTTTCATGGTTTATGGTGCAGAAGCGGTGCTGCCGAGTGATATCATCCATGACTCGCCTCGAGTATCGGCTTATATCGAGGTGGAAACGAGAAGGCCCGGCAGGACGCCGTGGATATGTTAGAAGAACACAGGGAACAAGCTTTGGAAAGATCAGCCATATACCAGCAGGATCTGAGGAGATATCATAGCCGCAGAGTCAAAACCCGGGTCTTCCAGGAAGGAGACCTGGTTCTGCGCCTAGCACAGTCAAAGGAAGGAAAACACAAGTTATCCCCACCATGGGAAGGACCGTTCATCATAAGCCGAAATCTGCACAATGGATCATATTACTTGGTAGATGCAAGGGAAGAGTCGGCTACTGTTAATGACACCGCTCACACCACTTCATCTATGCAAGAGAGAGAAAGACCTTGGAACGTAGCTCAGCTGCGTCCCTACTACACCTAGTCCAGACTAGATCTACAAGTGGAATTACACGATGTAACAGGCAGCAGGTTTCAGACGCACTCTTTTCCTATCCAGGGTACCTAAGGGGACTGGAGGGTTTTTAATGAGGCGGCTTGCTGACCTAACTTTTCTCATATCAATAAAGAGATGGTTAAACAATATATTCTTTCCTTTTCATGTGTTTTTTATTAAGTTTTTTATCTCTGTTGTGTTTATTTCTTTTTCCAGGTAAGTATTATTTATTGTTCTTAGTACATTAGTTTCTTTAGTAAACTGCATATATTTAGGTCTTGGGGGCTGATTGCTTGAATAGCACAGTTACAAACTCAAAGACCCGGCCATGATGCCTATGAGTTATAAGGGCCGATTACTTGCAAACAAGTACGGCTGCAAGCTTATAACCGGACAAAGGAGCCAAACTTTCTTGATTTTTCTTACTTAATCTCGATGTGACTCGCACTAAAGTGGCATGATTCGCTAGCGTATGATTACAATCAATCATGATGCCCAATGGGACTTGCCTGACCCTGTCTTCACACAGCTATAGCAACATGATTATCCACGCGAAAGCCGGCTTACTGTACAAGAGAGTCAAAAGGGTCATCTAAACCACAAGTTATGCAGAGTACAAGGTTAACAACCGGAAACTCAAAGTTTATTAAGCATAACTTCAAAACCTATGTGAAACGGCTCTAGGTTTTGGGCTTAGCACGTAACAATTTGTTCCTTTTGAAAGACCCAATACCCCAGACTCGGAATTTCGGGCCTTGGGGACTCGGGAATTTGAAAACAGAAACAAATTATCTAGCTATTCAGCTAAAAAACCCAAAAATCCGAGTCTTGGGGACTTGGGGACTTAGAAAAAAGTCCACTAGTCAAAACCCACGAGACCCGGAAGGCGAGTCTCACAATAGGAATCATAGTAGAAAGTCAGAAAATCAAGGACGAAAAAGCTCAAAGCTAAGAAATATCAAGTTCAAGCAAAAGGCCAGAAGGGCCACGAAATATATGAAGGTATTAAAGAGCATTACAAGCCACGATAGTAGTATCATAAAGCGCACAGGCGCACCATCAAAAGAATAACTGTTTTAAAAAGGCCCATCGGCCGGATAATGTGCCTAAGACGGTTGCCGATAAAAATTTCACTCGGCATCTTGGGCCGAGTCGTCCATCTTGCCCTTGCCCTTGGCAGCCGGGTCTTGCTCCTCGCCTTGGTCTTCAGCATTCTTGGTGGCGGCAGCACCCGGGTCAGCAGTAGTGTCGGCCCGTGCGGGAGGAGGGACGACTGGCGTGGAGGTAGCAGGCGCAGAATCGGCCTCAGCCTTCTTCTTCGCGGCCTCTTCTCTCGCCTGGGCAGCCTCCGCCTTCCATCGGGCCAGCATATCGTATGGCTTGGGAAGATCCGACTTAATCGCCTTGTCATCCGCATCATATGCGGGGGTAATTGAACTGACATCCAAGCCATCGGCAATCACACTGGCCGAGTGACGAACCTCCTTCTGGATAGCCTTGAAATTCTTCACTGAGAACCTGGACCCGTCGTGGTTGAACTCTGGAAACCCGCCTACAAGCTTGGCCGGCTCGAGTTTGGGAAAATACGCCTTAGCCAGTGCAAGCCCCCGGGTTACTCCAACTCGGCAGGACGAGCGTCTCCAGTGCTCAATCCACTCGGGGATAGTGGAGCACGCGTCAAGCAGCGTCTTTAGGTTGCCATGCCCGACACCCGGCCACTTCAGATCCTGAAGGATCCATTTGGTTCCGGCACAGAGCTGCCGGATCGTGCTCTTGATGGTTTTCAGCTTTGCGATATCATCTTCGTCCGGAGTTACATCATCCGGACCTGCAGAAAATAGGAGAAAGCAGTGAGCACGGAAATCCGATTATTTATCAGAATGAGGATCCGGGTTATAATTATCAAGTTAGGAATCGTACCGGTCAAAGCACGATATGTGTCGGCAATTTGAACGGAAAGCTTGGTCAGTTCATCTTCTGCTGCATGAGCCCTCCTTCTATATTTCCCTGTGATCTTCCCGCTCCTCTTAGCATCAGCTTCAGCCGACTCACGCAGAGTCGCCTCCTTCTCGAGGAGCTTGGTGGCCTTCGCCAATTCTTTCTCAGAGTGGGTCACGAAGTCCTGCATGGAGACACAAGGAAGGATTAGCCGGATAAAAAGCAAGCTATCAGTCGGATATACTACGAAGTTCCAAGCAAATTATCAATAAGTTCACTTGGAACTTGGGGACTAGACAAGGATAGAGGCAATGTTATTCGGATTTACCTCATGTTTGGCTATCAAAGCTTCTAGGATATTTTCTTCATCAGCCCTCAAGGTGTGCAGGGCGTCAAGCATCTGGGAAAAAGTCATATCTTCGGGCCTGACACCGGAAGAGCCGTCAGCTTGATCACCCGGCGGGCGAACCTTCTCCGACTTTGGGGTCGAGACCCGGATTGTCTAGGTGTCCGGATTGGGAGAGCCCATCCTTGTGTCCATGATCTCGACGTCGTCGTCCTCAGCCTCTTCAGATGGCTTGGGAGACCCGGCTCCCTGCCGAGCCGAGTCAGCCAAGGGGTCTTGCTCCTGGTTGTTTTCAACACCACCGCCAGTCGCGGCGTCCATATCATCAGTCGGCCCCTCCGTCTCCCGGTTGTCCGTGTCCATAATATCCGGGTCACTGATCGTGACCTGGGCGCTAAGGAAAGGAAGGAGAAGAGACCAGCAACGAAAATTGAAGGTTATCAAAAGGACTAGAGTATTGCTTAGCCGGAAATATGACTTACCCGGCATTCACCACGAAATCTGCCGGAAGCGAGCTGCTGGACGCGGATGAGGCTGTCACAGAATCCGAGAGTGAGACCCGGAGCTGTCCGGCTAATGGATGATTGGGGGAAGGGTTTTTTCGAGGTGAGTTGATGGGATGAGAAGGAGAAATACCAGTACGACGAGCCGGGGACGTAGGAATACCCGGGTTGAGGGGATCCTCGCCCGGGGAATTCCAGGTTACTCTGCGCTTGGTCGGAGGCGGATCCTTCAAGTGTGGTGAATTTGATAACTGTCGGTTAAGTTCGCGCATATTGTCAAAAGAGTAGGGTTTGGAGGACATGGAAGAGTAGGGAACCTTGAAGACGACCCCGCGGGTTTTCCTCTTGGTCCCGATCTCGACTTCCGGCTCAATCTCGCTTCTGTCGCTCTCGCTCTCTTCCGGGTCTCCTTGGTCGTCCTTGTCACCCTTATCATCCATCCCTGAAAGGTGCAAGCATATAGTTGGAAAAAGAGAAAAAATCGGAAAGCAAAGTAATAGAGGTTGAGGTGATTGGAATCCGGGTGATACCTTCGTCGGTGTCGGCCGGTTCTTCTTCTTCTTCCTCCGGGTTCCCGGAGTTGGGAGGGGTCTCAATGCTCCAGAAGACATTGTCGGCCTGAGATAAAAGCATGAAAATGAGAGTTAGTAGTTGTATCAAGTCAAAGTACGAGAGTAAGTGTATAAGTATCGGATTTTACCGCTGGAGCTGGGTTATCCCGGGTGAACGGCGCTAACCCGGCTATATTCTTGATCACCTCCAGCTTCTCAGTCAGGAAGCTCTTGATGGTCTTGTTGGTATCACCAGCCGGATAGTTCTTCGAGGAGTAACGGAGCGCGTCCGTAACGTGCCCCGAGTATTCGCACATCAGCTTTGAGCGGATAGAATTGGGCTGAATGCGGAAATCTACCCAAGTCTTAACTAGGTTGAGCCCAGCGAGACCGTGGGCGAAAAGGACGGCTATTTTGGCCAGGTGGGGCTGGATGGCTTCCCTGTCCGACTCAGGGGGGAAAGCATTAAAAGTATTGGAAAGATCTAAGAGACCCTCCGAATAACCCGGCAATTTCCTTTCGCCGGGTGGGGAGGTATCCCGGCAATAAAAGAAGGATAGTTGCCAATGCTTAACGTGTGAGTTAAGATTTAGAGTCGGCATGGGAGAATTCTTGCGGCGTTGGATGGAAACCCCGCCGCAGGCCAAAAGGGCCCCGTCACCGCTTTCGCGGCACGGTTTGCATTGGAAAAGCTCGATTAACAAAGCCAAATTTGGCGGGATGCACAAGTAAGATTCACAGAGGACTATAAAGTGGGTTATGTTCAACATAGAGTTAGGCCCTATGTCGAACACCCGGAGGCCATAATGGCGGAGGACTTCACGGAAGAAAGAGTGACCCGGGGGGAGAAACCCCCGGATCACGTGCTCGACAAAGCATATTACCTCGTCGGCATTGGGGGTAGGCCGGGTCTCGTCACCCGGAACCCTCCAATGAATCTCCTTCTGAGGAGGGAGGATGTCTGACTTGGCCAATTCTTCCAGTTTGGACTGGGTCACGGAAGACCGTGCCCAATTGGCGGATATGGACTGGGTCGTCCTTGTTTTTGCCGGTTGTTTCCCTTTGTTCCTAGGAGCCATTGGTTCAGTCTACAAAATACAAGGCAAAGAGTACGAAGTATTAAAACTCTGGAATTATGAGTTATCCGGGTATCCACGAGCAGTATCAGTGAGAGGCATGGAAACTATGAATTGTCCGGGTATCACTGGACAGAGCGACAATTACAAACTATCCGGGTATTGACGAGCAGTACAGAAATTATGGGATATCTACGTATCGGCAAGTAGTTATGAAAAAAGGTTGATTGCCTATGTATCTAGTGCAAGTAAAAGAATCGGAAGTGGTGGATTTTCCGGGTATCAAGAGCGGCCGCGGAAGTTTGGGCAAACTGCATCCAGATTGGAAAATTTGTGGATGATTTCGTCGAGAAATTAATGATTACAAGCGATAGGGGAGTGATGTATGGTCATCTGTTAAGCGATTAGACTAGCTAGGATGGAGCTATGCGACCTAATCCGGCATGAAGCAAGAAATGGCCCGCGGGCGGACCTAGATCCAATCTAGGTCAAACGGGGCAATTAGAAGCTAGATCAATGGAAGTAAGGACTTTAACGGTGTGGATTGGAGAAGGGCGCGACGGCGGCAGATGGCACAGTCTTGGTGTCCCTTTGCGACTCCCGGCGGGCAGGTCGAGGGTGCGGCAGCGGAGACTGGCGGCGGCGCGGGGCGAACCGTGGAGGAACGCAGCTGGCGGCAGCTTTGCTCCGGCGGCGTGCACGAGGTCTCCGTGGTGGCGCTCTGTGGGCTCGGATGAGGAAGCACCAGTGAGGAGGAAGAAGAAGGAAGGAATGAACCGTTGGGGTTAGGTCACCCCCTAGGTACCTATTTATAGGTACGGGTGGGGAAACCTAGGCCAACGAGCGGGAACCAAAAATTTCGGGATAAGGGATACCCGTCCTGATTTTCTGGGATACGCGTTAAGTGCTGGACGGGATATCCGGAATGGATAGGAAGCAAATCTCTTCCGCGATATCTGGATCAATTAATGAGTGAAATAAGCCGGATCTTTGGTATTCTCATCAGGGCATTGACCCGGAAAAGTAAAGGATGGATTCAGAGGAAACCGGGTTATTATATGGACCACCGATGGAGTTAGGCCTAGCTGTTTATTAAAGCAACTTAACCCGGCCTCTATGAGTTTGTATGTTTGTTATTTTTGCAGGGAATAGCATGCGCTTCAAGGAGGATTCCGTGAAGCCCAAACTATTCTGGGGACTACTGATGGAGGGATGATAACCCGGTATGCTAACGCCCAGGAGTAACTCGGCCCAAAGGACGCTGCGCAAGATCCGGCTTAGGGAAAAGGAGCTTCTAGAAGGCCCAGGAGTGTAGGCCTCGTAACCCGGATTGTGGGTTCCGATAAGGAAGTTTAGGGTTTTGTAAGTAGTGTCCGGGTAGGATTCCGAGTACGCCTTGGATAGCAAGCCAGGGGGTCCGGGGATTATATAAGCCGGCCCCTAGGGTTAGATCGACGAGTTCACAAGATACACAAGTTTACGAGATAGAGATTGCGAGATATCGAGTATCCATTGTAACGCGAGTATTGAGATCGTATATTCAGATTGTAGACTCGGCGACTTGATTGCCGGCTACCAGACTGCGTATCATCATGCTTTCCCTTGAGCTAAACCCTCTCCCAAACACCAGAGTCTATTTGCCCCAAGACAAGTTACCCCCGGTAACGTCTGCCGTGATTATCCCACGACAGATGACCCTTTTGACCTTCTTTTACTATAAGCCGGCTTTCGCGTGGATGATCAATGCTGCTATAACTGCATAAGGACAGGGTCAGGCAAGTCCCATTGGGCATCATGACTGATTGTGATTATACTCTAGCAAAGCATGCCACTTCTTGCGAGTCACATCGAGCTTAAGTAAGAAAAGTCAAGAAAATTTTGGCTCTATTGTCCGGTTATAAGCTTGCAGCCGTACTTATTACAAGTAATAAGTCCTTATAACTTAATGGCATCATGGCCGGGTCTATGAGTTTGCAACTGTGCTATTTAAGCAATCAGCCCCCAAGACCTAGATATACATAACTTACTAGAAAAACTAATACACTAAAAACAACAAATAGCACTTACCTGAAAGAAAATAAGAAAACACCAGGAAAATAAAAAACTTAGCAAAGGATACACAAAAGGAAACGATATTATTGTTTAACCATCCCTTTATTGATATGAGAAAAGTTAGGTCAGCAAGCCGCCTCATTAAAAACCTTCCAGACCCCTTAGGTACCCTGGATAGGAAAAGAGTGCGTCTGAAACCTGCTACCTGTTACATCGTGTAATTCCACTTGTGAATCTAGCCTATTCTAAGTGTAGTAGGGACGCAGCTGAGCCACGTTCCATGGTATTTCTCTTTCTTGCATAGATGAAGTTGTATGGGCGGTGTCATTGACAGTAGCCGACTCTTCCCTTGCATCTACCAAGTAATACGATCCATTGTGCAGATTCCGGCTTATGATGAACGGTCCTTCCCATGGTGGGGATAGCTTGTGTTTTCCCTCTTTTGACTGTACCAGGCGTAACACCAGGTCTCCTTCCTGGAAGACCCGGGTTTTGACTCGCCGGCTATGTTATCTCCTCAGGTCTTGCTGGTATATGGCTGATCTTTCCAAAGCTTGTTCCCTGTGTTCCTCTAGCATATCCACGGCGTCTTGCCGGGTCTTCTCGTTCTCCACCTCAACGTAAGCCGACACTCGAGGCGAATCATGAATGATATCACTCGGCAATACTGCCTCTGCACCATAAACCATGAAAAACGGTGTCATCTGAGTAGATCTGTTAGGTGTGGTGTTGATTCCCCAAACCACTAATGGTAACTCCTCAACCCATGCGCCAGCAACTCTGATGCACGTGACTCGCAGCCGTGGTTTTAATCCACGGAGTAACTCCTGGTTTGCCCTTTCCACCTGTCCATTAGCTTGTGGATGGGATACTAAAGCTATGTCAAGCCGGATTCCATTGTTCCCACATAATTTCTCCATCTCACCAAGGGACATGTTGGTTCCATTGTCTGTTATTATGCTGTGAGGATACCCAAACCTGTAGATGATTCTTTTTAAGAACTTGACTGCTGTGATTGCTTCGCAATTGGTAACCGGCATAACTTCCACCCACTTGGTAAATTTATCAATAGCCACCAAGAGATGGGTCTTTTTGCAGGGTGACATGTGGAAGGGGCCCACCATGTCCATGCCCCAAACAGCAAATGGCCAGATTAACGGGATTGTTTGCAACTCCATAGCCGGCACATGGATTTGGCGAGCGTACCTTTGACATCCATCGCACCTTGCCACCAAGCGTTCCGCGTCTGCTAAGGCTGTGAGCCAGAAGAAACCGTGCCGATATGCTTTGGCCACAAGGGATCTTGTGGATGCATGGTGCCCGCAGTCGCCTTCATGAATCTCTTTCAGGATCTGCCGGCCTTCTTCTGGTGCTACACAACGCAAAAAGACTCCTGCTGCACTCCTTTTATATAACTCGCCATTGATGATGGAATAGCCCTTTGCTCGTCTTAAAATTTGCCTTGCTAAAACTTCCTGTGGTGCTAACTCGCCCCGCGATAAATAAGCTAAAAACAGCTCTGTCCACTCAGGAACGGCACGTACCGTGGCCACGAGCTCTAAATCCGGGTCTTGGTTAGCCACCTCTTCCTCAGACTCGGTTTTAACTGATGGCCGCCATAGCTCGTCCAGGAAAACATTGGGTGGAACCGGCTCTCTGCGCGAGCCGAGTCTTGCGAGTGCATCTGCTGCCTCGTTCTTTCGCCTGTCAATATGCTCCACCTCATACCCGGAAAAACACCCGGCAACCCGGTCCACCTCTCTGCGATATGCTGCCATAGTTGCATCCTTCCTATCCCAGGTTCCTGAGACCTGTTGCACCACGAGATCCGAATCTCCGTAACATCGTATCCGCCTGATGTTCATCTCCTTGGCTATTCTCAACCCGTGTAATAATGCCTCATACTCGGCCACGTTGTTGGAGCAGTCAAAGTGAATTTGCAACACATAGCTCAGTTTATCTCCTTTGGGCGATGTAAGTACCACCCCAGCTCCTGATCCCTCGTACTGCTTAGAACCGTCAAAGTGCATCACCCAAGACTCGGAACTTGGTGTCGTTGTTGGCATGCTTGTATGAGTCCAATCATTGATGAAATCGACTAAAGCTTGTGACTTGATCGCTAACCTGGGCTCGTAGTTGATATGATAATCTCCCATCTCAATGGCCCACTTGGCTATTCTGCCTGTTGCGTCTGAGTTTCTGATAATATCCGACATTGGAATAGAGCTAACCACTGTTATGGGGTGTTCCTGAAAATATGGTTTCAATTTCCGACTGGCCATAAAGACCCCGAAAACCAATTTCTGCCAGTGTGGGTAACGCTATTTTGCTTGCGATAATACCTCGCTTACGTAGTAAACCGGCCTCTGTACCGGGTGATCCTTTCCGTCCCCTTTATGCTCAACAACAACCACTGCGCTAACCGCCTCTGGTACAGACTCTGTTTTCCGGCTTTTTCAGACTCTGGATAGCTTTGATTTTGTCCGGGTTTGCCTCGACTCCTCTCTCGGAAACAATGAACCCGAGTAATTTTCCTGCTGGAACTCCAAACACGCACTTTGTAGGGTTAAGTTTCATCTGATACCTTCTCAAATTCTTGAATGTTTCCTTTAGATCATCAATGAATGTTTCCGCTTTCCTGGTCTTGATCACCACATCATCCACATAGGCGTGAACGTTGCGCCCAATCTGGTCCTCAAAGCACTTCTGTATACATCTCTGATAAGTTGCACCAGCATTTTTTAGCCCAAAAGTCATGGTTTTGTAACAGAAAGCCCCAAAGGGGGTTATAAACGATGTTTTCTCCCAATCTTCCTTCTTAAGCTTGATCTGATGATACCCGGAATATGCATCCAGGAAACATAATAGGTCACTTCCAGCCACTGCATCTATGATCTGATCTATCCTTGGAAGGGCGAATGGATCCTTTGGGCAGTGCTTGTTGAGACTCGTGTAATCTATGCACATCCTCCACTCATTACTCTTTTTCAATACTAGAACCGGATTTGCCAGCCAATCCGGGTGTAATACTTCCATGATAAAGCCGGCTGCCAATAGCCGGGCAATTTCTTCTCCTATAGCTTTTCTTCTCTCCTCATTCATTTTCCTCGGGCCTTGTTTCACAGGCCGAGATTTAGGATCGTCGTGTAAACTGTGCTCAGCTAACTCAGTCGGGATTCCTGGCATATCACTGGGCGTCCAAGCGAAAACATCTTGATTTCCGCGAATGAACTCAATGAGCGCCTCTTCTTGCTTACTCTCTAGGTTGGATCCTATAGCAAATTGCTTGGAGGGATCACCGTCAACGAAAGCCACCATCTTTGTGTCCTGTGCCGCCTTGAATTTTGCTCTCTCATCCTCCGTATTCGGCCTTTTTAACGCTGTCCTGTCATCCGGATCTACTTGAGACCGATAATACTTGAGATCTTCCTTTCTACAAGCTTGTTCCGCCATTGCCGCGTCTCCTTCGTCACACTCAGCCGCTATAACCCGGCTCCCATGGATGGTGATGGTCTGCTTGGGACCCGGGATTTTTAGCTGTAGGTATACGTAACACGGCCTGGCCATGAACTTGGCATAAGCCGGCCTTCCAAACAGCGCGTGATAGGGGCTACGCAACTTTACCACTTCGAACGTGCGCCACTCCACTCGGAAATTATTCTGTGATTCTCCAAAGGCGATCTCCTCTCCAAAGCCACTCCACTTCGAATGTGATAGGGGCACGCCGAGTGACCCAGTACGATCCCGTGAAAAACCGTAGAACTTTTCTGTAGCTGGGACTCCTTGAGGCCCATGCGTAGGAAAGTTTCCCAATATAGGATATTGATGTTGCTTCCGCCATCCATTAACACCTTTTTCAACTCATAACCATTAACCTGTGGTGCTACCACTAATGCTAAGACACCCGGATGTTCTATTCTTTCCGGGTGATCCTTTCTGCTCCATGTCACCTCTTGATCCGACCACCTCAGGTATCTCGGGACAGCCGAGGAAACCGAGTTTACTGCCTTTTTGAGTATCTTTCTATCCTTGTTAGAAGTTCCTGTGGTGTGAACGTGGTACTGGCCCAATTGCTTGGGGTTGGCCTGGAAACCTCCGGCTCCTCCCTGATTGTTACCCGGATTACCACCTCCTGGGTTGCCTGCCGGGGGTGGGCCATTGCCCGGGTTACCACCCGGACCTGGTCCTGCTCCCCGACCTGCACCTCACATTGCTTTCTGTATTTCCTCGTTCTTCCATCTTTGTAAATCTACGCACTGTTCCAGCGAGTGGTTTGCCGGCCTGCCGTTCCTGCTGTGGCGCGGACAGGGCATCCTGAAGGCCTCTATATGATTAGCCGGCCTCGACGGTCCTTGGTAATTTCCTCCATTAAAGTTTCATCCATTGAAATTTCCTTCTGCTCTGGGTCTTGCAAACCCGGCTTCCGTGTTGGCGACAAACTCGGAGCTTCCCTCGTACGGGCGCTTGTTCTGGTTGTTTCCATTATTTCTCGGCGCAGATCCATTGCCAGGTCTTCCACTGTTGCTTGCGTTAGCTTTGGCTTTCTTGTCATCAGCATCTTCCTCGGTGGTATCCGTGGCGGCGTGCTTGTTGCACGCGTCCATCAACTCTCCCATAGTAACCTCCGAAGCATTCCTACTAGATTTCATGCGTGTTAGCTTTTGCACTAGGGGTATGTACTTGCATGTTTTGGCCATAGCTTGTAGCGCATCCTTTGGCTGAATATCTGTACACGAGTGAAGTATTTCCATAACCCGGCGCACCCAACTGCGCGCCGACTCACCCTTCTTCTTGACACATCGTTCTAGATCATCGATCGTGAATAACTTCCTGCACGTCCCATGGAAGTGCTTGACAAATGCAACTTTCAGCTCACTCCACGAATTGATGGATTTTTCTGGTAAATTATTGAACCACAACTTTGCCGCTCCCTCTAACATCATTAAGTACATGAACTTGGCTTGAAGATTTTCAGATGCGTTGCGAATTGACATGGCCATCTCATAGCTGCTCAACCAGGTTTCTGGATCCATAGTCGGCTCATAGTTCACCACTTTACCCGGTTCCTTGAACTTATCCGGGTAGGGCTCGGCTCTGATGGCATCCGACAAACACTTGGGCCCGGCTAAGATTGCCGGTACTGGCCTTACCCGGGAAACATGTGATCCAGCGACAGTTGCGGCGGGGGGTGCAACCGCTACCGGCCCTCGTACCGCAGACCCGGCTGCTGCACGCCTGGCTCGAGAACTGTCCACGATAGCTTGTGCGGCTGATACTACAGGTGTTGCTGGTCTACGGGGAGGAGGCGGCATTTGCTGCTGCTCTGCCCTCCGCCGTGCCGAGCTTGTCTGAATATTGCCGGTGTTTCCGTTATGCCGGCTTACATACGGTGTTCCATGCATTCCGCTCCTATTATCCGGGTAATTGACTTGCTGAGCCACTGCCGTGCGCAATAAATCTATCGCCCGCCGGGTCTCCTCCGCATGGGGTAACTCTCTTGCGGGGATTCGATCCAATGCCAACGTCGCTGCATATACATTATCCATGGGGTTGTTGAAGTGACCTGGTGGCGTACGGAATCGTGATGGTGGTGGTGGTGGTGCTGTGTTGCCAACAGCAGCCCCTGTCTGCAACGTGGGTAATCCGGTTTGTACGTTTGCCGGCTGTCCTCCACCGGTCACGGTCTGGTGTACAGTTTCCTGATTCACAGCCGGAATTGGTTGATCTTGGGGTGTGATGAATAGCGTGGCCGGGTTTAGAACTCCGCCCGTTGCCGGTAACCTCGTCTGGTATCTCTGATGCATCCTGGTCGACTCAACCCGGAGCCGGTTCTCCAATGCCTCCAGCTCACGTTGGCGCGTGGCTACCCCTTGCTTCTCTGCTTCCACATCTCTCCTTTGTTGCTCCAATGCCCGGCGGGCTACATCCACATCCCTAGCCCATGCCGCGGCGTTTTCTGGGGTTATCACCGTAGCCTGCACCGTAGGATCCAGGATCAAATTGTTACTGAACAGGGCCGGGTGTTGTGGATTGGAAGGACCCGCCCCTGGCGTTCTGTTCGCCATAAACCCGAAGATATTCCTCGGCAATTCACTTTCCGGGGTATTGCTGGTGACTGAAGCCGATTCTCCGTCAACCCGGGCTATGACCGGATTTCCATCAACCGGATTTTGCTGCTGGGCCAGCGCTCGCGCCGCTCCGATCGTGGCCGTAGCCACGTCCCCCTGATTGAGATTGGTTGCAGGGGTCGTGTAGACCGCGACCTAGCGCGTGATGCCTGGTGACGACTCATATTCCTCCTCATCACAGCTATCCTCCTCGTACCGGTCCTCCAGCAAGTGCAGGATAGACTCGGTATCATCTTCTCTCATGACCCGGCCACGCGGGGTCCATGCCGGCTCCTCCGGCTGTTCCCTCTTCGTGGTGGGCTCTTCTATCGGATCCACCGTCCCGACCGATTCTTCTCCATCCGACTGAACGCAGGTTGCTTCTCCTGATACAGAATCACATTCAAAATCATCAGGGATTGAACCGGACGTACGTACCATGCCGATGAAGACGTTGACCCGGCCGATTGTGACGACAGATCCGGATTTGAGCAGATCCGACTCTGGCCTCCAGCCAAAATCGTCCACCATCTTCTCTCCTTCGGGGTTGGTGTAGATCTCGCCGACGACGAGGTTCTTCATGTTCTCCCGAGCTTCTCCCGTGATGTAAACACCTTTGGACGTAGGCCCCACGGTGGGCGCCAAATGTCGTGGGATAATCACGGCAGACGTTACCAGGGGTAACTTATCTTGGGGTAATTCGACTCTGGTGTTTGGGAGAGGGTTTTGCTCAGGGGAAATCATGCTGATAATCGATCTGGTAGCTCTGGCAATCAAGCCGCCGAGTCTCCGATCTAGGGTTACAATCTCAACTCTCGTGTTACAGGGGATACTCGAATAGCTAGTCAAAACTCGTGTCTTAGACTAACCCTAGGAGCCGGTTTATATAATACCCGGCCCCCTGGCTTCCTATCCAAAGCGTACTCGGAGTCCTACTTGGTCACCGCATACAAACCCTAAGTTTCCTTATCGAAACCCACAATCCGGGTTACGAGGCCTATGCTCTTGGGCCTTCCAGAAATTCCTTCTCCTTAAGCCGAGTCTTGCGCAGTTCCCTTTAAGCCGAGTTACACCTTGACGTTAGCCTACTGTCGTGGGATAATCACGGCAGATGTTACCTGGGGTAACTGATCTTGGGGCAAGTCGACACAGGTATTTGGGAGAGGGTTTAGCTCGAAGGAGGGCATGGCGAAAGCAATCTAAGAACCGGAAAGCAACTCGCCGGCTCTCGATATGATTATACTGGATACTCGATAACAGGTGTTACAACTATGACTTGAATCTCTCTGAGGCTAAGCCTAGGGGTTGGTTTATATAGCACTCATACCCCCCTTGGCTTGCCTTTACAAAGCGCCTCCTGAGTCCTACTCGAACTCTATACACAAACCCTAACTTTCCTTACCGCAACCCACAATCCGGGTCACGAACGTTACATGCCCTGGGCCTTCCAGAAGCTTCTTTGTCTTTAGCCGGATTTGGTCCAGCCGCCGTTTGGGCCGGGTCACACCTGGGAGTTGGGATACCGGGTTACTATCCCCTCATCAGTAGTCCCCAGAATAGCTTGGGCTTCCAAGATTTACTCTTCGAAGCGTTGGCTATTCCCTACAGAAATATTAGATGCAAACACATGAGGATCAAGACGCAGCGCGTCGACGAATAGCCGTGACTGGTACCAAGGAAGCCAGGTAAAGACCCGGCTCTCCCTTCTTAGGTTCTCCCTTAATCTCCCAGACTTAAATCTTAATAGGAAACTCCCTGACCCCACATCCTTCTTGATAATTACCGCTGATACGAGGAAGGCAATTTCCCCTTCCTTTTTCTCTGGATCATATTGGTCTGCGCATAAAACGTGCCTTTCAAATTTCGAAATGGCCAGTTACTCCGCACTCCCCGGGTCTCGACCGTTAGGCTAAGCCCTTCCATCCGGGCGGTTATAAATAGAGCTCAAGGAACAAACCCAACTCTTAACGGCTCATTTCCCCCATTCCACTTCTCCTCAAACCCGAGCTCGCGGAGTGCCACCACGGAAGCCCCACGCACCTCGCCGGAGCCCATCCGCCGTCGCCTGCGCTCCGCCACCGCGCGACTCACTCCAATCCCCAACTCCGCCGCCGAGCGCCCGATTCGCCGACCAACAACCTCAAAGGGACATCAATCTTGCGCCATCTGTCTCCGCAAAGCTCTTCTTCAACCCCCTTTGGTAAGTTCCTCGTATCCCTCAGCTCATCCTCGCAATTTCTCATCCTTCCCTTGGATCAGATCTGAATCGAGTGGTCCGCGATTTCTCGGGCCGCGCCGGATTAACTCACCGATATTTACCATAATCACTCCCATAGATAGGATTCATAGCTTGTATTGCTCTCCTAACTCCAGCAATCATTAACTTGGCCACAAATTTAGAAATAAGATTCCCAATCTGGGCTCGGGCCATCTAAAGTTTCCGCCTTTGTTCTCCCTCCTCAGAGAATCTCACTTCTCCGGATCATTCGCAGATGGTAGGCATACAAACACCCTCCCAACTTCTCCAAACATTTGCCTTTACGGAAAACTCTATAAATTTTGAAATGGCACACGATACCCGGACAAAACATGCTTGACCCCGCAAGGCAATACCCGGATTGTATTTAAATCGCCGGTAACCACTTATCTGCTAACTTCCGAGTTTTTGTCTCTTACGTCCTTTCCTTCAATGTTTTACCAGGTCAATCCCATGGCACCCAAGAGGCAGGGGAAACAGCCGGCTAAGGCTAAATCCACAAACTCCATATCAGCCAATTGGGGGAAATCCTCTGTTACCACGGCCAAACTGGAGGAGTTGGTCGAGCTTGGAACCCTACCTCCACAGGAAGCTATCCACTGGAGAGTACCAGGCAACGAAACCCGACCTTCCCCAGCAACGGACGAGGTAATATGTTTCGTTGAACACGTGACCCGGGGCTTCAGGCCTCCGGGTCACCCTTTCTTCCGCGACGTCCTAGACCACTACAAACTCCGTATTTTCGATATAGGCCCAAACTCCATTTTAAACATCTCCCATTTTATCGTTCTTTCCGAGTCTTACTTGTGCACTCCGCCAAGTCTGGCTCTTTTCGTCGAACTTTTTCAGTGCAAGCCGTGTCGCGAAAGCGGCGACGGCGCACTTCTTACTTGCGGCGGGGTTTCCATCCAGCGCCGCAAGAACTCCCTGATGCCTCCTATTACTCTCAATTCTCATGTGAAGCACTGGCAGCTCTCATACTTCTACTGCCAGGATACCTCTCCACCCGGCGAAAAGAAGTTGCCGGGTTACTCGGAGGGTCAGCTTGACATCTCCGAGACTTTCAACGCCTTCGCCCCTGACTCGGACAGGGAGGCGATCTTGCCTTTGCTAGCTAGGATCTCCATCTTGTCAGCCCGAGGTCTCATCGGGCTAAACCTGGTGAAGACCTGGGTCAGCTTCCGCATCCAGCCAAACTCCATTCGTGAGAAGCTGATGTGCGAATACTCGGGTCTTCCCACAGACCCTATCCGATACTCTCCTAGCACCCTTGCTCCTAATGATATGAACAAGACGATCAAGGGTTTTTTAACAGAGAAGCTCGAGGTGATCCGAAGCATAGCCGGACTAGAACCTTTTACCCTCGAGAATCCAGCCCCCGCAGTAAATTTCCTACCTCTTGATTTTGACTTCTAACAGCTTACTTTTATTCTCTTCTCTTGACTCGATATTAATCACTATCCGGGCATCTTCTCCTCAGGCCGATGATGACTTTTGGACGGTCGACACCCCTCCTAATTCCGAAGATGCGGAGGAGGAAGACAATGTTGTTAACTCGGATGAAGGTACATACTTGATTCCCTTGTACACGTTATATCCTGCCTTTTCTTCTTCTTTATGCTATAACTCGGATATTTTTCAGAGCAAGAGGACCAAAGCGAAGAAGAAGAAACGGACAGTAGGGGTGGATCCGCCAGCGAGGAGGAAGAGCCGGAGCTGGCCACCAAAGCCGGAACAAAGAGGAAATCCCAGAGGATAGCCCTCCAGGTTTTTACTTCATCTCCTTACACTTTGGTTTTTTGTTCCCATAACGTCACTCCGGGGCTAACCCCATCTCCACCCCTTTTGATCATAACTGAAGGAGCCACCCGCGACTAGGCGCCGAGTAACCCGGAACCATCCGGGCAACGAGACCCTTAACCCGGTCGCTTCGCCGCCCCCGGTTCAACACCCTGGTATTTATTGTAAACAAAATTTCTTTCCGGGCATTCCTTTGTAATGTAATCCCAGACCTTTCTTGCCATTTTTCAGTCTCTTCCGGGTCTAGTGACGGCTTCCCCTCGGACTTCCTGGTGAACACCGGGTAAACTCCTTTCCTTAGAGTTATACCAAACTTTATCACCTTTTCACAGCTAAAAACTAACTGCACCTTCGTACCTTCTACAGAGCCACGGTTGTTATTAGCGACGAAGAGGGCACGGAGGTTGAGGTCCGAGTCGAGAATAAGCCGGCCGATGACGCATTCGCTGCAACTGGCGACGAGCAAGCGTCGTCACCGGAGCTGGCTAGGCATGATACTGGGTATCCCATCGCTTCGCACGCAGGCGAGAAGGAGACGGGAACAACTTCGAGCGCGGGAGGAGGACCAAACTCCGATATTCGGATGACCCGGGTGCCACCTCCTGTTACAAGAAACGCTCCTTTTCCCACTTTCCAGGTACCCGAGCCATCTAACTCGGATAACGCTGACTTTAACCAGCTGATGAGCGCTCTTCTCGCCATGAAAGCTTCAGAAGGAAATGTCCTAGAGCGTATGGCTGCAGCACATCAGGTAACTTTTACTTGATACTCTTTATTATACATCCAGTCCCCAAGTCCCGAGTATAATTTTTTTTGTAATTATCCTCGGTACTTCGCATAATACTTTTCGGTAATCATTTCCTCAGAGGAAATACTCTCGTGATATCCGGCTTACAGCTTCACCCGGTCTTTGCAGGCAGAGATTACTCAGTCAGATGAAGCGTTACTTAAGGCTGAGCAGCTCTTGCTGGCTGAAGTTAAGCGTAGGGAGGCCCTTGAAGCGGAGATAAAGACTTTGAAAAAAGATGTCTCCACATACAAGAAGAAGTACAATGCCGCCCAATCCTCGCTGAAGAACTTATCGACTCATATTACGGACACTTACCGTATTTTGCTAAGTAAGTTTGTTTATCTGCAACTAGCTTGCTTACCTCCATTTTGCCGTTGTAATAACCAAAATTACTGATATGCTTTTGTGTTTTTCGATTGCAGGTGCTAACCTTGCTGCTCCGGAGGAGAATGCCATTACTCAAGTTAAAACTCTGAAGACTGTGCTCCGGACGTTTTTTGCCGGCACGAAACTTTTGCTGGATGCTATCAAGTGGCCTTCTGAGGTATACCCGGGCGAGGAGAACCTTATGCAGGCCTTTTCCACAGCGCCTGGATGGATTGAAATACTGAAGCGTTCGTCCTGCCGAATTGGGATGACCCGGGCTTTAACGCTGGCGAAGGCTTATTTTCCAAAGCTTGACCCGGCGAAGGTAGTATCCGGGTTCCCAGAGTTTAAAGCTGACGGATCCAAATTCAAGCCCCAGGATTTCAAAGCTATACAATCTGCGGTACGTCCTTCAGCCACAGCTTTGGCCGACAAGATGGATCTAAACACGATTATGAGCTCGTATGATTCTGAGGGCAAGGTTATCCTGGTGGAGGCACCCCCCCCTATTGATATGTTGGACAAATGGTCGGCTGATCTGGCTAGGAGGAAGGAAGAGGCTGCAAAGAGGGAAGCAGAGCTGGGCGTAAAGCCGTCTACCTCTACCCCAGCCGTGCCTCCGCCTGTTCGTCCAGATGTGAAGAGCCCGGGTAAAACTGCTGGCAAGGCCAAGGAGCAAGTCCAAGACTTAGACCCGGAGGACCGCTCTCAGGATGCCGAGTAGGATGCTGCCTGGTGCTTTGCGTTTCTCGAGACTGATATGATTTTTTTTTGCGGTGCGCCTGTGCACCATTGATGCTGACACTATGACTTTGCGTTTGTGAACTTATGATAACTCTTTGCCTCCCCTGGCTTTTGATAATATCCATCCTTGTGTTACTTATAAGCTTATTCTCGATACTTCGAACTCTTGTTTTCAATTTCCTTTTGAGACTCGGCTAACCGAGTATCGTAGGTTTTGATAGATGAACTTTTCTTTAAGTCCCCAATACTCGGAAATTAAGGTTTACAGGCTTTGGTAGTTAAACAGTTTGTTTCTGTTTCGAAGTCCCCAGTCCCCATGACCCAAAGTACGAGCTATGGGGGCGTGGCCTTTCTCAGATGACATACTGCTGTTTACCAAGCTGAATACCAATAGCTATTCACATAAATACTGAAGTCATGCTTAATACTTGTTGAGTTTCCGGCTTTTTTAGCCTTATACTCTGCATGGACTTGTGGTTTAGATGACCCTTTTGATTATCTTGTACTGTAAGCCGGCTTTCGCGTGGATACCATGTCGTTGCATCTATACGAAAAACAAGATCAAGCAAGCCCCATTGGGCTGCATAGTTTGACTGTAATCGTACGTGAACAGATCATGCCACTTTAGCGCGAGTCACATCGAGCTTAAGTAAGAATAATCAAGAAATTTGGCTCCTTCGTCCAGTTATAGGATTGTAGCCGCACCCGTTTCTACGAGTAATCAGCCCCCATAACTCATAGGCATCATGGCCGGGTCTCCGGGTTTGAGATTACTTATTGAAGCAGATCGCCCCCCGGAGACCTATATTCACGCAATGTATTTCGATGATATTGATGTGTTGATAATAAAAACGTTACTTACTTGTAACTGAAGCAAGGATCATGATAAGACTCGAAACCATCTTCTTTTATTGATAAAAATTTCCTTTTTGAATCAGCAGGCCGCCTCGTTAAAAACCTTCCAGTCCCCTTAGGTACCCTGGTAAGGAAAAGAGTGCGTATGAAACCTGCCGTCGATTACACTGCTTTAATTGTTCTCGGGAATCGGCCTCACACTGGCGTGGCCGATGCATATTCTCCATTCGCTGGGCCTTTTCATAACGAGTATCGGATTTGCTAGCCAATCCGGGTATACCGTCCTTGAAGCGTGATCAGCTGCGTGTGGCAGTACGTCTTCTTCTCTATTAGGGGATTTGGAAGGTTCGCCCCTGATGAAACCTACCATCTTAAGGTCCTTTTCTGCCCTAATCTTTGCTTTGTCCCCTTCAGGGGTTGGCTTTTTTGACGTCGTCCTCTCTTCTAGGTCCACCTTAGAACGATAATGTTTGAGCTCTTCCTTCCTGCAAGTTTGCTCGGCCATCGCCGCATCTCCCTCATCACATTCAGCTGCTATATCTCGATTTCCATGTATGGTGATGGTCTTCTTAGGACCCGGGATCTTCAGCTGTAGGTACACATAACACGGTCTTGCCATGAACTTGGCATAAGCCGGCCTTCCAAACAATGCATGATAAGGACTGCGCAACTTTACTACCTCAAAGGTAAGCCACTCGACTCGATAATTGTCCTTTGACTCCCCGAAAGCTACTTCCAGTGCCACTTTTCCTTCGGGGCATGCCGAATGACCTGGCACTATCCCGTGAAAAACTGTTGTACTTTTTTGCAGCTGTGATTCCTTTAAGCCCATGCGCAGGAAAGTTTCCCAGTATAGGATGTTGATACTACTCCCTCCATCCATCAAGACTTTCTTTAGCTCGTAACCGTTGACCTGTGGTGCTACTACCAACGCTAAGACTCCCGGGTGATCAATCCTGTCCGGGTGATCTCTCCTGCTCCATGTTACCTCCTGTTCTGACCACCTCAAATATCTTGGAACAGCGGAAGAGACCGAATTAACTGCTTGTTTCAGTATCTTCTTATCCTTGCTAGAGCCTCCAGTAGTGTGCACATGATATTGACCCAGCTGTTTGGGGTTAGCTTGAAAACCTCCTGCTCCACCTTGATTGTTACCTTGATTTCCAGCGGGCGGATTGCCGGCTGGGGGCGGTCCGTTACCCAAGTTTCCACCTAGACCCGGACCTCCTCCTCGGCCCGCACCTCGCATAGCTCTGTTCACTTCCTCGTTCTTCCACCTTTGTAAGTCGGCACATTGCTCCAATGAATGATTGGCCGGCTTGCCATTCCTGCTATGCTTCGGGCACGCCATCCTAAATATGTCCCAACTGTTGCTTGGTCTTGGAGGTCCTTGGTAGTGTCCCCCATTGTGATTTCCAGTATTAAAATTCCCTTCGGATCTAGGTCTTGAAGACCCAGCCTCCGTATTGGCTACAAACTCGGAATTCCCCTCAAACGGGCGCTTGTTCTGGTTACTTCCATTATTGTTTGGCGCCGATCCATTGCCGGTTTTCCCACTGTTACTTGCGTTTGCTTTTGCCTTCTTGTCATCAACTTCCTCCTCTGTAGTATCCGTTGCAGCGTGCTTGTTGCATGCATCCATTAACTCTCCCATCGTAACCTCCGCTGCATTTCTACTGGATTTCATGCGGGTTAGCTTTTGCACTAAGGGAACATACTTACATGTTTTCGCCATGGCTTGTAGCGCGTCCTTTGGTTGGATATCTGTAGACGAGTGGAGTATCTCCATAACCCGGCGTACCCAGCTGCGTGCTGACTCTCCTTTCTTCTGAACGCATCTTTCTAAATCATCAATAGTAAATAACTTCTTACATGTCCCATGGAAGTGTTTGATAAATGCGGTTTTTAGCTCCTCCCACGATTTGATCGACTTCTCCGGTAAATTGGTAAACCACAACTTTGCTGCTCCCTCTGACATCATCAAGTACATGAACTTGGCTTGGAGATTCTCGGATGCATTGCGAATTGACATTGCCATCTCGTAGCTGCTCAACCACGTTTCCGGATCCATTGTTGGCTCATAATTCACTACTTTCCCCGGTTCTTTGAATTTCTCCGGGTAAGGTTCTGCCCTGATATCGTCCGAGAGGCACTTTGGTCCCGCAAGGGTGGTTGGGGCTGGTCTTGCCCGGGAAACGCGTGACCCGGCTGGGGGTACCGCGGGGTGCGGCACCGCCGGTAACTCGTGTGCTGCAGACCCGGCCCCGGCTCTTCTGGCTCTGGAACTGTCCACCACCGCCTGCGCTGCTGATACTACTGGTACTGTCTGGATACGCGGTGGAGGCGGCATTTGCTGCTGCTCTTCCCTTCGTTGTGCCGCACTTGTTTGGACATTGCCCTGTTGCTGACTGGCGTACGGCGTCCCATGCATCCCGCTTCTATGATCCGGATAATTGGCTTGCTGTGCTACCGCGGTGTGTAGCAGATCGATTGCTCGTCGGGTTCCTTCCGCATGAGGCGAGTCTCCCACAGGAATCTGGTTTAATGCGAGCGTTGCTGCGTACACGTTGTCCATGGGATTGTTGTAATGACCTGCTGGTGTGCGGAATCGTGATGGTGGTGGCGGCATGGTATTGCCGGCTGTCGCCCCCGTCTGTGGCAAGGGTAACCCGGCTGGCGCGTTTACCGGATGTGCTCCCGTTGAAGGTCGCGGTATGGTCCCTTGGTTCGTCGGTGGAATCGGCTGATCTTGAGGCGTGAACACCAGGGCAGTCGGGTTAATAACCCCTCCTGTTGCCGGCAGCATAGTTCGGTGCCTTTGGTGCATCCTTGTCGTTTCCTCCCGGAGCCGGGTCTCTCGGTCATCCAATTCGCGCTGCCGCGCGACCATCCCCTGCCTTTCTGCTTCCACTTGCCTTCTTTGCTGCTCCAATGCACGACGAGCCACGTCCAGGTCTCTTACACGCTCTGCCGCGTTTTCTGGGGTAATAACTGTGGCCAAGACTGTGGGGTCCAAAATCAAATTATTATCAAACAGAGCCGGGTGACGCGGGTTTGAGGGGCCCGCCCCCGGTGTCCGGTTTGCTTGGAACCCGAACATATTTGCGTGTCGCTCCTCGTCTGCTGGGCGACTGGTGACAGACGCCGACTCTCCATCGACCTGGACCAAGACCGGGTCAACTGCTCCTTGCTGCTGGGCCGCTGCCTGAACCGCCCCGGCTGGCGCTGCGGCCGCGTTTTCTTGATTGAGATTGGTCGCGGGAGCCGCATAGACTGCAACCCGGCGCATGATGCCCGGTGTAGATTCGTACTGTTCTTCCTCGCTGTTTTCCCTTTCATATCGATCCTCCGACAAATCCCGTATAGACTCGGTATCATCCTCCCTCTCTGTCTGATCCGTTGTTCCGATCGATTCTTCTTTTTCTGATTGAACATGCTCATCTTCCCCTGACACGGAATCAGATCCAAGATTATCACGATTCGAATTGGAAGTACATACCATACCGATGAAGACGTTGATGTGGCCGATTGTCACGACGGATCCGGTTTCGAGGTGATCCGACTCTGGCCCCCAGCCAGAATCGTCTACCATCTTCTTTCCTTGGCTGTTGACGTAGATTTCTCCGACGATGAGATTCTTCATGTTCTTCCGAGCTTCTCCCGTGATGCAAACACCTTTGGACGCAGGCCCCACGGTGGGCGCCAACTGTCGTGGGATAATCACGGCAGATGTTACCTGGGGTAACTGATCTTGGGGCAAGTCGACACAGGTATTTGGGAGAGGGTTTAGCTCGAAGGAGGGCATGGCGAAAGCAATCTAAGAACCGGAAAGCAACTCGCCGGCTCTCGATATGATTATACTGGATACTCGATAACAGGTGTTACAACTATGACTTGAATCTCTCTGAGGCTAAGCCTAGGGGTTGGTTTATATAGCACTCATACCCCCCTTGGCTTGCCTTTACAAAGCGCCTCCTGAGTCCTACTCGAACTCTATACACAAACCCTAACTTTCCTTACCGCAACCCACAATCCGGGTCACGAACGTTACATGCCCTGGGCCTTCCAGAAGCTTCTTTGTCTTTAGCCGGATTTGGTCCAGCCGCCGTTTGGGCCGGGTCACACCTGGGAGTTGGGATACCGGGTTACTATCCCCTCATCACCTACCGGGTTATCATCCCTCCATCATTAACCTTCCGAGGGGAATAAATAGGCGAAAGGGCAACGTCGGTGGGCGGCCAGGGGGCCCACACCACCCCATGGAGCGGCCAGGGGCGCGCCGCCCTATGGTGTGGGGCCCCTGTGCCCCCCTCGGGTCTCCTCTGGACTTCGTGGATCCTCCAGGAATTCTAAGACTTTTGGGCTTCGAATCGTCCAATTCCGAGAATATTTCCAGAACAACTTTTCTGAAACTAAAAACAGCAGAAAACATGAACTGGTTCTGTGGCATCTTGTCAATAGGTTAGTCCCATAAAATCTATAAACATGACATAAAGTGTAAAGGAAACATGTAGCAGATAACATGAAAACAACATGGACCATAAGAAATTATGGATACGTTTATGATGCATAACCTTCCCCAAGCTTAGTTCCTACTCGTCCTCGAGTAGGTCAATGACAAAACAAATATTTTCTGAGGTGACATGTTACCAACATAAACTTGATCATCTAAATTGTAAAAGCATAAGTATATCTGAGATTATAATATTTTAAACACAAGCATGATAGATATAACTTTAACAATGAAACATAGCAATCACTTTGCATCATGAAAAGTATAAAAAATAGAAGATCGTGAATAATAATGCACTAGAAAGTTATACTTTTTTCAATCATACAGAAAACATAGCAAAGTGATAATTCGCTTGTCCTTAAGAGCGGGGAAAAGCATAAATGCTAGGACACCTTCAAAGTTCAAGTGGATGACTAGAACAAATAATTTGAGAGCAAATAATAACACAACACGAATCAATTAATAATGTCTCTTGGACAAATACACATTAAACTCAGAATGGCAACTATGCTCTCTCAACTGTGCATAAATTTAGAAGATGTAGACTCAACATAAAATTAAAAGAAAGGCCCTTCGCAGAGGGAAGCATGGATCACTCATGTGCTAGAGATTTTTATTTTATTAAACAAAGGTATTGAAAACAATTTTTTTAGAGAGGTGTGTATGCTAACGAATGGTAAATAGAAAATACAGTACGTCACAAGCCAACTAGACTTCACAAGAGAGGCTCCCATAGAAGGACACATCTGGGTAGAAGGTTATCCCTCTTTCTCTTTTGTTTAAACAATTATGCTTTGACTGATAAATCAGGGGGAAATCGTGAAGAGAATTTGTTGTATTAAGTTTGGGGTTGGGCACCCCGTAGCCAGATCTTATATGATTTGGATAAGCGTATGAAGCCACTAGTTCAGGATGTGAAATCCAATCAACAAGTGAGATAAAGATTCTCTATTCATGTCCCCATCAGCTAAAACAGGAGCACAAAACAGGAGTAACTTTGAAGGTTTTAAAGGTAACACATGAGAAATTTACTTTGGAGTGGCGGTTAAATACCACATGTAGGTAGGTATGGTGGACACATTTGGCATACTTTGGTTTTTGGGAGTTGGATGCACGAGTAGAGCTCATACTCAGTACAGATGGAGGCTAGCAAAAGACTGGGAGCGACAAATCAAGAGAGCAATAATGGACAAAATCATGCATAGCGACAAAAACATTTTTAATCAAAGCATAAAGGGTATTAAAAGTTCAAAAACTAAATGATCATAGAGGCTATAAGTGACTGGTTTATAGTCATAAACATGCTGTAAGCATGCGCCAAGTCAACCAAATAAAACATTCAAACGAGAACACCACAAATTTATGCTTCAATGTGATAAAAACAACTCATGATTCTTTCAATGGAACATTAAACACTCTCAGCTATTTGAGACAAGTCATGCTAAAAAAATAACTACTAAGCATAGAATTAAAATAACATCTAGCATGACATGAAAAAGTCTAGTCACAGTCTATACAAGCTTCTATTTGCACCGTTATAAGCACGAAAACTGCACTACTGCTTTCCAACAGCAAGCATTTAATACTAATAAAAAAATCTTCAAGAGATATAACAATGAAAAAAGAGAGTACAAAAACAACTCTACTAAAACTAACAGCTCTGAATAAGAGATTCGTGAAAAACAGGAGCTAAAAGGAAATTTTGCAGCAACTAGAAAAAAAAAGTAAGACTACGAGCATAACGAGTATTCATACGAAAAATTGGAGCATGTCTCTCTCCCAAACAAGAATGCTAGGTTCCAACAATATTTATTGCAGAAAGGAAAACAAAAGAAAACAAAATAAAAACAAACAGAGGCTCCAAGTAAATTTCATATGATGTGACCAAATAAAAATATAGTTTCACTAGAAGTGACATGAAAATTTGTTGATGAAGAAGGGGATGCCTTGGGCATGCCCAAGCTTAGACGCTTGATTCTTCTTAGGATTTTCTGGGATGAACCACGGGGGCATCCCCAAGGTTTGGCTTTGCACTCTTCTTGATCACATTATATCACCCTCTTCTCTTGATCCTTGAAAACTTCCTTCACACCACACTCAATGTAATTCGCATTAGAGGGTTAGTGCACAATCAAAAAATCATGGGTTATGTAACACCCGGGGATTTTCCCCAGTTAGAATGGTTTGTTTTCTTTTTTTTTGCATCATCAGGTCATCATGCATTGCATTGCATTGCATTTTTTTTTTTTGTTGTTGTTGCATCATAAAAATATTTTCTATAAGCCCTAGCTTTAAAATTTAAAATTTAAGAACCAAATGTTAGTGTTGTTTGCCAAATGTTTAATAGCCATATGAATAGCCTCTATTTTAATATCAAACTATTTGAAATTATATTGTATAAAAATATTTTACAAAGTTTCTTTTATTCTTCTGAAATTTAAATAAGGAGGAACAAAACACAATTAACAAAAAAAAATTGCTTTGGGGGAGGCAGGCCAGCCCAAAAAGGGCCAGCCCACCTACAACCCCATCGAGCCCACCTCCCTCTCTTCCTCCTCCGTACGTGGCTGACGACAGCCATGGGGGGAAAAGCACCGCTACCTGCTCCCCCCCACCTTAAAGCTCCCTACTCCTCCCAGAAACCCTAGCATCCCCCTCCTCTTCCTCCCTGCCGCCGCCGATCCCCTCTCTTTTTCCTCTCCTCTCCTTCCTCTATTTCTTTTCCCCACCCGTACACCTCCATGGCCGGAGTTGTTAGCTCGCGGAGCCGGAGCCGTGGTCGACGAGAAGGGAAAACGAGGATGGGAATGGAGCCGCGCCACCGTCCTCTTCCTCCTCGCCGAATCCCAGGAGCCGAAGCCGCCTAGGTCGACGCCGGCGAGGTCGCCTTCCTCCTCTGTCCATGAGCACCACGTCCACCATCTGTCGTCGCCTTCGTCCTCTACGGTCTCCTCCAAGCACGTACGACCCCGTCGAGCCACCACGGTGAGCCTCCCGTCCGCGTGCACCTTCTTCCTTCCCCCCCTCGTGCTCTGGGTGCTCCGCCTTCGAGCGCCACCGTCGTCCAGCCCTGTTAGATCGATCCCGAGCGGCACAGTGCGTCTGCACTTCAGTTTTCGTCAGAAAATTCCGCGCCCGCACACTCTAGTTGCATCCGATCTGTATCAGTATCACTAACGCAGGCATAGCGCAGTGGCTAACCCCTTGTGTGCGCCTCTGGAGACCCAGGTTCGATCCCCGCGGCCGCCGAATTTCCGTTCTTTTTCCTCCTTTAACTTCGCATCTGCCCTTTTGCCTTCATGTTGATTCGGATCTGTATTCAAACACAAGTACGCACTCACCCCAGTGGCCAAGGCCCTGCTCCGTTTCCTGGAAGAACCAGGTTCGAATCCCCCTCCCACATTAAAACCACGCTTTTTATTTTTACATGTGTTTGGTCACAGCAACTTCCAGTAATCACACTTAGATCCCTGTTGTTCAATTCTAGCCCCCGTAAAAATACTTTTCAAGTCCCTGGTTCACTAAAAAATGGCAGATTGCACCTCAATTTGGTAAATTGCATAACTATTTCATTTTAACTCCAATTTTCACTTTTTAAATATGTTTTCTGTCCCAAATTAAATGTTCTATCCAAATATAAAATTTGTTTACTGTTTTGAATATTTTAAATTGGTGCAAAATTTGAAAACTTGTCAAATTCACTTAAACTTGCAAAATTCATAACTTGTTCATAAAAATTCCAAATTGCACAAACTAAAAATGCTTTCCAATCAACTTTTCATGTACTTTCCAAATATAAATTTTGTTTGCTGTTTTGAATAATTTAAATTGCAGAAAACAACTGTTTCTTGTTTAATGCATTTAAAATTGCCAAAATAATAACTTGCTCATTTTAAATCCAATTTCAACAAATGAAATATGTTTTCCATGCAAAATTAAACCACCTTTTCAAATATAAAATTTGTTTCATGTTTTGAATAATTAAAATTGGTTAAATGATTTAAATCTTGTTTAATTCATTTAATATTGTTAAATTTATAACTTGACCAAAACAAATTCTTTTGGGACATATAAAATATGTTTTCCAACCATAAAAGTATAAACTTTTGAAATATGAATTTGGTTTAATGTTTTGAACAAATAAAAATTCAAATAAGTTCATGTTTGAATTAAATTCATTTAATTCTTGCTTAAACTTGTTTAATTCATAAATAAATTATTCCAAATCCTTTTTCAACAAGTGAAACATGTAATCCACCCAAAAATTGTGTGTTCTTATCAAATCTAAACTTTGTTATCTATTTTGAACAATTAAACTTGATGAAAACAACAATTACTTGTGTGACATGTTTTAAGTAACCAAACTTTCCAAACTTAATCAATGATTTCCAAAACTTGTTCCAATCCTTTTTCACTTGCATCTATCATTGTTATCTGTTGTTATTTTGTTGTTTTCCTCATCCATGCATCATGCTAATCCACCTACACCTGTTGATTAGTTGGAAAACAATTGTTTCAACCATAATTCATGGGCTGTTCATATGCAACTCAAATTGCATATGGGTCCATTAAAATCTGTTTATCTTGTCAACTAGTTTACCTTGATGCATATTTAAACCTGTCATGCATCCATATCTAGATCATGCTGGATCTTTTGGCCGTAGTAGTAATTGTTGCATCCGGTGTTTGTTCGAGGTTCGTTGCTTCTTCCCGGATAGGACGTTGAGATGATGTGAGCAACGACAAGTTCTGCTACCTTGCGGGATCTCAGGCAAGTATACTCACTTGCTGCCATATGGCTGCCTTTCATCACTTGTTACCGATTCTTTCCGTTGTTCTTTTCTGCTAGCCTTAGAAGTAGTTGTTTCTGTTACGAACCCATCACATGAATCCCTTAACCTTGATATTGCCTCACCTCCAATCCTATCACCCCTTGGTTGAGCCAGTGTCTTACTAGCATGCTTAGGTTGCTTTGCTCGAGTCTGTTACCCGTTACTTTCTGTTATTACTTCATTATGTTCTGGGGGCTCGATGTTAATCAATCAACATGTTATTAATAATATGCTGATAAGGCACCGGCAGGAGGCCCTAAGTGGTTTTGAGGCCTGCTAGTGTCGACCCTAATAGGAAAAGGGTCTTGTCTACTGATCCATGATGAGCATGCTCACCGCATCCGGGTGGTAGTATGGGACCCCCCTCGACTTAGACCTGATCTGCAGCTTGTCCGAAGAGCCACACTTAGTTCGGGTGTTCCATTTGCTCCTTGCATAATGGGTTGATCACCCATGGTTACTGATGATGATGATGATGCATATAGGGCGAGGCCTGTGGTGCCGGGGGGTGTGGTTTTCACCCCTGCGCTTAGCGGACTGGCCGGGACCTTATAGCTCCGTGGCTCCTAGGATGGGTTGTAGAGATGGTTTGGGTCGTGTCAAGCCAACCTGAGTTTTAGTTGGTGGCTTGAGTGTGTACGGGTACTGGAGCACACCCCTGCAGGGATAAATCTTCTCGAGAAGCCGTGTTGTCCGCGGTTATGTGACGACTTGGTGAAAGTACTGGCTAACAAGTACTCAGACAACTTACACCTAATGATAATAACTTGACTAGTAATAGTCTTATTGACACAACAACCTGATCCATTATTCATTAATCCAACTGTGTGAGTTATCCTCGGATTGCTTCTTTGGATAAGGGGCGAGATCCAGGATGGGTTTGTTTGAAGTTATCTTTCAGTTGGTTACTATACTCGATCTTATCTTCTTTCTGTTAGCCGGAAGTGGTAGTATCTCTCTGTAGTTGGTTAGTGCAGCCCGCTGTCGCTTATTTGCAATAACCCCTTCCTTTCCGTTGATTCCCAAAGTATTTGTATCTTGTGATGACTGGCTACGCCGGTATCTTGTGAGTATGGGTTTTATCCCCCTTGCCAGTACTTAACCGTACTGACCCATGAATCTCTTTCGTGGCTGCAAATTCCAACTTGCAGTCAACAGGTTTGCAGTCTGACGACGTTAGATTGGGAATCCCTCCGGCTTGGCCTGGGCAGGGATTGGACGCCATCGGTTATCTTCAGGACTCTTAGTCCAATTTGTATCTTGTCCGTAGCCGGACGCTATGTTGTTTCTTCCGCTGTTATTTGGATCTTTGTATTGTATCAGTTGTATCCTTGACTCGTTTGAGTCCTCTTGTATATATCTTTTCTGTTGTTGTTGTGGATTATTCGTGAACTGTTGTAATGTTATCAGACGTGGCAACCTGGAATTGGTTATTATGTGGATTTTGGCGGGAATGCTGAAATCTGCATAGTGCCCGATCACGGGGCGTCACAAATGGTATCAGAGCCTTGGTTCCGATTCCCGAGATTGCTTCGATACGAATGGTTATCGAAGCAACGGGTCCGCAAAGCCTGTAGGTTAACCTCGCTAACGGTCGTTGTTTCTAGAATGTCAAAAACTATTTCTGCTAAACTATTTTGGAAAAACATCTCAATAGGGTTCTTGTTTTCTCCTTATCCCTATTCTATTTCCCCTCCCATCTTATTTGTTTTGGGGTCTCTTCCCTTATCTATCCTTCAAAGTTTTAGGATCCTACGTGGGTGGACGTTTTCTGAGCCTTTAACCTAATAGGTTCGATCATCAGAAGATTCCTGGTGGAAGAACATCGTCGTCACTCCGAGCAAGAATCTCTTGTTAGTGGTGTCGAGAAACCCTTGTTAGTGGTGTCGAGGAGATCAGCTGGAAGCATGAAGAATCGATAGTCGAACTTCTTTCCCCTCCCGGGTTAGCAGGTGGATTGCGAGGGCGCAATCCCTTGTTAGTGGTGTCGTCTGTAACACCCGGGGATTTTCCCCAGTTAGAATGGTTTGTTTTCTTTTTTTTTTTGCATCATCAGGTCATCATGCATTGCATTGCATTGCATTTTTTTGTTGTTGTTGTTGTTGCATCATAAAAATATTTTCTATAAGCCCTAGCTTTAAAATTTAAAATTTAAGAACCAAATGTTAGTGTTGTTTGCCAAATGTTTAATAGCCATATGAATAGCCTCTATTTTAATATCAAACTATTTGAAATTATATTGTATAAAAATATTGTACAAAGTTTCTTTTATTCTTCTGAAATTTAAATAAGGAGGAACAAAACACAATTAACAAAAAAAAATTGCTTTGGGGGAGGCAGGCCAGCCCAAAAAGGGCCAGCCCACCTACAACCCCATCGAGCCCACCTCCCTCTCTTCCTCCTCCGTACGTGGCTGACGACAGCCATGGGGGGAAAAGCACCGCTACCTGCTCCCCCCCACCTTAAAGCTCCCTACTCCTCCCAGAAACCCTAGCATCCCCCTCCTCTTCCTCCCTGCCGCCGCCGATCCCCTCTCTTTTTCCTCTCCTCTCCTTCCTCTATTTCTTTTCCCCACCCGTACACCTCCATGGCCGGAGTTGTTAGCTCGCGGAGCCGGAGCCGTGGTCGACGAGAAGGGAAAACGAGGATGGGAATGGAGCCGCGCCACCGTCCTCTTCCTCCTCGCCGAATCCCAGGAGCTGAAGCCGCCTAGGTCGACGCCGGCGAGGTCGCCTTCCTCCTCTGTCCATGAGCACCACGTCCACCATCTGTCGTCGCCTTCGTCCTCTACGGTCTCCTCCAAGCACGTACGACCCCGTCGAGCCACCACGGTGAGCCTCCCGTCCGCGTGCACCTTCTTCCTTCCCCCCTCGTGCTCTGGGTGCTCCGCCTTCGAGCGCCACCGTCGTCCAGCCCTGTTAGATCGATCCCGAGCGGCACAGTGCGTCTGCACTTCAGTTTTCGTCAGAAAATTCCGCGCCCGCACACTCTAGGTGCATCCGATCTGTATCAGTATCACTAACGCAGGCATAGCGCAGTGGCTAACCCCTTGTGTGCGCCTCTGGAGACCCAGGTTCGATCCCCGCGGCCGCCGAATTTCCGTTCTTTTTCCTCCTTTAACTTCGCATCTGCCCTTTTCCCTTCATGTTGATTCGGATCTGTATTCAAACACAAGTACGCACTCACCCCAGTGGCCAAGGCCCTGCTCCGTTTCCTGGAAGAACCAGGTTCGAATCCCCCTCCCACATTAAAACCACGCTTTTTATTTTTACATGTGTTTGGTCACAGCAACTTCCAGTAATCACACTTAGATCCCTGTTGTTCAATTCTAGCCCCCGTAAAAATACTTTTCAAGTCCCTGGTTCACTAAAAAATGGCAGATTGCACCTCAATTTGGTAAATTGCATAACTATTTCATTTTAACTCCAATTTTCACTTTTTAAATATGTTTTCTGTCCCAAATTAAATGTTCTATCCAAATATAAATTTTTTTTACTGTTTTGAATATTTTAAATTGGTGCAAAATTTGAAAACTTGTCAAATTCACTTAAACTTGCAAAATTCATAACTTGTTCATAAAAATTCCAAATTGCACAAACTAAAAATGCTTTCCAATCAACTTTTCATGTACTTTCCAAATATAAATTTTGTTTGCTGTTTTGAATAATTTAAATTGCAGAAAACAACTGTTTCTTGTTTAATGCATTTAAAATTGCCAAAATAATAACTTGCTCATTTTAAATCCAATTTCAACAAATGAAATATGTTTTCCATGCAAAATTAAACCACCTTTTCAAATATAAAATTTGTTTCATGTTTTGAATAATTAAAATTGGTTAAATGATTTAAATCTTGTTTAATTCATTTAATATTGTTAAATTTATAACTTGACCAAAACAAATTCTTTTGGGACATATAAAATATGTTTTCCAACCATAAAAGTATAAACTTTTGAAATATGAATTTGGTTTAATGTTTTGAACAAATAAAAATTCAAATAAGTTCATGTTTGAATTAAATTCATTTAATTCTTGCTTAAACTTGTTTAATTCATAAATAAATTATTCCAAATCCTTTTTCAACAAGTGAAACATGTAATCCACCCAAAAATTGTGTGTTCTTATCAAATCTAAACTTTGTTATCTATTTTGAACAATTAAACTTGATGAAAACAACAATTACTTGTGTGACATGTTTTAAGTAACCAAACTTTCCAAACTTAATCAATGATTTCCAAAACTTGTTCCAATCCTTTTTCACTTGCATCTATCATTGTTATCTGTTGTTATTTTGTTGTTTTCCTCATCCATGCATCATGCTAATCCACCTACACCTGTTGATTAGTTGGAAAACAATTGTTTCAACCATAATTCATGGGCTGTTCATATGCAACTCAAATTGCATATGGGTCCATTAAAATCTGTTTATCTTGTCAACTAGTTTACCTTGATGCATATTTAAACCTGTCATGCATCCATATCTAGATCATGCTGGATCTTTTGGCCGTAGTAGTAATTGTTGCATCCGGTGTTTGTTCGAGGTTCGTTGCTTCTTCCCGGATAGGACGTTGAGATGATGTGAGCAACGACAAGTTCTGCTACCTTGCGGGATCTCAGGCAAGTATACTCACTTGCTGCCATATGGCTGCCTTTCATCACTTGTTACCGATTCTTTCCGTTGTTCTTTTCTGCTAGCCTTAGAAGTAGTTGTTTCTGTTACGAACCCATCACATGAATCCCTTAACCTTGATATTGCCTCACCTCCAATCATATCACCCCTTGGTTGAGCCAGTGTCTTACTAGCATGCTTAGGTTGCTTTGCTCGAGTCTGTTACCCGTTACTTTCTGTTATTACTTCATTATGTTCTGGGGGCTCGATGTTAATCAATCAACATGTTATTAATAATATGCTGATAAGGCACCGGCAGGAGGCCCTAAGTGGTTTTGAGGCCTGCTAGTGTCGACCCTAATAGGAAAAGGGTCTTGTCTACTGATCCATGATGAGCGTGCTCACCGCATCCGGGTGGTAGTATGGGACCCCCCTCGACTTAGACCTGATCTGCAGCTTGTCCGAAGAGCCACACTTAGTTCGGGTGTTCCATTTGCTCCTTGCATAATGGGTTGATCACCCATGGTTACTGATGATGATGATGATGCATATAGGGCGAGGCCTGTGGTGCCGGGGGGTGTGGTTTTCACCCCTGCGCTTAGCGGACTGGCCGGGACCTTATAGCTCCGTGGCTCCTAGGATGGGTTGTAGAGATGGTTTGGGTCGTGTCAAGCCAACCTGAGTTTTAGTTGGTGGCTTGAGTGTGTACGGGTACTGGAGCAGACCCCTGCAGGGATAAATCTTCTCGAGAAGCCGTGTTGTCCGCGGTTATGTGACGACTTGGTGAAAGTACTGGCTAACAAGTACTCAGACAACTTACACCTAATGATAATAACTTGACTAGTAATAGTCTTATTGACACAACAACCTGATCCATTATTCATTAATCCAACTGTGTGAGTTATCCTCGGATTGCTTCTTTGGATAAGGGGCGAGATCCAGGATGGGTTTGTTTGAAGTTATCTTTCAGTTGGTTACTATACTCGATCTTATCTTCTTTCTGTTAGCCGGAAGTGGTAGTATCTCTCTGTAGTTGGTTAGTGCAGCCCGCTGTCGCTTATTTGCAATAACCCCTTCCTTTCCGTTGATTCCCAAAGTATTTGTATCTTGTGATGACTGGCTACGCCGGTATCTTGTGAGTATGGGTTTTATCCCCCTTGCCAGTACTTAACCGTACTGACCCACGAATCTCTTTCGTGGCTGCAAATTCCAACTTGCAGTCAACAGGTTTGCAGTCTGACGACGTTAGCTTGGGAATCCCTCCGGCTTGGCCTGGGCAGGGATTGGACGCCATCGGTTATCTTCAGGACTCTTAGTCCAATTTGTATCTTGTCCGTAGCCGGACGCTATGTTGTTTCTTCCGCTGTTATTTGGATCTTTGTATTGTATCAGTTGTATCCTTGACCCGTTTGAGTCCTCTTGTATATATCTTTTATGTTGTTGTTGTGGATTATTCGTGAACTGTTGTAATGTTATCAGACGTGGCAACCTGGAATCGGTTATTATGTGGATTTTGGCGGGAATGCTGAAATCTGCATAGTGCCCGATCACGGGGCGTCACAGGTTATTAATGGGAAAAAGTGCTATTGAAACTTTTAAACATTATCTACAGCCACTGATGTTTCGTGAAGCAAAGAAATCTACTCGACATAGTAAAAGAGCAAATGCAAAAAAATGGAAGAATCTGCCAAAACCAGAACAGTCTGTAAATACGATTTTTTTTGGGGCACTTAAGTTGCTCAGATCGAAAAACGTAAAGAACAAAAAAGTTTCAGAATTAGCTGGGGAATAAGAACAAGAAGTTTTAGGTCATTTTGATCTTTCTGTGAATTATACGATTTTTAACGGTGGACAGCAGAAATCTGTTTTCTGCGCAGAAATCCAAAACCAACTCCAACTTTTGCTAGAAACTTTACTTGGCACAACTAATACATGAAAATAAAGATACAAAGGAGTTGATACATAAGTATAGAACCCCTTGACTCAGACAAAACAGATAAAACAAACAAAAATAAAACCATGGGTTATCTCCCAAGATGTGCTTTTCTTTAACGCCTTTTAGCTAGGCCCAGAAAAATGGAATCAAGTGTTTTCAAAAGGAGCGGAATTCTAATCAAGATAAGACAATTCCTCAATAATGCATTGTATTTTATCTAAATGAGTTTCATATGTTCCTCTCTTAGAACGTTTAGGTTTACTACTCTCATCAAATAAATTTTCAGGAACAATCCAATCAAAATTCTTTTCTCGGGCTTCATGCAGTGCTACCAATTTAAAGGGAATTGATATTTTTGTTCTCCTTTTTATTTTTAGGTTCATCTCTTTCAAGAGCACCAACAACATCTACACATGATCCTAGCATATTGAAATGATCAAAAACTTTTCTAGCTTTTATAGCAACATCTCCAAATTCTTTAAGCATGGTTTCTAAGATAAAATTTCTTTTTTCAATATCTTCAGTATTATTCAAGTTGAGGAACATTTGCTGCAGTATGGGGTGAAGGTTAACAAACCTAGCTTCTAACATGTGAATTAAAGAAGTTGTAGCAGTTTCATAATTTGCAGCAAGTTCTACTATGGATTTCCCTCAAAACTTTCATGCTTACTAACATGATTAAAGAAATCTTTAATTGTATCCTTTCCAAGTATAGAACCACTACCTACTGGTAGATCTTCCAGGGTAAACTTAGGGAGCAACATGATGAAGAATAAAAACAAGGTAACAAAAATAACAACTAGAAAAAGAACTAATTTTTTGTGTTTTTGATAAAGAGAAGCAAACAAGACAAAATAAAAAACTAAGAAAAACTAAAACAAAGTAAAGAGATTGGAAGTGAGAGAGTCCCCTTGCAGAAATTCTCTTCCTCCCGGGCAACGGTGGCAGAAACTGTCTTGATGGTGCAGATCTTGCACTCGTTGGGAGACCCCAAGAGGAAGGTGTGAAGAGCACAACAACAAGTTTTCCCTTAGAAAAAACCAAGGTTGAATCGACCAGTAGGAGAAATAAGCAACTTCTAAAGGTTGATGCAATTGATATGGTAGGGCGCACTACCGGTTCAGCAACACCGTGGAACCTACACAACACAATCAAATCACTTTGCCCCCAACGAAATAGTGAGGTTGTCAATCTCACCGGTTTTTCTGAACACAAAGAGGTTAAACATACTGTGCGGAAAATAATATTTGTTTGTAGTGGATGAAAGAGAACAATGATGACAGTAGTAAAACAGTAGAAGCATTATGAAAACAGAGTTTGCAGTGACTGTATTATCAGTATGAGGAAAAAGGACCGGGGTCCACAGTTCAATAGTAGTGTCTCTCCCAAGACATATAGATAGCATGTGTGTTAAACAAATTACAGTTGGGCAATTGACAGATATAAAAGCTGCACCGTAGTGCATATGCATGACATGATGATTACTATGTGATTCATATGGGCATTACAACAAGATACATAGACCGTTATCCAACTGAATTTATGACTAATAATCCACCCTCAGAATGTCATCCGAGCAATCCTTGGGTATTAAGTTGCAAGCAACAGATAATATCAGTAAGCAAAGTGTGTAATGTAAACAATGTAAACATCGTTGTTTTCTCCCTAATGGCAACAACACATCCTCCATCCGTCACGTTTCTGTCACTCGAGCACAGATGCAAAGGAGGCATGAACCCAACATCGAGCATAAATACTCCCTCTTGGAGTCACTAGCATCTACTTGGCTAGAGCATTGATGGTGCAGATCTTGCACTCGTTGGGAAACCCCAAGAGGAAGGTATGATGAGCACAGCAGCAATTTTTCCTCAATAAGAAACCAAGGTTTAATCGACCAGTAGGAGGAAGGAGTAACTTCAGAAGGTTGAAGCAGCTGAGATGGCAGGGCGCAGTACCGGTTTAGAAGAAACGTGGAACCTACACAACACAATCAAACCACTTCGCCCCAATGGAGCAGTGAGGTTGTTAATCTCACCGGTTTTGCTAAACACAAAGAGGTTAAACGTATGGTGTGGAAAATAGTAAGAGAACAGTATGAAAGCAACAACAACAGTATGAAAACAGTGGAAGCAGTAGAAAAGTAGTGTGTGTATTATCAGAATGAGAAAATGGACCGGGGTCCACAGTTCACTAGTGGTGTCTCTCCATGAAACATAAATGTGTGGTGAACAAAATACAGCTAGGCAATTGACAGAAATGAAGGCTGCACCGTAGTGCATATGAAAGACATAAATATTACTATGTGATTCATGTGGGCATTACGACAAAATACATAGACCGTCATCCAACTGTATCTATGACTAATAATCCACCCTCCGAATATCATCCGAACAAACGTTGGGTATTTAGTTGCAAGCAACAAATTATCACAGTAAGCAAAGTGTGTAATGTAAACAATGCAAACTAAGTAAACACCGTTGTTTTCTCCCTAATGGCAACAACACATCCTCCATCCGTCACGTTTCTGTCACTCGAGCACAGATGCAAAGGAGGCATGAAACCACTATCGAGCATAAATACTCCCTCTTGGAGTTACTAGCATCTACTTTGCCAGAGCATCTACTAATAATGGAGAGCATGCAAGATCATAAATAACATATGCATGAAGATAGCATGACAGACTGATAATCAGAAGACATAGCATTCAACATTCATCAGATCCCATCAAACACAACATGTAGCATTACATAAAGATGATCTCGATCATGTAGGGCACCTCACGAGATCTAAACATGAGGTACAAAGTGCAGAAGACAACCATATAGATACTGCTATGGACCCGTAGTCCAGGGATGAACTACTCACGCATCACTTCGAAGGAGGGCATGGTGGTGTAGACCCCTCCGGTGATAATTCCCCTCCCGGCAGGGTGCCGGGGAGAGCTCCAGAACCCTCCCGGTCTCAGGATGACGATGACGGAGGCCTCGGGTCTTTCTCGGGACGAAGTGGTATATTTTTAGGGTTGATGTATTGGGGAAAATAATAGGCGAAAGGGCAAAGGCGGTGGAGGCCCGAGGGGCCCATACCACCCCCGGCGCGGCCAGGGGGGCGCGCCGCCCTACGGTGTGGCCCCCCTCCGGGCCTCTTCGGGACTCCGTGGAACCTTCGGGAATTCTAAGACTTCCGGACTTCGAATTTTCCAATTCCGAGAATATTGCCAGAACAACTTTTCTGAAACTAAAAACATAACAAAACAGGGAACTGACTCTATGGCATCTTGTCAATAGGTTAGTTCAGTAAATCAATAAAAATTACATAAAGTGTATATCAAACATGTAGGAAACAACATGAAAACAACATGGAACATCAGAAATTAAGGATATGTTTATGACGTATCAAGCATTTACTAACAATGGAGAGCATGCAAGATCATAAATAACATACACATGAAGATAACATGATAGATTGGTAATCAAGAGACATAGCATTCAATATTCATTAGATCCCAACAAACACAACTTGTTGCATTACAATAAGGTGATCTTGATCATGTAGGAGAGCTCACAAGATCTAAACATGAGGCATAAAGAGGAGAGAACAACTATCTAGCTACTGCTATGGACCCGTAGTCCAACGATGAACTACTCGCGCATCATTCCGGAGGCGGGCATGGTGGTGTAGAGCCCTCCGGTGATGATTTCCCCTCCCAGCTGGGCGCCGGAGAGAACTCCAGAACCCTCCCGAACTTAGGTTGACGATGACGGCGGCCTCGGGTGTTTTCGTGGAAAAGGTCGATTCTTTTAGGGTTAACCTTCCGAGAGGAATAAATAGGCGAAAGGGCAACCTCGGTGGGCGGCCAGGGGGGCCACACCACCACATGGCGCGGCCAGGGGGCGCGCCTGAAGGATCGAGAGGTTAACTAGAGGGGGGGTGAATAGGTTAACTACAAATTTTAACTTCTTTTTCAAGTTAACAAGGCAAAGCTCAAATATAGATTATCTAGAGTATGCGACTAGATGGACAATCCTATATGTTGAGCAATTACAACTAGCACAAGGTGAGCAATATGACTAAGCTAGTAGTAACAAGTAAAGGTAAGTTGAGGAATAACCGAACATAATGACGCGGAGATTTATCCCGAAGTTCACTTCCCAAAGGAAGCTAATCTCCGTTGGAGCGGTGCGGTGCCACCAAAGTGGAACACCGAGTAGGCCTCAAATGCCACACCGTATCTCCTTCGAGTCCTTCCACCGATGTGGATAGGCTCGAATCACTATGTTGCCGTTGAGGTTGACAACTAGAACCTTTACAAGGATGAGGCACACTCCACAAGATTGGAGGGTCCTCACCAAATCCCGAGAGCCGCCAAGACTCCGAGAAGCAAGATCCACGGGCACAAAAGCACCGGGGATATCAACAAGGCTCCGAGCTCCGATGAACTAAGAGCAACAAGATTCCTAGCTCCAATGAACTAAGAATGACAAGATCCCTATGGGATGAGTGGGTGGATTTCTAATCGGCTCGGTGGAGTTGTAGATCGGGGGTGTCTCCTTCAAATCCCAAAGTATCACGAGCTTTGGTTGGGGATTTGTGGAGATCTTTTTCTTGAGCTTGAGCTTGGTCAACCAATGGTGGTGAGAGAGAGTGTGGGTGGGATTGACAAAGCTAGGAGGTAAGTGGAGACCAAGTATTTATACCCACGTCGAAAAACGGCCGTTAGGGGGGCATTTCACCTTTCCTGCGCCCCACCCCGGCCTGGGGGCCGGCCTGGCCGGCCTGGAGGCAACTGGGGCCGGGCCAAACCCACCCCGGCCTGGGGGCCGGCCTGGGGCCGGCGTGGGAGCCAGTGGGGAGGCCGGCGTGGGCGCAGCCAGCCCGGCCTGGGGCCGGCGTGGGGCTGGGGGAGGCCGGACCCCCACCCGGGCGCCCCGGCCTGGAGGCCGACCTGGGGCCGGCGGGGGCAGAGGAGCGAGGCCGGCCCCCCACCCGAACCGCCCGGCCTGGGAGCCGGCCTGGGGCCGGCGTGGGGCTGGCCAGGGGCGCTGCCAGCCCGGCCTGGAGCCCGGCCAGGCCGGCCTGGAGGCCGGCCACCTCCTTTCCTTCGTTTCTTTTTCCCTTTTCTTCGACGTTTCTTTTCTCCTCTTCCTCATCTTTTCCCGTAACTTTTTCTCACTCATTGCTTAGCTTTGTAAGATATTTACGGGTCGATATTTTCTGAGTACACTTAGCAAAGCACATTAGTCCATCTATATGTTGTAATCAAACACTCAAAACAGGATTTAGAACTTATGTTCTTTCAATCTCCCCCTTTTTGATGTTTGATGACAACATACGGATTTAGAACAGGATTCAAACACTCAAAACAGGATTTAGAACTTAATTTTGCATGGCTATTTGTGAGAGAATTAACATATATATTCGTACTCCCCCTATTTGTGTGGCCATAACAATTGACATGTATATTTGATAATCATGATGATGATGAGACTATAACATATTTATGTGAAGTGCAAGAAGTAGTTCAACCATGATTTTACCATTTGAAGATACACATGTATGAACACAAGTGAGCAATAATGTTTTACTACTAGGAAGATCTTACCATAGCACTCTTCTTATGAATAATAACTTCCCTCAATATGGCTTCAACACATTGAAATAGTGAGTGGATGAAATAACTTGATAATCTTGCTATGATCTTCAATAACCATTGTCACACGCATAATAGAGAGTACGATAGATAATTAAGGACATAGTCTTACAATAACACCAAGGTTCACAAACCACACAAATAGTTTCAACTAAAAGGATAAAAGCAAATCACGAAGATAAGACGCAAATGAATGCATGAAATGCAATGCTATGCGTGAGTGTTTCTCCCCCTTGGCATCATACACCAAAAAGGAAGAGAAATGCAACCCGATCACTCGTCGCCCATCTCATCCTCATCCTCGTCCTCATGGAAATCCTCTTGAGGAGCCTGACTGGAGCTAGCCTCAGCGGTGGTGTATGGCCCCGCAAAAGAGCCGAGAGAGGTAACATCATCTCCACACCAATAAGTATGCTTAGACTTCCACTTCTCCTCGGAAATCTCGTCAGAGCTGGAAGAACTAAGAGGAATGTGGAGGGCAGTCTGGATGGCGCGCTGACGGCGACTAGAGGCCTTCCCTTTGTGATAAGCCTCATAATCCTGATGTTGCTTATCAATGAAAAAGCAGTTCATCTTCTGAAGAATCTTCTTAAGATTGAATGTCTCAGGAGGAGGAGAAGGTGAAGGGGAGCGGCGAGTAATTGACTCGGTGCGGGTGCGCTTAGGCCTTGGCTCATTAGCAGTCTCAATGGGAGTATCATACATGAGAATGGACTTCTTGGGAGTCACTTTGGCATAGTTGTTGAGGAGACCTTCTGGGATGCGGGTCTCAATAAGACGCTGAATATATGATCCATAGATGGGTACCCTCTTCTCCTTAACCACATTCTGCATCTCCTGCCACATGTAGTCCAGTACATCCAATTGCTTCTTTGCTTGCATCCGAGACTCAATGTGGAAGAGGAGGTTGATCATCCACTTGCGTACCTCGCCCTTCTCACCAAATTTGGCGTTGATGGTGTTGCGAAGAATGGCGTGTATCATGTAC
Source organism: Alopecurus myosuroides (assembly GCA_028641055.1). Classification (NCBI taxonomy): domain Eukaryota; kingdom Viridiplantae; phylum Streptophyta; class Magnoliopsida; order Poales; family Poaceae; genus Alopecurus; species Alopecurus myosuroides. The sequence goes on from CM054063.1 coordinate 242,831,611, forward strand.
CAATGCTCAGAGAAGAACTTGATCTTAGGAATATGCATGGAGCCGGTACCTTCGGGATAGCAATGACGAATCCCCTCCTTGGCCTTCATAATCTTGTTGGACTCCCCATGAATGCGGAAATAGAATGTATAGTCAAACCGATATTCGGGGATACCCAAGATAGCACCAAACTCATCCATAGTAGCTTCACACTTGGTGCCACCGCTCATCCATATCAAGGTAGGCGGGAGACGCGTGGGACCACCAGAGGCGAAGTGAACTGTGGAGTAGAACTCCCTGAGCAACTCTGGAGAGTACGGATGAGCAAGTGTGTCACCCATGAGGGGAGTGAGGTTGTGGTAGTCCATGATGGTCATAACTTCAGGCCACTTGTTGCGAGTATACTCAATGTCAAAGAAGTGTTGATCCACATGAGTGTGCTGTAGCTTGCCAAGAATGAATTCATGCATGACTTGATGCATCTTGCAATAGAACCGAGCATCCGAGCACGTGCGTTGACCAAACTCATAAGGATTAAATTTGAGCCTAGCTTCCTCAAAATCAGCTGTACTAAGGCCACCCCAGTTTCTGATCACGGGCTCTTTCGGATTGATAGGAATAGAGGATCTCCGTGAGGGAGTAGAGCCAGCAACATCCTGAGCAGTCTTCTTGCGAGAGGTGCGAGGACGGAGAGAGCGAGAGTCATCATCGTGAGGAGGAGAATCACCTGAAAACATATGATGCATGGAGATGGAGCATGATAATGAGTGCACATGGTCGTTGTTTAGGGGTTAAGAAGTAATTAAGTCATGAATCTATGGGACAACGATATGGTAAACGAAATACTAGCCCAATAGTGAGGGAAAACAAAATGAGGGGTGTTTGCAAAGTATCATATCATGTGGATAGAATTGTTTGATTTGAAACAACATATTTGGCATTTAAACATACGAACGACCATGAGGATGTAAAAATATTTAAGTTATATCATACATATTGGGTCACAATGAGAGAACAATCGTAGAAATTAATGGGAAAATTTTAATATTTAGTCATGGCCAATTATGAAAGTGAATGTGCAAAGCTAGGTGAGTCATGGTAGCATAGGGGTAGGTGAGCATCAATCATGGCATAATCATACATAGATGGAACACATGTCATGAACAAATCATAGGATAGCATAGCGGTATGAACCCTAGCATGAGGAGATGGAAAAAAAATCTAGCACATGAGCACTAGTAGAAGCACACCCAGGGATGGCACTCACATACACATAACACATAGAAGAGCCCATAGAAAAATTACCCGAGTTCGTAGCCATTGGCAAACAAAAAACCACTAGGAAAGGAAGTGACCCTATCTCCTCCAATAAGCGTTCAATGAGAAATCCGTGTGGAGGAGGGGGCGGAGAAGACCGAGGGCTTGCGGATCCGTGATTTTGGGCGGTGGGGATGGGCTAGGGAGGTGGGGGGGAGGGGTTAGGATAGAGCACCTAAGGGCTCTAATGGAGATGGAGGGAGGAGGAAGAAGGGGTATGGGGGTGGTTGGTGGAGGGGAGGCGTGCGTGTGCGTGCAATGTGTGCGTGGGGGCGTGGCAGCGACCACCCCGGCCTGGGGCCGGGCGGGTGGCCGGCCAGGCCGGCCAGGTGCGTGTGCGGGGCGGAGGACCCCGGCCTGGGGCCGGTGCGCGGGGGGCGGGGCCGGCCGCGAGGCCGGCATGGGGGCCGAACGCCCCGGCCTGGGGCCGGCTCGGCGGCGGCTGGGGCCGGGGTGGGGTGTGCGCGCGTGTTTTTTTGTTGTTGTTGGCTGTTGGGGTGGGCTAGTGTTTCTTTTTTATATTTGTTTGTGTTTGAGAATAGAAATAGAAAAATGAGCCTACCCAACATATCAAACCACAATACGCAACACAAAAATATCATGAGCAATGTTTTAATACAAGAATTTTCAGAAAATATATTTTAACAACATTTTCATGAGTTTGGTTCTTGGAGCACTTTTATTTGACCATGTGCACGAATGATATGAGGATGATGACATGCATATGATGTTTTCATTTGTATCCAATGGGAAAAGAGAGAAAATTAAATGAGCAACATTGGATACCCATGAAAGATGAAACCGAGTGAAAAGGCAAATGAGTGACCATTCGAACACAAATATCGTATTGAAAAATTGGCGGTGGCCGTAGCCACCATGTATGAGTATGTTCGATATGACACCGCGAAGATGTATCTTGGGTGCATTGTCGAGACTCATCATTGAAGCACATGATGTCATTAAAAATGATTTGTTTATTTATGCATTATAAAGGTAGTGTTGGCTCATTGATTGAGCTACACTCCCCCTATGTCTATGCGTGCATCTAAATCCAAATAAGAGTCTAGTAGGGGTGTGTATGCAAGATTTTCAATCAACTAAAATTGCTTGCACATATGATGTTGAGCTCACTCCTCAATTCCTTGAATCTCTTCACATCTAGAGGCTTGGTAAGGATGTCGGCAAGTTGATCTTTAGTGTTGACATAAGAGAGTGAGATATCACCATTTGCCACATGATCCCGAATAAAATGATACCGAATCTCAATATGCTTGGTCTTGCCATGAAGTACCGGATTGTGACCAATCTTAATGGCACTCTCATTATCACATAAAAGAGGCATTGTCTTAATCTTAATTCCAAAATCCTTAAGACATTGCCTCATCCATAAGAGTTGAGAACAACAACTTGCGGCGGAGATATACTCCGCTTCCGTGGAGGAGGTGGCAATACAATTTTGCTTCTTGGAAGACCAACACACGAGAGACCTACCAAGAAATTGGCAAGCACCCGAGGTTGATTTTCTATCCACTTTGTCACCTCCCCAATCCGCATCCGAGTATCCCACAAGATCAAAAGTTGTGTTTGATGGATACCAAAGACCATGAGTTGGAGTGTCAACCAAGTACCTAAGAATCCTCTTGACCGCAATCATATGGCTTTCCTTGGGGTTAGATTGAAATCTTGCACACAAACCCACACTAAACATAATGTCCGGTCTAGATGCACAAAGGTAAAGCAAAGATCCAATGATGGATCGATAAAGTTTGGGGTCTACCGGTATACCTTCATGATCCAAAGAGAGATTTGTGGTTGTAGGCATTGGATAAGGTAATGGTTTGGCATTTGTCATATCGAATATCTTGAGCATGTCTTGAATATATTTGGCTTGACAAATGAAAGTCCCTTCATGATATTGCTTGATCTCAAAACCTAGAAAGAATTTTAATTCTCCCATCATAGACATCTCAAATTCACTTGTCATTAGTTTGGCAAATTGATCTACAAAACTCACGTTAGAGGATCCAAATATAATATCATCAACATATACTTGGCATACAAAGAAATGTCCATCTACACTTTTGGTAAAGAGAGTGGGATCAATTACCCCAAGCACGAAACCACGATCTACTAAGAACTCCTTTAAGTGATCATACCAAGCACGTGGGGCTTGTTTGAGGCCATACAAAGCCTTATGGAGGAAGTAGACATGGTTAGGATACTTGGGATCCTCGAATCCCGGAGGTTGTTTAACATATACGATTTCATTTAAAGGTCCATTTAGAAAGGCACTTTTAACATCCATTTGATGCAAGATGAAGTTATGACTAGTGGCAAATGCAAGTAATATACGAATGGATTCAAGCCTAGCTACGGGAGAGAAAGTTTCACCGTAGTCAAGTCCTTCGACTTGAGAGTAGCCTTGAGCAACCAATCGTGCTTTGTTGCAAATCACTTGCCCATGAGAATCTTGCTTATTCTTGAACACCCATTTAGTTCCAATGATATTGTGATCCTTGGGTCTTTCCACTAGAGACCATACTTTGTTCCTTTCAAAATTATGGAGCTCTTCATGCATAGCTTGAACCCAATCTTCATCTTCAAGAGCATCATATACCTTGATGGGTTCAACATGAGAGACATATGAATGAATACCACAAAACTTGAGTACTTGTCCACGAGTGGAGACACTTCTTCCCAAGCCACCAATGATATTCTTTTGATATAGTGACTTTTGTTGCAATCTTGATGCTTGACGAGACATGATACGAACTAGAGCATCATCGGGATGTTCATTTGGTGGAATATCCTCATCATTTCCTTCATCAAGACCATTGTCCACCCTTATTGGAGTTCTTGGTGAAGTATCACCAAGACCACTTCCACCATTATCATTGGGTGGATCTTGATCACTTTCTTGATGGGAGGTATCCACATTAAGATCTTCTTCTTGTTCTTGGTTTACCATTTGATTGGTGGTTGATGTAGAGGGCTCCACTTGCGTAGAGCTAGTTCCATCCTCATTTGCCACAAGGTGTCCCTCAATGGGTATAAGTGGACCTACACCCATTCTTCCTATGGCTATGGAGGATGGTTCATCACCTACATCGTCACAATCAATTTGCTCCACTTGGGAGCCATTATCCTCATGAAATTCCACATTCATAGATTCTTCAACACACCCGGTGGATATGTTGTAGACTCTATAAGTGTGGGAGTTCGTGGCATAACCAACAAAAATACCTTCAAATGTTCTAGCATCAAATTTAGACAATCTAGTTCCTTTTATGTATACTTGGCATTTGCACCCAAAAACTCGAAGATATTTGAGGTTGGGTTTGTTACCGGTTAGAAGCTCATATGGAGTCATGCCAATCATCGGACGAAGGAAGAGTCGGTTAGATAGATGACAAGCGGTGTTGATGGCTTCGGCCCAAAAGTTATATGGGGATTTGAACTCGGCCATCATAGTTCTTTCCATATCAATAAGTGTGCGATTCTTCCTCTCCGCAACACCATTTTGTTGAGGGGTGTACGCGGCGGAATATTGATGTCTTATCCCCTCATTACCCAAGAATTCATCCATGGTGTAGTTCTTGAACTCGGAGCCATTGTCACTCCTAATGGACAAGATCTTGGTGTCATATTGGCGTTGCCCTTCGGTAGCCCAAGTAATGAATCTTTCTTGAGTTTCACTCTTCTTCTTGATATAGAAAACCCAAGTGTATCTTGTGTAATCATCAACAATGACCAAACAATATTTCTTGCCACCAAGACTATCATATGTGGGAGGCCCAAATAAATCCAAGTGAATGCGCTCAAAGGGTCTTGTTGTGGCGATGAATTATGTCTTGGGATGATTCTTCTCATGCATCTTTCCGTCAATACAAGAGCTACAAGGACGATCTTTGGAAAAATTCACACTTGTTAGTCCTACCACATGCTCACCCTTCACAAGAGTTTGTAGATTTCTCATACCGACATGGCCTAGGCGACGATGCCAAAGCCACCCCACATCGGATTTAGCCATTAGACATGTGGCGATATGTGTAGTTTCTTTCGAGAAATCCACTACATACATACCGTTTTCCACAAATCCAACAAAGGCTACTTTAAGAGAAATAGTGTGAAGGACAAGCACATGGTGACGCCCAAATACACATGTAAAATTGCATTCACAAAGTTGCAAGACAGAAAGAAGATTATAGCCAAGGGACTCAACAAGGAGGACTTTCTCAATGGATGAATCCGGAGAAATGACCACCTTGCCATGTCCCAATACCTTAAGTTGTGAGCGATCACCAATAGTTACATGAGCAAACTTGAGAAGTTGGAGTTTCAAGTCTTCTAATACTTCTTTGCTTCCGGTCATGTGTGCGGAACAACCGCTATCAATCATCCATGATGTTCCACCGGAAATGCAACCCTACAATGAATCAACTTCTTGTTTAGGTACCCATTTTTGGATGGGTCCTTTTTTGTTAGTCACAAGGGTCTTGGGAACCCAAATAGCATGCTTGTAATCATCACCATATGAGGTGCCTACATACTTTGCATAAACATGAGCATTAGTAGATTTTAGAAGCACATAGGATGGGTTATACTTTCCCGCAAAGTTGTTGTGAGTTGTAGTGTTCCTAGAAACAATACTTTTAGCAATAATATCAAACTCATCTTCCTCATTAGCCAACTCCCCCTCCTTCACAAAAACAATAGAGTTAGTGGAGGGAGTTGACTTCTTCTTGTAGGCCACCTTCGATGTGGAACCAAAACCAAGGCCTTCTTTACCAACAACTCTCTTATGATTACTCAAAAGATCATTGAGGTTCTTTTGGACTTGGATGCATGTGGCAAGGCCTTTGTTGAGTTGTGCCTTCAACCTATTGTTCTCCTCAATGAGAGTTGCCTTGACACACAAAGGGTTAGTAGCACAAGAGTTTTCATTCACAATTCTAACTCCTTTTAAGGTTTTGAGCTCATTTGAGATAGTACGATGATCAATTTTAAGCTTATCAAAATCCTTAATGAGTTCATTATACCCTTGATTAGTTGCATCATTTAAACTCATGAATTCCGTTACCTTAGCAAAAGCATGTTGACAATCAAGTTTAACTTTAGCTATGTCAATTGCAAAGGTTTCTTCAATGCTTTCTTTAAGGCAATGTGATTCATCTAGAGCTTTCTCAAGCTCCTCAATTTTATTAGCATCATCACGAGCAAACTTTTCGAGTAACATTATTCTCTCCTCATGTTCATCAATGAGGCCATGTGCCTCACTTAATTGATCCATGAGAGAGAAAAAGATGGATTTAGTTTCTCCTTCTAGTTTTTCAACAAAGTTTGTCAAGGGGTCTTCCTCGACACAATTTAGTAGTGAAGGAATAGAGGAGTTAGCAAGTTTAAGTGTAGGAGTCACCTTTGGGGGTATACCCTTGGCCATGAAGCACTTGTGAATCGAGGGGCCCTTGTTGTCATTTGGGTTGGAGAAGAGAGAGCTTAAGTTAGGAGGTATGACGCCCCTAGCCATGGCCGCCATACCTACTTGTTCGCCTTCACCATCACTCTCTTCACCACCGGAGGTGTACTCGACTTCTTTAGCAATCAGTGCCCTAGGAGGGCCTCTCTTGATGAAGTTCTTGGACTTGGGAATGAAGGTGGATTTCTTGATAAGTCTTTCTCCATTCTCAATTCTACTCTTGAAGGGACACTCGGCAACGAAGTGCTCGGAATCTCCACAATTGAAGCAAGTTCTTGCTTTCTTCGTGCTCGAGGATTCCTTCCCTTTGTTCTTGGTGGCATTGGATCTAAAGTCTCCTTTCTTCCACCACTTGTGTTGAGCAAGAGCCAAGCATTCTTCATGTGATGTCCTCATTTCTTTCTCGGAGACCTCATGCGTAGAGCCACCATCATCACTCGAGTCATTATCTTCATGGGGAATGACCTTGGCCTTCAAGGCAAGAGATGCTTTCTTTGCTCCGTTCACACGGGCCATGACATCATCGGAGGTTTGTTTCATGACCTTGAGAGTGATAAAAAGACCTAAGACATAATTGGGGGATAGGTCCAAATAGTCGGCCCTTGCTTGTACATTCATCACCATGTTTTCATTGTATGGTATTAAGGTGAGTAGGAATTTCTCCTTGACCCAATTCTCCGTATAATCCGTGAATCCACTATCTCTCATATCATTTACAAGAGCCTTGAGTCTTCTAAACATGTCTTCTATGTTCTCTCCATCGCCCAAATGAAAGTGTTCAACTTTTCTTTGAACGATTGACCTCTTGGACCTTTGGAGGTTGACATTGCCGTCAAACATATCAACAAGACCATCATAAGCTTTCTTTGCACTAGTGAAGGACCGAATGTGCTCAACTCCTTCCTTTTCCATTGCCCTCTCCAACATGTGCAAAGCATGAGCGTTGAGTTGCTCATCTATGATGTCACTTGAGCTTAGATTTGCGGGGTCCTTTGGCTCATACCCTTTTTCAACAATTCTCCATATTTGCATTGAAGAGCTGCACATGTAAGACTTCATGGAAGCTTTCCAATTAGTAAAACGATGCCGATCCACCAAAGGAGGTGGACCAAGATTAGAAACATGCGGATGTTGAACATTAGGAGCATTGTTGTATGCATAGCCAAAAGAATTGCCACCACTACCATTTGATGGTGCACCATTATTTAAAGGTGAAGTTGTATCACTTCCTTCTTTAGTTGGCAAGGGGTTTCCATGTTCATCTAAGATAATCTTTTCACTAGGTTGCTTAGATGGAGATGTCAATTCTTTTATTAGTCCCTCCATCTTCTTGTCGGAAGATTCAATCATAGCTTGGATTAGCTTTTGAATCCCATCCATGGTGACGGGATCATCGGCCATCCTTACCTCCTCTTTAGGCGGTAAAGCCTTTTATAAAGAGACGAGACTCTGATACCAATTGAAGGATCGAGAGGTTAACTAGAGGGGGGGTGAATAGGTTAACTACAAATTTTAACTTCTTTTTCAAGTTAACAAGGCAAAGCTCAAATATAGATTATCTAGAGTATGCGACTAGATGGACAATCCTATATGTTGAGCAATTACAACTAGCACAAGGTGAGCAATATGACTAAGCTAGTAGTAACAAGTAAAGGTAAGTTGAGGAATAACCGAACATAATGACGCGGAAATTTATCCCGAAGTTCACTTCCCAAAGGAAGCTAATCTCCGTTGGAGCGGTGCGGTGCCACCAAAGTGGAACACCGAGTAGGCCTCAAATGCCACACCGTATCTCCTTCGAGTCCTTCCACCGATGTGGATAGGCTCGAATCACTATGTTGCCGTTGAGGTTGACAACTAGAACCTTTACAAGGATGAGGCACACTCCACAAGATTGGAGGGTCCTCACCAAATCCCGAGAGCCGCCAAGACTCCGAGAAGCAAGATCCACGGGCACAAAAGCACCGGGGATATCAACAAGGCTCCGAGCTCCGATGAACTAAGAGCAACAAGATTCCTAGCTCCAATGAACTAAGAATGACAAGATCCCTATGGGATGAGTGGGTGGATTTCTAATCGGCTCGGTGGAGTTGTAGATCGGGGGTGTCTCCTTCAAATCCCAAAGTATCACGAGCTTTGGTTGGGGATTTGTGGAGATCTTGTTCTTGAGCTTGAGCTTGGTCAATCAATGGTGGTGAGAGAGAGTGTGGGTGGGATTGACAAAGCTAGGAGGTAAGTGGAGACCAAGTATTTATACCCACGTCGAAAAACGGCCGTTAGGGGGGCATTTCACCTTTCCTGCGCCCCACCCCGGCCTGGGGGCCGGCCTGGCCAGCCTGGAGGCAACTGGGGCCGGGCCAAACCCACCCCGGCCTGGGGCCGGCGTGGGAGCCAGTGGGGAGGCCGGCGTGGGCGCAGCCAGCCCGGCCTGGGGCCGGCGTGGGGCTGGGGGAGGCCGGACCCCCACCCGGGCGCCCTGGCCTGGAGGCCGTCCTGGGGCCGGCGGGGGCAGAGGAGCGAGGCCGGCCCCCCACCCGAACCGCCCGGCCTGGGAGCCGGCCTGGGGCCGGCGTGGGGCTGGCCAGGGGCGCTGCCAGCCCGGCCTGGAGCCCGGCCAGGCCGGCCTGGAGCCCGGCCACCTCCTTTCCTTCGTTTCTTTTTCCCTTTTCTTCGACGTTTCTTTTCTCCTCTTCCTCATCTTTTCCCGTAACTTTTTCTCACTCATTGCTTAGCTTTGTAAGATATTTATGGGTCGATATTTTCTGAGTACACTTAGCAAAGCACATTAGTCCATCTATATGTTGTAATCAAACACTCAAAACAGGATTTAGAACTTATGTTCTTTCAGCGCCGCCTATGGTGTGGAGCCCTGTGGCCCCCCTCCGGGTCTCCTCCAGACTCCGTGGATCCTCCGGGAATTCTAAGACTTCTGGGCTTTGAATCGTCCAATTGTGAGAATATTTCCAGAACAACTTTTCTAAAACTAAAAACAGCAAAAGACAGGAACTGGCTCTGTGACATCTTGTCAATAGGTTAGTCCCAGAAAATCGACAAAAATGACATAAAGTGTAAAGTAAACATGCAACAAATAACATGAAAACAACATGGAACATCAGAAATTATGGATATGTTTATGACGTATCAAGAAGAAGCACCATTGCGCTAACAAGCGGTGTTCCGATGCTGAGGTGCTTCTCAGTGCACATGGGCAGGGTCTTAGTGACGGGTCGCTACAGCGGCGGAGTCCCATGCATGCTGCCGGGTAGAGAGGCGCTGTTGAGCGTCGTTTTTCTGCCATTTCTGTCGGGCAGAAGGTCTCTTCGGTACCTACAAAATGGATGACGTCGTGGCTGGGTACATCTGAGAGAGATGGGTTGGTCCTTCATTCTGTGTACGCAAATGTGGTGGCTGTTTCTAAACACAAAGGGGATCCTTTTACTTCTTGATCTATGAAGGTGACACCTAGGCATTTGGACTTGGAGTTCGTGGTGGAGAACACTCACTCAACCCAACCAGACGGGTTGGGGTTCGAGGTGGGTGATGATCACATGATCCAAGACAATCCTTCACCTCAACCAGGTGGGTTGGGTTTGGGGGATATGGGCACTTCGAGCAGACGATATTCAAAGGCCGAGGTGTTGGCCTTTGGGGGCTTGGCGGACGTCGCCATGGAAATTCGTTCCAGTCCTTGTCGCCGTGCTAAGGATGATGCGGATCTACTTCATCCACAACGTGCGATGCTTTGGCGGAGTGTAGAGATGCTGCTTTTCTACAGGTACTTCCCCTCGTTCTACTTTGTCTCTTCGTTCTGTTAATCATTCCGAATTTTTAAATAGAGCGAGCAGACTAGGCATTTGTTTAGGGAACAATAAAGATCAAGTAGACTCATCGATTTCAGAAATTTTGGAGAGGGGTAACGCTAGATGAAGTTCTTTTCTTGATAAACAAACTAAAAGATAACTTGGAGGATAATGTTACTTACGATATAAATGAAGATGTAGATATTGAGGAGGCTATTTCGGATTCTAATATTTTCATGGTTTCTCCTTAGGTTCTTAAGGGTAAACGTACCCATAAGAAAGCTAGTGGTTGTTCTTCCAAACCAAGAATAAGTGCTAGGATTAGAAAATTAAATAAACAATGAAAGGGTTAATATGGAATAGTGATGGGTTTGGTGATCATGCGAAACATATAGCGGTAAATGAATTTGTGAAGGATCATCAACTTGATTTTGTTGCATTGTTGGAAACGGGAAGATCTGCGTTTTCTTCCCATTTCTTACAATTCTTGGAAGAGGGTAGAGAGTTTACGTGGTACTGTTTACCCCTCATGGTCGTTCTAGTGGAATGCTAGTTGGCTTTAATAATCAATCACTTGCTGCACAAACCGTTGTGTTTGGTGATTTCTGTGCTAAATTCAATGTTAAAAAGAGATCTGATGGGTTTTTATGGAGTCTTGTGGTAGTTTACGGGGCTGCACAAGAGTCTAAGAAACCAGACTTCCTTGTTGAGTAGGTTAGAGTGTGCGAGAATGAGACTTTGCCGCTCCTAGTTGGGGAGGGGGGGGTTCAATATTATAAGACGTCAGAATGAGAAAATTAATGGTAATTTTAATGCTCGGTGGCCAACTATTTTTAATGCTATTATAGAGAGTCTTGATTGAAGGATTTAGAGATTTTGGGTCACTAATACACGTGGGCAAGTAGGAGACCTATTCCAACGTACGAAAAGTTGGATATATTTCTTACTAGCTTAGAGTGGGAACAAAAGTACCTTTTACCAACGGTACATGTTCTGAATCGCACGGGGTCAGACCATACACCGTTAATTTTGGATTCCGGAGAACATCCCATGTAGGAAATAAGAGCCACTTCTCATTTGAACTTTCTTGGTTACGCCAGGAAGGCTTTTATGATATAGTTCTCCGTGAGTGGAACTCGGTTACTAGAGGGGGGTCCCCTATTGAACGTTGGCAAAAGAAGGTTCGTCACTTGCGTCAATTCTTGACGGGATGGGCTAAAAACTTGAGTGGACAATACAGAATCTTAAAAGACAAATTACTGGTTATTGATTGATACTCTTGATATAAAAGCTGAAACCATTCCTTTAAGTGCGGTTGAGCGGGCGGCAAAAAAGGAAGCTGAGGATGGTTTAGCTATGTTAAGGCAGGACAAGGAGGCTAAATGGCCTCAAAGGGAAAAGTTTTGACATATCCAGGAAGGAGGTAGTAATAGGAAATATTTCCACCTTATTACCAATGGTAAACACCGCAAGAAGAAATATTTTCAGCTCGAGAAGGATGAGGGAACGATTGTTGGGGAAGAGAATTTGAAGGTTTTTATTTCGTAGTACTATAAAAAAAATTGGAGCACCGGATCCAAGTTTTGTTTCACTAGTTGAGGAAATGAATGATGATATGCCCCAGATTTCGCCTGAAGAGAATATTATTCTTATAGCTCCGTTTACGGAACAGGAGGTGTTTGATGTGATTTCTCAAATGGAACATAATAAATCCCCCCGGAACAGACGGGTTTCGTGCAAAGTTTTACCAACAGGAAGTCATCAAAAGCGATTTTATGGCTATGTTCTCTCAACTTTATAGGGGGGAATTGCAACTCTTTAAGCTTAACTTTGGGGTTATTATGTTATTACCTAAGAAAGAACATGCTAACTGTATTGAGCAGTTCATTCCCATATGCCTCCTTAATGTGAGCTTCAAGATTTTTACCGAAGTTGGTACAAATAGGGTAACATCTATCACGAGTAGAGTTATCCGACCATCACAATCAGCCTTTCTCCCGGGTAGAAATATATTAGAAGGAGTGGTAGTCTTACATGAGACAATTCGTGAGCTTAAGAAGAAAAAAGATTGATGGTGTGCTTATTAAAATCGACTTTGAGAAAGCATACGACAAAGTTAATTGGTCTTTTATGCAACAAGTCCTTAGAATGAAAGGGTTCTCTCATAAGTGGTGTGACTGGATAGCTCGGTTTGTTCAGCGAGGGAGTGTAGGTATTAGAGTTAACGATGACATCGGTCATTATTTCCAAACTCTAAAAGGGTTGAGGCAGGGGGATCCGTTGTCCCCTATTCTTTTTTAATCTGGTTGCAGATATGTTAGCTATTCTTATTTCTCGGGCGAAGGAGGATGGTCAGGTTGGCGGACTGATACCACATCTTGTCGATGGTGGGGTATCAATTCTCCAATATGCGTATGATACGATCCTTTTTTTAGAACATGATGTTCAGAAGGCTCTTAATATGAAGCTTATTCTTGCGTTGTTTGAACAACTATCAGGTTTGAAAATAAATTTTCATAAGAGCGAGCTTTGTTGTTTTGGTAAAGCCAAGGATGTTCAAGATTATTATCGTCACATTTTCGGTTGTGAGGTAGGAAACATACCATCTAAATATCTTGGCAGACCAATTCATTATATAAAGCTTTTAATAGAGAATGGAAACCAGTGGAAGATCGATTTGAACAAAAATTGAGTGTGCGGGTTGGGAAGCTACTATCATATGGGGATCGCCTCATTTTGATAAATTTGGTGTTAACCTGCCTCCCAATGTTCCTTCTTTCATTTTTTGAGACACCAAAAGGAGTTAGGAAAAGATTAGATTTCCATCGATCTCGTTTCTTCTGGCAGAGTGACAGTAAAAGGAGAAAATATAGGTTGACTAAGTGGAATATAGTTTGTCACCCAAAGGATCAAGGGGGGTTGGGTATTCAGGTGTTAGATGTGAAGAATAAATGTCTTCTTAGTAAGTGGTTTCATAAGCTTTTGCATGACGAGGGTGTTTGGCAGGAGCTTCTCGTAAATAAATACTTAGGGGACAAAACGTTGTCCCAAGTTGAGGCTAGGCCTTCGGATTCACCGTTTTGGAAAGGTTTGATGAAGAATGATTTCTTTACGAGATGCTCTTTCGTTTTGGGTAATGGGCAGTCTGTGTGGTTTTGGGAGGATATTTGGTTAGGGGACAATGCGTTGTCTCATACATATCCTTCATTGTATAATATTGCGCAATATAAGAATGTTTCGGTAGCAAGCTTGTTATCGAATAGCCCTCTGAGTATTCTGTTTAGGAGGTTCATTACCGGCAATAGGAGAGTTCAATGATTTCATTTAGTTGAGCGATTGCTGGATGTTTCGTTGTCCCAAGACTCTGACAATTTTAGATGGAAACCCAACGGGGTGTTTTCTGTGAAATCTTATTGTGCGGAGCTAATGCATGGTTCTATAAGATTTTTACATAAGTACTTCTGGAAGCTAAGGGTCCCACTTAAAATAAAATATTCCATTGGTTTGTTAATAGAAAGGTGGTGTTTACGAAAGGTAATTTGGCTAAGAGAGGATGGAATAGTGATAAAAAGTGTGTTTTCTGTGGTACGGATGAAACAGTGAAACCTCTTTTTATCTCTTGTTCTTTCGTTAGAGACATTTAGCATTTGATTCATTTCACATTTAGTATTTATCCACCAAATAGTATTGCGAATATGTTCAGGGATGGTTGAATGGATAGATTCTAAAACTAAGGCACGTATTCGGATAGGCGTGTCAGCAGTTTTATGGACTGTATGAAATTGTCGTAATGATATTGTGTTCGATAAAAAACCAATTGCTCATTTCTTACAGGTTATTAACAAGGTGATGTATTCTATCTAGACTTGGTCATTCTAGCTGCCTGCCGATCAGCGCAGACTTATCGATACAGACTGTGCTCAAATGATGGCGGCCGTTCGGGCTATCTACAGCCGGAATGAATGGCTTAATCATCGAGGCCTTGATGTTTAGTGCAGTAATTTTTTTGTGGTTGATCTTTGTAGCAACTTTAAGTGATCCATGACCGTAAGGGGTGTTCCCCTGGATTTTTATCTTATTTAATAAAAAACCTGGTTGTGTGCATCGTTTTGATGAAGAGGCTGAGGCCTAAGGGCTTCCATTTCAAAAAAAAAAGTCAAGTTCGATTCAAAGGGCCTCTTGTCGCTCCCAAGGGCCTGTTGCCAAGGACTTCAAAAACAGCTTATCCCATTCCGCTGTTGCCACTTGCGTCGGCAAGACGGGCGCCGAAGGTGCCTGGACTGGAGACTTGTGGTGCCGGCTCTCGAGTGCGGCTGGGGCGGTTCCTGTGGAGATGCTGACGCACGGGGGGTCGTTGTGGTATCCATTGGCCATGTTTCGATGAACGCCCTCTCCATGGTCGGCAGCGTTTGCGGGGCCCTGAGGCTCCCCTGCGTACTGTTGTCGGGCGATGCATGGTGGTGGTGGGATGTGGATGTGATCCCGACCCATACCCGTTGTCGATATGGCTTTTGGTCGGCCAACGATTCGTAGAGGAGCCCGTGCGGGCTATTGGAGTCCCACTGTCGGTGTTCCGGCAGCTGTGTGTGCCTCCACAGCATGGCTCCGCTCGAATCTAGTGTCAGTTTCGAGTTCAGATTGGAGCGACTGCCGGTGAAAATCGAGCCAACTACGGTCATAGCGGACGATGGCAACGCCTTTGGGTCATTACCTTGTCGAATGCATCATCATTGTAGTTTTTGTCCATTTGCTCAGGCTATTATGGGGAAACATTAGATCTAGATCACCCTAATCGGACGATGGTGACACTTGGCGTCGTTCTCCCTCATGGGGCATCGTTTTGGAGCAGACGCTCGCTGGGAGGGCAAGGAAGTGGTATGGTGTGGCATCTACCGCACCTTTCACATCGGGTCTTGGCAGCAGACACATGATGATTGCCATGCGCAGGGCAGTGGTGCTATGCATCTTTGGCGACGTCCACGGTAGGACCGACAAGGTTAGTACGTCAATCCATGTCCTAAAAATAGGGCGGTGGAAGATGACGGCGACAACTTATGGAGCATACACATACGATGTGTGCTGATAGTTTGTTGGACCGGTTTACACTTCCGGCTCCCCATCGGCTCAGTGAGCCCTCGATCTAAATGGTGGAGTATCGGTATATGGTCAACGTGCAGAATCCACATCGATTTTTATCGTCGGCAAGTTGTACTGGTTTGATCAATATATTACTCTCTCCGTCCCAAATTAGGTGTCGTGGATTGGTCAAGATACATCCATATTTTGATTAATCTATGACAACTAACTTAAGATCAGAGGGAGTATTTTTTAATACTCCATACTTGGTTGAATAATGTAATAAAAAAACTTATGTCCATCTTTTTTTAATTTTAGTGTAGAGACCGAGGGGTTTAAACTCCATTTCGAAAAAAAAAACAGAGTGAAGCTCAAATCTACTACTACTGTACAACTACCAATACTACTACGAAGAGTCGAAGACGAAAGCGCATAGCACACATGACACCTGAGCGTACATTACGTACTCCTACTATTTCTGCGGCCAACAACGAGCGCGGGATCCGAGCCGCAGCACGTTTTCCAGTGCGTGGCGCCGCGGCCGACCTCCGTAGGCTCGTCCATCTCCGTTCCCTTCCAACTCACACTACCCTCCGCCTCCGGGAACCGCGAGGCTCCAAGTCAACAGTCCACACTCCCCACTTCCCGACCACCGTCATGCCACTCCCGTCCACCTCACTCCACCTTCTCCTCCTCTGCCTCGCCGCCGTCGCCTCCACGCGGCTGCCCGGCGCCGCGTCCAAGTCCACGCTCGAGCCCTGCGCCTCCGCCACGGCCTGCCCCGCGCTGCTCTCCTACACCCTCTACGCCGACCTCAAGCTCGCCGAGCTGGCCGCGCTCTTCGCCGCCGACCCGCTCGCCATCCTCGCCGCCAACGCCATCGACTTCGCCGTCCCGGACGCCGCCGACCGCATCCTCCCGTCGGGCCTGGCGCTGCGCGTGCCCGTCCCCTGCGCCTGCTCCAACGGCATCCGCAAGGCCACCTCCGTCCGCTACGTCGCCCGGCAGGGCGACACGCTCGGCTCCATCGCCTCGCAGGTCTACGGCGGGCTCACCGCCCCGGACTGGATCCGGGACTCCACCGGCGTCCTCGAGGCCGGCGCCAACGACGACGCGGTGGACCCCGGGACCACGCTGCTCGTGCCCCTGCACTGCGCGTGCTTCGGCGGGGTGGACGACAACGCGGTGCCCGCCGTGTACCTCACGTACGTGGTGGCGAGAGGGGATACCGTGCCCGCCATCGCGAGGAGGTACCGGACCACGGACACCGACGTGATGCGCGTCAACAACCTGGCCACGGCCGACGTCGCCGCCGGGGACATCATCGTCCTCCCGCTGCCAGGTGAACCGCGCGCTTGCCTTGTCTCTTCATGGATCCCGTGATGCTTTACTGTACGTGCGCGTGCCGTCGTGCGTAGCGAGCTGCGTGGTTGGTTTTGGTCCGATCCGATGCTTGGTTGGCGACAAATTTGGTCGGTGAACATTTACAGTATCATTAATTCACTCACGCGGTCCAGTTGACACAGATGCGATTCTCGCACAAACCTTTGATTGAAATGCCGTCCATTTTGAGCAGTGGAGTGTAGCACTAGCTAGTTAATCCCAACTTTGCTCTTCCCAGCTGCGCCCCGAATCTGACGCACCTGTCATCAGTGTTCATAAACGACGGGATTTTGTAGGACTCGAAACGTAGTTTGCCTGCACTAATTGCATGGCTGCTCCCTGCTTTGGAGAAGATCAGGTAGTCCCTCGTTCTTTTCACCAGTAATGCTACCTTAGCATGTTTCTGTAAGTGTAGAGTTAGTTTTGTTTTCCCACAGATGCTTTCTGATCATGATCAGTCTATGGGGAATGAAAAGACAGGGAAGGGCAAAGCATGCAGCTCGACACATTTTGATAGTCGAGTATGCGTGCATACATCTAGCCCTGTTGATGAACCACTTGAAGTCCTGACGTTTGTCCAGAAAGCCAGGAACAATCGAAGTATGAAATTGTATACAAGAAAATAATTCCGATTCATTGATCATCCCGGTAGCAGTGCTCTAGACTGTCAGTTTTCCTGCCATTTTGTCCACCACGCTGCCCCGGTGGCGACTGGTTAAAATTACGGGGCATGGATTAAACAAAACCGTACTTAAGAATCACACTTTGTCTCGTCCGAAGAAAAACGAGGACAAGATTGCATTCATCGCCATCCCCATATGCTCTGTCAGATCAGGATGTCGACGGCATCAATCATTGACCGGCATCAATTATTCACTGACATCCTGTTTCCCTGTTGTCCAGCGTGCAGCTCGTCGTTCCCAGCGGTCGCGTCGGATTACGGGCTGGCCGTGCCAAACGGGACCTACGCAGTTACGGCCGACCGGTGCGTGCAGTGCAGCTGTGGTCCGGGCAGCATGGAGTAGGCACCCACCGCCGCCGACTTGCCTTCAGTCGATTTCCTCCGCTTGGGCTTTTCTGACGCCGTACGTCGCTCCTCGTTGCAGCCTGTTCTGCGTGCCGGCGCCGCTGGCGGACGCGGCGTGCTCCAGCATGCAGTGCGGCAACAGCAGCATGATGCTCGGCAACTTCACGCTCGTCATGACCGGCGCCGGCTGCAGCGTCACGTCCTGCAGCTACGGCGGCTACGCCAACGGCACGATCCTCACCTCGTGATTCACCGCCGCACGTCACCCTAATACATCTCATTTAACAGTCGGATACAGTTCTGTTTTAACGTACTGCCATCTTTGCATCTTTCAGGTTAACCACGGCGCTCAAGCCTCTGTGCCCAGGTACGTAATTTTCCTGCCATTCTCATCAGTAATCACCCTTTCCCCGTGACTGTAACATAGTACTGTCATGAGAATTTAGCTGATGATCTTCTTCTGGCGCGCTGTGCCGCCGTTCCTGCGTGCAGGCCCGCACCAGTTCCCGCCGCTGATCCCGCCGCCGACGTCGTCCTTCTTCGAGACCTACCTCGGCCCTTCACCGGCGCCAATGTCGTCGAAAGGAGGAATTGATCCGAATAAGATGGCACCAACCGGCGGCCCGGACGCTGTCTCCGGTGCACCAACGACGGGCCGGCACTTCAGCCACGTTGTCGGGGTACTGCTCGCGCTCTGCCGTGTCGCCGATATGTTGTGGTAACTGACTCTGAAGGAAACGGACGGCGCGCTTGTTGGATGATGGAATTTGGTCTTGTCAAGATAAACTTCGAGTGATTCTTTTTGTACAGGAACACCCACCAGTTCTGCTGGGGCTGCGTCGTGTCGTGACGAAATTTTGATGTTGCTCTTAAATCAGTACATTTTCATTTTTGTGTAGCTCAAAATACGAAGTTTTTTAAATTAAAATTCTACGCGTTTATAAGATACTGTGCATAATTAAGAACATATATTTTTTTTTCACATTTTTTTAGAAATTTGTAAATTTGATTTTTTTTAATACATGGATCACTAGAGACCGAGAGTTAGAAATCTCTACTCATAAAATACACACAATCTCTATGGCATGATATGAAGAAAGACTACATGAGAGTGTGAGCTAGGGATTAGGTTACTGGTCTAAGTGTAAAAGTAAAAACATCATACAAGTGTGACACAAATATCGTTGTTTTATCCTTGATAGCAACAACTTTTCATGTTTTCTGTCACTCGGGTATAGAACCCACTATTCTATACAAAACTCTCTCTTGGAGATCTACACATCTGCTGAGCTAGACTAAACACAAATATCAGAGAAACTTGCAGGAATTTAAAAATTTCCGTCTTAGACAACACATATGATATACTATGAAGGTATGGTTGACGATCTGATCGTTACCAACACGGACACGAGAAACGTGTGTTGATGATGATGCCACTGATGTTTGATGAAGAGTTCCACGGGTAAGACTAGCGGTGAAACTGTTGCCGTCTCCTCGTACCTAACCTTTTGGATCTAGCAGAGTAGGGTCTCATGTGTTACCCCTCCGAGAGGTCGCACACATACGTCCGTCAAAGTCATGCAGCGCTTCACCGTTCAGGACTAGGAACCACAGATGCACATTGAGGTGGAGAGATCCCAACACACGAGAGAGAGAGAGATAGGTAAATTAGAGCTAGATCTAATCGGCACATGACACCTCAAAAATCCAATTAGAAGAAGGTCTAATTCAGTTTTAAGCTCTAATTCAACAAGAGAGAGAGAAGGCGCAAAAGCCAAATTGATGGGTTCTCCCTTGACCTCGAGGGGTTGGGGGTATATATAGTGGGGAGAGGAGGCACCCGCCATAGGTGTTAGGTCAGTTTGGGAGGACCCAAACCTGGCTGCGCCAAGCCCCCAAGTCGAATTCGGATTGGATTAGAGATTTCATCCAAATCCCACCAGAAACCTTCCTTTTCTCTTTTTCTCTATATTGAGTTTTTATGTTTATTCCCAAAATCGAACAAGGAAGGCCTAGGGAGTGAAATACGCTTCACCATGTGGCCCTAGGCCCCATGCGTATGTACCCCATTAGCTCGGGTGCAACCCTAGGGGGTGTTCCCCCCTCCGGCACTCCACCTATTAAGGTTTTGTCCACAACTCTTCTGTAACCCTATATACCCCTAAAATAAAATTATTGAATCTACCCAACGATTTTATAAACACTTTCTAACATCCCGGGACATCTCATGCCCACCTGCATATGCTCCAAAAAACGTACAGAATAATTTTCTTTCTCAGAAAAACTCTGGAAAAAT
Source organism: Alopecurus myosuroides (assembly GCA_028641055.1). NCBI lineage: Eukaryota > Viridiplantae > Streptophyta > Magnoliopsida > Poales > Poaceae > Alopecurus > Alopecurus myosuroides. The sequence continues at coordinate 242,851,965 of CM054063.1, forward strand.
TCCGATAGTATTAGAATATGTTTCTATTACTCGAGGACATCCGGTGCCATTTTTATAAATTCTCTCTGATATATATAACATATCCATCACGAGGAAACACCGTTCCAGTGATACTCGCTCTCTCTTCTCCGAACCATCCAAATGTGAACAACTCACTTTGACGCCTTAAGTGTGTGAGCCCTCCGGGTTTGATAACAAGTAGACATGATCAAAAATCTCTTTCACAATCAATAATCAACATCCAGACCGTGGACATCTATATTCAACCCTACAAGTTATACAAAGGAACTCTGCTGAATTTGTTGATTATCAAGTATGTTACCATTACTTCACGATACCAATCAATACCTCGAGGTGAGTTGAATGACATAACCATGATTAAGCTCTTTAATCGCCATGTCACATTATGCTCGAGATCTGGTATGATTCCTTTACTCGTTAGCGTGTTATAGTATCTCATGACTTACATCATGCCTTTGTATGCGCATACTTACACGGTGAAATACATACCTTCGACATTAACCAGTAATAGTCGTTTTGATCACCCAGTTTACGGTGTGATACTTGACTACACCAAAGCAAACTTTTCAGAATGCTAAAACATATCCCGTAGATCCTCACAACTAGGACAAGTTGCAAGGACGTTGCTAAAGACTCCCTCATTAAGGATCACACATGTAATCCCTCTTATATTATCCATGCATCCACTTGTGTCAACCAGCCAGCGCTCCGCCGTATAGGACTCGACGCCAACGGAGAGGGAACAACCTTTCAGCGTAGCTTTGGTGGTAGATCTAATCAACTTGATTAGAGCTATATGATACTAGTGTTATCAACACATGAGAGAGAATTAGAGATTAGAGCTATCTCTAATTTGGAGAGGACACCTCAAAAACCCAATTATAAGATGCTCCAATTCTACTAGAGAGAGAGAGAATAGGCGCAAAGGTCAATTGGTGTGTCTTCTCCCATGGGGATGGTGGGAGTAATATAGTGGGAGGCCAGGGAGACCTGCCATATAGGCTAGGTCGGTTTGGGGGAGGCAGCCAAGGGCTGGCCGCACCCTCCCATTGCCCAACTCGGATTGGACTCCCAGTTGGGAGTCCTTTCCCCTTCTACTTTTTTCTTTCCTTTTATGTCCCTTTAATTTTTGGCCTTTTATTTTCTCATCAAAATCAAACAAGGAATATTTCTGGGGAGGTGTTGCGCCTCATGTGTTTATCTTGGGCCCACATGTCAGGTACCCAATACTTGGTGCTGCCCCCCATCCGACGCGACCCCCTGGTGGCCCCGAGATGTCCCGGGATGTTCGAAATATGTTTCAGTAGATAAACTCTTCCAGAACCATGTCACCCCTATAGATAAAATATTGACCTTATGTACTGAAACATATTTCTAACATACCAGTACATCTCATTTCCTCCATATCTCCCCGAAATAATTCTGCCCTTTCCCAGCATTATTTCTCTCTCGTAGTAACTTCACGGGAACACCTCTCAATGACTCTGGAGTTGTTCCCGTGACACCGAAATGACTCCGACCTTTCTCAAAACCACTTGTACTAGCAATAACACTCTCAATTAAAGGTTGAAATTGTTGGATGTATGCCCAAGAGACAATAAAATACATTAGTTTCATGATTAATGTATTATGTTTTTATGCTATAACTTCTATGGTCACTGAATATGAGATTCAGAGGAAAACCCATACACAAGTGTAGAAACATAAACACACTATTACAACCCTCTGTCATGTCTCACAGACAAACTCGTTAATATTAGATCATTTTAGCATACCCATTCTTATTTTCGACGAGAATCCTCTAATTATTTCTTGTTACCTGGATGACTAGGTGCACACCAATACCATGTTATTCTTTTGTAGATGTGATTTCATAGTATGCAATCCAAAACGAGAGCATTGTACCTCAAATTTTGAATTTTTATTTCACATTGTATCAAAGCCAACTAGGTAACTTGGAATCTTGTCTCGGAAAGTTGATCTGACACTAAGAGTTTACCTGAAATCTCATCTAGGAATATATTGTAGGAGGCTAGCTGCATCATTTCTTGCTGTTTGGGTGACTATGTGCATATTAGTATCATGTTATCCTTTGTTTTTGTTTGTTTCCTATAGCATTGCACATTGCAGTGAGTTATATAATAGAGTCTTCTATCTTGCTTGTTCAATTACTGTGAAATCTTCCACTAGCTAGTTGCATCATTTCTTCTTTTCTTGGTTAATAGATTCATGTCAATACTCTGTTATCCTTTGTAGATGCGGATTCATGGTTTGACAAGGAAAAACCGAGAGCATATGTTCAAAATTACCCTTTGTTTTCGTTTTTTCCTATAACTTTGTATCCAAAGCAACTTGGCAGCCAGATATCTTCCTTTTATAAAATGTTGTGTGTGATACTAACAACTATCCAAAGTTGTATCTACTGAACCTGAAGCCTTCACTCTGGAATCTCTGACAGGATGCTATATGACAGTTTTAATCCTTAACAATTATATTTTTTGTAGAAACAACGTAGCAATTTTATTTATCGGAAATTTGCCGAAGAATTAAGAGATGCTGCGTAGCAGCATGCTATTTCAATTCTAATCACCATGGTTCTACTAGTCATGTGAAAACACTCGGATGGAATTATGAGATTTATTTGTAGTTTGCACAATTTTGTGTTGCTCTTCTCAAAGAGCTTTAAAATTGTGTCTTGGCTCAGGAGCACAGTAGGTGGCGGAGCGGAGGCGTCGGACCAGTGGATGCGCAAGTTCTTGGAGCATGACGAATTCCGTTCCATCACCGACATGGAGTCATCAAGGTTGTGGCCCTGTTATGATTACTTTCATTCGCAAAGAGGTGTCATTGTTATAGATGGTTGGCAGTGGCTACATCACGAGTTGCACTCCACTTGAGTTTAGTTTACGAATTTAATAAGAAAGCTCACAAATTTGGTTGGTTTCAGTCTAGGCAAGTAGCAGGTCTGCCCTTTAATCAATAGTACTATTAACCATAAGATTTCTTGTCATTTTCTTCATCATTTACTCAAGTCTTGTAAAGTAGGCATGCTCATGTTGCTGTCTTATTGCCTAGAGAGATTACCGGCCTTGTGCATCATTCAGACCCTGCTGGTTTGGTGCTACGGTTCTAGACTAGTGTTGTTAGCTGTCCATAAACTATTCCCATAGTTAAAAAAATATCGTATTTGGTAGAGATGATTACAACCACGTGATTATTTACATCACATTACCATCCTCGTTCTTGTTTTTTACTTGAGAAGAATCCTGTAATTCTATGCATTAAGTTGTTAACTCTGTCCAACGCAACATTCAATTAGCTGCGAGTCTGTCAGATCAGCGCTGGTTTCATGATTTTCTTGGCGTAGGACGGGAATGCGTTGCACATGGGGCATGTGTTCATATGGGGGAGCAGTGTGTCAGGTTCATGAGGTACCATCCATGATCAAGAACGCGCCATCTTCAAGCACTTCGAGGCCATGGTTAAGGTTTGCACCGCGTCCTCTCTTACTAGTTACTAGTGTTTCGTTTTGTAGCAGATAGTGTGGCGTACATGTTTAGTTGCTAATTTACCTCTCGTCTCTGTTTCAACTCGTGCAGGGCAAGTGGTCGGCGATCGGGGTCGGCCGCGGCCACGCGGTCGCCATGCGTGCTTGGGTAAGCCACTGCTGACTCTATCAGCAATTATTAGTATACTCTCCTTGCTTTGCAAGTAATTATTGTACTTTGATGTTAACATAGTGACACTCAAACTCGTCGAGTTTAGTACTGCTACAATAGCTTACAAACTATCTTGGGTTGCCATCTGCGTCTGCATGAAGCTGCTGATGTAGTTCTTGCCCATACTTCTAATTAAGCGTCGTCATTCTCCAAGTTACTATTATCTTACAATACTAAGAGTGGTAATCTGCCAGCGATCCAGCGTGGCTGAAAATACTTAAAAATGCTCATCACTCATCAGTAGGTTATCCATGGAGAGTATTTTTTTTAAGCTTAGTATAATGTGTAGCTCCTTTAAGAAATGACGGTTGCAGTCCAGTTAAGGGAATCAAGTTTATAGATTCAACCATTAATTAATGTTCTGTTTTGCCCCACTTTCTGATTATTGTTCACTGTTCACTTGCCCACTTTAATCCTTTGACATCCCGTGTGTTTGTAAAATGAGTATGTCAGAAGTTACATAGTGGAAAATTTTGCATTTGAGATGATTGCAGTTATCTGGTTGATTACATCATGTTAGCTTACTCATTCTTTTTTTCAGTTTGAGAATCTTGTAATTATTTCTTGTTATCTGGGTGACTAGGTACACACCAATACCCTGCTATTATTTGGTAGATGCGATTTCATCGTATGGCAAGCCAAAACCGAGAGCATTGTACCTCAAGTTTTGGATTTTTTTTTATTCCACATTGTTTCAAAGCTAACTAGGTAGCGTGGAATTTTGTCTGAAACATGATCCGACACTAAGAGTTTACCTGAAATCTTATCTATGAATATATTGTAAGAGGCTAGTTGCAACATTTCTTGCTGTCCAGGTGACTATGTGCATACTAGTATCGTGTTATCCTTTTATAGCTGTGGATGCAAAGTATGACGAGCCGAAACCGAGGGAATATGTTCAAAATTTCCCTCTGTTTTTGTTTGTTTCCTATAGCATTGACATTGCAATGAGCTATAAAATAGAGGCTTCTCTCTTGCTTGTTCAGTTACTGTCAAACATTCCACTAGCTAGTTGCATCATTTCTTCTTTTCTTGCTTGTTCAGTTACTTTCAAACATTCCACTAGCTAGTTGCATCATTTCTTCTTTTCTTGTTAGTATATTCATGTCAATGCTCTGCTATCCTTTGTAGATGCGGACTCATGGTTTAACAAGGCAAAATCGAGAGCATATGTTCAAAATTACCCTCTGTTTTTATTTTTATTTCCTATAACTTTGTATCCAAAGTAACTTGGCAGCCAGATATCTTCCTTCTAGAAAATGTTGTGTGTGATACTAACAATTTATCCAAAGTTGCAACTACTGAACCTGAAGCCTTCACTCTGAAATCTCTTACTGGATGCTATATGACAGTTTTAGTCTTTAGCAATTATAGTAAAAACAATGTAGAAATTGATATATCAGAGATTCGGCTTAAGTATTAAGGGATGCTGCGTAACATCATTTTAGCATACCCATTCTTATTTTCGACGAGAATCCTCTAATTATTTCTTGTCAGATCAACATGATACTAATATGCACATAGTCACCCAAACAGCAAGAAATGATGCAGCTAGCCTCCTACAATATATTCCTAGATGAGATTTCAGGTAAACTCTTAGTGTCAGATCAACTTTCCGAGACAAGATTCCAAGTTACCTAGTTGGCTTTGATACAATGTGAAATAAAAATTCAAAATTTGAGGTACAATGCTCTCGTTTTGGATTGCATACTATGAAATCACATCTACAAAAGAATAACATGGTATTGGTGTGCACCTAGTCATCCAGGTAACAAGAAATAATTAGAGGATTCTCGTCGAAAATAAGAATGGGTATGCTAAAATGATGTAATCAACCAAATATGAATGTGTGTGTGTGTGGGGGGGGGTGGGATCTCAATACCACTAATTTTAGAGGTAAACGGGCCAAAACTACTGGGGTTTTGCTATTTTTTTCTTAGGCTGGGGGTTGGCGGCCCCCTTGACCTCAACGTAGCTTCGCCAACGGGGACGATGCTTCTCCATGTAACCCTGGTGCATTGAGATTTGCATCAGACACACTCTGTCTCAGGTCTAACTCCCTAGCTCAGTTGGGCTCAATATTTTTGTTACGATCATGTGGAAATTTATAGCTTTTAGATGCATTTACTCCCTAGCTAGTCAATGACACTAGTATGGATTCATTTGATTTTCCATGCTCTGCTGATTCACATGGAAATTTCTACCTTTTAGATCCCATGTGTGCTTGCTTTTGCTTAATGGTCTTAATGATTTCTCCACTTTGAGATGCTAGGCGTGGGAGGTAGATATAGGTTTGGTCTCAATTTTATCCCCTCTTCACCTGGGCATACTCTCTAGCCATCTACACACATTGAAGTACATTCATGTGCTGTTGCATGTATGTACTTACTTGTTTTGTTTTTACACCTATTTTGACATGGTCAAGTCTCACACATTTTCTTTGAGAAAAGAAAAGGAAATCTAGTCTTTCTAGCTATCCAGTAACTTAGTCCTGATAAAAAAAGTATGCCCTGTTCATTTTTGAACAGACATATTTAATTAATTACTTATATTTACCATGATGGCTTCTTGATCATATTTTAATAATTGTATTGATTATGTATGTGTATAATTCATGAACTTGATTTCTGATGACATTCTGGGACGTTTGAACCTTAGATAACTTGTGTGCTATGTAATTTTGCTGTGCAAAGTGATCATGGTGCATTCCATTCATATGGGGTATGTTTTGTGCATAGTAGTTTAAGTTGTCCTCCTAGGTCCTTTCCTTCCATCTCCTCCGATCATGTGCGATTGATATCTTTTAGGTCGCTTGTGTAAGCTTTTGGATTATTAACATTTCCATCCAATCTGTTCAATTGAAGGCGCTATGGGGCCAAGACCTGGAAATGAGTTTCTTGCTAGAAAAGACATCTTTCACCCCCTAAGAAGCTTTGCAAGGTCCGTGTTATTTTGTGGATGCATCCAGCATCTTGTCGTCTTAACTTAGTTACCGCTGAAGAATCCGGCCGTATAAATTGCTTCACAGGTCCGTTTTCATTGCTAGCACACTCTACTGCACTCAGTTGCTTCACATCCACTTCTGTTGTAGTACACAAAAGAATATGACTGTATAAATTGTGTACTTATGTTGTAGAATTTGCTCCATTTCTAGATGAATCTGTTTGGAAGCATATGAATGAACAATACTTGGTTTTTCTTGGTCCTAGGAACAAATCCAATTTTTTCTGGAAACACCACTTGGGTTTGCTTTTAATAAGTAGACTTCTTGGTTGTTTGTATGGAAGCCTACTAGTTTTGTTTGTGAAATGTGTTCGAGTGGTTGCTAAATCTTGAGCTCGCGGGTATCCTTGCATATTTGGCAGGATGTTTTCTTGTGGCGAAACAACAACCTGGCGCTAGTTGTCGATTTTTTTGTAGTAGTAAAGTCTGTAGAGCGGAAAGTAAGTTTGCATGAATGAAACAATAACGTTTTTCTTTTACTTGTAAAGTCTGATACACTGATCTAAACAATGCACTACGTACATGGTCACCACAATTTTCTTGCAGACATCACATGCATGTTACTACTAGTATATGATGAAGCTATGGACACTTGTCGACAATTTTTTAAAACATTCCTTGGTTGATTCTTGGGCTAGCTGTGTTGTGATGTTGAGGTTTCCATGGACGTCTGGCCATGTCTGTCACCGGTGTTCCGGCTCCCGCGACAGCGGCGCGATTTCTGCTGGTAGGATTCATGTTTACCTTTTGTACGTTGTTTCATTATCTGTGCTTGAAGTCACTTTAATTATTCATTGTAAATATTTACCAGTTGTTGGAAAATTAGGCAATGGTCATGCTGAAATTTGTATTTCCTGAAAAACGAGTCCATGGATGCTATGAGTTTAGCTTTGGTCTGGGTAGGTTAGCAAGTTGTTTCGTTTCAGTTCCAAGAAAAAGAAAAGAAAGAAAAAAGAAACTAGTTTCAATTGATGGATTGATTGATATGCTAGCCCGACCGAAAAGCAAGCTGTTTGCTTTTGCTGTATCTCTTGTTGTAAGAAACGAGGAAGGGGGACAGCTACAAGTTTTTCTTTTGTTGTTTTCTTGAACATAACTCTGGATGAGTCTATACACCAGGTGTATGCAATATGTGGTTGTTCATTGTTGGTTATTGCCTGAAACTCTGGATTTTGTTCTTCATAATAATAGGCCATGACAGCAACCATTAATATGGTTACGTAGGCAGGTTCAAGCCTGGTTTGGTTGCTATGGAAGAAAATCTAGCTTTGGGTGTGTTTAGTTTTTGGTGTATTTTGATTGTAGGTGTAGGGCAGCAACATCAATTGGTGGTGGCAATGATTTGACTAAATATGGATTCAAATGAGTAAAAATTGCATTGGTTTCCTGCAGGGTAATCTTGAACTTAATGGTTCGGTTTATTTTAATTCATTACTATTGCGATCCTATTTGTGATTACATGCTTTAATATATCGAAATGATGATCTTTAGGCGCAGAAGGAGCGGTAGCTGTTCCAGGAGCTATCACGGTGCCTCCCAGGTGGCCCTAGGGGTTGCGATGAAATATGCAGCTCCTAGGTGGGCCTAGATCAACTCCTGTGCATGTTGGAAGAAACACAACTACATGACTTGAAAGACCCTGTAGCAGCATTTAGGTAAGTTTCCAGGTTCATCTCCTTTCCCCTCTTTGACTTGGTAGGATTAACCATGTGTATGACAAGTATATTGTATTTGAGCCGATTATTATGTGTATAATGCTAAGTTCTGCAGAAATATATTTTGTTCTTGGCTGTTTGTATGGAAGCCTCCTAGTTTTATTTGCTAATAAGTATGTTGAATTGTTGCTAAATCTTGTGCTCTGGGATATTCATTGCATGTTTCACAGAATGTTTTCCTCTTGCGAAACAACAACCTGATGCTAGATGTCGATTAAGTTGGAGTGGTAAACTTTGTAGAGTAGAAAGGATGCTGAATGAAACAATAGCGTTTTTCTTGTACTAGTAGAGTCTGTTAATTGCAAGGGTCTAAGCAATAATACTACATACATGGTCACCACAATTTTGTTGCAATATCACGTCCATGTTACTACTGGTATATGATGAAGCTAAGGACACCCGTCCGAAATTTCTGAAAACATTCCTTGGTTGATTCTTGCTCTGTTAATTGCCGTGCATCTATGCATGTGGTGACGATGTGCCCTGTTTCGGCCAGTGGTAGCACGCTGGAGCAGCAGTAGAACTGGTGAAGGGGAGAGGAGGACACCGTGATGCAGCAGCAAGGGAGAAGCATGGCTGACGTGTTGTTATTTGAATGCATTTTCTGGCAACCGATGCAGCGATCATCTTCACCTGTGTGTGATGTACAGGAGGATCCTGCCGAAGCAAGATACCAATGGCATGTTGGTGCTGCCGTTGTGTCCGTTGATTCATGCTGACATCTTCTCCACCAACTGTGGGAAAGATGACTTCAAGGAAGCGAAGCGCAACTGCAAGTGCCTCTGGTGCTGTGGGATATGGACAAGAACAATGCTGGTGTTGAAAGCATATGCTTGTTAGCAGCCTTTGATCTGGACCTTTAGCCATGTATGAGTATTTATGGCAGGTTCCCTCAATTTTCATTGTTGGTTGCGTCCAAGCATGGTTGGTTCAATTCAAGCTGGAATCTTTGGGGCTACTGCTCCTCACTGATGGAATATTTTGGCTATCAAACACGCAGGGGAAGAGCCGAGCCTGAGCCCAGTGCAGTGCATGTAGTCGCCCGACCATCTCACACTGGTAGCTAGGCGTGTGGTTATCATCGGTGCAGTGAAGCCGCTGAACTGTCTAGTTGGTCGGCGCAGTGAAGCGGTCCAACTGTATAGTTGGTCGGCGTAGTCAAGAATACCTATTCCGGAGCATGGCTGCGAGCTATCATATTTGATGGTTTTTGGGTTGTTGTTCCATTGGTTTGCGACCGCTGGACCAAGTGACTAGCTAGGTTATATGTTTCAATTAATTCGTGTTAAGGTGTACTATCTGGTACAAAATTTGAAATATGCATGATGATATCTTGTCTTGGCTGGCATAGGAATGCATGAATTGTATGGATTTATATTGGTATAGAGAGTTTTGAATTATGTTTCATATTAAATATTTCTGTTGGTGGTGCCCCCACAGCTCCACGGGAGATGTGCTTTTTTATATGTGATCTAATAGTCGAAGAACTGTAAAGGCCATGTAAAAAAATTCTTGGAGATTAAACAAACACGGTACGGGTCGATTTTTTATTTGTCTAAGCAAACACCGGCCTGGGTGGGGTCGACCTGGGTGACTAGTTGTGATGGCCTTCGTTCATGTTGGTGGGATGGACGGCGATAACCTATATGCTCAAAGTTCGTTGTAGTCATATAGATATGTATGAGAAGCACGCAGAAAAATATCTCGTCTCCTCGATAAAAGCAAGAAAACGAAAAGAGATACGGAGTATATATTTTCCCTCCCCCGATCCCTTCCCAAACGAAAACCACAGCGGGCACCAACAAACTAATTAATCCGGAGAGAAACTAGGAGAGAATTAAGTATATATATGGATCTCTAGCTGATCTCGTGCTAGTTATTATTGTTAGATGGGGGGCCAAGATTTTAGGATCGTAATAATGAATCACTCCGTCCTTTTTTTTTTCATCCCTAGATTTTAGGGGAGTAATCGAGCGCTCCCCCGATCCCTTCCCCTCCTCATTTAATGACTACGGCATGCAATCGGTTCAGATGCTAGGATTGTGCCACGTCATTGATCCACGACACAGAGAATCAATCTGGACGGTGCATTTGCATCCGAGGAAGAAACAAATTATTGTAAGAGAAGAGAGTCGAAAAACATTGTTCACGCCTAGACGTACCGAAATAATTCATTCAAACCCTTTGTGTTGCCTCCCTCCATCTGTTGGGGCTCTATAAATCCAAGGACACGGTGATGGAGCCGCGGGCGGATAGCGCGACGTGACTTGTGACTTTGGACCTTTGGGCGAGGGCGGGCGTGGCGTGGCGCGGATGATGCAAGGCAAGGTGAGGCGTGTCCGGCCGTCGTCGGCTCCTGGATCTTTGGGCGAGGGCGGACGTGACGTGGCGCGGATGATGCGAGGCAAGGTGAGGCGTGTCCGGTCGTCGTTGGCTCCTGGATCTTTGGGCGAGGGCGAGGCCGGGCGTGATGCGCGGCAAGGTGAGGCGAGTCCCGGCGTCGTCGGCTCCTGGATCTGCGGCCGGTCGTGATCGATCAGCTGGTCTTGTCCCGTCAGGCACGCATGTAAGCATGGGTGCATCATCGATCACCTCCCCCGATCGATCGATCCTGTGTTAGTAGTGTAGATTTGTTTATTCCTGTTGGGTAATATATACGGCAGGTAAGCATGGGTTGCCGTCCGTGCGTTTAATTCTTTCATTTCTCGGAAGACAAGAAGTGAAAAAGAAACGCAGGTACGTACGCGTTGAAGCGATCCATCGGGAGGGGAAAAGAAAAAAAAAACCGGCAACTAACTAGCTATAGGGCATGTACTAGTACAGTACGTGAGGTGGTCTCACATTCGCTCGTGCATGCCTACGTATCCACCAGGGGGATCGAGTGAGCTGCGTGCGTGCGGGTGGATACGCCCAGTACGCGCACGTGAGACGTGACGTGATACACTCCGGTTCCTACAAAAGAACCTCCGAATCGCACCCATAGATGCATGCGCATGCGCAAGACGACTCAACTACTCGATCGTGTACCCACCCACCGCCGCCGACCTGCCTTCAGTCGATTCCTCCGCTTGGAGCTTTTCTGACGCCATCCGTCGCTCCTCGTTGCAGCCTGTTCTGCGTGCCGGCGCCGCTGGCGGACGCGGCGTGCTCCAGCATGCGGTGCGGCAACGGCAGCATGATGCTCGGCGACTTCACGCTCGTCATGACCGGCGCCGGCTGCAGCGTCACGTCCTGCAGCTACGGCGGCTACGCCAACGGCACAATCCTCACCGCGTAATTCACCGTCGCACGTCACCCTAATACATCTCGTTTAACAGTCGGATACAGTTCTGTTTTAACGTACTGCCATCTTTGCATCTTTCAGGTTAACCACGGCGCTCAAGCCTCTGTGCCCAGGTACGTAATTTTCCTGCCATTCTCATCAGTAATCACCCTTTCCCCGTGACTGTAACATAGTACTGTCATGAGAATTTAGCTGATGATCTTCTTCTGGCGCGCTGTGCCGCCGTTCCTGCGTGCAGGCCCGCACCAGTTCCCGCCGCTGATCCCGCCGCCGACGTCGTCCTTCTTCGAGACCTACCTCGGCCCTTCACCGGCGCCAATGTCGTCGAAAGGAGGAATTGATCCGAATAAGATGGCACCAACCGGCGGCCCGGACGCTGTCTCCGGTGCACCAACGACGGGCCGGCACTTCAGCCACGTTGTCGGGGTACTGCTCGCGCTCTGCCGTGTCGCCGATATGTTGTGGTAACTGACTCTGAAGGAAACGGACGGCGCGCTTGTTGGATGATGGAATTTGGTCTTGTCAAGATAAACTTCGAGTGATTCTTTTTGTACAGGAACACCCACCAGTTCTGCTGGGGCTGCGTCGTGTCGTGACGAAATTTTGATGTTGCTCTTAAATCAGTACATTTTCATTTTTGTGTAGCTCAAAATACGAAGTTTTTTAAATTAAAATTCTACGCGTTTATAAGATACTGTGCATAATTAAGAACATATATTTTTTTTTCACATTTTTTTAGAAATTTGTAAATTTGATTTTTTTTAATACATGGATCACTAGAGACCGAGAGTTAGAAATCTCTACTCATAAAATACACACAATCTCTATGGCATGATATGAAGAAAGACTACATGAGAGTGTGAGCTAGGGATTAGGTTACTGGTCTAAGTGTAAAAGTAAAAACATCATACAAGTGTGACACAAATATCGTTGTTTTATCCTTGATAGCAACAACTTTTCATGTTTTCTGTCACTCGGGTATAGAACCCACTATTCTATACAAAACTCTCTCTTGGAGATCTACACATCTGCTGAGCTAGACTAAACACAAATATCAGAGAAACTTGCAGGAATTTAAAAATTTCCGTCTTAGACAACACATATGATATACTATGAAGGTATGGTTGACGATCTGATCGTTACCAACACGGACACGAGAAACGTGTGTTGATGATGATGTCACTGATGTTTGATGAAGAGTTCCACGGGTAAGACTAGCGGTGAAACTGTTGCCGTCTCCTCGTACCTAACCTTTTGGATCTAGCAGAGTAGGGTCTCATGTGTTACCCCTCCGAGAGGTCGCACACATACGTCCGTCAAAGTCATGCAGCGCTTCACCGTTCAGGACTAGGAACCACAGATGCACATTGAGGTGGAGAGATCCCAACACACGAGAGAGAGAGAGATAGGTAAATTAGAGCTAGATCTAATCGGCACATGACACCTCAAAAATCCAATTAGAAGAAGGTCTAATTCAGTTTTAAGCTCTAATTCAACAAGAGAGAGAGAAGGCGCAAAAGCCAAATTGATGGGTTCTCCCTTGACCTCGAGGGGTTGGGGGTATATATAGTGGGGAGAGGAGGCACCCGCCATAGGTGTTAGGTCAGTTTGGGAGGACCCAAACCTGGCTGCGCCAAGCCCCCAAGTCGAATTCGGATTGGATTAGAGATTTCATCCAAATCCCACCAGAAACCTTCCTTTTCTCTTTTTCTCTATATTGAGTTTTTATGTTTATTCCCAAAATCGAACAAGGAAGGCCTAGGGAGTGAAATACGCTTCACCATGTGGCCCTAGGCCCCATGCGTATGTACCCCATTAGCTCGGGTGCAACCCTAGGGGGTGTTCCCCCCTCCGGCACTCCACCTATTAAGGTTTTGTCCACAACTCTTCTGTAACCCTATATACCCCTAAAATAAAATTATTGAATCTACCCAACGATTTTATAAACACTTTCTAACATCCCGGGACATCTCATGCCCACCTGCATATGCTCCAAAAAACGTACAGAATAATTTTCTTTCTCAGAAAAACTCTGGAAAAATTCCGATAGTATTAGAATATGTTTCTATTACTCGAGGACATCCGGTGCCATTTTTATAAATTCTCTCTGATATATATAACATATCCATCACGAGGAAACACCGTTCCAGTGATACTCGCTCTCTCTTCTCCGAACCATCCAAATGTGAACAACTCACTTTGACGCCTTAAGTGTGTGAGCCCTCCGGGTTTGATAACAAGTAGACATGATCAAAAATCTCTTTCACAATCAATAATCAACATCCAGACCGTGGACATCTATATTCAACCCTACAAGTTATACAAAGGAACTCTGCTGAATTTGTTGATTATCAAGTATGTTACCATTACTTCACGATACCAATCAATACCTCGAGGTGAGTTGAATGACATAACCATGATTAAGCTCTTTAATCGCCATGTCACATTATGCTCGAGATCTGGTATGATTCCTTTACTCGTTAGCGTGTTATAGTATCTCATGACTTACATCATGCCTTTGTATGCGCATACTTACACGGTGAAATACATACCTTCGACATTAACCAGTAATAGTCGTTTTGATCACCCAGTTTACGGTGTGATACTTGACTACACCAAAGCAAACTTTTCAGAATGCTAAAACATATCCCGTAGATCCTCACAACTAGGACAAGTTGCAAGGACGTTGCTAAAGACTCCCTCATTAAGGATCACACATGTAATCCCTCTTATATTATCCATGCATCCACTTGTGTCAACCAGCCAGCGCTCCGCCGTATAGGACTCGACGCCAACGGAGAGGGAACAACCTTTCAGCGTAGCTTTGGTGGTAGATCTAATCAACTTGATTAGAGCTATATGATACTAGTGTTATCAACACATGAGAGAGAATTAGAGATTAGAGCTATCTCTAATTTGGAGAGGACACCTCAAAAACCCAATTATAAGATGCTCCAATTCTACTAGAGAGAGAGAGAATAGGCGCAAAGGTCAATTGGTGTGTCTTCTCCCATGGGGATGGTGGGAGTAATATAGTGGGAGGCCAGGGAGACCTGCCATATAGGCTAGGTCGGTTTGGGGGAGGCAGCCAAGGGCTGGCCGCACCCTCCCATTGCCCAACTCGGATTGGACTCCCAGTTGGGAGTCCTTTCCCCTTCTACTTTTTTCTTTCCTTTTATGTCCCTTTAATTTTTGGCCTTTTATTTTCTCATCAAAATCAAACAAGGAATATTTCTGGGGAGGTGTTGCGCCTCATGTGTTTATCTTGGGCCCACATGTCAGGTACCCAATACTTGGTGCTGCCCCCCATCCGACGCGACCCCCTGGTGGCCCCGAGATGTCCCGGGATGTTCGAAATATGTTTCAGTAGATAAACTCTTCCAGAACCATGTCACCCCTATAGATAAAATATTGACCTTATGTACTGAAACATATTTCTAACATACCAGTACATCTCATTTCCTCCATATCTCCCCGAAATAATTCTGCCCTTTCCCAGCATTATTTCTCTCTCGTAGTAACTTCACGGGAACACCTCTCAATGACTCTGGAGTTGTTCCCGTGACACCGAAATGACTCCGACCTTTCTCAAAACCACTTGTACTAGCAATAACACTCTCAATTAAAGGTTGAAATTGTTGGATGTATGCCCAAGAGACAATAAAATACATTAGTTTCATGATTAATGTATTATGTTTTTATGCTATAACTTCTATGGTCACTGAATATGAGATTCAGAGGAAAACCCATACACAAGTGTAGAAACATAAACACACTATTACAACCCTCTGTCATGTCTCACAGACAAACTCGTTAATATTAGATCATTTTAGCATACCCATTCTTATTTTCGACGAGAATCCTCTAATTATTTCTTGTTACCTGGATGACTAGGTGCACACCAATACCATGTTATTCTTTTGTAGATGTGATTTCATAGTATGCAATCCAAAACGAGAGCATTGTACCTCAAATTTTGAATTTTTATTTCACATTGTATCAAAGCCAACTAGGTAACTTGGAATCTTGTCTCGGAAAGTTGATCTGACACTAAGAGTTTACCTGAAATCTCATCTAGGAATATATTGTAGGAGGCTAGCTGCATCATTTCTTGCTGTTTGGGTGACTATGTGCATATTAGTATCATGTTATCCTTTGTTTTTGTTTGTTTCCTATAGCATTGCACATTGCAGTGAGTTATATAATAGAGTCTTCTATCTTGCTTGTTCAATTACTGTGAAATCTTCCACTAGCTAGTTGCATCATTTCTTCTTTTCTTGGTTAATAGATTCATGTCAATACTCTGTTATCCTTTGTAGATGCGGATTCATGGTTTGACAAGGAAAAACCGAGAGCATATGTTCAAAATTACCCTTTGTTTTCGTTTTTTCCTATAACTTTGTATCCAAAGCAACTTGGCAGCCAGATATCTTCCTTTTATAAAATGTTGTGTGTGATACTAACAACTATCCAAAGTTGTATCTACTGAACCTGAAGCCTTCACTCTGGAATCTCTGACAGGATGCTATATGACAGTTTTAATCCTTAACAATTATATTTTTTGTAGAAACAACGTAGCAATTTTATTTATCGGAAATTTGCCGAAGAATTAAGAGATGCTGCGTAGCAGCATGCTATTTCAATTCTAATCACCATGGTTCTACTAGTCATGTGAAAACACTCGGATGGAATTATGAGATTTATTTGTAGTTTGCACAATTTTGTGTTGCTCTTCTCAAAGAGCTTTAAAATTGTGTCTTGGCTCAGGAGCACAGTAGGTGGCGGAGCGGAGGCGTCGGACCAGTGGATGCGCAAGTTCTTGGAGCATGACGAATTCCGTTCCATCACCGACATGGAGTCATCAAGGTTGTGGCCCTGTTATGATTACTTTCATTCGCAAAGAGGTGTCATTGTTATAGATGGTTGGCAGTGGCTACATCACGAGTTGCACTCCACTTGAGTTTAGTTTACGAATTTAATAAGAAAGCTCACAAATTTGGTTGGTTTCAGTCTAGGCAAGTAGCAGGTCTGCCCTTTAATCAATAGTACTATTAACCATAAGATTTCTTGTCATTTTCTTCATCATTTACTCAAGTCTTGTAAAGTAGGCATGCTCATGTTGCTGTCTTATTGCCTAGAGAGATTACCGGCCTTGTGCATCATTCAGACCCTGCTGGTTTGGTGCTACGGTTCTAGACTAGTGTTGTTAGCTGTCCATAAACTATTCCCATAGTTAAAAAAATATCGTATTTGGTAGAGATGATTACAACCACGTGATTATTTACATCACATTACCATCCTCGTTCTTGTTTTTTACTTGAGAAGAATCCTGTAATTCTATGCATTAAGTTGTTAACTCTGTCCAACGCAACATTCAATTAGCTGCGAGTCTGTCAGATCAGCGCTGGTTTCATGATTTTCTTGGCGTAGGACGGGAATGCGTTGCACATGGGGCATGTGTTCATATGGGGGAGCAGTGTGTCAGGTTCATGAGGTACCATCCATGATCAAGAACGCGCCATCTTCAAGCACTTCGAGGCCATGGTTAAGGTTTGCACCGCGTCCTCTCTTACTAGTTACTAGTGTTTCGTTTTGTAGCAGATAGTGTGGCGTACATGTTTAGTTGCTAATTTACCTCTCGTCTCTGTTTCAACTCGTGCAGGGCAAGTGGTCGGCGATCGGGGTCGGCCGCGGCCACGCGGTCGCCATGCGTGCTTGGGTAAGCCACTGCTGACTCTATCAGCAATTATTAGTATACTCTCCTTGCTTTGCAAGTAATTATTGTACTTTGATGTTAACATAGTGACACTCAAACTCGTCGAGTTTAGTACTGCTACAATAGCTTACAAACTATCTTGGGTTGCCATCTGCGTCTGCATGAAGCTGCTGATGTAGTTCTTGCCCATACTTCTAATTAAGCGTCGTCATTCTCCAAGTTACTATTATCTTACAATACTAAGAGTGGTAATCTGCCAGCGATCCAGCGTGGCTGAAAATACTTAAAAATGCTCATCACTCATCAGTAGGTTATCCATGGAGAGTATTTTTTTTAAGCTTAGTATAATGTGTAGCTCCTTTAAGAAATGACGGTTGCAGTCCAGTTAAGGGAATCAAGTTTATAGATTCAACCATTAATTAATGTTCTGTTTTGCCCCACTTTCTGATTATTGTTCACTGTTCACTTGCCCACTTTAATCCTTTGACATCCCGTGTGTTTGTAAAATGAGTATGTCAGAAGTTACATAGTGGAAAATTTTGCATTTGAGATGATTGCAGTTATCTGGTTGATTACATCATGTTAGCTTACTCATTCTTTTTTTCAGTTTGAGAATCTTGTAATTATTTCTTGTTATCTGGGTGACTAGGTACACACCAATACCCTGCTATTATTTGGTAGATGCGATTTCATCGTATGGCAAGCCAAAACCGAGAGCATTGTACCTCAAGTTTTGGATTTTTTTTTATTCCACATTGTTTCAAAGCTAACTAGGTAGCGTGGAATTTTGTCTGAAACATGATCCGACACTAAGAGTTTACCTGAAATCTTATCTATGAATATATTGTAAGAGGCTAGTTGCAACATTTCTTGCTGTCCAGGTGACTATGTGCATACTAGTATCGTGTTATCCTTTTATAGCTGTGGATGCAAAGTATGACGAGCCGAAACCGAGGGAATATGTTCAAAATTTCCCTCTGTTTTTGTTTGTTTCCTATAGCATTGACATTGCAATGAGCTATAAAATAGAGGCTTCTCTCTTGCTTGTTCAGTTACTGTCAAACATTCCACTAGCTAGTTGCATCATTTCTTCTTTTCTTGCTTGTTCAGTTACTTTCAAACATTCCACTAGCTAGTTGCATCATTT
Organism: Alopecurus myosuroides; assembly: GCA_028641055.1. Taxonomy (NCBI): domain Eukaryota; kingdom Viridiplantae; phylum Streptophyta; class Magnoliopsida; order Poales; family Poaceae; genus Alopecurus; species Alopecurus myosuroides. The sequence goes on from CM054063.1 coordinate 242,870,569, forward strand.
CTTCTTTTCTTGTTAGTATATTCATGTCAATGCTCTGCTATCCTTTGTAGATGCGGACTCATGGTTTAACAAGGCAAAATCGAGAGCATATGTTCAAAATTACCCTCTGTTTTTATTTTTATTTCCTATAACTTTGTATCCAAAGTAACTTGGCAGCCAGATATCTTCCTTCTAGAAAATGTTGTGTGTGATACTAACAATTTATCCAAAGTTGCAACTACTGAACCTGAAGCCTTCACTCTGAAATCTCTTACTGGATGCTATATGACAGTTTTAGTCTTTAGCAATTATAGTAAAAACAATGTAGAAATTGATATATCAGAGATTCGGCTTAAGTATTAAGGGATGCTGCGTAACATCATTTTAGCATACCCATTCTTATTTTCGACGAGAATCCTCTAATTATTTCTTGTCAGATCAACATGATACTAATATGCACATAGTCACCCAAACAGCAAGAAATGATGCAGCTAGCCTCCTACAATATATTCCTAGATGAGATTTCAGGTAAACTCTTAGTGTCAGATCAACTTTCCGAGACAAGATTCCAAGTTACCTAGTTGGCTTTGATACAATGTGAAATAAAAATTCAAAATTTGAGGTACAATGCTCTCGTTTTGGATTGCATACTATGAAATCACATCTACAAAAGAATAACATGGTATTGGTGTGCACCTAGTCATCCAGGTAACAAGAAATAATTAGAGGATTCTCGTCGAAAATAAGAATGGGTATGCTAAAATGATGTAATCAACCAAATATGAATGTGTGTGTGTGTGGGGGGGGGGGTGGGATCTCACTACCACTAATTTTAGAGGTAAACGGGCCAAAACTACTGGGGTTTTGCTATTTTTTTCTTAGGCTGGGGGTTGGCGGCCCCCTTGACCTCAACGTAGCTTCGCCAACGGGGACGATGCTTCTCCATGTAACCCTGGTGCATTGAGATTTGCATCAGACACACTCTGTCTCAGGTCTAACTCCCTAGCTCAGTTGGGCTCAATATTTTTGTTACGATCATGTGGAAATTTATAGCTTTTAGATGCATTTACTCCCTAGCTAGTCAATGACACTAGTATGGATTCATTTGATTTTCCATGCTTTGCTCTAATCTGTTGATTCACATGGAAATTTCTACCTTTTAGATCCCATGTGTGCTTGCTTTTGCTTAATGGTCTTAATGATTTCTCCACTTTGAGATGCTAGGCGTGGGAGGTAGATATAGGTTTGGTCTCAATTTTATCCCCTCTTCACCTGGGCATACTCTCTAGCCATCTACACACATTGAAGTACATTCATGCGCTGTTGCATGTATGTACTTACTTGTTTTGTTTTTACACCTATTTTGACATGGTCAAGTCTCACACATTTTCTTTGAGAAAAGAAAAGGAAATCTAGTCTTTCTAGCTATCCAGTAACTTAGTCCTGATAAAAAAATTATGCCCTGTTCATTTTTGAACAGACATATTTAATTAATTACTTATATTTACCATGATGGCTTCTTGATCATATTTTAATAATTGTATTGATTATGTATTTGTATAATTCATGAACTTGATTTCTGATGACATTCTGGGACGTTTGAACCTTAGATAACTTGTGTGCTATGTAATTTTGCTGTGCAAAGTGATCATGGTGCATTCCATTCATATGGGGTATGTTTTGTGCATAGTAGTTTAAGTTGTCCTCCTAGGTCCTTTCCTTCCATCTCCTCCGATCATGTGCGATTGATATCTTTTAGGTCGCTTGTGTAAGCTTTTGGATTATTAACATTTCCATCCAATCTGTTCAATTGAAGGCGCTATGGGCCAAGACCTGGAAATGAGTTTCTTGCTAGAAAAGACATCTTTCACCCCTAAGAAGCTTTGCAAGGTCCGTGTTATTTTGTGGATGCATCCAGCATCTTGTCGTCTTAACTTTGTTACCGCTGAAGAATCCGGCCGTATAAATTGCTTCACAGGTCCGTTTTCATTGCTAGCACACTCTACTGCACTCAGTTGCTTCACATCCACTTCTGTTGTAGTACACAAAAGAATATGGCTGTATAAATTGTGTACTTATGTTGTAGAATTTGCTCCATTTCTAGATGAATCTGTTTGGAAGCATATGAATGAACAATACTTGGTTTTTCTTGGTCCTAGGAACAAATCCAATTTTTTCTGGAAACACCACTTGGGTTTGCTTTTAATAAGTAGACTTCTTGGCTGTTTGTATGGAAGCCTACTAGTTTTGTTTGTGAAATGTGTTCGAGTGGTTGCTAAATCTTGAGCTCGCGGGTATCCTTGCATATTTGGCAGGATGTTTTCTTGTGGCGAAACAACAACCTGGCGCTAGTTGTCGATTTTGTTGTAGTAGTTAAGTCTGTAGAGCGGAAAGTAAGTTTGCATGAATGAAACAATAACGTTTTTCTTTTACTTGTAAAGTCTGATACACTGATCTAAACAATGCACTACGTACATGGTCACCACAATTGTGTTGCAGACATCACATGCATGTTACTACTAGTATATGATGAAGCTATGGACACTTGTCGACAATTTTTTAAAACATTCCTTGGTTGATTCTTGGGCTAGCTGTGTTGTGATGTTGAGGTTTCCATGGACGTCTGGCCATGTCTGTCACCGGTGTTCCGGCTCCCGCGACAGCGGCGCGATTGCTGCTGGTAGGATTCATGTTTACCTTTTGTACGTTGTTTCATTATCTGTGCTTGAAGTCACTTTAATTATTCATTGTAAATATTTACCAGTTGTTGGAAAATTAGGCAATGGTCATGCTGAAATTTGTATTTCCTGAAAAACGAGTCCATGGATGCTATGAGTTTAGCTTTGGTCTGGGTAGGTTAGCAAGTTGTTTCTTTCAGTTCCAAGAAAAAGAAAAGAAAGAAAAAAGAAACTAGTTTCAATTGATGGATTGATTGATATGCTAGCCCGACCGAAAAGCAAGGTGTTTGCTTTTGCTGTATCTCTTGTTGTAAGAAACGAGGAAGGGGGACAGCTACAAGTTTTTCTTTTGTTGTTTTCTTGAACATAACTCTGGATGAGTCTATACACCAGGTGTATGCAATATGTGGTTGTTCATTGTTGGTTATTGCCTGAAACTCTGGATTTTGTTCTTCATAATAATAGGCCATGACAGCAACCATTAATATGGTTACGTAGGCAGGTTCAAGCCTGGTTTGGTTGCGATGGAAGAAAATCTAGCTTTGGGTGTGTTTAGTTTTTGGTGTATTTTGATTGTAGGTGTAGGGCAGCAACATCAATTGGTGGTGGCAATGATTTGACTAAATATGGATTCAAATGAGTAAAAATTGCATTGGTTTCCTACGGGGTAATCTTGAACTTAATGGTTCGGTTTATTTTAATTCATTGCTATTGCGATCCTATTTGTGATTACATGCTTTAATATATCGAAATGATGATCTTTAGGCGCAGAAGGAGCGGTAGCTGTTCCAGGAGCTATCACGGTGCCTCCCAGGTGGCCCTAGGGGTTGCGATGAAATATGCAGCTCCTAGGTGGGCCTAGATCAACTCCTGTGCATGTTGGAAGAAACACAACTACATGACTTGAAAGACCCTGTAGCAGCATTTAGGTAAGTTTCCAGGTTCCTCTCCTTTCCCCTCTTTGACTCGGTAGGATTAACCATGTGTATGACAAGTATATTGTATTTGAGCCGATTATTATGTGTATAATGCTAAGTTCTGCAGAAATATATATTTTGTTCTTGGCTGTTTGTATGGAAGCCTCCTAGTTTTATTTGCTAATAAGTATGTTGAATTGTTGCTAAATCTTGTGCTCTGGGATATTCATTGCATGTTTCACAGAATGTTTTCCTCTTGCGAAACAACAACCTGATGCTAGATGTCGATTAAGTTGGAGTGGTAAACTTTGTAGAGTAGAAAGGATGCTGAATGAAATAATAGCGTTTTTCTTGTACTAGTAGAGTCTGTTAATTGCAAGGGTCTAAGCAATAATACTACATACATGGTCACCACAATTTTGTTGCAATATCACGTCCATGTTACTACTGGTATATGATGAAGCTAAGGACACCCGTCCGAAATTTCTGAAAACATTCCTTGGTTGATTCTTGCTCTGTTAATTGCCGTGCATCTATGCATGTGGTGACGATGTGCCCTGTTTCGGCCAGTGGTAGCACGCTGGAGCAGCAGTAGGACTGGTGAAGGGGAGAGGAGGACACCCTGATGCAGCAGCAAGGGAGAAGCATGGCTGACGTGTTGTTATTTGAATGCATTTTCTGGCAACCGATGCAGCGATCATCTTCACCTGTGTGTGATGTACATGAGGATCCTGCCGAAGCAAGATACCAATGGCATGTTGGTGCTGCCGTTGTGTCCGTTGATTCATGCTGACATCTTCTCCACCAACTGTGGGAAGATGACTTCAAGGAAGCGAAGCGCAACTGCAAGTGCCTCTGGTGCTGTGGGATATGGACAAGAACAATGCTGGTGTTGAAAGCATATGCTTGTTAGCAGCCTTAGATCTGGACCTTTAGCCATGTATGAGTATTTATGGCAGGTTCCCTCAATTTTCATTGTTGGTTGCGTCCAAGCATGGTTGGTTCAATTCAAGCTGGAATCTTTGGGGCTACTGCTCCTCACTGATGGAATCTTTTGGCTATCAAACACGCAGGGGAAGAGCCGAGCCTGAGCCCAGTGCAGTGCATGTAGTCGCCCGACCATCTCACACTGGTAGCTAGGCGCGTGGTTATCATCGGCGCAGTGAAGAATACCTATTCCGAAGCATGGCTGCGAGCTATCATATTTGATGGTTTTTGGGTTGTTGTTCCATTGGTTTGCGACCGCTGGACCAAGTGACTAGCTAGGTTGTATGTTTCAATTAATTCGTGTTAAGGTGTACTATCTGGTACAAAATTTGAAATATGCATGATGATATCTTGTCTTGGCTGGCATAGGAATGCATGAATTGTATGGATTTATATTGGTATAGAGAGTTTTGAATTATGTTTCATATTAAATATTTCTGTTGGTGGTGCCCCCACAGCTCCACGGGAGATGTGCTTTTTTATATGTGATCTAATAGTCGGAGAACTGTAAAGGCCATGTAAAAAAATTCTTGGAGATTAAACAAACACGGTACGGGTCGATTTTTTATTTGTCTAAGCAAACACCGGCCTGGGTGGGGTCGACCTGGGTGACTAGTTGTGATGGCCTTCGTTCATGTTGGTGGGATGGACGGCGATAACCTATGTGCTCAAAGTTCGTTGTAGTCATATAGATATGTATGAGAAGCACGCAGAAAAATATCTCGTCTCCTCGATAAAAGCAAGAAAACGAAAAGAGATACGGAGTATATATTTTCCCTCCCCCGATCCCTTCCCAAACGAAAACCACAGCGGGCACCAACAAACTAATTAATCCGGAGAGAAACTAGGAGAGAATTAAGTATATATATGGATCTCTAGCTGATCTCGTGCTAGTTATTATTGTTAGATGGGGGGCCAAGATTTTAGGATCGTAATAATGAATCACTCCGTCCTTTTTTTTTTCATCCCTAGATTTTAGGGGAGTAATCGAGCGCTCCCCCGATCCCTTCCCCTCCTCATTTAATGACTACGGCATGCAATCGGTTCAGATGCTAGGATTGTGCCACGTCATTGATCCACGACACAGAGAATCAATCTGGACGGTGCATTTGCATCCGAGGAAGAAACAAATTATTGTAAGAGAAGAGAGTCGAAAAACATTGTTCACGCCTAGACGTACCGAAATAATTCATTCAAACCCTTTGTGTTGCCTCCCTCCATCTGTTGGGGCTCTATAAATCCAAGGACACGGTGATGGAGCCGCGGGCGGATAGCGCGACGTGACTTGTGACTTTGGACCTTTGGGCGAGGGCGGGCGTGGCGTGGCGCGGATGATGCAAGGCAAGGTGAGGCGTGTCCGGCCGTCGTCGGCTCCTGGATCTTTGGGCGAGGGCGGGACGTGACGTGGCGCGGATGATGCGAGGCAAGGTGAGGCGTGTCCGGTCGTCGTTGGCTCCTGGATCTTTGGGCGAGGGCGAGGCCGGGCGTGATGCGCGGCAAGGTGAGGCGAGTCCCGGCGTCGTCGGCTCCTGGATCTGCGGCCGGTCGTGATCGATCAGCTGGTCTTGTCCCGTCAGGCACGCAGGTAAGCATTGGTGCATCATCGATCACCTCCCCCGATCGATCGATCCTGTGTTAGTAGTGTAGATTTGTTTATTCCTGTTGGGTAATATATACGGCAGGTAAGCATGGGTTGCCGTCCGTGCGTTTAATTCTTTCATTTCTCGGGAGACAAGAAGTGAAAAAGAAACGCAGGTACGTACGCGTTGAAGCGATCCATCGGGAGGGGAAAAGAAAAAAAAAAGCCGGCAACTAACTAGCTATAGGGCATGTACTAGTACAGTACGTGAGGTGGTCTCACATTCGCTGGTGCATGCCTACGTATCCACCAGGGGGATCGAGTGAGCTGCGTGCGTGCTTGAGGAAACACGAACGCCCAGTACGCGCACGTGAGACGTGACGTGATACACTCCGGTTCCTACAAAAGCACAGCTCGGCCGGTGCCAGCGCATCCACGTACGAAAGCACCTCCGAATCGCACCCATAGATGCATGCGCATGCGCAAGACGACTCAACTACTCGATCGTATACCCACCCACCGCCGCCGACCTGCCTTCAGCCGATTTCCTCCGCTTGGGCTTTTCTGACGCCGTACGTCGCTCCTCGTTGCAGCCTGTTCTGCGTGCCGGCGCCGCTGGCGGACGCGGCGTGCTCCAGCATGCGGTGCGGCAACGGCAGCATGATGCTCGGCAACTTCACGCTCGTCATGACCGGCGCCGGCTGCAGCGTCACGTCCTGCAGCTACGGCGGCTACGCCAACGGCACGATCCTCACCTCGTGATTCACCGCCGCACGTCACCCTAATACATCTCATTTAACAGTCGGATACAGTTCTGTTTTAACGTACTGCCATCTTTGCATCTTTCAGGTTAACCACGGCGCTCAAGCCTCTGTGCCCAGGTACGTAATTTTCCTGCCATTCTCATCAGTAATCACCCTTTCCCCGTGACTGTAACATAGTACTGTCATGAGAATTTAGCTGATGATCTTCTTCTGGCGCGCTGTGCCGCCGTTCCTGCGTGCAGGCCCGCACCAGTTCCCGCCGCTGATCCCGCCGCCGACGTCGTCCTTCTTCGAGACGTACCTCGGCCCTTCACCGGCGCCAATGTCGTCGAAAGGAGGAATTGATCCGAATAAGATGGCACCACAACCTGTCTCCGGTGCACCAACGACGGGCCGGCACTTCGGGTACTGCTCGCGCTCTGCCTTGTCACCAATATGTTGTGGTAACTGACTCTGAAGGAAACGGACGGCGCGATTGTTGGATGATGGAATTTGGTCTTGTCAAGATAAACTTCGAGTGATTCTTTTTGTACAGGAACACCCACCAGTTCTGCTGGGGCTGCGTCGTGTCGTGACGAAATTTTGATGTTGCTCTTAAATCAGTACATTTTCATTTTTGTGTAGCTCAAAATACGAAGTTTTTTAAATTAAAATTCTACGCGTTTATAAGATACTGTGCATAATTAAGAACATATATATTTTTTTCACATTTTTTTAGAAATTTGTAAATTTGATTTTTTTAAATACATGGATCACTAGAGACCGAGAGTTAGAAATCTCTACTCATAAAATACACACAATCTCTATGGCATGATATGAAGAAAGACTACATGAGAGTGTGAGCTAGGGATTAGGTTACTGGTCTAAGTGTAAAAGTAAAAACATCATACAAGTGTGACATAAATATCGTTGTTTTATCCTTGATAGCAACAACTTCACATGTTTTCTGTCACTCGGGTATAGAACCCACTATTCTATACAAAACTCTCTCTTGGAGATCTACACATCTGCTGAGCTAGACTAAGCACAAATATCAGAGAAACTTGCAGGAATTTAAAAATTTCCGTCTTAGACAACACATATGATATACTATGAAGGTATGGTTGACGATCTGATCGTTACCAACACGGACACGAGAAACGTGTGTTGATGATGATGTCACTGATGTTTGATGAAGAGTTCCACGGGTAAGACTAGCGGTGAAACTGTTGCCGTCTCCTCATACCTAACCTTTTGGATCTAGCAGAGTAGGGTCTCATGTGTTACCCCTCCGAGAGGTCGCACACATACGTCCGTCAAAGTCATGCAGCGCTTCACCGTTCAGGACTAGGAACCACAGATGCACATTGAGGTGGAGAGATCCCAACACACGAGAGAGAGAGAGAGATAGATAAATTAGAGCTAGATCTAATCGACACATGACACCTCAAAAATCCAATTAGAAGAAGGTCTAATTCAGTTTTAAGCTCTAATTCAACAAGAGAGAGAGAAGGCGCAAAAGCCAAATTGATGGGTTCTCCCTTGACCTCGAGGGGTTGGGGGTATATATAGTGGGGAGAGGAGGCACCCGCCATAGGTGTTAGGTCAGTTTGGGAGGACCCAAACCTAGCTGCGCCAAGCCCCCAAGTCGAATTCGGATTGGATTAGAGATTTCATCCAAATCCCACCAGAAACCTTCCTTTTCTCTTTTTCTCTATATTGAGTTTTTATGTTTATTCCCAAAATCGAACAAGGAAGGCCTAGGGAGTGAAATACGCTTCACCATGTGGCCCTAGGCCCCATGCGTATGTACCCCATTAGCTCGGGTGCAACCCTAGGGGGTGTTCCCCCCTCCGGCACTCCACCTATTAAGGTTTTGTCCACAACTCTTCTGTAACCCTATATACCCCTAAAATAAAATTATTGAATCTACCCAACGATTTTATAAACACTTTCTAACATCCCGGGACATCTCATGCCCACCTGCATATGCTCCAAAAAACGTACAGAATAATTTTCTTTCTCAGAAAAACTCTGGAATAATTCCGATAGTATTAGAATATGTTTCTATTACTCGAGGACATCCGGTGCCATTTTTATAAATTCTCTCTGATATGTATAACATATCCATCACGCGGAAACACCGTTCCAGTGATACTCGCTCTCTCTTCTCCGAACCATCCAAATGTGAACAACTCACTTTGACGCCTTAAGTGTGTGAGCCCTCCGGGTTTGATAACAAGTAGACATGATCAAAAATCTCTTTCACAATCAATAATCAACATCCAGACCGTGGACATCTATATTCAACCCTACAAGTTATACAAAGGAACTCTGCTGAATTTGTTGATTATCAAGTATGTTACCATTACTTCACGATACCAATCAATACCTCGAGGTGAGTTGAATGACATAACCATGATTAAGCTCTTTAATCACCATGTCACATTATGCTCGAGATCTGGTATGATTCCTTTACTCGTTAGCGTGTTATAGTATCTCATGACTTACATCATGCCTTTGTATGCGCATACTTACACGGTGAAATACATACCTTCGACATTAACCAGTAATAGTCGTTTTGATCACCCAGTTTACGGTGTGATACTTGACTACACCAAAGCAAACTTTTCAGAATGCTAAAACATATCCCGTAGATTCTCACAACTAGGACAAGTTGCAAGGACGTTGCTAAAGACTCCCTCATTAAGGATCACACATGTAATCCCTCTTATATTATCCATGCATCCACTTGTGTCAACCAGCCAGCGCTCCGCCGTATAGGACTCGACGCCAACGGAGAGGGAACAACCTTTCAGCGTAGCTTTGGTGGTAGATCTAATCAACTTGATTAGAGCTATATGATACTAGTGTTATCAACACATGAGAGAGAATTAGAGATTAGAGCTATCTCTAATTTGGAGAGGACACCTCAAAAACCCAATTATAAGATGCTCCAATTCTACTAGAGAGAGAGAGAATAGGCGCAAAGGTCAATTGGTGTGTCTTCTCCCATGGGGATGGTGGGAGTAATATAGTGGGAGGCCAGGGAGACCTGCCATATAGGCTAGGTCGGTTTGGGGGAGGCAGCCAAGGGCTGGCCGCACCCACCCATTGCCCAACTCGGATTGGACTCCCAGTTGGGAGTCCTTTCCCCTTCTACTTTTTTCTTTCCTTTTATGTCCCTTTAATTTTTGGCCTTTTATTTTCTCATCAAAATCAAACAAGGAATATTTCTGGGGAGGTGTTGCGCCTCATGTGTTTATCTTGGGCCCACATGTCAGGTACCCAATACTTGGTGCTGCCCCCCATCCGACGCGACCCCCTGGTGGCCCCGAGATGTACCGGGATGTTCGAAATATGTTTCAGTAGATAAACTCTTCCAGAACTATGTCACCCCTATAGATAAAATATTGACCTTATGTACTGAAACATATTTCTAACATACCAGTACATCTCATTTCCTCCATATCTCCCCGAAATAATTCTGCCCTTTCCCAACATTATTTCTCTCTCGTAGTAACTTCACGGGAACACCTCTCAATGACTCTGGAGTTGTTCCCGTGACACCGAAATGACTCCGACCTTTCTCAAAACCACTTGTACTAGCAATAACACTCTCAATTAAAGGTTGAAATTGTTGGATGTATGCCCAAGAGACAATAAAATACATTAGTTTCATAATTAATGTATTATGTTTTTATGATATAACTTCTATGGTCACTGAATATGAGATTCAGAGGAAAACCCATACACAAGTGTAGAAACATAAACACACTATTACAACCCTCTATCATGTCTCACAGACAAACTCGTTAATATTAGATGACCATGCTTTCCTGGTCATGGACATTTGTTATGTCAATATTAATGGGAGCACAATGTTGCTTCAACATTGTGGCTGGGTAGACCCAAGTAGTTGAGATACTACGAGATTAGTTTTGCCAAATAGTATCATCACATAATGGTCGTTTTGTTTGCTTCCTTAGACCATGAGAATATTCAATGATTTTTACCGTAAGGATCATTTTTGTATAGTCAAGTATCACACCGTAAACTGGGTTTATCAAAAAGGCTAACACTAGATGGTCACAAAAAGTATACATTCATTGTGATAGTTCAAGATTGGGTATTACTCCTGTAGTTATTAGAGAGATACATCCAGGATCCACTCGGTGAAATAGTAGCGGTAAATAAGTCTGCGCAGACAAGGACATGACATTAGTCATGGGGATACTATGTCACCGTAACGAGTAAAAGGAATGATACCGGATATAGGGAATAATGTGATAAGGTGATTAAAGAGTTGAATCATAGTCTTATCATTTATCTCGTCCCGAGGTATTGATTGGTATCGCGAAGTAATAGGAATTTAATTAACAACCAATAGGTTCAGCAGTTTTCTTCGTATAACTTGTAGGAATTAATATGGACGTCCACGGTCCCGATGTCGATTATTGATTGGAAAATCTGTTTTCCAATCATGTCTTCTAGTTATCAAGCCTATAGGGGTCTCACACTTAAGGCTTCAAAATTTGTTGTTTGCATTGGGTTGGTACGGAGGAGAGTAGGGTATCATTCGGGTAATTCCAACGTGATAGAATGAATATACAAGAGAGAGAGGACATGAGATGTAAAGAGATGTTGGAAATATGTTTCTAACATGAATAGGTAATGATCGATGTCATTAAGATATCATAGAAACAAGTCCGGTGTCAATCGGAGTCGTTTCGGGAAAGTTATCTTAAGCGAGAAATAATCTTGGGGTAGGCAGCATGTTATATGAGATATAATGGAGGATCTGAGATGTTCTGAGATGTTGGGAATATGTTTCCGTCATCATTAGATAAGGTCGATGATTTTACCTATAGGTGTCACGGGGTTCCGGAAGAGTTCCAGGGACTTTCCATATATGAGGGCAGTGCAGAGAGGGGGGGGGGGGGCAGTTTTCCTCCTGTGGGCAAACCGAATCTTTAGGGGATGCCAGGTGGGACCCATGGTCACAAAATATGCACTATCTTTCCTTGGGAATTTTCCCTGATTTATTTGAGGAATAAATGAGTGGAAAAGTGGGAAAAAGAAAAAGAAAAAAGGGAGGGGGATTCCAATCCGACTCTCCTATGGGCGTTGGTGCAGCCAGCCTATGGGCTGCCAAACCGACTTACCCCCCAAGGAAAGTCCCTCTTTTGACCCACTATATAATCCTCAGCCCTCCTCTCTTTTAGACACATAATTGAGCCTTTAGGCCTCTCTCTTTCTTTAGAGGAAATAGAGGACTAATTAGAGCACTTCTAATTGAATTAGAGACTTCACTAATAATTATAGGAACTAATTAGATCTTCTAATTAGAACACTTCGAATAATATTAGAATCTCTCTAATAATTAGAATACTAATTAGACCAATCTAATTAGAGCTCTTCTAATTGGATTAGAACCTCCTCTAATTAGATTATAGCTTCCTCTAATAGAATTAGAGCTTCTTCTAATTAGTTTGAGGTGATCCTCTCCCGATTAGACCTAGCTATAATCTCTCTCCTTCTCTCTCCCATGTGTTCGGAACTTCTCCACCTAATTGCAAACATGTGGTTCCTAGTCCTGGATGGTGAAGCATTGTAGGATTTTGACGGACGTATGTGTGCGATCTCACATAGGGGTAACATGTGATACCCTCACTCTGCTGGATCTAGAAGGTGAGATATGGGGAATCGACAACAGTCCCACCGCTAGGCTTAGCCGTCAGACTCTTCATTAGACATCACCGACATCGCCATCGACACCACTTACGCACTTCGTGTCGGTAACGAATCAGATTATCCACACCTTTACCTGCATATTAGATCATGTGTGCTACGTAGGATGGAAGATTTTAAATTCTGCTCCGTACACCAATAGTGGTATCAGAGTGGTCTATGCATAAGTACATGTACGATCTAGAGCACCGGTGTGTGTGTGGGCATTGCATAAATTTGTGCAAGTATATTAGAAAGTTTTCTAATATTAAGATTGTCTATGATTTCTTCCCGGTATGTTATTTAGTTTTGTTTTCAAGAACATATTGAGATTTTTACAAACTTATGGCAATCCTAGAACATTCGAGTTGATCCTGGCATATCTCGTCTAGTTCGAAGAAGTGCTTCGGTAGTTTTGCGTCTTGCTATAGTTTGATTCGAGGACGGCATAATGGAATGGCATGTGGATTGGATCCAGACGGGGTCATGGTTATCAATAAGTTTATATTGAGGCTCTAGACGTTTTCATAATGTATGTGTTTCAATCACCCCGCAATGTCAATCTAGCAACGTGAACAATCATGCCTGATTTTGTTCGTAGGTAGTAAATGTTTTACTATGTAGAACCTACAACCACGTAAAATATGCAAACACAAGCGTTAGATCCGTCTCAGTTTTTTTTGTATAGAATGTGGTGTGATGTGGTATAGTCCATTATTATTCAAGAGTTGTATGAAATGTTATCCGATGTATTTATTTTGACCCATGAGTCAATTTAAAGCATGATGGTTGGAAACCATATGACTGCTATCTTTGGCCTGCTGATGACCCACAAGTGTAGGGGATCGCAACAGTCTTCGAGGGTAAATATAGCCCAATTTATTGAGTCGACACAAGGGGAGCTAAAGAATATTTACAAGCCTTAACAATTGAGTTTTCAATTCAATGGCACCTAAAAAGTATCTTGCCTTACCACATTTGTTAGTAGTAACAGGGATATAGCAGCAGGAGTAGTTCAATAGTAACAGAATTAGGAAAACAATAGTAGCAATCGTAACATCGAATGAAAATGGAATAAGTAGCAGTGCTAAAAACAACATAGGCATAGGTATGGATGTAAGGGTGGCATGAATGAGATGGACTATGTAATAGAGGTAACAAAGGGCAACACAAATATATAAGAGAGTATCCAAGTCAAAAACTATCATAGGCATGTTTCCCTAGAATTGTCGTACGTGATTGCAATAAGAACTTGAACGCCATCTTTTGTCCTACCATCCCATTGTTGTGGGAAAAAAGGAACTAGTGGTAATTAAGGTAATTGTTCTACCAAGCACCAGAGCAAAGAATTAACATACGGTGGAAAAATGTAATCCTCGAACTAGAGTCAATCCCCTCCAATATACCAACCATGTCACCTTGGGGTCTCTGGTTCCAAATAATAATAAGTGTATACAACCAGTAGATATGATCCAAAACAACAATTATATCCATGAAAACATAACATGTTCATATCTGAAATCATGACACTCGGGCCCTAGTGACAAGCATTAAGCACTCCAAGTTGCAACAACGATAATAAACAACACTAGTGGATACCAGGCATCAAGTCCTAACAATCGCGTGATCTATTATATGATAAATCTCATCCAGTCCCTACCATCCCCTATGCTTACACCAGGGAATTACTCACACATCAAAGGGGGAATCATGGAGGGTTGATGGAGAGGTGATGGCGATGACGATGGCGACGATCTCCCTCCAATCCCCGTCCCGGCAGGGTCTCACAACATGAACTTGTGTCTCCCGAGCTAGGGTTTCAGGTCTCGACGGCACTGCGGATAGTTTTTCGGAAAATACTTTAGGGTCTCGGAGTTTTTGGGGACGAATGAGTAATATGGCCAAAAGGGACCCTGGGGGTGGTCCTAGGCCCCCAGGGGCCCACCAGGCGCTGCTAGAGGGGGGCCACGACCATCATCCCCCTAGGGGCCCAGTGCCTCCCTTCTAGTTCCCCTTCTGGCTCCGGGAATTTTCCGGGAGAAATAATTTTTCGTATTTTTCTTGAATTTTCTGAAGAAGTTCAATTTTCTGCAGAGAACCAAACACCAAGGATAGTTCTGCTGAAAACAACGTTAGTCCATGTTAGTTTGATCCAAATCATGCAAATGTGAGGGAAAACAATACGAAAAGTGGTTGGAAAAGTAGATATGTTTGTGACGTATCAACTCCCCCAAGCTTAGCTTATTGCTTGTCCTCAAGCAATTCAGTTGACAAACTGGACGCGATAAAGAAAACTTTCACAAACACTTTTCAATTCACATAACTGAAAACTTTGACAAACTGCACATAAGACTACTCCATGATCAGTATTTAACAAGTACATCATAATTTCTATAAGGATAATAAAGCTTACGGACTCATTCTAGCTCATGAAAACTGAACAAATAGCCAAGAGTTAACAATATGAAATTATAACATCAACTAGGTTGCAATGATCATAATAATGCATAGTAAGATGGTATCCTGCTTTCCCTTAATTGTGTAGCAAAACATAAATGCCAGGGTACCTCCGAAGCTCAAGTGGTGACTAGATATAATAATTTCAAGAGAAACAATATTGTAAACATGCAATAGACAGTAATATTTTGGAACAATGCACATTATACTCAGAATGATAATCATGCTCTCCTAACCGGTGCATAAAGTAATAAGATGGATACTCAACGGAAAATTAAAAGAAGAACCCTTCGCAGACGGAAGCAGGGTGTCGCACCCGGACTTCTAGAGGATACTCACAGTCCGCTAAACAGTAGAACAAATGGCTTACGGGGCATACCGGCACCCGCATCTCAATATGAGCAGGCCAACACGTAAACGTGTGACAACCATTCTCTACTATCCATCGTCTGCGTAAACCATCCCATAAAAATCAGGACACTTCCGTTGACGTACTTCATAACATACACACATGGTACGTCAACGGCATTAGAACAACTGATATCACAACATATCTCTAAGACACAAAAGATTGAAATAAGTTGCAAATAGCTCTCATTAGAGCAGAGATAGCAAATACAATCATCCATAGGACACATGTCCCAACATATCATCATTACAACACAGCGGAAGCATCCAAAATGTCTGAGTACAGACAAGATCCAGATAGGCCTAAGAGGCCGGAAACGAAAAGACGGAGCCCATCCACGAAGTCTCGGATCCTGCCCGGGGTCCGCTATCTACTCGTCAGCAGCCTCGTCATACTCCACGTAGTAGCCACCATGGGGATCCTCGGAAACGTAGTCTGCGGAAACCACAGCCCCAAAGGGGTCAGTACATAAACGTACTGGCAAGCAAGACTCACAATTCACCAAAGTGTACCCAAAAACATCAAGCACAGATGCTTTGGGTCCAACGGAAGAAAGGGTGATACAAAAGATGCGACAGCTGGCTGCTCTAACCAACTACAGAAACATGCTATAAATTCCGGCTAACAGAGAGGGGATAAGATAGCGTATCGTAACCCACTACCAACTAACTCCAAACAAACCCATCCTGGATCTCGCCCCTTATCCAAAGAAGCAATCCGAGGATAACTCACACAGTTGGATTAATGATGGTTCAGATTGTTGTGTCAATAAGCCTATTACTAGTCAGATTGTTAATCATTAGGTGTAAGTTGTTCTGAGTACTTGTTATCCAGTACTTTCACCAAGTCATCCATAACCGCGGAAAACACGGCTTCTCGAGAAGATTTATCCCTGCAGGGGTGCACCAATTTGGCCGTACACGTAAGAATAACCCGCCAGATGGAATGCCTCCCACCAAGCGGGGCACTCAACACAACTCAACTCTTCTTCGCATCAAGCTCAAAGAACCACATGCTGTGCGTGCGCGGCTAATCGAGCCCCACGAAGAAAAGGGGACCCTCATAGCACTCTAAGACCACGCCGCCCTAAATGCCGACTACAAAAGTTCCACCCTGGCGCCAAGGGTTCGCACCTGCACATGCATGCATCAAATGGAAAACCCGAACTAAGTGTGGTGATTTGGACGAGATGCGAATCGAATCAAATTGAGGGGGGCGCCCATACACGCTTCCCACATGCGGTTAGTGCGCTCATCATGGATCAGTAGACAAGACCCTTTTCCTAATTAGGGTCGACACTAGCAGGCCTCAAAACCACGCCGGGCCTCCTGCCGGTGCCTTATCAGCTAATTATTATTACCTCAAAATTAACAGGTTGTTGTTTAACATCGAGCCCCAGAACATAATAAAAATATGGTAATAGAAAGTAACGGACAACAGACTCGAGCAAAAACAACCCTAAGCATGCTAGTAAGACACGGGCAACAAGCAATGGGGTTATAGGTGTGGAGGTGAGGCTATATCAGGGTTAAAGGATAACATGTGATAGGATCGAACAGAAGCAACGATTCATAGGGCTAGCAGAATAGACAACGGAAAGTATCGGTATCCAATGTTGAAAGGAACACAATGGTTCATGTGAGTGAATACTTGCCAGCAAACTTAGCAGCCTGGTACTGAGCTAGATGCTCAGAAGGGGTGTCGTAAGTATCGTCGGTCTCAACGTCGTCGTCCATTCGAGAAGAAGCAAACAAACAACGCAGAGAGACAAACAATCAATAACATGGCATAGTGCACATCATGGGATGATGCATGACCATTTAATTGATGCATAAAAATAAACTAGTTGACATGGTAACATAACATGATTAAATGGACCCACATGCAATTTGAGTTGCATACGAAAGCCCATGAATTAAGGTGGAAATAATTGTTCTACAACTAAACATCATGTGTAAGTGAATTAGCATGATGCATGGATGAGGAAAACATAAAAATAACAACAATAGAAACAATTTGAAATAAGGTTTACCAAGTTTAGGATTTTAGTTATTAAGTTATGGAATTTTGGTTCCTTAAAGGTGTTACACAAGCATTTGTTGTTTTCAACAATTCTAATTGTTCAAAATAGATAAAAAAATTCATATTTGGAAAGAACACCAAATTTTAGGTGGATTACATGTTTCAATTGTTGAAAAAGGATTTAAGATGAAGTAATTATGAATTAAACAAGATTTAATTGGATTTAAAACAAGTATTAATATTATTTGAATTTTATTTGTTCAAAGCATTAAATAAAATTCATATTTGATAAGATTATAATTTTCTGGTTTGAAAACATATTTTATATGTTCAAAAAAGAAATTAATTTGACCAAGTTATGAATTTAACAATTTTAAATGATTTAAACAAGGTTTAAATTATTTAAGCAATTTTAATTATTCAAAACATGAAACAAAGTTTATATTTGGAAAGGTGATTTCATTTTGCATGGAAAACATATTTTATTTGTTGAAAATGGATTTAAAATGAGCAAGTTATTATTTTGGCAATTTTAAATGCATTAATCAAGAAACAATTGTTTTCAGCAATTTAAATTATTTAAAACAGCAAACAAAGTAGATATTTGGAAAGTACATGAAAAATTGAATGGAAAACATATTTGGTTTGTTGAATTTGGAATTTTTATGCCCAAGTTATGAATTTTGCAAAATTAAGTGAATTAAACAAGAATTCAAATATTTCACCAATTTAAAATATTCAAAACAGTAAACAAAATTTATATTTGGGTAGAGAATTTGATTTGGTATTGAAAACTTATTTAAAATGTTGAATTTGGAGTTGGGATGATTTAGTTATGCATTTTTAGAATTTTGGTATTAATCTGCCATTTTATTTATTAGCTAGGGACTTAGGAAAAAAATTAACAGGGATCTAGGAAGAAATCTACAAGGACCTGGTTGTGATTAGGACTTTGTGCTGGGACTGGAAAAATAGAAATGAAAAAGAGGGGGTTTAATCCTGGGGGTGGGATTCGAACCCACCACCCCCTGGGTGCGCAAGTGTGCTGTAACCACTGCGGTGTGTGCGGCTTTGTTGACAGGTAAGGCAGCGGGGGGGGGCTTAAGGTGTTGCTCGCGGCCTGTACTGACGAAACTGAACTGAACGTTCACGGAACAGATCGACAAGGGATGGTCGCCGGCGATGATTCGCTGTGCTGCTGCGCTCGCGTGGGTTGCGCGCGGTGTGCTCTGGGTGCTGCGGACTCGTGCACGTGACAGAGAGTGGTGATGCAGCGAGAGGGAGGAGGGGAGGGAGTAGCGAGGCGCTCACCGAGGGGAAGGGGAGCAGACGACGGTGCAGAGGTGGTCGCCGGCGAAAACTGCACGGCGGCGGCGACTCGGAGGTGCTCGTGCCTGGCTGCGGTGTCGAGGTGGACGAGGAGGGCATGGGGAATCCATTCCCGCGGCTGGCCATCGAGGAGGGGAGCCCTAACGGCGGCGATCACCGGAAGGGGAGGAGGTGGTGGCTCGGGTTCAGAGATACAGAGGGAGGAGCAACAGGGACAGGGAGAGGAGGTGGAAGAAGGAGGGAATGGAGGTGGGGGAGAGGGAAGAGAGGAGGAGGGTAGGGTTAGGGGGGCTAGGGCATCGAGCTAGGTCTTAAGGAGGGGGAGGAGGTGGTGATGGCCGTTGCTCCCTTTCTCTGTCGACGTGGGAGGCTTGGATGTTGAGCCGTACAGAGGAGGAAGACAGAGGGGGGGTACGCAGGCCTGGGAGATGGTGGGCTGGGCCTGCTGGCCTGCCCCTCTCTCCCTTGCTGTTTTTTTTTCTTTCTGTTGTTTTTTTTTCTTTTTTTTTGCTGAAAAAGGAAAAAGGACAAAAGGAATGGTTTTAGGATTTAGGGAATTTTTGGAAAATTTGTATTGAACATTTATTGTAACAACAACCTAAGCACAAACTTTGGTTTTCCAAAATAATTCAAATTTGTTGCTGTTTGCAATTTGTTTGAGATTTGAATGAAATTAATATTAATTGAATAATTGTAATTAAGCAATTAAAAGATTTTAAATTCAAGGTTATTTGAAACAAGTAATTGATTGGTTTTGTAAGTTTCATAATTTCAAAAATGGTTGCTGTTTGGAAAATGCAATTGAATTTTGAAAGGGATTTGAATTAAGTGAATTTGCTATTAAATGAATTATTGAAACTTAAAAAATTTGATGGTTTGAAATTTATAGTTTAATGGAAACAATTAATTGGTTTGATTTGAATAACTCATTTTGGAAATTGTAACATCACAAGTATGAAACAAAAGGTTTGAAATTTGATTTGAAATTCAAATAGAAAACAAGGGAAAACAAAAGGGAAACAAAGGAAAACAAATGAAAACAGAGGAAAACAAATGGAAAACAAAGCAAAACAAATGCAATGAACATGATGTCATGATGCAAAACATAAAATAACAGAGAGCAAACATTCTAATGGCTATTTTTCATACTTGGGATGTTACAAAACGCCCCCCCTTGAAGGAATCGCGCCCCGAGATTCCTACTGAGAAAAGAAAAGGTCCGGATACTTCTTGCGAAGATACTCTTGAGCCGTGTCACGTGAAACACATCGTGCACCTTGGATAGTTTTTCTGGAATTTCAAGACGATAGGCATTCCTGGCAACTCTTCTGGAAAGACGTCAGGGAATTCGCAAACCACCGGAACATTTTCAAGTAAAGGGAGAGGTTTTGCATCGAGGGTGTATAGCTGAATAGAACTTGATTCCTTTGGAGAATAGACTATCTGGCCAGAAGGGTGGAACAGCGCTATTGATTAGACGCCGGTAGCAGAACTGAATTGGGAAGCAACAACAAGGTTTCAACGGACGAAAAGGATGTTGAGAAGAACAGGATATTAAAGCAACATCGGGAAACACGAGAACAAAACACTCCTGAGGTACTACGGAAAAACCCATCCGGACTTCTAAAGGATAAATATCTACTGCTTAAGGAATAGAGGATCTGCTTCCGGGGCTTACACGCCTCCGTTCTCAATCGTGAGTAGGCAACATGATAAATCATGTCACAACCACCTCCATTCCTATGGTCTAGTAGATATAACTATCCTAGAGAAACCAGGATTCGTGAAATCCTAATTTGAAAGTTTAGATGAGAAGAGAAAACAACGTTGCACTTCCTTACCAGAAAAGGGAGGGTGGGTGGGGAAAGAAGAAAAAGAACAGAATTCCTACTCTCACGTTTCATTTTTCCTATATAGCTACAAAATAGTTTCTAGACTCAACTGCGACCAGTAAAAAGGGATCCTACAGGCAGACAGGCTCTGATACCATTTGTCGCACCCGGACTTCTAGAGGATACTCACAGTCCGCTAAACAGTAGAACAAATGGCTTACGGGGCATACCGGCACCCGCATCTCAATATGAGCAGGCCAACACGTAAACGTGTGACAACCATTCTCTACTATCCATCGTCTGCGTAAACCATCCCATAGAAATCAGGACACTTCCGTTGACGTACTTCATAACATACACACATGGTACGTCAACGGCATTAGAACAACTGATATCACAACATATCTCTAAGACACAAAAGATTGAAATAAGTTGCAAATAGCTCTCATTAGAGCAGAGATAGCAAATACAATCATCCAGAGGACATATGTCCCAACATATCATCATTACAACACAGCGGAAGCATCCAAAATGTCTGAGTACAGACAAGATCCAGATAGGCCTAAGAGGCCGGAAACGAAAAGACGGAGGCCATCCACGAAGCCTCGGATCCTGCCCGGGGTCCGCTATCTACTCGTCAGCAGCCTCGTCATACTCCACGTAGTAGCCACCATGGGGATCCTCGGAAACGTAGTCTGCGGAAACCACAACCCCAAAGGGGTCAGTACATAAACGTACTGGCAAGCAAGACTCACAATTCACCAAAGTGTACCCAACAACATCAAGCACAGATGCTTTGGCTCCAACGGAAGAAACGGTGATACAAAAGATGCGACAGCTGGCTGCTCTAACCAACTACAGAAACATGCTATAAATTCCGGCTAACAGAGAGGGGATAAGATAGCGTATCGTAACCCACTACCAACTAACTCCAAACAAACCCATCCTGGATCTCGCCCCTTATCCAAAGAAGCAATCCGAGGATAACTCACACAGTTGGATTAATGATGGTTCAGATTGTTGTGTCAATAAGCCTATTACTAGTCAGATTGTTAATCGTTAGGTGTAAGTTGTTCTGAGTACTTGTTAGCAAGTACTTTCACCAAGTCATCCATAACCGCGGAAAACACGGCTTCTCGAGAAGATTTATCCCTGCAGGGGTGCACCAATTTGGCCGTACACGTAAGAATAACCCGCCAGATGGAATGCCTCCCACCAAGCGGGGCACTCAACACAACTCAACTCTTCTTCGCATCAAGCCCAAAGAACCACATGTTGTGCGTGCGCGGCTAATCGAGCCCCACGAAGAAAAGGGGACCCTCATAGCACTCTAAGACCACGCCGCCCTAAATGCCGACTACAAAAGTTCCACCCTGGCGCCAAGGGTTCGCACCTGCACATGCATGCATCAAATGGAAAACCCGAACTAAGTGTGGCGATTTGGACGAGATGCGAATCGAATCAAATTGAGGGGGGCGCCCATACACGCTTCCCACATGCGGTTAGTGCGCTCATCATGGATCAGTAGACAAGACCCTTTTCCTAATTAGGGTCGACACTAGCAGGACTCAAAACCACGCCGGGCCTCCTGCCGGTGCCTTATCAGCAAATTATTATTACCTCAAAATTAACAGGTTGTTGTTTAACATCGAGCCCCAGAACATAATAAAAATATGGTAATAGAAAGTAACGGACAACAGACTCGAGCAAAAACAACCCTAAGCATGCTAGTAAGACACGGGCAACAAGCAATGGGGTTATAGGTGTGGAGGTGAGGCTATATCAGGGTTAAAGGATAACATGTGATAGGATCGAACAGAAGCAACGATTCATAGGGCTAGCAGAATAGACAACGGAAATTATCGGTATCCAATGTTGAAAGTAACACAATGGTTCATGTGAGTGAATACTTGCTTGCAAACTTAGCAGCCTGGTACTGAGCTAGATCCTCAGAAGGGGTGTCGTAAGTATCGTTGGTCTCAACGTCGTCGTCCATTCGAGAAGAAGCAAACAAACAACGTAGAGAGACAAACAATCAATAACATGGCATAGTGCACAATCATGGTATGATGCATGACCATTTAATTGATGCATAAAAATAAACTAGTTGACATGGTAACATAACATGATTAAATGGACCCACATGCAATTTGAGTTGCATATGAAAGCCCATGAATTAAGGTGGAAATAATTGTTCTACAACTAAACATCATGTGTAAGTGAATTAGCATGATGCATGGATGAGGAAAACAGAAAAATAACAACAATAGAAACAATTTGAAATAAGGTTTACCAAGTTTAGGATTTTAGTTATTAAGTTATGGAATTTTGGTTCCTTAAAGGTGTTACACAAGCATTTGTTGTTTTCAACAATTCTAATTGTTCAAAATAGATAAAAAAAATCATATTTGGAAAGAACACCAAATTTTAGGTGGATTACATGTTTCAATTGTTGAAAAAGGATTTAAGATGAAGTAATTATGAATTAAACAAGTTTAAACAAGATTTAATTGGATTTAAAACAAGTATTAATATTATTTGAATTTTATTTGTTCAAAGCATTAAATAAAATTCATATTTGATAACATTATAATTTTCTGGTTTGAAAACATATTTTATATGTTCAAAAAAGAAATTAATTTGACCAAGTTATGAATTTAACAATTTTAAATGATTTAAACAAGGTTTAAATTATTTAAGCAATTTTAATTATTCAAAACATGAAACAAAGTTTATATTTGGAAAGGTGATTTCATTTTGCATGGAAAACATATTTTATTTGTTGAAAATGGATTTAAAATGAGAAAGTTATTATTTTGGCAATTTTAAATGCATTAACCAAGAAACAGTTGTTTTCAGCAATTTAAATTATTTAAAACAGCAAACAAAGTTTATATTTGGAAAGTACATGAAAAATTGAATGGAAAACATATTTGTTTTGTTGAATTTGGAATTTTTATGCCCAAGTTATGAATTTTGCAAAATTAAGTGAATTAAACAAGAATTCAAATATTTCACCAATTTAAAATATTCAAAACAGTAAACAAAATTTATATTTGGGTAGAGAATTTGATTTGGTATTGAAAACATATTTAAAATGTTAAATTTGGAGTTGGGATGATTTAGTTATGCATTTTTAGAATTTTGGTATTAATCTGCCATTTTATTTATTAGCTAGGGACTTAGGAAAACAATTAACAAGGATCTAGGAAGAAATCTACAAGGACCTGGTTGTGATTAGGACTTTGTGCTGGGACTGGAAAAATAGAAATGAAAAAGAGGGGGTTTAATCCCGGGGGTGGGATTCGAACCCACCACCCCCTGGGTGCGCAAGTGTGCTGTAACCACTGCGGTGTGTGCGGCTTTGTTGACAGGTAAGGCAGCGGGGGGGCTTAAGGTGTTGCTCGCGGCCTGTACTGACGAAACTGAACTGAACGTTCACGGAACAGATCGACAAGGGATGGTCTCCGGCGATGATTCGCTGTGCTGCTGCGCTCGCGTGGGTTGCGCGCGGTGTGCTGTGGGTGCTACGGACTCGTGCACGTGACAGAGAGTGGTGATGCAGCGAGAGGGAGGAGGGGAGGGAGTAGCGAGGCGCTCACCGAGGGGAAGGGGAGCAGACGACGGTGCAGAGGTGGTCGCCCGCGAAAACTGCACGGCGGCGGCGACTCGGACGTGCTCGTGCCTGGCTGCGGTGTCGAGGTGGACGAGGAGGGCATGGGGAATCCATTCCCGCGGCTGGCCATCGAGGAGGGGAGCCCTAACGGCGGCGATCACCGGAAGTGGAGGAGGTGGTGGCTCGGGTTCAGAGATACAGAGGGAGGAGCAACAGGGCCAGGGAGAGGAGGTGGAAGAAGGAGGGAATGGAGGCGGGGGAGAGGGAAGAGAGGAGGAGGGTAGGGTTAGAGGGGCTAGGGCATCGAGCTAGGTCTTAAGGAGGGGGAGGAGGTGGTGATGGCCGTTGCTCCCTTTCTCTGTCGACGTGGGAGGCTTGTATGTTGAGCCGTACAGAGGAGGAAGACAGGGGGGTACACAGGCCTGGGAGATGGTGGGCTAGGCCTGCTGGCCTGCCCTTGTCTCCCTTGCTGTTTTTTTTTCTTTCTGCTGTTTTTTTTTTGCTGAAAAAGGAAAAAGGACAAAAGGAATGGTTTTAGGATTTAGGGAATTTTTGGAAAATTTGTATTGAACATTTATTGTAACAGCAACCTAAGCACAAACTTTGGTTTTCCAAAATAATTCAAATTTGTTGCTGTTTGCAATTTGTTTGAGATTTGAATGAAATTAATATTAATTGAATAATTGTAATTAAGCAATTAAAAGATTTTAAATTCAAGGTTATTTGAAACAAGTAATTGATTGGTTTTGTAAGTTTCATAATTTCAAAAATGGTTGCTGTTTGGAAAATGCAATTGAATTTTGAAAGGGATTTGAATTAAGTGAATTTGCTATTAAATGAATTATTGAAACTTAAACAATTTGATGGTTTGAAATTTATAGTTTAATGGAAACAATTAATTGGTTTGATTTGAATAACTCATTTTGGAAATTGTAACATCACAAGTATGAAACAAAAGGTTTGAAATTTGATTTGAAATTCAAATAGAAAACAAGGGAAAACAAAAGGGAAACAAAGGAAAACAAATGAAAACAGAGGAAAACAAATGGAAAACAAAGCAAAACAAATGCAATGAACATGATGTCATGATGCAAAACATAAAATAACATAGAGCAAACATTATAATGGCTATTTTTCATACTTGGGATGTTACACAGGGATTACTCATGTGCTAGAGCTTTTTATTTTATAAACAGAGGTATTGAAAATAATTTTGAGAGAGGTGTATGTCTATGTCAACAAATGGTAATGAAAAATTATCATAACCCATGTCAAGAAAAGTGTCTAGACTTTTGAGAGCGATTTCCATTGTTTATTATTTTGGCACCCCCCCCCCGCACCTTTCTTTCACAAACCAGGGCTATCCGCGCTCACGGGTACCCACCAGCTTTCATCAAACCATGGGGAGGTGCCTTTTATTTATATTAATTGGCACCAGATCTCTTGTAAATTTAGATGAGCACATAGTCCATACTCATCGGGTGAAATAAGAGAGAAGAACTTTGCTTGACATAAGATATGATAAACTTTAAACAACTTCCGCATGAGCTAAAACAAGAACACAAAACGGGTTAATCATTTTAAGGTTTTAAATGTAGCACGAGCAATTTACTTGGAGTGACGGTTAAATACCACATATAGGTAGATATGGTGGACACATTTGGCAAACTTTGTTTTTTTGGGAGTTTGGATGCACAAGTATACCTCAAACTTAGTACAGTTGTAGCATAGCAAAAGACTGGGATCGACCAACTAGGAGAGCAACAACGGTCATAATCATGCATTGCGACAAAACAATATTGAATAATGCATGGATGTAATATTTTAACCCTGAAAATTAAAAGATCGCCGAGGATTAAATTGAGCACTCCTAATCATTTGAGACTAATCATAAGCACGAACCACTAAATAAATATTATACATACAACTATCTATCAATACAAGCTAATATAGGATCATGCGAATAAACATATGTACAAAAATGAAGAGAAAAGAGTTCATACCAGCTTTCTAATCCCCTCGACTTCATCGTATATCATCATTACTGTTTTGCCACTTGCACAACGTGATGATAATAATAATAAAGCGCAGGCGCCACCGTGGACAAGAGCTAAACTCTGCAAACAACTATACAATAACAAGAAGAAGAGAAAATATTTTTGTTGTTTTCCAAAAGTGAAAAGAGAGAAAATAGGAAATCTTTTTGTTGTTTTCGAGTTTTAAAGGACGAAAAACAAAGAGGAAAGAAAACACAAAAGGAAAAGAACAAGGGAAAACCGAGAAATAAGAAAACAAGAGGAAGAAAAAGATGCGGACAAAAGAAAACCAAACGAAAGGAACAACTAAAATGTTTTTGGTGTTTTCTTAATAGGCAAAAGAAGTGATAAAAACGAGGAAACAACAAGTTGCAAATCTTTTTGGGTTTTTCAATAAGAAACAAAAGAAAACAAAAAGAGAGAGAAAACAAATTAAAAGCGAAAGGAGCGAAAGCACGAAGAAGAAAACAACTAAAAATGAAAACTAAAGAAGGAACAAATACTAGCAGGTCTAAAAGAATATACAAAGTATCGAGTAGTACGGCAACATGAATAATGAAGGAATTATGAAGCAAGTGTGAGCGTGTACGTACTCCCCCAAGCTTAGGCTTTTGGCCTATGGATAATGTTGGTCCCATGGGTTCCATCCTGCTGATGGATATTGCTGCTGCATGTACTCGTACTGCTGGTGAGGTGTGAGATGCATATCCCACGTCACGTGCTATAGGGAGAGTCCGTCCATGGGAGGTGGCTGAGATGATGATCCTCCCTCATGATAAAATGAGGATGGATCCTCCATGTACGCAAAAGAGGATTGCCTCGGGGGCTCCTCCTCATGCGCCTCCTCCTGAGCATCTGGGTCCACTCCGAATGTCAGCCTGAGGTAATCGTCGAAGATATCCTCAGAGATGTACCATCCGTACCTGGAAACATTAAACAAACAAGGCGCATGCTTACTAACATAGCGGGATTGAACGTCACCCGCCTCAAATAAAAGTATATACTTAAAGTCACCATAAGTGCTCCTGGTGGCATAGCTTAGAATACAGATTATGGATATCAGTGAAGTTCGTTATCCTCCCAATATGTCCAACATTGGGTACGTCGATAGCTCTACAAAAATTATCAAGAGACATTGTCCTCTTTCTATCATAGAGAGAGAACTCCATATGCAGGTTAACACAATCAAATAATTTGAATGTTTGCAGAAATATGAATATTAGTTTCCAGTATTGGGGCACTTCATCTCTCATGAAGTTTAGCAAACCCGCATTCGAAATAAGTTCATAGAAAGCATTATAGATACCCATATTCGCCAAGAGCTGATTGCAAGGAGACGCGGAAGCTTGCACATCCTTCATTCCATGAAAGTTTAGCACACTAAGATCAACAATTTCCTCGTTGAGAGAGGGCCTCATAGTTGATTTCCTTCTGGAGGACCTGGTATCCCTTGAGTAGTAAGGAGCAATCTTCCCTCCAAACCATCCTCCAATGTTCTTCATACTCCTATTCTGAAATTTTTAGCAAGTCTAATAAAATTGAAATACAAGAAGAAATATCATAGGAGACCACTATAGCAACCTTAGTGGAACTAATACATGCATACAAACAATTTAAATCAACCCAAAACAAACATGCTAGATCAAAGAACCAGTCACCTAGTGCAGCAAAATACGCAAGATATACAACACCAATCAAAATTATACGAGTATAGGAGGAGGAATCACATACCGAAGAGAAAATGTATCACATTTCAACACAAATGAGTGGCTAAATAAATCGATCGAAGATATCCTAGGAAGAACAACACGAGCTCGAAATTTGTATGGAGCAATGAAGTTTTTAGGAGAGATAAAGAGTGGAGGAGCATGCACTTAAGTGGTGTGGCCCTAGGCCCCCCGGGGGCCTCCTAGGCACGGCCTATGGGGTGCCATCCTGGGTGGATGGTGGGTCCACCTAGGTTGCCCTAGGTGCCATACTGCCCCTTATTTTGCATAAAAATTTAATATAAATTTTCTGGAATTTTTCGTGAAACTTTATTTTTGAGCAATTCCAAAATTTCAATGAATGATTATAACGCGAAAAAATGTTTGCAAAATGATGGAAAACAAAAACCAAATTAATTCTACATGAGTTCTAAGACATGCTACTATGCAAATAACAAGTGCAAACATGAGGAAACAAGGTGAAAACAAAGGAAAACAAAATGGGTGAGGTGGAAAACAAGTGGGAACAGAGGAAAAAAAGTAGAAGAGGTGGAAAACAAGCATGAAACAAGAGAAAACAAAGGGGGGGGGACAGGAGGCAACAGAGGAAAAAAATGGAAAACAAGGTGAAAACAAGTGAAACCAATTTTATATGAAATAGAACTTTGCACTTCACTAAAAAAATTATGTTACCTCATTTTTGATAGACATCGTCCCAATCATAATAGTTTTATACTATTCTTGTGGCACTGGAATGGGTAATAGAATTCTCTAGTCTTGATGGTCTCAATATTTTCAATTGAGTTTAGACCATATTTCTTATCAATCTTCTTTGGAAAATAAAAAGTGTGCTATTTATCATTGACACTGAAGGTGACCTTCCCTTTATTACAATCAATAACAGCCCCTGCAATATTAAGAAAAGGTCTCCCAAGAATAATAGACGTATTTTCATCCTCAGGCATTTCCAACACAACAAATTTAGTTAATACTAAACAATTGGCAACCTGAATAGGGACATCCTCATAAATGCCAATATGAATAGATGTAGATTTATCAGCCATTTGCAAAGAGATATCAGTGGGAATCAATTTATCCAAATAGAGCCTCTTATAAAGAGAGAGAGATGCATAACACTAACTCCAGCATCAAGATCACATAAAGCAGTTCTTACATACTTATTTTTAATAGAGCAAGGAATGGTAGGAATACCTAGGTCTCCTAGCTTCTTAGGAATTTTACCATTAAAGGAATAATTAGCAAGCATAGTGGAAATTTCCTATTATTACTAACAATATCTTCCATATACTTGGAATAAGGAGCCGATTTAATAGCATCAGTCAAAGGAATTTGCAAGAAGAGAGGTTTCATCCACTCACAAAATTTATTATAATGTTATTCTTTTTTACCTTTGAGAGACTTACTAGGAAAAGACATAGTTTTTGCACCCAAGGCTCTCTTTCTTTACCATGCTTCCTAGCAGTAAAACGTTCTTTATCATAATTTTTGCTTTTAGGAGGGTTCTCAGGTTCTACTTCACTTTCTTTCTTATTGGAAGCCTCATTCTCATCATTGTCATTATCATTATCATCGTCATTACCACTCTCGATTTTAGTATCAGAGATAGATATACGATTAGGATCTTTATCAAGTTCTTTATTAGCATCATTACTAATATCATTAGCCTCTCTAATTCTTTTATGTTTCTTCTTCTTTTTCTTTTTAGGAGTTCTAACAACATTTTAATCTAGCATTTGAGAGTCTTGTTCAAGCCTTTTTGGGTCTCCTCGGGATAAAGAAGGTCCTGAGTGAAATCACCACCTCTAGTTTTAACACTACAAGCTTGTTCTTTCATTTGACCAGACATTTCAGAAAATATATCTTTTTGCACTTTAGTAAGTTGTTCTAATTCAGTTTGAATCATTTCAAAGTGTTTAACAAGACCTTTAACAACATCAACAGTTCTTCCTAAAGTAACATGCAATTTTTTTTATATATAGGGAATTTTCATTCAATTGACTTTGCACTTGAACATGAAAATGAGTTTATTTATCAATGAAATCATCAAATTCATCTAAGCATTGTTCAGGAGGTTTATCATAAGTAATATCACTAGCATTAAATTTGTGAAGAGAATGTACCTCTACCATAGGAGGGTGAGTGGTAGACTCACACAGAGTTCCAATTGGAGGAAAATTCTTCACATCTTTAGATTTAATACCCTTCTCTTTAATAGATTTCTTTGCTTCTTGCATATCTTCAGGATTGAGGAAAAGAACTCCTCTTTTCTTGGGTGTAGGCAATGGTGTGGGTGCAGGAATATTCCAGTCGTCATGGTTCTTAGCTATATTACCCAATAATTCTTCAGCTTCTTCCGTAGTTCTTTCCCTGAAAATACAATCAGCAGAAGTATCCAGGTATGTCCTAGATTCAGAGGTTAGTCCATTATAAAAATATATCAATAATTTCATTCTTAGGTATCCTATGACCAGGTCTACCATTAAGAGTGGCACAAAACCTCCCCCAAGATTTAGGAAATTTCTCATCCTCCAATTGCTCGAAGTTAAAAATCTTTTGTAAATATGCATGTTGCATATGAGCACGAAAATATTTCTCGCAAAAGACAGGAGTCAAACATTGAGGATTCTTAATGCAACCATTAGGCAAATTATCATACCACAATTTAGAATCCCCTTTTAATTAGAAAGGGAACAACTTAATAGCATAATACCCTCTTATCAAATCTTCATTAGAAAACAACATGCCAATCTCAAACAATTTAGTCAAGTGGGCTATGGCATCATTATTTTCTATACCATCAAAGGATTCAGTTCTAACCATAGAAATAAGTGAAAGATCAACAGAGAAGTCAAACTTACCGTCTCTAATGTCCACATGAGGTTTAATAAATTCAGGATCAGGAGAAAACTTGTTTTTCATGGAATGTTTCTCAAGCAGTTTCTTAAAAGTCTCAGGATCAGGAGTAGTTTCATAACTCATATAATCTTTGAAGAAGTCATCATCAAGTGTATAAGTTTCCTCCAAACAATCACTCCTATCATTATCAGGTCGTTTAGGTGATTGTTCAGGAGTAGATAACAATTTATCAAAAATTTCAGCATGTTCAATTTCTCTAGCTCTAGAAATTTGTGTGTCTAAAAAGGAACCTAGAGAGATAGAGTTACCAAGAACAGTATAAGAATCATCAAATTCATCAGACATAGTCTCAGACTCAGCAGTAATAGCACACGAAGCATGCGTAGGAGTAACAAGCTTACTCAAAACAGAAGGTGAATCAAGTGCAACAGCGGTGCTCAAAGTTGTATCTTTCCTTGTAGTGGAAGGTAATACATGAACCTTTGGATCAGTAGTCTTTCCCACGATGGATAATAAATTGCAGCGAACAATATAATTCTCAAGTGATCTTACAAATAAATCTATGCTCCCCGGCAGCGGCGCTAGAAAATAGTCTTGATGACCCACAAGTGCAGGGAATCGCAACAATCGTCGAGGGTAAATATAGCCCAATTTATTGATTCAACACAAGGGGAGCCAAAGAATATTTTTAAGTCTTAACAATTGAGTTTTTAATTCAATTGCACCTGAAAAGTATCTTGACTCACACAATTTATTAGTAGTAACAGTGATATAGCAGCAACAATAGCTCAACAGTTACAGAAGTAGAAAACAGTTGTCAATAGTAACAACGAATGAAAATCGAATAAGTAGCAATGCTAAAAATAGGATAGGTATAGGGATGGATGTAAGGGTGTTGCATGAATCATATCGACCATGTAATAGAGGTAACAAAGGGCAGCACAAATATATAAGAGAGTATCCAAGTCACAAACTACCATATGCATGTTTCCCAAGAATTGGTGTACGTGCTTGCAATGAGAACTTGCACGACATCTTTTGTCCTACCATCCCGTTGCTGCGGGCCAAAAAGGAAATAATGGTAATTAAGGTACCTGTTCTACCAAGCACCAGAGCAAAGAATTAACATACGGTGGAAACATGTAATCCTCGAACTAGATTCCATCCCCTCCAATATCCCAACCATGCCACCTCGGAGTCTCGGGTTCTGTACAATAATAAGTGTATACAACAAGTAGATATGATCCAAACCAACAATTATATCCATGAAAACATAACATGTTCAGATATGAAATCATGGCACTCGGGCCGAGTGACCAGCATTAAGCACTCCAACTTGCAACAACGATAATAAACAACACTAGTGGATACTAGGCATCAAACCCTAACAATCTCGTGATCTCTTACATGATGAATCTCATCCAGTCTCTACCATCCCCTCTGACTACACCAGGGAATTAGTCACACATCAAAGGGGAATCATGGAGGGTTTATGGATACTAGGCACGACTAGAGGGGGGCCGCGGCCACCACCCCCTGGGGCCTAGTGCCTCCGCTCTGGTTGCCCTTCTGGCTTCAGGAATTTTTCGGGGAGAAATAATTTTCCGTATTTTTTCTGGAATTTTCAAAAGAAGTTGAATTTTCTGCACAAAACCAACCAACAAGGGTAATTGTGCTGAAAACAACGTTAGTACGTGTTAGTTTGTCCCAAATCATGCAAATGTGAGAGAAAACAATAAGAAATGTGGTTGGAAAAGTAGATACGTTTGTAACGTATCACCTATGTGCCCCATGCTTTCTTGGATTATCTTAGAGATAGGATAAGGCAATGGAGATGGCAAGCAATAAACGATCCATGGAGCAAAGAAGGAGTTCTGATCCTAGAAGAAGAAGAGGACTATACTACATAACTTATATAAACTGTCTATGATGGTTAATCCTTTTATGCACCCTTTTGATTGAGTAGTAGTTGTGATTATTAGAGTGATCCTCACTTGAAAAATATCAAGGCGATTGTGCTCTTCCAAAATGTGCACAATCGAACTTATTCGGGTTCGTGTTCATCACCTGGATACAGGTATCAATGTGTTCTTGGGATCTTAGAGGCAGGTATGGATTGATCACTTGGATACGAGGATCAATACCATGCAAGCAGATAAAGTAGTTGGTTGTCTTGACGTTCAAGCATGAAAGTCATGAGCTCGGAGCACATACATCGAAAGATGACCGAGAGTCACATGAGTTGTGATTGGTCTGTTGACCTACCCTTTGGGATTATAATTAGCTGCATAGACGGACACGTCCTTCTAATCATAACCCTGATGTGGATCTCGAGTAACTAAATATTGATTATGAGGAATATCAATTTCATTGAGAGTGCACATATTGGTTAAATATTTGGTTTTAACCAAGTGCAATTAATCATGATAACAACTAGGGTAATTTTCATAGATTTTTATAGAGTTTGCATCTATATCCCACCTACACAATTAGTTAGTTGATTGAGTTAGATATTTAGTTAAGAAAACTTTTCGAACTTGTTTTGTAATTTGAGGATTGCCTAAAAATGTCAAGGTAAAGTCCTATTGTAAAATTTCGGTATAATTTCTCAACGTTTGTGAATGAATGAAATTCATGACATGTATTGGTTCCTGTTAATCTTGTCTCGGTAAGAATATCCCAATTGAAGCACCATGAAATTGTCAACGTTTCGAAGTGTGACAAACACTTGTTGCATAAGGACGGGTGTGTATAGTATTATATACACATGCAGACAATTGAGATATATATATATATATATATGTCTATTACTCCCTCCGTATCATAATATAAGATGTTTTAGCATTTTGTAGATATAATGTATCTAGACATATTTTAGTGTGTAGATTCATATGCATCTTACACTAAAACATGTCTAGGTACATATTGTCTAGGAAATGCTAAAACATCTTATATTTCGATACAGAGGGAGTAATAGACAATGAGATGAAAAAGTTATTTCAGATACAAATAAGATATGAGATATCTCAAGAACTAGTTTGTATACAAGAGAAATAAAGATTAAATTTGGTGAACAAAACGTATGTGTACTAAGCTTGGTACATACGAGGATTGGAGACATAGAATGTCCCAGTGTTCCAAGAAATTAGGCACCGGTCTTAATCTTGTTTTCTTCTCAGGTAAAAGCTCTATTAGTTTTTTTTTCAT
The DNA here is from genome assembly GCA_028641055.1 of Alopecurus myosuroides. Lineage (NCBI taxonomy): Eukaryota > Viridiplantae > Streptophyta > Magnoliopsida > Poales > Poaceae > Alopecurus > Alopecurus myosuroides. The sequence continues at coordinate 242,904,673 of CM054063.1, forward strand.
TATAAATGACTAAGAGAGAAGAAGGACAGTGAATCAATTATTCATTGCACTTTGGAATATGGGAGAAAACTTATCATAATTAATGATAAGTAAAGGATTCAATTTAAGTAGACAAGAGTTTCATGATTGACACACTAATAAAGTATCCCAGTACAACTGGTGTCATTCTCAATATTGAATATATTTTCTCTCATAGAGAAAACATCAAAATATGGACAATTGAAAGTTTATGGCATAGAGTCTGGTGAAACCAGATTGGGTATATATTATTGACGTTCAAAATTGCTAAGTATAGTTCTTTGGTATGGTGATTTAATCACAAGAATACCAGATCAGTTGCTCTTATGTGAAACATCATACAATAATTATTATGGCTTAAGAGGACTAGCAAAGGAAAAGGGAATAATGGCGATGGAGTAAGATTACTACATTCACCATATTTTCCTTAGCTATTTATTGTGAGAAGTGGCACTTGTTGCCTCTCTAGGGACACAAGACCTTGTGGATATGATACAACAAATCCCGCAAGTAGACATCAATAATATTAAAGCGCTAAAGGATAAATGATTAATAACAATAATTTTTGTAACAAGATATATTCCTGACCTTGTCATGGAATTGAGTTGTAAGGTTTAGCGAGCATCCAAAAGTTGTGGAAATATCCTACAACTTTGATCACTAGGAACACCATAAGTTTATGGAGTGTCCAAAGGAAATAATCCAACCTTGTTCGATAAGGATGGATTAAGGATGTTAAAATGCCATTAAATATTTCATAAGTCATGCTTTAGAGACTAATGCTTTACACTAAAAAATAAAGTCATCTAAATTTCTTTTGTGATGTAAAGTATTTACAAGAAACCACAAAATGAATGTTTACTTCTATAATGGTTATCCCAAGTATAGGGAATTATTTCCATCACCAAGGATAAAGTTTTTGTCAAGGGTGTTCTGGAGAAATTACTTCTTCAGAAATTCAGTGGGAGAACAGTGCAGTTCGATGAGATTAGATCTTCGTAATCATGTTAGAGTGGCACATCACTGAAAGTTATTTTGGTAATTTCCAATGTGAATGATACAGAAGTTGTTACATGTGATGTAAAACTTCGACCGAGCTTAGTGACTAAAACAAGTAGGTCACAATATAATAATAAGAATGTGATCTAAGGAAAGAAGTGATGGACCCTACCTCCAAGATATTGCTATAAGCCATGAAATCCAGATGATCTCCATAAACGAAAGTAAAATTTGGAACTTGGTATCAGGTTTTTGTGCTCTTTAACATGAGCATAGAACCTACTTTTCGTTAATGGATCTGTAAACCAAAATGGATGAAAACATTCATGAGCTTGAATTGTTTACAAGTTCAAGGAAATGATTCTGAGAGATTTAATCTCACACAACATGCGTTTTCTGTTTACACAGATTATTCTAGCAAGCACTGAATGACTTGTCTACAAGATATTTCAAGTGAAAATATTCAATCAAGAATCTGCTAGAAGGGAATGCAAATTTTTGTTATCCATTCATGGAACTAAAAGAAGGCGTTAAAGAGTTAGGATCTTCACCTAGAGGAAATAATCATAGTTTTTGACATCATCAAGGACAGTGAAGAGGCTTGAGGACTCAAGAAAGTCATTGAGAGCGCTAAAAAATATTTCTAATACTTTATGTGAACAACATATTATTAGTTTGGAAATATTGTTGACATAGTAAAAAGTTTCATTGAAATTATATTTAGATGAAAGGAATAAAAGAAATGTAGTATAAGTATTTCCACTTTGGAAGTGGTAGGTGATAAACGTTTGAATGGAAAAGTTCATGATATAACTTTCCTGCATGGGACAGAGTGTGGTTCTCATTTTCCATCACTTGTCCATGTTTGATTAAACGTGTTAAAATCATAGTGCTAAATTGTTGGAAACAACAATTAGCATCTTGGTGCAAACCAAGGGAATGATTTCTTTTGAAATCTAATACTTATACAAGGCATGTATATTCATAGTGAATAGAGAAGGAGACATATGATGTGTGATGCATATAAATGATCTAATCAGTCATGTACGTCATAATATGTACACAAACCAGATATGAATTATGTTTCTAAGTGTTATGCACACAAATATGATCATGTTGATGATCAATAAAAAGAATATAAGGTACACTTCATAGTTGTGATAAATGCAAAAACAAATTAGTGTAAATTATTACAATAATAAAGGGTTTGTTGCATAATCACAAAACCAATCAACTTAGTGTCAATAACGTGGCATAGTGAGATGGAAGAAATTCCAAGATTAAACTTGGAGATAATTCCGAAGTTTAACACTATGATAAAATCTATAACAATAGCAGTGATATGAGATACACTTTAGAAGTGTAAAGATTAAATATTTTGATATACGTTCTTCAAAGAACTAGATAGGATACTTTACAAAAGATGCAGAAATGTTGTGGACAACAGACTGACATCTTAGTTATAAAGCACCAAACATTTAAACCGCAAGGACCATTTGTGATCAAAGGGAGAATTGATTCTCCAAGATATGAAAATTACATGGACCTGAAGTTTCAGATCCAAGGACATCTTTTACACCACAATCAACACCGCAATGCCATTGGGTGTTGAGCAAAGGAACTAGACTATTGTTTCTTGTGCAAGTGGGAGACTGTTGGAGGTATGCCCAAGATACAATAAAATACATCGGTTTCATAATTAATGTATTATGTTTTTATGCTATAACTTCTATGGTCACTGAATACGAGATTCAGAGAAAAATTCATACGCACGTGTAGAAATATAAACACACTGTTATAACCCTTTGTCATGTATCACAGACAAACTCGTTATTATTAGATGACCATGTTTTCCTGATCATGGACATTTGTTATCTAAATATTAATGGGAGCACAATGTTGCTTCAACATTGTGGTTGGGTAGACCCAAGTAGTTGAGATACTACGAGATTAGTTTTTCCAAATAGTATCATCACAGAATGGTCGTTTTGTTTGCTTCCTTAGACCATGAGAATATTCAATGATTTTTACCGTAAGGATCATTTTGGTATAGTCAAGTATCACACCGTAAACTGGGTTTATCAAAAAGGCTAACACCGGGTGGTCACAAAAGTATACATTCATTATGATAGTTCAAGATTGGGTATTACTCCTCTAGTTAATAGAGAGATACATCCAGGATCCACTCGGTGAAATAATATCGGTAAATAATTCTGCGCAGACAAGGACTTGACACTAGTCATGGGGATACTATGTCACGGTCATGAGTAAAAGGAATCATACCAGATATCGGGCATAATTTGATGAGGTGATTAAAGAGTTTAATCATGGTGTTATCATTTATATCATCCCGAGGTTTTGATTGGTATATGTCGCGGGATATTCACGGCAGACGTTACCGGGGGTAACTTAGTATGGGGCGAATCGACTCTGGTATTTGGGAGAGGGTTTAGCTCAGAGGAAATCATACCAACTAGTAATCTAGGGTTCCTGGCTGCAATGTCGCCGAAACTCCAATCTAGGGTTACAAGGACTACCTCTCGAATACGTAGAATATGCCAACTCTTCTACCTCTATCGATCTCTAAAAAGCCTGGTCTCTTTGCCCTAGAAGCCGGTTTATATAACACCCGGCTTCCTGGCTTTCCATACAAGGTACATCCAGAATCCTACTCGGGATCCACACATAACCCTAAATCCCCTACCGTGACCCCCAAGGTACGAGTTACAAGATCCGTGCTGCCTTTTGGGTCTTCTAGAACTTCTTTTCTCTTGGGCCGGGTCTCGTGCAATCTCTCCTGGCCGGGTCTCGCCCAGGCATGAGCCTACCGGGTTATCATCCCCCCAATAGTAGTCCCCAGAATAGCTTGGGCATCTTGGAATCAACCATGAAGGACACGCTATTCCCTGCAAAACAATACACATTTATATCCATAGCGTGACGGGTTAGATTGCTTTAACTATAGCCAGGCCTGCTCTTTCGGTGGTCCATATAATAACCCGATTTCCACTTGAGCCAGGTATCGCTCTTCGGATCAAATTTCCAAAGGCACATCCTGTAACCCGGCTCTCACCTTCTCCTCTTAGCCAGTCCGAGTAACGGTTCCCAAATCCGAATCTTCCGGCGGGCTCGACTGACTTGGCCATTTCGCCATAACTTCCAAAATCCTTATCCCATTAATTACGGGCCGTATCTTATCTTCCCGCAAATTACTAAACTTACCGTTGGGCCCCTAGGGTTTCCCTGCGGCCCCGGGGAAAACCCTAAAATCCAAACGCCAATCACTTTCTTCTTCCTCCCGCTCACCGCTTGCGCCCAAGCGCCCAAGGTCAAACGATCGCACCGGACCCGCGCGCGCCGTCAACCTCGACCGCCAGCCACCGCTCCGCATCGCCATCTTGCGCCGCCGCCAACCTCGACCGCCAGCCACCGCTCCGCATCGCCATCTTGCGCCGCCGTCACGCCACCGTGCTCGCATCTCCGCGCACGCCGGATTCCATCTCGAAGATCTCGCCGCGCCATTAGAGGTCGGAGCCAAGCTTGGAACGCGGAACGCCCGGCCGCCCGCGCGCCGCCGTCATCTCCACGGACCGAGCCGCCGCCGTCGCGCACACCAAGCCCCACTCCGCCGCCGTTCCCGGTAAACACTTTTTCTAGACGGTAGATGCATTTCTCTAGTTCTTAGCTTGACGTTCATCACGCGCATAGCCTCTACTCCTTTTTCCTAGCTTTATTCTTGTTTTTCAATTTTTTTCTAGATCCATTTCCATGGCTCCCAAGGTTGGTGCTAAGTCCAAGGGAAAAAACCCGACTCTGAAGCAGAGGCCGAGTCAGTCGATCTCAGCCAACTGGGCTAGGTCGACTGTCACCAAGGCCAAGTTGGAGGAACTGGCCGAGTCTGGGGTTCTTCCCGCAGAGTCAGAAATCTCCTGGAGAGCGCCAGGGGAAGAGATCCAGCCTTCACCTGTCTCAGGTGCAGTTGTCATCTTTTTGGAGCACGTGATCCGGGGTTTCCGCCCCCCGGGTCACCCTTTTTTCCGCGAAATCCTCCATCACTATAAACTCCGAATTTTTGACATCGGCCCTAACTTGATTTTGAATATCTGCCACTTTATCGTTCTTTGTGAGGCCTATCTGTGTATCGCCCCCAACCTCACCCTGTTTTTACAGCTCTTCCAATGCAAGCCCTGCCGGGAGAGCACGGACGGACCCATCCTCGTCTGTGGGGGGATGTGCATTCAGAGACGTAAAAACTCTCTGATGCCGACTCTCAGCCTTCACAGTCACGTGAAGCACTGGCAAAAGACATTCTTTTACTGCCAAGATACATCCACACCCGGCGAAAAGCCTTTGTCGGGTTTCTCCGTTGAGACCCTCTCGCTCAGCAACAACCTTAGCTCCTTTTCACCAGATGCCGACAGACAATCGATCCAACCTCTCCTCCACAATCTAGCCGTTCTTGCAGCCCATGGTCTTTGCGGGCTAAACTTAATTACAACCTGGGTTAGCTGTAGGATCTAGCCAAACAACATCCGCCCCAAACTTATCTGCGAGTATTCGGGCCACTTAACCGACTCTCTCCGATACTCGGAGAAATCATACCCGGCCACGGATATCAACAGGACCATGAAGAACTTCTTGGCCGAGAAAGTAGACGTTATCAAGAGCGTCTCCGGACTCGGCCCTTTCACTCGTGCAAACCCGACTCCTCCAGTAAGAACCGGCTAACACCTTCTATTCCGACTATTTTTTGAAATGCACTTCTATTAACATTTAACTTGGCTGCTTTTTACCCAGGAAAACGACGAGTTTTGGAAGATCGTTACCCCGCCGCCTTCTGGAAACTCGGAAGAAGAAGAAGAACCGAGTGATAGCGAGGAAGGTAATCCCGGATTACCAGGCTAATGCTTTTTTAATCCATTAAACCGGAAATTTTCGTTTACCAATAACATGCTATGTCTTACCAGCACCGGCTAACAAGGATGGCTCTCAATCGGAGGAGAGCGAGGCTGAGCCCCAGGCCGAGTTAGGCCAGAAGAAGAAGCCCAGGGGGTCACGTTCAAGGTGTCGTACTCCTCCATGACCACAGAACCATACTCGTATGCCGGTATGTGCAAGCTTAACAAATATCTAACCATTGTATCGTCTCTGAAGGACGTAACTCCTCCGCCCAAGCGACGGGTAACCCGGAATTCTCCGAGTGACGAACCCCTTAATCCTGGGATCCCTCAATCGCCCATTCGCAGAGCCGGTACTCATTCCACTCATTCTGATAGCACTCCTCGAAAATTCCCATCCCCAAATCATCCTTTAGCCGGAACAATCCGAGTCTCACTTTCCGAATCTCTGTCAGTGTCATCCGGGTGTAGCAATGAGCTGCCCAGCAATTTTGTCGTGAATACCGGGTAACTTTCAAAAGTTATCCATATCCCTATACTTTGCGTGCTTTTCCCCTATACTAACTCTTTGTTTTTCCTTTCTCAGAGCCCGGGTCACCCTTAGCGATCCGGTGGACACTCCTTCTGATGACCCCATGAATGAAGACCCGGTGAACGCTGCCAACCCCCCACCCCCTGAAGAGCAAGGGCCGACTGACGCCACCAGCCCCAGAAACGGGTCTCCTCCTCATATGGTCCAGCCGGATGATCCTGAGGTCGAGTATATGGGGACCCAGAAAAGTGTTGCCGCCCCAAAGACCGCTACCGCCAGGTATGACCCGGAAGAGACGAAGGCGGCAGCCCAACCCACTGGCTATGGCGCTAGTTCTTCTAGGTCGGCTCTCGGCAGCCAGAAGGTATAAGTGCTTCTGGAGGAGTACCGGTCTTTGAAGACCACTGAGGAAGAGATAATCGAGTCTCTGGCGGCTGAGCACCAGGTTAGCCTTACCAACATTACCGATACGCTTATCCTAGTCCCCAAGTTCCGGGTGTTCTGCATGCAGTCACTTGGTACTCACTAATATACCGACTTACACTTATCTATCGACTTCAGGCTTATGTTGCTCGCACTGATGAACTGTTGGCTAAGACCAATGAATTGCTGCAAGTGGAGGTAAAACTCCGAGAAGAGCTAGAAGCTAGCTAGAAGGATCTCACTAAGAGGCATAAAACACAGAAGAAGAAACCCCGGGTTGCTGATGAGCTTGTCAAGGAACAGTCGGCCTTCATTGGAAACATTTTTGATTCCCTCATTGGTAAGTCTAGATTCTGTTTGCCGATTCATGTTATCCGGATTTTCCTACCCAGCCATGTTTTTGACTCGGTATCCGGGTATCTTTTTATTCCGCAGGTCCGACTGATGTTGCAAATGTGAAAGATGACGAGCACCAGCTCAGAATACTGAAAACTGTCATCCGGCAATTCTCGGCGGGCACTAAGTGGACTCTAGAGACTTTGAAACGGTCGGGTGATTACCCGTGCGTTACCAAAATGATCGAGGCATACTCGACTGTCCCTTCTTGGATTGAGACCTGGAAACGCTCGGCCTGCCGAGTTGGAGTGACACGTGCTCTTGCGCTGTCCAAGGCCTATTACCCCAAGATCGAGCCATCAATGCTTGTGAGCGGGTTTCCCGAGCTGAAAGCTGATGGCTCCAAGTTCTCGGGGAAAGACCTCAAGGCTATCAATGTCCAGATCCGCCACTCGGCCAGCCTAATCGCCGATGCACTTGACGTGAACAAGCTCACTCCCGCCTATGATGATGAAGACCAGCCTGTGCCCATTGAAGACCCGAAGCCTTTTGATATCCTGACCTGTTTCAAGGCGGAACTTGCGAAGAAGAAGGCTGCAGCGGGCCCCAGTGCTATGCCAGCTTCCACGACTCCAGTTGTCCCTCCTCCATCACGCGCTGTTTTCGGGGATGACCCGGACGCTGAGAAGGAGAAAGAGACGGAGGAACACGACGAAGACCCGGCTGCCAAGACCACTCCCGCTGACTAGGCTGAAGAAGCCGAGTAAAGTTATTATCCTGTTACCTGCAAACGATTATTCGGCCAATAGGCATTGTAATATGCCTTTCAAACTTGTTTATTTGATAGTGCGCCTGTGCACTTTTGGTACTACTCTCTTTGGTTTGTAATACGCTTAAACTCTCATGGATTTGATGGCCCTTCTGGTCATCCATTTGATATGCACTTTTCGACCTTATGTTGACATATCCTTACTTTTTGTATACTTTTCTTTGCGATAGATGCCGAGTCTTGATTGTGGGACGGTGAAGATTTTCTTCCAAGTCCCCAAGACCCGGACTTTGGGTTGAGGGTTTTTCGGCTTGGGAAACTTTACTTCTCAAGTCCCTAAGACTCCAAGACCCGGGTTTTGGGTCTTGAAATCCTTGGCTTAGAATTTTTTTCGCTTTCTCAAGTCCCCAAGTCCCTAAGACCCGGATTCGGGGTCTGGGAGTTGATGGATTTAAGAAAACTTTTTGCTTTCTCCAAGTCCTCAACCGTACTACTATCTTTTATGTACTTTGAAGTTTATGCTTAATGTATTAAGAATTTCCGGCTGTTTGCCTTTATTCTGCATAACTTATGGTTTGGATGACCCTTTTGACCCTCTTTGTTGTAAGCCGGCTTTCGCGTGGATACTCAATGTTGCTCTAACTCTATGAAAACAGGGTCAGGCAAGTCCCCATCGGCATCATGACTGATTGAATTTATAGGCTAGCAAAACATGCAACTTTGTTGCGAGTCACATCAAGTTTAAACAAGAAAGGCCAAGAAAAGTTTGGCTCTATTGTCCAGGTTATGAGATTGCAACTGTACTTATTGCAAGTAATCAACCCTCATACCTTAATGGCATCATGGCCGGGTCTGAGATTGTAACTGTGCTATTCAAGCAATTAGCCCCCAAGACCTAGATATATGCTATGCAATAGTAGGCCTTCAGCTCTACCAGCTTACAGATAACTTGAATAAAAGCAAAAGGTGTGTAAACTTAGAGCTTGCTAAACTATATTTCTTACAGTGTAATAATTATAATTAACAAAACATAAAATACTTACCTGATATGAATCATGATCAAACATAGAAAAGTATGCGAAGAACCAACACAAATACAGGAAACATAGGAACTATAATGATTTAACCATCTCTTTGTTGATATGAAAAGGTTAGGTCAGCATGCCGCCTCATTAAAAACCCTCCAGTCCCCTTAGGTACCCTGGATAGGAAAAGAGTGCGTCTGAAACCTGCTGCCTGTTACATCATGCAATACAACTTGCAAACCGAGTCTATGCTAAGTGTAGTAGGGACGCAACTGAGCCACGTTCCATGGTCTTTCTCGCTCTTGCATAGATGAAGTGGTATGGGCAGTGTCATTGACAGTATCCGACTCTTCCCTTGCATCTATCAAGTAGTATGATCCATTGTGCAGATTCCGGCTTATGATGAACGGGCCCTCCCATGGGGGAGAGAGCTTGTGCTTTCCTTCCTTGGATTGTACTAAGCGCAACACCAGGTCTCCTTCCTGAAAAACACGGGTTTTGACTCGGCGACTGTGATACCGCCTCAAGTCCTGCTGATATATAGCTGATCGCTCCAAAGCTTGCTCCCTGTGTTCTTCTAACATGTCCACGGCGTCTTGCCGGGTCTTCTCGTTCTCCACCTCAACGTAAGCCGCCACGCGGGGCGAGTCATGGATAATGTCACTCGGAAGGACTGCCTCTGCACCATAAACCATAAAAAACGGGGTCATCTGAGTAGATCTGTTAGGTGTAGTATTAATTCCCCAGACCACAGAAGGTAACTCCTCCACCCATGCTCCAGCAGCTCGAAGACACGGGACTCGTAGTCGTGGTTTCAATCCTCGAAGTAACTCCTGGTTTGCTCTCTCCACCTGCCCATTGGCTTGCGGATGAGCCAAAGAGGCCACGTCAAGCCGGATACCATTGTTTCCACAAAACTTCTCCATCTCTCCTAAGGACATGTTGGTTCCATTGTCTGTGATTATGCTGTGGGGGTATCCAAATCGGTGTATGATCTTCTTCAAATTTCACAGTTGTGGCCGCCTCACAATTTGTAACAGGCATGACTTCAACCCATTTTGTAAACTTATCAATAGCCACCAGCAGATGGGTCTTTTTGCATGGAAACAGGTGGAAAGGACCTACCATATTCATACCCCAAACAGCGAATGGCCAAGTCAAGGGAATCGTCCGTAACTCCATAGCCGGCACATGAGTTTGCTGAGCATACCTTTGATACCCATCGCATCTTGCCACCAAGCGCTTTGCATATTCTATAGCCGTGAGCCAAAAGAACCCGTGCCGATATGCCTTAGCCACAAGAGATCTCGTGGAGGCATGATGTCCACAATAACCTTCATGAATCTCCTTCAATATTTGATGGCCTTCTTCTGGGGCTACGCAGCGTCGAAAGACACCTGCGGCGCTTCTCTTATAAAGCTCTCCGTTAATGATAGAATAACCCTTTGCTCGTCTCAAGATTTGCCGGGCTAAAACCTCATGTTGTGGTAACTCGCCCCGTAGCAGGAATGCTAGGAACGACTCTGTCCACTCCGGGATAGCACGCACCGTGGCCACAAATTCCACATCCGGGTCTTGCCTAGCTGCTTCTTCCTCTGACTCGGTTTTGATGGAGGGTCGCCATAACTCGTCCAAAAAGACATTGGGCGGAACCGGCTCACGGCGAGAACCGAGTCTTGAGAGTGCGTCTGCGGCCTCGTTCTTTCGCCGATCAATGTGCTCCACCTGATACCCGGAAAAAGACCCGTCTACCTTGTCCACCTCTCTGCGATACGCTTCCATTGTTGCATCCTTTCTGTCCCATGTTCCTAAAACATGCTGTACCACGAGATCCGAGTCTCCGTAGCACCTTATCCACTTAATGTTCATCTCTTTTGATATTCTTAGTTCATGCAACAGGGCCTCATACTCGGCTACGTTGTTGGAGCAATCGAAGTGAATCTGCAATATGTAACTCAACTTATCTCCTTTTGGCGACGTGAGCACAACACCAGCTACTGATAGGGGGATGGTAACCCGGTAGGCTCATGCCTAGGTGAAACTCATCCCGAAGGGAATCGCACAAGACCCGGCCCAAGGAGGAAGAGTTTCTAGAAGGCCCAAGGGAGAGCGTAGGTCTTGTAACCCATACCTTGGGGGTCATGATTAGGAAACTTAGGGTTGTGTGCGGTTTCCGGGTAGGATTCCGGGTGAGTCTTGTATAGGAAGCCAGAGAGCCGGGTAATATATAAACCGGCTCCTGGGACAGAGAGACCAGACGAGTTTTTACCCGATATTCAAGTATTCTTGTGGTACAAGAGCTGATAGTTGTAACCCTAGATTGGAGACTCGGCGACTTTGCGGCCCAAGCTACCAGATCACCTGATAACATGTTTTCCCCTGAGCTAAACCCTCTCCCAAACACCACAGTCGATTTGCCCCAAAGTAAGTTACCCCAGGTAACGTCTGCCGTGATTATCCCACGACAGTTGGCGCCCACCGTGGGGCCTACGTCCAAAGGTGTTTACATCACGGGAGAAGCTCGGGATAGCATGAAGAACCTCATCATCGGCGAGATCATCACCAACCCTGAAGGGGAGAAGATGGTGGACGACTTTGGTTGGGGACCAGAGTCGGATCTGCTGGAAGCCGGATCTATCGTCACGATCGGCCGGGTCAACGTCTTCGTCGGTATGGTACGTACATCCGGTTCTGTCCCTGATGATATTGAGTATGATCCTGTGTCAAGAGAAGCGACATGCGTTCAGTCAGATGGAGAAGAATCGGTTGGGACAACCGATCCGGAAGAAGAGAACACCACGAAGAGGGAACAGCCGGAGGATCCGGTATGGACCCCGCGTGGCCGGGTTACAAGAGAAGATGATACCGAGTCTATCCTGCACCTGCTTGAGGACTGGTACGAGGAAGATAGCTGTGACGAAGAGGAATATGAATCTTCACCACGCATCGCGCGCCGGGTCGTGGTCTACACAGCCCCTGCAGTCAATCTCAATCAGGGGGATGTGTCGACGGCCGCGGTCGGAGCGGCGCGAGCGCTGGCCCAACAGCAGGCACCGGTTGACGGAAACCCGGTTATAGCCCGGGTCGATGGAGAGTCGGCCTCTGTTACCAGTCATACCGGAGAAAGCGAACGGCAAAGGAACATGTTTGGATTCACAGCAAATAGAACACCGGGTGCGGGAGCCTCGGTTCCGCGAAATCCGGCTCTGTTCAACAATAACTTAATCTTAGATCCCACAGTGTTAGCAACGGTGATAACCCCAGAAAACGCGGCGGCACGTGCCCGAGATCTGGATGTGGCTCGCCGCGCATTGGATCAGCAAAGGAGAGATGTCGAAGCCGAGAAACAAGGGATGGTTGTGCGCCAGCGCGAGTTGGAAGAACTGGAGAATCGTCTTCAAGCTCAGTCGACTAGGATTTACAATCAGAGGCACCAGACGAGGTTACCGGCAACCGGTGGAAATTTACAGCCAGCTACGTTGTTCGTTACCCCTCAGGATCAACCAATCCCAGTTGTGAATCAAGAAATCGGATATCGAGCTGCAACCCTGGGAGGACAGCCGGCAAACGTGCAGGCCGGGTTACCTACGCTGCAAACTGGGATCGCTGTTGGCAATACCGCACCACCACCACCGCGATTTCATACTCCACCGGGTCACTTCAATAATCCTATGGATAACGTATATGCAGCAACATTGGCACTTGATCGCATCCCCGTAGGAGAGTCACCCCATGTAGTGGAGACCCGGCGGGCGATAGACCTGTTACGCACCACAGTAGCTCAACAGGCCAATTACCCGGATAATAGGAGTGGCATGCATGGAACACCATATGTTAGTCAGCAGAACGGGAATACCGGTTATATTCAGTCAAACTCGGCACGGCGGAGGGCAGAGCACCAGCAAATGCCGCCTCCTCCCCATAGACCGACAACGCCTGCAGCATCAGCGGCGCAAGCCATTGTGGACAGTTCTCGAGCCAGGCGTGCAGCAGCCGGGTCTGCGGTAAGAGGGCCGGTAGCGGTTGCCCCCCCCCCCCCGCCGCGCCAGCTGCAGGATCGCACGTTTCCCGAGTGAGGCCAGTACCGGCAAACCTCGCTGGGCCTAAGTGTTTATCGGATGCCATCAAGGCTGAGCCTTACCCGGATAAATTCAAGGAACCGGGTAAAGTGGTTAATTATGAGCCGACCATGGACCCAGAGACCTGGTTGAGCAGTTACGAGATGGCTATGTCGATTCGCAACGCATCCGAGAATCTCCAAGCCAAGTTTATGTACCTTATGATGTCCGAAGGAGCAGCAAAGTTGTGGTTCAATAACCTGCCTGAAAGATCCATCAATTCATGGAGTGAGCTGAAAACTGCCTTCATCAAACACTTTCATGGGACGTGCCGAAAGCTATGCATGATTGACGATTTAGAGCGATGCGTCCAGAAGAAGGGAGAGTCAGCGCGCAGCTGGGTGCGCCGGGTTATGGAAATTCTCCACTCTTCCACTGATATCCAGCCAAAAGATGCATTGCAAGCTATGGCGAAAACGTGCAAATATATACACTTGGTGCAAAAGCTGACACACATGAAATCTAGTCGGCACGCCTCGGAGGTTACAATGGGAGAATTGATGGACGCTTGCAACAAGCACGCTGCCACAGACACAACAGAGGAGGATATTGATGACAAAAAAGCGAAAGCCAACGCAAACAACAACGGAAGACCCGGCAATGGGGCTGCACCGGGTAATAACGGAGGAAGTAATGGAAATAACCAGCACAAGCGCCCATACGAAGGAAATTCCGAGTTTGTTGCTAATACAGAAGCCGGGTTTGCAAGACCCAGGGCAGAGGGAAATTTCAACGGAGGAAACTTCAGTGGAGGAAACTACCAAGGACCACCGAGGCCGGCTAACCATATAGAGGCCTTCAGGATGCCCTGTCCGTGTCATAGCAGGAATGGCAGGCTGGCTAATCATTCATTGGAGCAGTGCGTGGACTTACAGAGATGGAAGAACGAGGAAATACATAAGGCCCTACGAGGTGCAGGCCGGGGAGGAGGACCGGGTCCGGGTGGAAACCCGGGCAACGGGCCACCCCCCGCTGGCAACGCAGGAGGTGGCAATCCGGGTAATAATCAAGGAGGTGCTGGGGGTTTCCAAGCCAATCCAAAACAGTTAGGACAGTACCACGTTCACACTACCGGGACTTCTAACAAAGATAGAAATATACTTAAAAGGGCCGTAAATTCGGTTTCTTCAGGTGTTCCGAGATATTTGAGATGGTCAGACCAAGAGGTAACATGGAGCAGAAGGGATCACCCGGAAACAATAGAACATCCGGGTGTGTTAGCTTTGGTGGTTGCACCACAGGTCAATGGTTACAAGCTGAAAAAGGTTTTGATGGATGGTGGAAGTAGCATCAATATTCTATATTGGGAAACCTTTCTACGCATGGGGCTCAAGGAGTCTCAGCTGCAGAAAAGTTCTACAGTTTTCCACGGGATTGTGCCGGGTCACTCGGCGTGCCCTGAAGGGAAGATAACACTTGAAGTTGCTTTCGGAGAATCCAAGGATAACTTCCGAGTGGAGTGGCTCACGTTCGAGGTAGTGAAATTGCGCATCCCTTATCACGCGTTGTTCGGAAGGCCGGCTTACGCTAAGTTCATGGCCATGCCGTGTTACGTGTATTTGCAGCTAAAGATTCCGGGTCCTAAGCAGACCATCACTATACATGGGAACCGGGCTGTGGCAGCGGAGTGTGATGAAGGAGATGCGGCAATGGCAGAACAGGCTTGCAGGAAGGAAGAGCTCAAGTATTACCGGTCTCAAGTAGACCCGGAAGATAGAACTGCTTTGAAGAGACCAAATATGGAGGACGAGAGAGCAAAGTTTAAAGCGGCCCAGGACACCAAGATGGTGGATTTTGTCGAGGGTGATCCCTCCAAACAATTTGCCATAGGTTCCAACTTAAACAATAAGGAGGAAGAAGCACTTATCGAGTTTATTCGGGAGAATCAGGACGTTTTCGCTTGGACGCCCAGCGACATGCCGGGTATCCCGACCGAGTTAGCTGAGCACAGTTTGCATGTTGATCCCAGGTCCCGGCCTGTGAAGCAGGATCTGAGAAAAATGAATGAGGAAAAGAGAAAGGCTATAGGAGCGGAGATAGCTCGGCTCCTTGCAGCCGGCTTTATTATGGAGGTTTTTCACCCGGAATGGTTGGCGAATCCGGTTCTAGTGCTGAAAAAGAACAATGAGTGGAGGATGTGCATAGACTATACGAGTCTCAACAAGCATTGCCCAAAGGATCCATTTTCCCTTCCGAGAATAGACCAGATCATTGATGCAGTGGCAGGTTGTGACTTATTATGTTTCCTGGATGCTTATTCCGGATATCACCAAATAAAGCTCAAAAAAGAGGATTGGGAGAAAACTTCGTTCATAACCCCCTTTGGTGCTTTTCGTTATAAGACCATGACCTTTGGGCTGAAAAACGCCGGTGCGAAGTATCAGCGGTGCATTCAGAAGTGTTTTGAGGATCAAATTGGACGCAACGTTCATGCCTATGTGGATGATGTGGTGATTAAAACAAGGAAAGCTGAAACTTTCATAGATGACCTAAAGGAGACCTTGAAGAACCTGAGGAGATACCAGATGAAGCTCAACCCGACTAAGTGCGTGTTCAGAGTACCTGCGGGAAAGTTACTCGGCTTTATTGTTTCTGAGAGAGGAATTGAGGCAAACCCGGAAAGAATTAAGGCCATCCAGAGCCTGAAAAAACCGGAAGGCCTGAAGCACGTTCAGAACCTCACGGGATGTGTGGCAGCATTGAGCCGGTTTATATCTAGGCTTGGAGAAAAATCAATACCTCTATACCGACTCTTGAGGAAAACCGACAAATTCGTGTGGGGCCAAGAGGCGGACGAGGCATTTGAAGCTCTGAAAAAGCAGTTATGTGAGGCACCGATTCTGGCAGCGCCGGGTCCCAAAGAGCCCATGTTATTATACATCGCGGCCGGTCCTCGGGCGGTTAGCACAGTGGTTGTGGTTGAGCGCAAGGAGGATGGAAAGGATAATCCGGTACAAAGGCCGGTTTACTATATGAGTGAGGTCTTATCAGAAGCAAAGCAGCGTTACCCGCATTGGCAAAAGTTAGTTTTTGGGGTCTTCATGGCCAGCCGGAAATTGAAGCTGTACTTTCAGGAACACCCCATAACGGTGGTTAGCTCTATACCCATGGCGGATATTATCATAAATTCGGATGCGACAGGCAGAATAGCCAAGTGGGCCATTGAGATGGGAGATTATCACATCAACTATGAGCCTCGGTCTGCAATCAAATCCCAGGCTTTAGCTGATTTTATCAATGATTGGACTCACACAAGCATGCCCACAATGATGCCAAGTTCCGAGTCTTGGGTGATGCACTTTGATGGTTCTAAGCAATACGAGGGATCAGGAGCTGGGGTGGTACTTACATCACCAAAAGGAGATAAGTTGAGTTTTGTGTTGCAAATTCACGTTCATTGCTCCAACAATGTGGTCGAGTATGAGGCCCTATTACACGGACTGCGAGTAGCAAAGGAGATGAATATCAGGCGAATAAGGTGCTATGGAGACTCGGATCTTGTGGTACAGCAGGTCTCTGGAACCTGGGATAGAAAGGATGCAACAACGGCAGCGTATCGCAGAGAGGTAGACAGGGTGGCCGGGCCTTTTTCCGGGTATGAGGTAGAACATATTGACATGCGAAAGAACGAGGCAGCGGATGCGCTCGCAAGACTCGGTTCGCGTCGCGAGCCGGTTCCGCCTAATGTCTTTCTGGACGAGTTATGGCGGCCCTCTGCCAAAACCGAATCTGAAGAAGAGGTGGCTAATCAAGACCCGAATTTGGAGCTTGTGGCCGTTGTACGCGCTATTCCCGAGTGGACGGAGCCGTTTCTGGCCTACCTGTCACGGGGCGAGTTACCGCCACAGGAAGTTTTAGCCACGCAAATCCTGAGACGAGCAAAGGGTTATTCTATCATCAATGGCGAGTTGTATAAGAGAAGTGCTGCAGGAGTCTTTTTGCACTGTGTAACACCAGAGGAGGGCCGACAGATTTTGAGGGAGATCCATGAAGGTGATTGTGGGCATCATGCATCCACAAGATCCCTTGTGGCGAAAGCATATCGACACGGTTTCTTCTGGCTCACGGCTTTGGCAGACGCGGAGCGCTTGGTGGCAAGGTGTGATGGATGTCAAAGGTATGCTCGCCAAACCCATGTGCGGGCTATGGAGTTGCGAACAATCCCGCTGACCTGCCCGTTTGCAGTTTGGGGTATGGATATGGTGGGCCCCTTTCACATGTCGCCTTGCATAAAGACTCGTCTTTTGGTGGGTATTGATAAGTTTACTAAGTGGGTTGAAGTTATGCCAGTCACCAATTGTGAAGCAGTCACAGCAGTCAAGTTCCTGAAAAGGACCATCTATCGGTTCGGATACCCTCATAGCATAATAACAGACAACAGAACCAACATGTCCTTAGGAGAGATGGAGAAGTTTTGTGGAAACAATGGCATCCGCCTTGACGTAGCCTCGGTAGCCCATCCACAAGCTAATGGACAGGTGGAGAGGGCAAACCAGTAGTTGCTTCGTGGGTTGAAACCACAGCTACGAGTCCCGTGCCTCAGAGCTGCTGGAGCGTGGGTTGAGGAGTTACCATCAGTGGTTTGGGGAATTAGCACTACACCTAACAGATCTACCCAGATGACTCTGTTTTTTATGGTTTATGGTGCAGAGGCAGTCCTTCCGAGTGATATTATTCATGACTCGCCCCGAGTGGCGGCTTATGTTGAGGTGGAGAACGAGAAGACCCGGCAGGATGCCGTGGACATGTTAGAAGAGCACAGGGAGCAAGCTTTGGAGAGATCATCTATATATCAACAGGATTTGAGGCGATACCACAGTCGGCGAGTCGAAACCCGGGTCTTCCAGGAAGGAGACCTGGTATTACGCCTAGTACAGTCAAAGGAAGGAAAGCACAAGTTATCTCCACCATGGGAAGGCCTGTTCGTCATAAGCCGGAATTTGCACAATGGATCATACTACTTAATAGATGCAAGGGAAGAGTCGGATACTGTCAATGACACCACCCATACCACTTCATCTATGCAAGAGCGGGAAAGACCATGGAACGTGGCTCAGCTACACCCCTACTACACTTAGCATAGGCTAGGTTTACAAGTTGAATTGCACGATGTAACAGGCAGCAGGTTTCAGACGCACTCTTTTCCTATCTAGGGTACCTAAGGGGACTGGAGGGTTTTTAATGAGGCGGCTTGCTGACCTAACTATTCTCATATCAATAAAGAGATGGTTGAACTATGATATTGTTTCTTTTTTATTTTCTGTTAGTTTGTTCTTATTTTTCTGTTTTACTTTATTCCATATCAGGTAAGTATTTATTGTTTAGTTATAACGCACTAGGTTTAAAATTTTCATAGATTGCAATATAGGTCTTGGGGCTAATTGCTTGAATAGCACAGCTACAATCTCAAGACCCGGCCACGATGCCATTAAGTTATGAGGACCGATTACTTTCAATAAGTACGGTTACAATCTTATAACTAGACAATAGAGCCAAACTTTCTTGATTTCTCTTGTTTAAGCTTGATGCGACTCGCAATAATGTGGCGTGTCTTGCTAACGTATAATCACAATCAGTCATGATGCCCATTGGGACTTGCCTGGCCCTGTTTTTATATAGTTATAGCAACACTGAATATCCACTTGAAAGCCGGCTTACAACAAAGAGGATCAAAAGGGTCATCCTAACCACAAGTTATGCGGAGTAAAAGGCTACAACCGGAAACACACAATGTATTAAGCATAGCTTCAAAATTTATATGGGTAGCTATATATTTCGGGCCCTGGCAAAAACAGGCAGCTTTTTCTTAAAAACTACAAATCCCTAGACTCGGAAATTCGGGTCTTGGGGACTTGGGAATTTGAGAAAAGCAACAAACTGTTTAGCTATCGAGCTGAAAACCCAAAAATCCGAGTCTTGGGGACTTGATAAGCAAAAATTCAATCAGTCAAAAATCCTGAGACCCGGAAACCGAGTCTCATAGATGTGGAAAAAGAGGAAAGATCAGAAAAGCGGCAAAAAGCTTAAGACTGGAGAAAGCATATCAAGGTGTATGGCCAAGAGGGCCATGAAAGCCATTAAAGTTTAAGCGTGTTACAAACCGAGGAAATAGTATCAAAAGTGCACAGGCGCACTATTAAACAAATAATTGTATCAGGCATATTACAACCATGCCTATTGGCCGAGTGAGTGTTTGTGGACAAACTTTACTCGACATTCATAGCCGAGTCTTCAGCAGCAGTCTTGGTAGCCGGGTCTTCAGTGTTTTCTTCTGTAGCCTTCCCTGCCTCCGTATCCAGATCAACCACTGTATCAGCGCGAGCTGGAGGAGGGATGACTGGAGTGGATGACGCTGGCACAGAGCCGACCTCGGCCTTCCTCTTGGCAACTTCCTCCTTCCACCGGGCTAGCATATCAAAGGGAGATGGAAAATCAGAAGGTACCGACTTATCTTCAGCGTTGTACGGAGGGGTAAGCTTGCTCAAGTCAAGTTTATCGGCTATCAAGCTTGCCGAGTGACGTATCTGAGTATGGATAGCCTTGTAGTCCTTTGCCGAGAATCGAGAGCCGTCTGTGTTGAATTCGGGGAACCCATTCACCAGCGTTGCCGGCTCAAGCTTAGGAAAGTAGGCTTTGGCCAACGCAAGGCCACGGGTCACCCCAACCCGACACGCCGAGCGCTTCCAGTGGTCGATCCAAGCAGGGACCGTTGAGCACGCATCGAGCATTTGGGATACACCGCCATAACCACCAGGCCACCTGATGGCTTCAAGGGTCCACTTGGTTCCCGCAGAAAATTGTCGGATAACCGCCTTCAAGGTCTTCAATTTATCTATATCATCTTGATCATCAACTTTGTCACCCGGACCTGCAGAATAAAGAGAAAAGGAAAGTGGTAAGGTCTGGGTGATAGACCTTATCAAATGAGAAATCCGAGTTATAGTCAGGAAGTTAAGTTCCTTTACCAATTATGGAGCCGTATGTATCGGCAACAGACGTCGATAATTTCTTCAGTAAATTCTCAACATGGTGGAGCTTTTTATTGTATTCCTTGCAATCCTTGGAAAGGTCCTTCACCTCGACCTCCAGCTCCTCTCGAAGTTTGGTCTCAACTCGGAGGAGTTTGTTGGTTTTCGCCAACATCTCCTCCGACCGGGTCACATAAGCCTGAAAAATAGACAAGGAGATATTAGTCGGTTGCAGCATAAAAACCGAGTATGGAAGGTTATATAAGTACCGAGTAAACTATGAATAGTTCACCCGGAACTTGGGGACTAGATGAGTACGCAAATAGTATCGGTAGAGTTACCTGATGCTCAGCTGCTAGGGATTCGAGAATATCGCTTTCATTGGTCTTTAGAGAAAAAAGTTCATCTTGCATCCCTTCAAAGTCAAGGCCACTCAGATTTGGCCTGGAGGAGCTAGGGTTCTGGTTACCCGGTGGCGGGGTCCTTTCCTGCTTCAGCGAGTCGACTCTTGTTGCCTGGGTGTTGGGAGCAGGGGCACCCCTCTGTGTTCCCAGAAACTCGACATCAGCGTCAGCCGACTGATGCGTTGGTAGGGGAAACTCGGCTTCTTGGTCAACAGGGTCATCCAGCTTTTCTTCTTCTTCACCGCCAGCTGCGGGCTCCACAACGTTCTCCGGGTCTTCCATGGCCGGGTTATCGATGTGCATATCCTCCGGGTCACTAAGTGTGACCTTGGCTCTGAGAAATAAAAGGAAAAAGCTAGTGAGTAATAGACGGAAGACAAGGAAAATAAAGGTATGTTGGTTAATAAGGGTAGCGAGTTACCCGGTATTCACGACGAAATCGGCTAGGAGATCGTTGCTGGACCCGGAAGATACTGATAAAGAATCAGAAAGTGAGACCCGGAGTTGTCCGGCTAAGGGGTGATTTGGAGATGGAAATTTTCGAGGGATATGGGATTTATAAATTGGGGGAGTACCGGCTCGGTGAGCGGGTGACATAGGGATACCCGGGTGAAGGGGATCGTCACCCGGAGATGTCCGGGTTGCCCGTCGTTTGGCCGGAGTTGATTCCTTCAGAGATGATGAATTGGTTAGATGTTTGTTAAATTCGCACATATTGGCGTAGGAGTATGGCTTGGAGGTCATGGAAGAATAGGGCACCTTGAAAACAACTCTCCTGGTCTTCCTTTTGGCTCCAACCTCAGCCTCGCTTTCTTCCGACTGAGTGTCGTCCTTGTCCTCTAGCTCTGGTGAACAAGGAGCATTGTCGGAAGAGGAATTTTTTTGGTCTAACAAGTTAACAAAGTAAGAATAAAAAGAAGACCCGGATTTACCTTCATCACTGTCAGCTGGCTCCTCGTCTTCCTCCGAGTTTTCAGAGGGGGGAGAGGTGACAATCTTCCAGAATGCGTCAGTTTCCTGAGTAAGAAACACAGAGATAAAAGTTAGTATCTATACATAAGAAGTATCAGTCGGATAAAGGGGTGTTAGCCGGTTCTTACTGGAGGAGCCGGGTTAGAGCGAGTAAAGGGGCTAAGCCCGGATATGCTCTTGATGACGTCAAGCTTTTCCCCCAAGAAGTTCTTCATGGTTTTATTTATGTCCGCGGCCGGATAGGTTTTCTCCGAGTATCGGAGAGAGTCGGTGACGTGCCCGGAGTAATCGCACATGAGCTTGGGCCGGATGCTGTTTGGCTGGATCCGGCAGCTGACCCAGTTTTTTATCAGGTTAAGCCCAATGAGACCTTGGGCCGAAAGCACAACAAGCTTGTGGAGAAGAGGCTGGATAGATTGCCTATCGGCCTCGGGTACGAAAGATTTTAGATTTTTAGATAGAGAAAGAATATCTTCAGAGAAACCTGGCAAACGCTTTTCGCCGGGTAAAGATGTGTCTCGGCAATAGAAAAATGTTTTCTGCCAGTGCTTCACATAAGAGTGAAGACTGAGAGTCGGCATCAGAGAGTTTTTACATCTTTGAATCGAGACCCCCCCCACAAACCAGGAGGACCCCGTCCGTGCTCTCCCGGCAGGGTTTGCATTGGAATAGTTCTAAGAATAAAGCCATGTTTGGAGGAATGCATAAATAAGCCTCACATAGGACTATGAAGTGATAGATACTTAACATGGAGTTTGGGCCGATATCAAATACCCGGAGCTTGTAATGATCTAGGAGATCCCGGAAGAAAGGGTGACCCGGGGGGCGGAAACCCCAGATCACGTGCTCGACGAAGACAACTACTTCATCCGGGCCTGGCGTAGGCCGGGTCTCCTCACCTGGCGTCCTCCACTGGATGTCCGGCTCAGCGGGCCGGACACCCGACTCGGCCAGCTCGTCAAGCTTGGCCTTGGTGACAGTCGACTTCGCCCAATTGGCGGAAATCGACTGACCCGACTTTTGCTTTCCGGCCGGGTTTTTGCCCTTCAACTTGGCACTAGCCTTAGGAGCCATGGAGTGTAGATCTAAAAGGAGGTAAAATGCGAGTGAGTAAATATCGAGAAACTTGAAGAGCGCAGCTATCCGATATAGCAGGAAGAGGGAAAAGTAAAACAATTAAGTACTTGCGAGACCTGGAAAATGGATCTAGCTAAGAACACATGGTGGAAAAATATGAGATTGGGGATCGCGGAAGCACGCTTAGCTAATGGAATAAGGGCGCATGATTGCGGGTGAAGTTCGATCTAAAATGCTAGTGCGAGATTGAAGAAAAAGGGGGAATCTAGATCTCGCGGATGGAGAAACTTACTGGGATGGATTGCTGGTGGGGATGCGCGACGGCAGCGATCGGGGACGACGGCGAGCGCGGCGGCGGCAATTCGCTGGCGGTGGCAGTTTGTTTCGAGGGCTCCGGCGGCACGGATGGAGGCGCGGTTGCGGGCGTTGACGGCGGCGACCGGCGGTGACTCGGTGGATGCTGGCGCAGCCTTGGCGGGCGCGGGCTCTATTTGGGGCTCGTGGGTGCGTAGGCGGAATGAAAGGAGGAAGGAGAAGGGGGAAATGGCCGTTGAGATTAGGGTTGACCCCAGAGGCCAATTTATAGGCGCGGGGGAAAGGACCTAGGGTTTGGGCGGTAAGTGAGGAATTCTTGGAAGAAAATGATCCGGCCCGGATATTTGGGGATAGGTATCAAAGTATTCGTTGCGAGATATCCGGATAGAGATTGAGATAGATTACGGGCGTATTATTCGGATTAACTGATAGCGATACGAATGCCGGGTCTTGTTACGGTTCTTTGGAGTGTTGACAAGGGAAATGATGCCCTGACTTGGAAAAGAAAACCGGGTATTATATGGACCGTCCAAAGAGCAAGCCTAGCTATGATTAAAGCACTTTAACCCGGTATATTATGAATTTGAATGTTTATTGTTTTGCAGGGAATAGCATGTGCTTCATGGTTGATCCCGAGAAGCCCAAGCTATTCTGGGGACTACTGATGGGGGGATGGTAACCCGGTAGGCTCATGCCTAGGTGAAACTTGGCCCGAAGGGAATCGCACAAGACCCGGCCCAAGGAGGAAGAGTTTCTAGAAGGCCCAACGAAGAGCATAGGTCTTGTAACCCATACCTTGGAGGTCATGATTAGTAAACTTAGGGTTGTGTGCGGTTTCCGGGTAGGATTCTGGGTGTGTCTTGTATAGGAAGCCAGAGAGCCGGGTAATATATAAACCGGCTCCTGGGACAGAGAGACCAGACGAGTTTTTATCCGATATTCAAGTATTCTTGTGGTACAAGAGCTTATAGTTGTAACCCTAGATCGGAGACTCGGCGACATTGCGGCCCGAGCTACCAGATCACCTGATAACATGATTTCCCCTGAGCTAAACCCTCTCCCAAACACCAGAGTCGATTTGCCCCAAAGTAAGTTACCCCAGGTAACGTATGCCGTGATTATCCCACGACACTTCATATTGCTTGGAACCGTCAAAATGCATCACCCAGGATTCTGAACTTGGCACCACTAAGGGCATGCTTGTTTGGGTCCAATCATTAACGAAGTCGACCAGAGCTTGAGACTTGATCGCAGAACGGGGCTCATAGTTGATGTGATAGTCTCCCATCTCGATGGCCCACTTGGCCACCCTGCCTGTTGCGTCTGAATTTCTTATGATATCTGCCATTGGAATTGAACTTACCACCGTAATAGGGTGTTCCTGAAAGTATGGCTTCAACTTCCGGCTGGCCATGAATACCCCCAAAAACTAGCTTTTGCCAGTGAGGGTATTGTTGCTTTGCTTCTGATAAGACCTCTCTTACATAATAAACCGGTCGCTGCATCGGGTGATCCTTTCCATCCTCCTTGCGCTCAACCACAACCACTGCGCTAACTGCTCGAGGCCCGGCTGCAACATATAGCAACATAGGCTCCTTGGGACCCGGCGCAGCCAAAACCGGCGCCTCAGATAACTGCTTTTTTAGAGCCTCGAATGCCTCGTCCGCCTCTTGATCCCATATGAACTTGTCTGTTTTCTTCAAGAGTTGGTACAAGGGTATCGCTTTTTCTCCGAGCCGAGATATAAACCGGCTTAACGCTGCCACGCATCCCGTAAGCTTCTGAACATGTTTCAGCTCTTCCGGCTTTTTCAAGCTCTGGATGGCTTTGATCTTTTCCGGGTTAGCCTCAATCCCCCGCTCAGAAATGATGAAACTGAGTAACTTCCCCGCAGGAACCCCAAACACGCACTTTGTTGGGTTGAGCTTCATCTGGTATCTCCTCAGGTTCTTGAATGTTTCTTTCAGGTCATCAATGAATGTTTCTTCCTTCCTTGTTTTGATCACTACATCATCAACGTAAGCATGGACGTTGCGTCCAATCTGATCCTCAAAGCACTTCTGAATACACTGTTGGTATGTTGCACCTGCATTTTTCAGTCCAAAAGTCATAGTTTTGTAGCAAAAGGCCCCAAAAGGGGTTATGAATGATGTTTTCTCCCAATCTTCCTTTTTTAGTTTAATCTGGTGATACCTGGAATAAGCACCCATGAAGCATAATAGGTCACTTCCCGCGACCGCGTCTATGATCGGATCTATCCTTGGAAGGGCAAATGGATCCTTTGGGCAATGCTTATTGAGACTCGTATAATCTATGCACATTCTCCACTCATTGTTCTTTTTCAACACTATAACCGGGTTTGCCAACCAGTCCGGGTGAAAGACCTCCATGATAAAGCCGGCTGCTAGGAGCCGAGCTATCTCTGCCCCTATAGCCTTTCTCCTTTCCTCGTTCATTTTTCTCAGGCCCTGCTTCACTGGCCGAAACTTGGGATCAACATGTAAACTGTGTTCAGCGAGCTCAGTCGGGATACCCGGCATGTCACTAGGCGTCCAGGCGAACACGTCCTGATTCTCGCGAATAAACTTTATGAGTGCCTCTTCCTCCTTGTTATCGAGGTTGGAACCTATAGCAAACTGTTTGGAAAATTCGCCTTCCACAAAAGCCACCATCTTCGTATCCTGGGCTGCTTTAAACTTAGCCTTTCATCATCCGTATTCGGTTTCTTCAAAGCTGTTCGATCTTCCGGGTCTACCTGAGACCGATAATACCTGAGTTCTTCCTTCGCACAAGCTTGTTCTGCAAGTGCCGCATCTCCCTCATCACACTCTGCGGCCACAGACCTATTCCCATGTATAGTGATGGTTTGTTTAGGACCCGGTATTTTTAGCTGTAGGTATACATAACACGGCCTAGCCATGAATTTGGCGTAAGCCGGCCTTCCGAACAGCGCATGGTAAGGATTACGCAACTTCACCACTTCGAATGTGAGCCACTCTACTCTGTAATTGTCCTTTGATTCTCCAAAAGCAACCTCTAGTGTAATCTTTCCCTCAGGGCAGGCCGAATGTCCTGGCACAATTCCATGGGAAACTATGGAACTTTTCTGCAATTGAGACTCCTTGAACCCCATACGTAAAAAGGTCTCCCAGTATAGGATATTGATGCTATTCCCACCATCCATCAAAACTTTCTTCAATTCGTAGCCATTGACCTGCGGCGCTACCACCAAAGCTAACACACCCGGATGTTCTATTGCTTCTGGGTGATCTCTTCTGCTCCATGTTACCTCCTGATCTGACCATCTCAGGTATCTTGGGACGCCCGAGGAAACCGAGTTTACCACTCTCTTGAGCACCTTTCTTTCCCTTTTGGAGGTCCCCGTGGTGTAAACATGATATTGCCCTAACTGCTTTGGATTAGCTTGAAAGCCACCAGCACCACCCTGGTTATTACCCGGATTGCCGCCTCCTGCGTTGCCTGCGGGGGGGGGGGGTCCGTTGCCCGGGTTTCCACCCAGACCCGGCCCTCCTCCCCGGCCTGCACCTCGCAGGGCCTTCTGTATCTCCTCGTTTTTTCATCTCTATAAGTCCACGCATTGCTCCAATGAATGATTAGCCGGCTTGCCATTCCTACTATGACGCGGGCAAGGCATCCTGAAGGCTCCTTGATAATTGCCTCCTCCATTGAGATTTCCTCCGTTGAAGTTTCCATCTACTCTAGGCCTTGGGAACCCGGCCTCGGTGTTGGCGACTAGCTCGGAGTTTCCCTCATATGGATGTTTAAGCTGGTTGTTTCCGTTACCACCTCCATTGTTACCCGACGTGGCACCGTTGCCGGATTTTCCATTACTGCTCATGTTAGCCTTCCCTTTCTTTTCCTCGATGTCCTCTTCCGTGGTGTCAGTGAAGGCATGTTTGTTGCACGCATCCATCAACTCCCCATAGTGATTTCCGACACATGCCTACTAGATTTCACGCACACCAATTTTTGCACCAAAGGTGTGTATCTGCATGTATTTGCCATAGCTTGTATTGCATCTTTCGGTTGAATATCTGTGGAAGAATGAAGTATCTCCATAACCCGGCGTACCCAGCTGTGTGCCGATTCTCCTTTTCTTTGGATACACCTGTCCAAGTCGTCGACTGTGTATAGTTTTCTGCAAGTTCCATGAAAATGTTTGATAAACCGATTTTAACTCGCTCCACGAATTGATGGATTTTTCAGGCAGGTTGTTGAACCATAATTTTGCTCCTCCTTCAGACATCATAAGATACATAAACTTGGCTTGGAGTTTTTCTAAAACATTGCGAATAGACATGGCCATCTCATAACTGCTCAACCAGGTCTCAGGATCCATGGTTGGCTCATAATTGACAACTTTACCCGGTTCCTTAAATTTATCCGGGTATGGCTCAGCTCTGATGGCATCTGACAGCCACTTGGGCACGGCTAAGTTTGTCAGTACCGGCCTTGCGCGTGAAACATGAGATTCGGCGGGCGCTGCAGGGGGTGCGTCACCTGCTGGCCCTCGCGCCGCAGACCCGGCCATACGCCTCGCCCGAGAACTGTCGACAATTGCTTGCGCCGCCGAGACCGCGGGAGCTGCTGGCCTGTGAGGAGGAGGCGGCATTTGCTGCTGCTCTGCCCCCCGTCGCGCCGAGCTTGACTGAATATTCCTCGTATTTCCGGGCTGCCGGCTGACATATGGCGTCCCATGTAAACCGCTTCTGTTGTCCGGGTAATTAACCTGCTGAGCCACCACGGTTCGCAGTATCTCTATAGCTCGCCGGGTCTCAATCGCTTGGGGCGGTTCCCCTAATGGAATACGGTCGAGCGCCAGAGTCGCAGCGTACACGTTATCCATGGGATTGTTGAAATGACCCGGTGGGGTGTGAAATCGCGACGGTGGTGGCGCAGTATTGCCTCCAGGGGTCCCGGCGGGTAACCCGGCTGGTACGTGTCGTGGGATAATCACGACAGACGTTACCTGGGGTAACTTACTTTGGGGCAAATCGACTCTGGTGTTTGGGAGAGGGTTTAGATCAGGGGAAATCATGTTATCTGGCGATCTGGTAGCTCGGGCTGCAATGTCGCCGAGTCTCCGATCTAGGGTTACAATTATCCGCTCTCGTATTACAAGGATACTCGAATATCTGGTAAAAACTCTTCTCTTTCCTGACCCTAGGAGCCGGTTTATATATTACCCGGCTCCCTGGTTTCCTATACAAGGCATACCCGGAATCCTACCCGGAAACCGCACACAACCCTAAGTTTCCTAATCTTGACCCCTAAGGTACGGGTTACAAGGCCTACGTTCCCTCTTGGGCCTTCTAGAAACTCCTCCACCTTGGGCCGGGTCTTCTGCGAATCCCTTCGGGCCGGGTTTCACCTAGGCATGAGCTTACCGGGTTATCATCCCCCCATCAGAGTCCCCAGAATAGCTTGGGCTTCTCGGAGTCAACCATGAAGCGCACGCTATTCCCTGCAAAACAATAAACATTCAAATTCATAAAATACCGGGTTAGAGTGCTTTGATAATAGCTAGGCCTGCTCTTTGGGCGGTCCATATAATAACCCAGTTTTTTCCGAGCCAAAGCACCATTTCCCGGGTCAACACTCCGAGGAAAAAATGACAAGACCTGGCCTCCGTACCATTATCAATCAGTCCGAATATCACGCCCATAATCTATCTTAATCTAGATCCGGATATCTCGCAACGGGTATCTTGATGGTTATCCCCAAATATCCGGACCGGATCATTTTTCTCCCAAAAATTTTGCACTTACCGCCCAAACCTAGGGATTTTCTCCCTACGCCTATAAATAGAGGCCAGGGGTTAACCCTAGATCTCACTGGTCATTTCCCCTTGCTCTATCTTCCATCCACTTCTCCTCCACGCCCGCGGACCCCAACTCGAGCTTGCGCCACCAGAGCTGCGCCACCGGAGTCGCGCCGCCGCCCGCTAGGTCGCCACTGGTCGCCGCCATCCGCGCCTGCGGGGCCGCCGTCAATCGCCACCGTCAACGCCCGCGAGCAAGCCTCCATTCGAACCACCGGAGGTCTCGAGTCGCCACCGCCGTCGAGCTAATCGCCGCCGCCGTGCATCTCTTCCATTAATCCATCCGGTAAGTCCCTCCGTCTCTTAGATCTAGATTTCAATTTCGCGCGAATACTTTGGATCGAATCTCACCCTCTAGTTATCCATTTTTCCTCCATTAGCTAGGCATACCTTTGTAATCTCTATCTCACGTTTTTTCACAGTTTGCACTTAGCTAAATCCATCTCTATACCCCTTAGCACACTTTTGCTATTTGCGATCTCGTATTTTTCGACCATGCGTTCTTGACTAGATCCATTTGCCAAATCTTGCAAGTACTTGGTTGTTTTGCTTTTTCCTCTTCTTATCATATCGAATAACCACGCTCTCCAAGTTCCTCGATATTCACACACT
This sequence comes from Alopecurus myosuroides, assembly GCA_028641055.1. Lineage (NCBI taxonomy): Eukaryota > Viridiplantae > Streptophyta > Magnoliopsida > Poales > Poaceae > Alopecurus > Alopecurus myosuroides. The sequence goes on from CM054063.1 coordinate 242,933,981, forward strand.
TGCATTTTACCTCTTTTTAGATCTACACTCCATGTCTCCTAAGGCCATCGCTAAGTCAAAGGGCAAAAACCCGGCCGGCAAGCAAAAGCCGGGTCAGTCGATTTCCGCCAATTGGGCGAAATCGACTGTCACGAAGGCCAAGATTGACGAGCTGGCCGAGTCGGGTGTCCTGCCCACCCGGTCAGAGATCCACTGGAGGATACCCGGCGAGGAGACCCGGCCTTCACCAGGCCTGGATGAAGTGGTGGTCTTCGTCGAGGACGTGATCCGGGGTTTCCGCCCCCCGGGTCACCCTTTCATCCGGGAACTCCTGGATCACTACAAACTCCGGGTATTCGATATCGGCCCGAACTCTATGCTTAACATCTGCCACTTCATAGTCCTCTGTGAAGCTTATTTATGCATTCCTCCCAACTTGGCTTTATTTCTTGAACTCTTTCAATGCAAACCCTGCCGGGAGAGCGGTGACGGGGCCCTCCTAGTTTGTGGGGGAGTCTCAATTCAGAGACGCAAAAATTCCCTCATGCCGACTCTTAGCCTCCACACACATGTAAAACACTAGCAGAAAACCTACTTCTACCGCCAAGACACCTCATTACCCGGCGAGAAGCCATTGCCGGGTTTCTCTACTGACACGCTTTCCTTGTCCGATAATCTGAATTCTTTCGCATCCGAGGCCGATAGGCAATCTATCCAGCCTTTTCTTCACAAGCTCGCTGTACTTTCTGCCCAAGGTCTCCTTGGGCTTAATCTGGTGAAGACCTGGGTAAGCTGCTGAATCCAGCCTAACAGCACCCGGTCCAAACTCATGTGCGACTATTCTGGGCATGTCACCGATTCTCTCCGATACTCGGAGAAAAATTACCCGGCTGCTGATATGAACAAGATCATGAAGACCTTCTTAGCCGAGAAACTTGATGTTATCAAGAACATATCCGGGCTTAACCCCTTCACTCGCTCTAACCCGGCTCCTCCAGTAAGAACCGGCTTAATCTCTTTATCCGACTGATATCTCTTATGCATATATACTAACCTTTGTCTCTGTATTTCTTACACAGGAAGACGATGCGTTCTGGAAGATAGTCACCCCTCCCCCTTCAGAAAACTCGGAGGAGGACGAGGAACCGGCTGATAGTGATGAAGGTAAGACCGGGTCTTATATTTACACTTACCTCGTTAACTTGTTAAACCAAATCTTCCCCTTTTCCGACAATGCTCCTGATTTACCAGAGCTAGAGGACAAGGAGGACACCCAGTTGGAAGAGAGTGAGGCTGAGCCGGAAGCAGAGATTGGGGCGAAGAGGAAGACCCGGAGTGTTGTTTTCAAGGTGCCCTATTCCTCCATGACCTCCAAGCCGTACTCATACGCCAATATGTGCGAACTTAACCAGCGTCTAACCAATTCATCATACTTGAAGGAACCTGCCCCGACCAAATGAAGGGTAATCCAGAATTCCCCGGGTGACGATCCTCTTCACCCGGGCATCCCTTCATCACCCGCTCGCCGAGCCGGTACTTCCCAAACTCATACGTCCCATATTCCTCGAAGATACCCTTCTCTGAATCACCCATTAGCCAGACAACTTAAGGTCTCACTTTCCAATACTTTGTCAGCATCTTCCAGGTCCAGCAACGATCTCCCACCGGATTTCTTCGTGAATACCGGGTAATTCACTTTCCTTGCTAATCAATACACTACTATTTTCCATGTCTTTCGTTTATTATCTACTAACTGCTTCTTTTTCTTTCTCAGGGCTAAGGTTACACTTAGTGATCCTGAAGATATGAACATCGATAACCCGGCTATGGAAAACCCGGAGAACGTTGTGCAGCCCACAACTAGCGGTGAAGAAGAAGAGCAGCTGGACAACCCTGTTGACCAGGAGGCCGAGTTTCCCCTGCCAACACATCAGCCGGCCGATGATGATGTCGAGTTTCTGGGATCACAGAGGGGTTTCCTTGCTCCCAACACTCAGGCAACCAGAGTCGACCCACTGAAACAGGAAAGGACCCCGCTGCCGGGTAACGAGAACCCAAGATCCTCCAGGCCAAAGTTGAGTGGCCTTGACTTCGAAGGGATGCTAGATGAGCTTTTCTCCCTGAAAACCAATGAGAGAGACATCCTCGAGTCCCTAGCTACTGAGCATCAGGTAAATCTACTGATATTATTTCCATACTCATCTAGTCCCCAAGTTCCGAGTGAACAATGCATAGTTTACTCGGTACTTCCATAGCTATATGTCCATCCATACTCGGCGTTTACACTGTAACCGACTAACTTATCCTTGTCTTATTTTTTAGGCTTATGTGACCCGGTCGGAGGAGATCTTGGCGAAAACCAACGAACTCCTCCGAGTCGAGACCAAACTGCGAGAGGAGCTGGAGGTCGAGGTGAAGGATCTTTCCAAAGACTACAAGAAATACTAGAAAAAGCTCCACCAAGCTGAGGACTTACTGAAGAAACTGTCAGCCTCTGTTGCCGACACTTACCGCTCCTTACTTGGTAAAAGATCTTAACTTCCCGATTAAGACTCGGATTTCTCACTTAATATGATCTGTGACCCGGATCTTACCACTTTACCTTTTCTTTTACTTTGCAGGTCCGGGTGACAAAGCTGATGATGAAGATGACATAGAGAAGTTGAAGACCCTGAAGGCCGTAATCCGGCAATTTTCTGCGGGCACCAAGTGGACCCTTGAGGCCATAAAGTGGCCTGGCGGTTATGGCGGTGTCTCCCACATGCTTGACGCGTACTCCACGGTCCCTGCTTGGATCGATCACTGGAAGCGCTCAGCATGCCGGGTTGGGGTAACCCGCGGCCTTGCCTTGGCCAAAGCCTATTTTCCTAGGCTTGAGCCGGCAACGCTCGTTAACGGGTTCCCTGAGTTTAACAATGACGACTCAAGATTCTCGGCTAAGGACTACAAGTCTATCCACGCTCAGGTACGTCACTCGGCAAGCCTGATAGCCGATAAGCTGGATGTGAACAGGCTCACCCCGCCGTACAATGCTGAAGACAAGCCGGTCCCGTCTGATCTCCCGATGCCCTTTGACATGCTGGCCCGGTGGAAGGAGGAGGCTGCCAAGAGGAAGGCCGAGGCCGACACTGCGCCATCCACATCTACTCCGGCTGTTCCTCCTCCAGCTCGTGCTGATGCCACAACTAACCCGGACATGGAGGCTGGGAAGAACACAGAGGAGAACGTCGAAGACCCGGCTACCAAGGCTGCTGCTGAAGACTCGGCTATGGATGCCGGGTGAAATTTTTATCATTTCTCGCCCTCAAACAATTCTTCGGCCAATAGGCATGGTTGTAATATGCCTGATACAATTATTTGTTTAATAGTGCGCCTGTGCACTTTTGATACAACTTCCTCGGCCTGTAATCACGCTTAAACTTTAATGGCTTTGATGGCCCTTTTGGCCATCCACTTCGATAAGGTTTTCTCCAATCCTAAGCTTTTTGCCGTTTTTCCGATCTTTTTTCTTTTTCCCCATCCATGAGACTCGGTTTCCGGGTCTCAGGATCTTTGACTGGTTGAACTTTTTTCTTTTCAAGTCCCCAAGCCCCCAAGTCCCCAAGACTCGGATTTTTGGGTTTCAAGCTTGATGGCTAACAGTTTGTTGCTTTTCTCAACTTCCCAAGTCCCCAAGCCCCCAAGACTCGGTTTTTTGGGTTTCGAGCTCAATAGCTAAACAGTTTGTTGCTTTTCTCAAATTCCCAAGTCCCCAAGACCCAAATTTTCGAGTCTAGGTATTTGTAGTTTTTAAGAAAAAGCCACATGTTCTTGCCAGGACCCAAAGTATATATCTACCCATATAAATTTTGAAGCTATGCTTAATACATTGTGAGTTTCCAGCTATAGCCTGTTACTCCGCATAACTTATGGTTTGGATGACCCTTTTGATCCTCTTTGTTGTAAGCCGGCTTTCGCGTGGATATTCAGTGCTGCTATAACTGCATAAACACAGGGTTAGGCAAGTCCCAATGGGCATCATGACTGATTGTGATTACACGTTAGCAAGTCACGCCACATTATTGCGAGTCACATCAGGCTTAAACAAGAGAAATCAAGAAAGTTTGGCTCTATTGTCCAGTTATAAGATTGTAACCGTACTTATTGCAAGTAATCGGTCCTCTTAACTTAATGGCATCGTGGCCGGGTCTTGAGATTGTAGCTGTGCTATTCAAGCAATCAGCCCCCAAGGCCTATATATGCAATCTATGAAAATTTTAAACCTAGTGCATCATGACTAAACAATAAATACTTACCTGATATGAAACAAAGTAAAACATAAACATTAAGAACAAAATAACAGAAAATAAATAAGAAACAATATCATAGTTTAACCATCTCTTTATTGATATGAGAAAAGTTAGGTCAGCAAGCCGCCTCATTAAAAACCCTCCAGTCCCCTTAGGTACCCTGGATAGGAAAAGAGTGCGTCTGAAACCTGCTGCCTGTTACATCGTGTAATTCAACTTGTAAACCTAGCCTATGCTAAGTGTAGTAGGGACGTAGCTGAGCCACGTTCCACGGTCTTTCCCGCTCTTGCATAGATGAAGTGGTATGTGCGGTATCATTGACAGTATCCGACTCTTCCCTTGCATTTATCAAGTAGTATGATCCATTGTGCAAATTCCGGCTGATGACAAAGGGGCCTTCCCATGGTGGAGATAACTTGTTCTTTCCTTCCTTTGACTGTACGAGGCGTAATACCAGGTCTCCTTCCTGAAAGACCCGGGTTTTGACTCGCCGACTGTGGTATCGCCTCAAATCATGTTGATATATGGCTGATCTCTCCAAGGCTTGCTCTCTGTGCTCTTCTAACATGTCCACAGCTTCCTGCCGGGTCTTCTCATTCTCCACCTCAACATAAGCCGCCACTCGGGGCGAGTCATGAATAATATCACTCGGCAGGACTACCTCTGCACCATGGACCATAAAAAACGGAGTCATCTGGGTAGATCTGTTAGGTGTAGTGTTAATTCCCCAAACCACTGATGGTAATTCCTCAACCCATGCTCCAGCAGCTCTGAGGCACGGGACTCGTAGTCGTGGTTTCAACCCACGAAGCAACTCCTGATTTGCCCTCTCCACCTGTCCATTAGCTTGTGGATGGGCTATAGAGGCTACGTCAAGGGGGATGCCATTGTTTCCACAAAATTTCTCCATCTCACCTAGGGACATGTTGGTTCCATTGTCTGTTATTATGCTATGAGGGTATCCAAACTGATAGATGATCCTTTTCAGGAACTTGACTGCTGTGACTGCTTCACAATTGGTGACTGGCATAACTTCAACCCACTTGGTAAACTTATCAATAGCCACCAAAAGATGAGTCTTTTTGCAAGGAGACATGTGAAAGGGGCCGACCATATCCATACCCCAAACTGCAAACGGCTAGGTTAGCAGGATTGTTCGCAACTCCATAGCCGGCACATGGGTTTGGCGAGCATACCTTTGACATCCATCACACCTTGCCAGCAAGCGCTCTGCGTCCGCCAAAGCCGTGAGCCAGAAGAAACCGTGTCGATATGCTTTAGCCACAAGGGACCTTGTGGAGGCATGATGCCCACAATCGCCTTCATGGATCTCCCCTAAAATCTGTCGGCCCTCCTCTGGTGTTACACATCGCAAAAAGAATCCTGCAGCATTTCTCTTATACAACTCGCCATTGATGATAGAATAACCCTTCGCTCGTCTCAGAATTTGCCCGGCTAACACTTCCTGTGGTGGTAACTCGCCCCGTGACAGGTGGGCCAGAAACGGTTCTGTCCACTCGGGAATTGCGCGTACGGCGGCTACGAGCTCCAAATCCGGGTCTTGGTTGGCCACCTCTTCCTCAGACTCGATTTTGACGGAAGGCCGCCATAACTCGTCCAGAAAAACGTTAGGCGGGACCGGCTCTCGGCGCGAACCGAGTCTTGCGAGTGCATCTGCTGCCTCGTTCTTTCGCCTATAAATGTGTTCCACCTCATACCCGGAAAAGGACCCGGCCACCTTGTCCACCTCTCTGCGATACGCTGCCATTGTTGCATCCTTTCTATCCCAGGTTCCAGAGACCTGCTGTACCACAAGATCCGAGTCTCCATAGCACCTTATTCGCCTGATATTCATCTCCTTTGCTACTCGCAGTCCGTGTAATAGGGCCTCATACTCGGCCACATTGTTGGAGCAATCAAAGTGAATTTGCAACACATAGCTCAACTTGTCTCCTTTAGGCGATGTAAGCACCACCCCAGCTCCTGATCCCTCGTATTGCTTGGAACCATCAAAGTGCATCACCCAAGACTCGGAACTTGGCATCATTGTTGGCATGCTTGTGTGAGTCCAATCATTGATAAAATCAGCTAAAGCCTGGGACTTGATTGCAGATCGAGGCTCGTAGTTGATGTGATAATCTCCCATCTCAATGGCCCACTTAGCTATTCTACCTGTTGCATCTGAATTTCTGATAATATCTGCCATGGGTATAGAGCTAACCACCGTTATGGGGTGTTCCTGAAAATACGGCTTCAATTTCCGGTTGGCCATGAAGACTCCAAAAACTAGCTTTTGCCAATGCGGGTAACGCTGCTTTGCTTCCGATAAGACCTCACTCACGTAATAAACCGGCCTTTGTACCGGGTGATCCTTTCCATCCTCCTTGCGCTCAACCACAACCACTGCGCTAACCACCCGGGGCCCGGTCGCGATGTATAACAACATGGGCTCTTTGGGGCCCGGTGCTGCCAGGATCGGTGCCTCAGATAACTGCTTTTTCAGAGCTTAAAATGCCTCGTCTGCCTCTTGGTCCCATACGAATTTGTCGGTTTTCCTCAAGAGTCGGTATAAGGGTATTGCTTTTTCTCCAAGCCTAGATATAAACCGGCTCAATGCTGCCACACATCCCGTGAGTTTTTGAACATGCTTCAGGCCTTCCGGCTTTTTCAGGCTCTGGATGGCCATGATTTTTTCCGGGTTTGCCTCAATTCCTTTCTCGAAAACGATAAAGCCGAGTAACTTCCCTGACGGCACCCCGAACACGCACTTAGTCTGGTTAAGCTTCATCTGGTATCTCCTCAAGTTCTTGAAGATCTCCTTTAGTTCATCTATAAAAGTTTCAGCCTTCCTTGTTTTAATCACCACATCATCCACATAGGCATGAACGTTGCGTCCAATTTGATCCTCAAAACACTTCTGTATGCACCGCTGATACGTTGCGCCTGCGTTTTTCAGCCCAAAGGTCATGGCATTATAACAAAAAGCACCAAAGGGGGTTATGAATGAAGTTTTCTCCCAATCCTCTTTTTTGAGCTTTATTTGATGATACCCGGAATAAGCATCCAGGAAACATAATAGGTCACAACCTGCCACTGCGTCGATGATCTGGTCTATTCTCGGAAGGGCAAATGGATCCTTTGGGCACTGCTTGTTGAGGCTTGTATAGTCTACGCACATCCTCCATTTATTGTTCTTTTTCAGCACTAGAACCAGATTTGCCAACCATTCGGGGTAAAAAACCTCCATGATAAAGCCGGCTGCGAGGAGCCGAGCTATCTCCGCTCCTATAGCCTTTCTCCTTTCCTCATTCATTTTTCTCAAACCCTGCTTCACAGGCCGGGACCTGGGATCAACATGCAAACTGTGCTCAGCTAACTCGGTCGGGATACCTGGCATATCGCTGGGCGTCCAAGCGAAAACGTCCTGATTCTCACGAATAAACTCGATAAGTGCTTCTTCTTGTTTGTTGTCTAGGTTAGAACCTATGGCAAATTGTTTGGAGGGATCTCCCTCAACAAAAGCCACCATCTTGGTATCCTGGGCCGCTTTAAACTTTGCTCTCTTGTCCTCCATATTCGGCCTTTTCAAAGTAGTTCTATCTTCCGGGTCTACTTGAGACCGGTAATACTTGAGCTCTTCCTTCCTGCAAGCCTGTTCTGCCATTGCCGCATCTCCTTCATCACACTCCGCTGCCACAGCCCGGTTCCCATGTATAGTAATGGTCTGCTTGGGACCCGGGATCTTTAGCTGTAAATACACATAACATGGCCTGGCCATGAACTTAGCATAAGCCGGCCTTCCGAACAACGCGTGATAAGGACTGCGCAATTTCACCACCTCAAATATGAGCCATTCTACTCGGAAATTATCCTTGGATTCTCCAAAAGCGACCTCTAGTGTTATCTTTCCCTCATGGCACGCCGAATGACCCGGCACAATTCCATGGAAAACTGTGGAACTTTTCTATAGCTGAGACTCCTTGAGCCCCATGCGTAGGAAGGTTTCCCAATACAAGATATTAATGTTGCTTCCGCCATCCATCAAAACCTTTTTCAGCTCGTAACCATTAACCTGTGGTGCAACCACCAAAGCTAACACACCCGGATGTTCTATTGTTTCCGGGTGATCCCTTCTGCTCCATGTTACTTCTTGATCTGACCATCTCAAACAGCTCGGAACACCTGAAGAAACCGAGTTTACAGACCTTTTAAGTATCTTTCTATCTCTGTTGGAAGTCCCGGTAGTGTGAACGTGGTATTGTCCTAACTGCTTTGGGTTGGCCTGGAACCCCCAGCACCTCCTTGATTATTACCCGGATTGCCACCTCTTGCGTTGCCAGCGGGGGGTGGCCTGTTGCCCGGGTTTCTACTCGGACCCGGTCCTCCTCCCCGGCCTGCACCTCGCAGGGCTTTATGTATTTCCTCATTCTTCCATCTCTGTAAATCTACGCACTGCTCCAATGAATGATTAGCCGGCCTGCCATTCCTGCTATGACGCGGACAGGGCATCCTGAAGGCCTCTATATGGTTAGCCAGTCTCGGTGGTCCTTGGTAATTTCCTCCATTAAAGTTTCCTACGTTGAAATTTCCCTCTGCCCTGGGTCTTGCAAATCCGGCTTCTGTATTAGCAACAAACTCGGAATTTCCTTCGTATGGGCGCTTGTGCTGGTTATTTCCATTATTTCCTCCATTGTTACCCGGTGCGGCTCCATTACCGGGTCTTCCATTGTTGGGTTTCGCTTTTTTGTCATCAACATCCTCCTCTGTTGTGTCTGTAGCAGCATGCTTATTGCAAGCGTCCATCAATTCTCCCATTGTAACCTCCGAGGCGTGCCGACTAGATTTCATGCGTGTCAACTTTTGCACCAAGGGTAAGTATTTGCACGTTTTTTCCATAGCTTGTAATGCATCTTTTGGCTGGATATCAGTGGAAGAGTGGAGAATTTCCATAACCCGGCACACCCAGCTACGCGCCGACTCTCTCTTCTTCTGGACGCATCGCTCTAAATCGTCAATCGTGAATAGCTTTCGGCACGTCCCATGAAAATATTTGATAAAGGCATCTTTCAGCTCACTCCATGAATTGATGGATCTTTCAGGCAGGTTGTTGAACCACAACTTTGCTGCTCCTTCGGACATCATAAGGTACATAAACTTGGCTTGGAGATTCTCGGATGCGTTGCGAATTGACATAGCCATCTCGTAACTTCTCAACCAGGTTTCTGGGTCCATGGTCGGCTCATAATTAACCACTTTACCCGGCTCCTTGAATTTATCCGGGTAGGGCTCATCCCTGATGACATCCGATAAAAACTTAGGCCCGGCGAGGTTTGCCAGTACCGGCCTTACTCGGGAAACGTGCGATCCTGCAGCTGGTGCGGCGGGGGGTGGAACCGCTACCGGCCCTCTTACCGCAGACCCGGCTGCTGCGCGCCTGGCTCGAGAACTGTCCACAATGGCTTGTGCTGCTGATGCTGCGGGCGTTGCCGGTCTATGGGGAGGAGGCGGCATTTGTTGCTGCTCTGCCCTCCGCCTTGCCGAGCTTGACTGAATATACCCGGTATTCCCGGGTTGCCGGCTGACATACGGTGTCCCGTGCAAACCACTTCTATGATCCTGGTAATTTGCCTCCTGAGCCACTGCGGTGCGTAGCATCTCTATGGCCTGCCGAGTTTCGATTTCTCGAGGCGTCTCTCCCAGTGGGATACGGTCGAGCGCTAGAGTCGCGGAGTACACGTTATCCATGGGATTGTTGAAGTGACCCGGTGGAGTATGAAATCGCGGTGGTGGTGGTGGTGGTGCGGTATTGCCAACAGCGATCCCAGTTTGCAACATGGGTAACCCGGCTTGAACGTTCGCCGGCTGTCCTCCCAGGGTTGCAGCTCGATATCCGGTTTCTTGATTCACCACCTGGATTGGTTGATCCTGAGGAGTAACAAATAATGTAGCTGGCTGTAAATTTCCTCCGGTTGCCGGTAATCTTATCTGGTGCCTCTGATTGTAAATCCTGGTCGACTGAGTTTGAAGGCAATTCTCCAGTTCTTCCAACTCGCGCTGGCGCGCGGCCATCCCTTGTTTCTCGGCTTCGATATCTCTCCTTTGTTGATCCAATGCGCGGCGAGCCACATCCAGATCTCGGGCACGTGCCGCCGCGTTTTCTGGGGTTATCACCGTCGCTAGCACTGTGGGATCCAAGATTAGGTTATTGTTGAACAAAGCCGGATTTCGTGGAGCCAAGGTTCCCGCTCCCGGCTTTCTGTTTGCTGTGAATCCAAACATGTTCCTTTGCCGTTCACTTTCTCCGGTATGACTGGTAACAGAAGCCGACTCTCCGTCGACCCGGGCCACAACCGGGTTTCCGTCAACCGGCGCCTGCTGTTGGGCCAGCGCTCGCGCTGCTCCGGCCGCGGCCGTCGTCACATCCCCCTGATTAAGATTAATTGCAGGGGCTGTATAGACCGCGAACCGGCGCGCAATGCCTGGTGATGATTCGTATTCCTCTTCGTCACAGCTATCTTCCTCGTACCGGTCTTCAAGCAGGTGCAGTATAGACTCGGTATCATCTTCTCTTATGACCCGGCCACGCGGGGTCCATGCCGGCTCCTCCGGCTGTTCCCTCTTCGTGGTGGGCTCTTCTTCTGGATCGGCTGTCCCAACCGATTCTTCTCCATCCGACTGAACGCAAGTTTCTTCTCCTAACACAGAATCATATTCAATATTATCAGGAACAAAACCAGACGTACGTACCATGCCGACGAAGACGTTGACCCGGCCGATTGTACCGATAGATCCGGTTTCGAGCAGATCCGACTCTGGTCCCCAACCAAAGTCGTCCACCATCTTCTCTCCTTCATGGTTGGTGATGATCTCGCCGATGACGAGGTTCTTCATGCTTTCCTGAGCTTCTCCCGTGATGTAAACATCCTTGGACGTAGGCCCCACGGTGGGTGCAAACTGTCGTGGGATAATCACGGCAGACGTTACCTGGGGTAACTTACTTTGGGGCAAATCGACTCTGGTGTTTTGGAGAGGGTTTAGCTGAGGGGAAATCATGTTATCTGGCGATCTGTGAGAATGTTCCTGTTCAAGTTACCTGGGGTAACTTACTTTGGGGCAAATCGACTCTGGTGTTTGGGAGAATGGCTGATAAGTCTGCTGCTATTCCTGTGGGTATATGTGAGAATGTTCCTGTTCAAGTTGCTAATAATTGTCTGATATTAACTGACTTTGTTGTGTTGGAAATGCCTGAAGATGATAATATGTCTATTATTCTTGGAAGACCTTTTCTTAATACTGCAGGGGCTGTTATTGATTGCAATCAAGGCAAAGCTACTTTTAATGTTAATGATAAAGAGCACACTGTTTATTTTCCCAAGAAGATTGATAGAAAATATGGTCTAAATTCCATTGAAAATGTTGAGACCATCAAGATTGGAGAATTTATTGTCCTATTCCAAAGCCACCCAAAGAATATGAAATTATTATGATTGGGACTATGCCTATCAAGGTTGAGGTAACATAATTATTTAGTGAGAAACAAAGTTTTGTTTCATATAAAATTATTTTGGTAGCAAGACTTGATCACCCTTGTTAACAAAATGATTTTAAATGAAATGGGCAATGTTTTCACTATGTTTTCAACTTCCCCATTATTGTTTTCACCATGTTTACTTCTGTTATCACATTATTACTTGAGTAAAATCATGTTTTCCACCATCCTTGTGCATGTTTTCCTGATGTTTTCACCCAGTTTACTGAGGTTATGCATGTTTTCACCACTACCACCTTTGTTTTCTTTGGTTATTCTTCCATTAGAGCGTCTTAGAACCTCTGTCGTTCTTGTTTTGGTTTTGTTTTCCACGTTTTCACTTTCGTTTTCCCGGTTTTTATTAATTATTAAAATTCTAGGAATACCTCAAAAATAAAGTTTCTCGAAAAATTCCAGAAAAATTATAATAATTTTTTACGTAAAAAATGAGGCAGATTGCCACCTGGGAGACCCTAGGGGGACCCACCAGGCAGGCACACCCTAGGGTGGCGCGGCCTGCCCCCTGGTGGCGCCAGCCCATGGTGAGGGCCCCCCTGGCTCCCACTAACTCTCTCCCCTGCCAAAGTTCCCTCTCTCACCTCCCAAAATCATCACATTTCCTGGAACCTGAGTTCTTGCTGTTCTTCCTCAATTTTTTTGATCTTCCTCTTCAGCCCATCATTTGTGTTGATTTTTGGTGTGTTTGATCTCCGGTATGTGACTCCTCCGATGATTCAAGTAGAATTTTGTTTAGTGAAGTATTTCTTGAGTATTTTGCCATAGTAGGTGATAGCTTATGTGAGTTTGCATGCTTGATTTCAGTAGAAATAACATAGTTTTGATGTATGTTTAGCTCTCATATAAGTCCCTATGGTAGTCTCACCCTTATAGTTGCTTGAAATTAATTTTTGTGATGATTGTTGAAAAATTTCAGAGATGGAGCACAATGCTTATCAACTAAACCAACATGAGTTGGAGGTGCATGAGGTAATGCTCGTGCACCGTGAAGAGAGGGTGTTGCCATCAATCTATCCGTGTCGGGAATTTATGCTAGTTTCAGGAATTCTGTAGGATTTTAACACTCTAGTGCATAATGCAGGTTTAGAGCGTTTCATTTAGGATGATCCCATCCAATATGTGAAACTAACTATGTATGTGGTGCAGGATTTTCATTTTAAATGGTCTCCAACTAACCCAATGGTCCACTATAAGATTTATAATAAAGCTGTGAGCCTGCCTTTTAGTGTTTTCTGTGCAGCTATTAAGGTACCTGAGTGGGGGTCTTGTGAGAAAATAAGTGGGCATCCCAAACCCCTACTGGATTTATACGGAGAGATTTGCCAAGGAGGAAGCTTCGTAGGGGAGAAGGGTAAAATTCGTGAAATTCAACTCCCTAGCATTCGATACTTTGCCTACTTCATTTCTAAATGTATATTAGCTAGGAAAACTGCCATCAAGTTATCTGTTTATGACTTGGCGTTTATTGTTGCTGCTTTGCGACACGATAGGTCGTATAATTTTGGTGCTTTGATTGCTTACCATCTCTCACATAACCATGAGAAGGGTGGAGTTTGTGGAGGTCTTATTGCCTCATGCTTGTTAGCTTTGCATGGTTTTGAGCCACACCATCTAGACTATCAGCTTCCTATAGAGAGGATTCATCTTGTTTCCATGGTTCAACATAAGTTTCTTTCTACCCATGCTCACTTATATAATTTATCTTTTGAATTAACTTTATCCAAACGATCCGGGTGGAGAGTTGTTAAAACTGTTAGAGAAGTACTTTTTCCCGCACCTGTTTTGTTTGATCTTAATAACATGCAAGGATGGGAGCTTCCTGAGAGTGAGCTAGATACATACCTTGAGCATCTCCCCCGGCAATGGGAGGAAGCCGGAGAGGGGGACGATGGTGATTTCGTCCAGCCCTATGACGCCACGGGGATTCCATATAAGCACCCCGGTTATGACTATGCGTCGACTGCTTCATCTTCTTCTTATGCGCCCGAGTACGACCACTCAAGGGATGACCCACCGCAGTGGGGATATTTCCCGCACTTTGATTGATCTCCACTTATGCCAAAAGCCTAAGCTTGGGGGGAGGTATACCGACATCACACTCATTTATATATCATGTTCGGTCGCTCTTTGTATATCCATATTTATCATTTCTTTTGTTTTTTTCGTTTCTCTTTGTTTCTTTCGTTTGTTTTCGCTTTCTTTCGCTTCTTTTGTTTTTATTGTTTTGTTTTCGCTTTCCAAAACACAAAAACACGAAAAATATTTCTCTTGTTTCTATCTATTTGTTTCTTTATTTGGTTTGCTTTCTTTTAGTTGCAGTTTAATATTTAAAAACCCAAAAATATTTTGTTTGGTTTGTTTTTTTGCTTTCTTTTGTTCTTGTTTCATTACGAAAACCCCAAAAAGATTTTTCTTTGTTTGCTTGTTCTTTTTTGTTCGTGCTTTAATTGAAAAACCCAAAAAATTGTTGTTCTTCTTTGGTTTTGTAAAGTTTGTTGCAGAGTTCAACAATCGTCTGTGATTCCATTGGATTTTGGTTTTCATTATATATTATTCGAGCCACAAGTGAAGAGAAATAATGACGATCTACGACAATTCAAGTGTGGTGAGAGGCTGGTATGAATTCTATTTGCTTTCATTTTTGTACATATATCCATCTATGTGAGCATGCTTAGTTTGTTCGTATAAGATACATGTGACTTAATGGCTGCTTAATAGTTCATGCTCTCTCATGTTTTGTTCCAATTTATTAATAGTATATGACTTGTCATATAAATATTTGTTCGCATTGTTTTATTAATAGAAGGGTATGATATTGTGGTAGACTCCTCTGGCTGTTTCATTTGAATCGACTTGGCACCTCACGCATGCTAAGACTGAAAACAAAAAGTTAATAAGCCTCGATGATTTATTTTGCCTCAGAGTTCTAGTATCAATTTTATGCCTCGGTTAATTTTACTTTATCGCAAACATGATTATGATAGTTGTTACTCTCTTGATTGTCGCTCCCTGTCTTTTGCTAGCCTTCACCTGTACTGAGTATGAGCTCTACTTGTGCATCCAAATCTCTGAAAACCAAAGTTTGCCAAATGTGTCCACCATACCTTCCTATATGTGGTATTTAACCGCCACTCCAAGTAAATTGCTCATGTGCTACCTTTAAAACCTGCTAAAAATTATTCCTGTTTTGTGCCCATGTTTTAGCTCATGAGGACGTAAATAGAGAATCTTTATCTCACTTGTTGATTGGATTTCACACCCTGGACTAGTGGCTTCATCCGCTTATCCAAATGATAGAAGAGCTGGCAGCGGGGTTCCAGCCCCAAATTAATACACTCAAATTCTCTTCACTCTTTTTGCCCCTGATTTATCAGTCAAAGCATAATTGTGTAAACAAAAGAGAAAGAGGGATGACCTTCTACACCAGTTTGTCCTTCACCATGGGAGCCGCTCTTGTGAATCCAGTTGACTTGTGACGTACTGTATTGTTTGTATACCATTCGTTGACATAAGCATACACCTCTCTCAAAATGTTTTCAATACATATGTTTAATAAAATAAAAAACTCCAGCACATGAGTGATCCATGCTTCCCTCTGCAAAGGGCCTTTCTTTTACTTTTATGTTGGGTCTCCGCCATATTCTTTGAGCACTTTCTTGAGAGCACAATGGTCATTCTTAGTGTGATGTGTTTGTCCCAAAGTACGGTTGATTGTGGCATAACTTTGATATCTTTACTTCTAGTCTTCCCTTGAACTTCAGAGGTGCCCTGGCATTTATGTTTTGCCCCACATTTAAGGGCAAGCGAGATACCACTTTATCAGATCCTATTATGAATATTTCAATCTTGAAAATAGTTAAGCTTCATGTTGTTTATTATTAATATGTTGTTATATTCTCATGGTTTGCATAGCTATTAAGTGTCAGTATCTTGCATGTATCTTATCATGAGCATAATTAAGTATTTGATCACATAGTGAGTATATTTACATCATATGAAACAAATGTGTTCGTAAAAGTCTTTTATCACACTCAATTGTCACTGAATTGCTTCAGGACAAGCAATAAGCTAAGCTTGGGGGAAGTTGATACGTCGAAAACGTATCTCCTTTTCCGAACACTTTTATTATTGTTTTCCTCTAAACTTGTGTGTTTTGGATACAACTAACACGGACTAACGCTGTTTTCAGCAGAATTACAGTGGTGTCTTGTTTTTTGCAGAAAGTTCAACTTTCGGGAAAATGCCCAGAAAAGAGCCCATTGATGTTTTCACCCCGGAAGACCCCGGGAGCCAGAAGGGGGCCAGGAGAGGGGCCATAGGGTTGCCACACCCCTTGGCGCGGGTCACCCCTGGCCGCGCCAGCATAGGGTGTGGGCCCCCCAGGACCCCCCTCGGACTCCCCTTTTGACTACAAGCAACCTTCAACCCTAAAACCCGAGGGGGTACGTCATATTCCACAGAAAAACAACAGAGCGCCGCCGCCGAACCGAACCTCGATTCGGGGATCAGAAGTTCATGTTCTGGCACCCTGCCAGGACAGGGAAGTGGAGGAGATCATCGCCATCGTCATCACCAATGCCTCTCAATCGACCATCCATGTTTCCCCCATCCATGTGTGAGTAATTCCCCGCTGTAGGCTGAAGGGGATGGTAGGGATTGGATGAGATCGTTCATGTAATTATGTCGTGATTGCTAGGGCATAGTGCCTAGTATCCTCTAATAGTGCTATTGACATTGTTGCAACTTGTTATGCTTAAAGCTTGCCACTTTGGGCCCGAGTGCCATTATCTCAGATCTGAACATGTTATTGAATCACGATGATAATTATTGTTTCTTGATCATACATGCAAGTTGTTTACACATATCGTTGTCCGGAACACGAGGCCCCGAAGTGACAGAAATTGGGACAACCGGAGGGGATGGCTGCGATGTGAGGATCACATGTGTTCACGGAGTGTTAATCCTTTGCTCCGGTATTCTATTAAAAGGAACACCTTAATTACCAGTAGTTCCCTTAAATCCCCGCTGAAAACGGGCTGGTAGGACAAAAGATGTTGTGCAAGTTCTCATTGCGAGCACGTACGACTATTTACGGAACACATGCCTATGGTTACTTAGTGCTTGGATGCTTTATCATATTTATCTGCAATGCCCTTGACATGATCATTATTAGAACTTTCTTATCCATGCAACACCCGTTCATCCATCCCTATGCCTATAGTATTTAATCCGTTGTTTACTTCAAACACTACTGCTGCTGCTGTTTTCATTCTACTGCTGCTATTATTTCACTACTGTTGTTACTATAAAACTGTTACTACTGATAAACCACTGCGAACAAAAGTACTTTCAGGTGCAGGTGAATTGACAACTCACTTTTTAAGGCTCACAAATATTATTTGGCTCCCCTTGTGTCGAATCAATAAATTTGGGTTTTACTTTCCTCGAAGACTGTTGCGATCCACTATACTTGTGGGTCATCACCCACCATTTTAGCCAATCAATTATCCATGTCATCTCCACTAATAATTGTGATATTACATATTTCATGCCACATAACCATGTCATCTTTTTTCAATCATATAATTATCCATGTCACTAATATTTATTTCTCAAAATATACAACAATTTCACGCGAATTAAATTTAGTATATTGATCATGTGATCAATTGAATCTTGATAATGGAATATTTCATACACCTTATACTCATTTCGTTTATAGAATATTTTTTTAAAGAGATACCCTCTGCAACACGCGGGGTATTCTTCTAGTTATAATAACATATAGAGGACAGTTCTCAAGTAAAAGGTTTTTTTATTGATGTAGAAGAAGAAAACACGAGCAGCTTTTCGCACCCGCTAACATCAAATCCATGTCTTCAGCTTTAATATTTTGGACACTTGATATATAGATCGACAATTTATACGCTATGGAGAACATGCATAGCCGGTTCAAATACAAACGCTTTCATGGAGTTGATGCTCGTCCTTTTCACATCCATCCACAGTCAAGAACCTACTCCCTCCGTTCATAATTACAGTGCACTTTGGGTTTAGTCAAATCAAAACATTATTACGATTATCTTAAATATATTTTCATATTATATAAAACATTTATAATATAATTTTGTTATCATTATAATTGTCTTAAATATATGTTCATAATATATGTTTTATATCATAGATGTTGATATTTTTTTCGTATATCTTTGATTAGACTCAAATTTATATTGAGATAACCCAAAACATGAAGTAAATAAAACGGAGGAAGCATCGACAGTCTTCAGAGCTGAAATGTTCCACATTTGCACTGGTGTCGCCGACTTGCCTTATCTTGACTTATGTTTTTTTTTATCTACGTCATTAGACGAAATAGGCCGTAGACCCGCTATATTAATATAGCAACCACCGAAACAACTAACATGAGTATCAAAACAACCGAAACATTGAAACAGCAACAAACATACATCCAAAGGAACAAGAAAAAGGAAACAAAAAAGGAGACATTAGCGGATTAACCTCGCTCATAGCACCGAATTGTCGAGTATCAAGCAGCAGCTTCAAAAAGAAAAGCGCTAGCTGCTGCCCGTGCCAGCGCACCAAGTCATTGTGAATCCTAGGATCTTTGTTGGAAGGCTGTGCCGCACTAAGTGTGACACGCATTAGCGTGCTGAAGTTTGCCCTGGCCACCGGGAGCTACCGCAGAGACGCTAGCTACATCTTGATTAGTGTACTCACTCATGTGATATTACTATGGTCCGAACATACAATCTTCATTAGGGTACTCACTCACTCACTCACTAGAGTACTCTTCAAACGTTCTGTGGAGTACACCTTCAAACGTTCTATATGCATTAGTTTCTGATCCAAACACAAGTATACTTTTTTTGTGTGGAAACAACACAAGTATAACTTGGTCTGTACTTCTCTGGCCAAGTTCTAAACTGCTCCTGCATCCCCAGGCCCCAGCACGAACGTTTCGCTGTGCCATCCAAGTTGCTAGCCGCCGTGCCCATCACTCTTCTAGGCTCCAGGATCCGAGGGGCAGAAATAAAATTCCGCGCAGCAAGGTAGCCAGCAATCGGTAACGTAAACGCGACTCGACGCTCAAAATGCTGCGTCTCGTTGGTGACTCCGATGGTAAACAGATCCCGGAAGCGCCCGTTTCGTCGGCTGCTGCACATGCCATGGGCCTCCCAACTTTACCTTCTCCGTTAGATCGACGCACCTCAGTTTCGAAATCTGTATTGCAGCTTGGCATTGGCCTGGGCCAGAAAGAGGTCGCGTTTCTCCCGGGAGAAAGTATCCTGTGCTACAGTGCGACCTCCAATCCAAAACCTAGCCTGAAGATGTCATGAAAATTTTCTACTCGCTCCGTCTCAAATTAATTGTCGTGGATTTGTCAAAATACAAATGTATCTAGACGTATTTTAGTGTATTGATATATCCATATTTTGATAAATTAAAAACGATTATTTCGAGACGGAGGAAGTAGAACTTTTTGGGTGAAATGGACACAACATATATTTACCATACAACAAAATTTTGTGAAAGTCTAAAACACAGATCTAGAAAAAAAAAATACAAGGCTAGTTTCCGTTAAATTTTGACCGTAGAATCCAGCTTGCGCGCGAATGCGCTCACGACGGTCAGATTTAGCACGTACGGGTAGATCTAAAGTTCGGAACAGAACTTTACACTCTGCATTCCTCCATCTCCGCAGGGTTTCTCGGCCATAAAAAATATTGCACAGAAAGTGATTCAACCCCTGCAGCACTGGGTCACCATGATGATGATGTACTTATCAGGGAGTTAAGTGAAAATTTATCACAGTAGATGATGTACTTACCAATATGGTGGGGAAAATCTACTAATGGAAACGTTTGATACATCATAGACGTTGAATTTTCCCGCTTAAATTAGTTGTTGAATTGTCTTTTTTTTCTTGGGGCATAGATTGGGCTATGTTTGAAACTATATGACATGATATCTGCATTATTTCTTAGTAAAAGGAGTAAGCTAATGACGGGAATACCGGACACGATCACGATGTATCTAGTAGCGACGCGGTCATAGTTTGTGGGTTAATGAAAGCACTAGAGGTATACTTATGGATTATTCTCATAATTTTACTCACTTTTAAATAGGCCAAATTGGTCACTACTCCAAGGTGGAAATACCGGTATATTCTTGATATCTACAATCTCTATAAAGTTTATCTCACTATTTTCATTTAATGTTTGAAAACTTCACATGCAAAGTGTCCATATCATCAACCAGCCTCACATGACCATGTACAAGTAAGTTTTTTTTCTTGAAAAAATGCTTGGGCATGAACATGCATGCATGATTTTTTTTTTCGAAAGATCCGTGTGACTATGCATCAAAGTTTTAAATAGCCGGCTATAGCCTTCCGAGAGGTTCGGGGCTACGGCTAGAGCCTTCAGAGCCTATATAGAGAATAGCCGCTAATAGCCCGGCTGTATGGATATAGCCCGGATATAACCTCTTAGCCCGGCTATATCCCGTCTAAGAGACCAAAAATTTTGGTCCAAAATTTGTCACCTCCGCGACTTTGGAGCTCAAATAAATCACCGTTGGTTGTTGAATTGTTGTTGTGAGGTGCGAGTGCGACCCATAGCGATCTGGTTTCGGAGCTGCTATATCATGAATAGTTGTTATTTAAACTCCTGATTGACCGTTCATCTTATATGACTATTTTTTTACGTTGTGCATTTGCGAATAATACTATATAAATGATTATATGTTGTCTAAATTTTACTAGTTTTTCAATATTCTAGCAAAACGGCTATATGGTTATAGCCCGGCTATAGCCTTTCATAACTTCTGAAATCGTCGGGGCTATATGCAATAGGCCGCACGAATTTTTTTTCTTATAAAGTACATTCAACCCAATTTATTTTATTATATGCATATATGAAAATCATCTTTCATTCCCATGGCAACACACGGAGTGTATCAAGTAGTATTTCATGATATGTGTGCGCGTAGAGTTTGATTTTTAAATAAAAGATCCTTGGTTCTCAAATGGTTAACACCTAACTACTTAAGTCGGTTGCGAAAAAGTTTATGGATCAGTCAAATGTGTTAGTTGCCTGGTCTAATCTTTCATTCATGCAAAGATCTCAATATGAAGTGTCATACCAAAATCTCATACATTATATATGTCACAAATCCGTACAAGATTTGGTTTTGGTAAGATTTCGGATAACATGGGAGGTTACAAAAAAATGGTTACAAGCCAATTTTTTCTGTTTAAATTGACCAAAGTTCAAAAGAAATTTATCCTAAGGAAATATCGTGAAACCGGAGTTAAAGTAAGAACCAAGGGTTAATTTGTTGGATCTTAACCCTCGCTTGCACTTCTTCGAAGGAAAAGACTGCTATCCCTCTGGAAGACGGAGGATTCCAATTAGGCAAAACATAAGGCAATTATTCGACATGTCATCTGCACCCCTCATGATTTGAATGCCACGACACGACAGTGGACCATCCCCTCACACGGCCTTCGATGTACCTCGACCACGCCACAATTTCACCAGCTCCAGTACGCCGGACCATGACACCTCTCCCAGGACTCCCTTGCCAGAAAGCGTCGTCACCCGTAAAAGGCCATTGGCCATTTCCCATGGGGCCATGCCTCCTTTTTTCGAGTTTGGAAGAAGAAAGGCTAAGGGAGATGAGTCCATTATGATCAAATCCGGTGTCGACGGGTCTTGTCACGCCCCGAGACCGGGCCTGGAAGAATGACAGCCGCCGCGCGACTATAGACCCGGAGGACTATACACGCGCAAGGCGTAGAAAAACAGGAATAACCAGCACAGTGGAGCTCAAACAACTAAATTACTCAAATTACAAGATCACTACAAGTTTATTACATTTACAAGAATAATAAAGATGTTCTCTACGCGTCTCCCACCCAACTGGTTCAGCCTACTCTTCGGACGACGAGGTCTTCCGCTGTGAACTCTGATAAAAAACAAAGGGGTGCAAGAGTGAGTACAAACAAGTCGTACTTAGCAAACTATTTATACACTTTCATATACGTTGAAAAATACACTTTGACTAGCTAGCTTGTAGTACACTAATGGAGTATTCCTACTAGCTAGTACGTACACAGATCAAATATCTCATGCATGCATCCATGGGTCCATGCACTAGTATATGCACACACAAACTAACTCCTCTAATTTTATTTGCATGCAAGTATTAAGTCCAAACACTAGTTTTTAGCCAAAGAAAAATTAATCAGAAGCTAAATATTATTTAAGTTAAAATCATTAGTAAGCCAAAAATCCGGGTTATCATAGGTCTTTCGGACTAGGTTGGAGGATTTTTTTTATTCTGCATGAGTGTTTTAGCCTCTGATGCAAATGTTGATTAAGTGTTGTGATTTGTTTTTGAAACGGGAGCAAAAGCCCCACCCTCTGCATCAAAATGATGCACACAACCTCATTTCCATATTAGAACTTTAAAGAGTATTGTATCATCGTACAAACTTATTACAATCAAGGGTGACGCAACGTGGATGTAAAAATAAGCCAGATAAAAATGCACGACCTAACCATCTATAGTCTAAGATGACGCCAATCAGTGTGGCTGAATAGCCCGAACGACCGCCATCATTCAAGAACAACCCGAATCAAAACGACCCCGCTGGACAGGCAGAAGAAGAGACCACATTTGAACCCAATAAGTAGTTTGGTTGACCACCTGGAAAGTCGAGGCACACATGTATTTGTGAGAAGCTGCAAATGTTGAGCTCCCATGTTGCATACACGAGTTAACTTTTTTGTCAGGATTTTGGTTCGACCGATGGCACTTTGCTGCGACTAGCGCGGATTTGCTTCATACTCATCTTTTTTCTACTGCATATGCCTACTTGTTTTGCTGCATCGGCGTTTTGGAAATGCTGCATATGCCTAACATCGCCCCAAAAAGAAAAGAAAAGAAACGAGTCTATACGCACTTATGCACACAATCACATACCTCTATACGCTAGTTAGCGTTGATTCAACGAAATGGAGACCCTGAATATCTTAGGACGAAGCGCATCATTGCAGCTCCAAACTTATTTCTCTCGTTCCAATGCCCGAATTTTCTTCTCCATGGCCAGCCCCAGCCCACCGTAGTTCACGGCTCTACGTTAGCTTTGTTAATTGACAGGAGTATGCCCAAGTAGGAGTACAACCAAACACTTGACTCCTCCGGATCAGTGTCGAGTTGCTGATACGCATGTGCACCGACACGGTATAAAACACAAGTCAAGAAAGCTTAATGCTCACTACATCATCCACTTCACGCTTCACAGTCGATCGTGGCGTGCCACCCTCGCCACCGCTCCAAAATGGACAACGTCGCGGTGCTCTTGCTCGCCCTGCTCCCGTCGCTCCTCTCCTCGCTCGTCGCCGCGGCGCATTCCGACGGCGGCTTCGGCTTCCAGGCCACGCTCACCCACATCGACGCCGGTGCCGGGTACACGGAGGCGCAGCTGCTCTCCCGCGCCGTGCGCCGGAGCAGATCGCGCGTGGCCGCGCTTCAGTCCCTGGCGGTGGCCCCCGCGGACGCGATCACCACGGCCCGCATCCTGGTGCTGGCCAGCGAGGGCGAGTACCTGATGAACATGGCCATCGGCACGCCGCCGCGGGACTACGCGGCCATCCTCGACACCGGCAGCGACCTCATCTGGACGCAGTGCGCGCCGTGCATGCTCTGCGTGGACCAGCCCACGCCCTTCTTCGATCCGACCAAGTCCCCCACGTACAAGAGGCTGCCCTGCTCGTCCCCGATGTGCGACGCCCTCTACTACCCGTCCTGCTACAAGAACACCTGCGTCTACCAGTACTTCTACGGCGACAGCGCCAGCACCGCCGGCGTGCTCGCCAACGAGACATTCACGTTCGGCACCAACGACACGCGGGTCACCGTGCCAAAGATCGCCTTCGGCTGCGGGAACCTCAACGCGGGGTACCTCTACAACGGCTCCGGCATGGTGGGCTTCGGCCGGGGGCCGCTGTCCCTGGTAAGCCAGCTCGGGGCGGCCAGGTTCTCCTACTGCCTCACCTCCTTCATGGCCACCGTGCCGAGCCGTCTCTACTTTGGCGCCTACGCCACGCTCAACAGCACCGAGACCAGCGACTCCGGCCCGGTGCAGTCCACGCCGTTCATCGTCAACCCGGCGCTGCCGACCATGTACTACCTCAACATGACGGGCATCACCGTCGGCGGCGACCTTCTGCCCATCGACCCATGGGTGTTCGCCATCAACGACACGGACGGCACGGGCGGGGTCATCATCGACTCGGGCGCCACCATCACGTACCTGGCGCAGCCCGCGTACGACATGGTGCACGAGGCGTTTGTGGCGCTGGTCGGGCTGCCCCTGGCGAACGTCACGTCGCCGGACGACCTGGACACGTGCTTCAAGTGGCCGCCGCCGCCGCGGAGGAAGGTGACGATGCCGGAGCTCGTGTTCCACTTCGAAGGGGCCGACATGGAGCTGCCGCTGGAGAACTACATGCTGATCGACGGGAACACGGGGAACCTCTGCCTGGCCATGGCGCCGTCCGACGACGGCTCCATCATCGGCAGCTTCCAGCACAGCAACTTCCACGTGCTCTACGACAACGAGAACAGCTTGTTGTCCTTCATCCCCGCGCCCTGCAATCTGATGTAGTCGCAGCTCTGCTCGCGCAGGCACGTTTAGCTCCTTCATTTTCTGTTGCTGTATGTTTATGCATAAATCCGCCATTTTTATTTCTGTTTTTCGTAGTTACTTGGCGGGGATTTTAACACTGTAGGTTGATGATATGTATCTGCGATATCTTGATTGATGTATCATGTATGGTACTATGGTTTTACCATTGTTCTCACACCGCGTACTAAGAATCAGCTCGTGTAATTTGTACCATGTGTACTGTGTGCAAGTCTTTTGCAAGAACTAATCCTTTTTTGTGGAGATTTTCACGAATTAATCCAGATGAGATGTCATGAGCAAGTCAAACGTGACATGGTCACATGGGTATAGTACTATAGTATGTGCTCGCCCACAAATGAGATCTTGAACTGATTCTTGGCTGAGCTGTCTCCCTTTGTTATTACTCGCAAAATATATGTGATGATTAGGTCTACGTGTTTTAGTGTTTATAAAGATGTTTCTCGCGATTGTGGTTTCAGTTCCGAAAATATCTCCACCACTGCAGTTCAGTAATATCGGTTTTCATTTCGGCGAATGGACCGAAACTGTCTCTCAAATTCATTTGAATATTACAAAAAATAAAATTTATTTTAATATTTATTTGAATTTATGTATGTTGTGGAATAGATTGTCGATTTTAAATATGATGTTAATTCTCCCAACATTTTTTCTTGATCTAGTCAACGAGTGTCTCCTTTTTGGAAAGGGGTGCTTGGGCTGCCACTGCTGCCAAGATGGGGTAACAATGGAAGGTTGGCAATGGTAGGAAGGTTAGTTTTAGGAAGACTAGTGGTTTGGGCCTTTGGGGGCTTTAGCCTTGCCATCCAATACTGGAATGTGTATGTAGTAGCTAATGAGCATAGCATTACTTTTGTGGATGCTTGGGATGGGAATCAATTGAAATTATCCTTCAGAAGGTGTTTTGATGAACAATTGATGATGCAATGGTATGAAATAGTTCAGATAGCTAGCTCTCTTCACCTTAGTGACGAGAAAGATGCTATCATGTGGAAATTTGAGTCTAAAGGAGTCTACTATGTTAGTTCTCTCTATGCTGCAATTAATTTTAGGGAGATTGTTCGTACCTTTGTGCATGCTCTGTGGAAAATTAAGGCACCCCCTAAAATCCATTTTTTCCTCTAGCTAGTTTCTAACAATAAGATTCACACTAGAGATAATCTTGTTAAGAGACAAGCTGTTGCAGATTTATCCTGCTTGTATTGCTCTCTCCCTGAAACTTGCAACCACCTTATTTTTGATTGTGTAGTTGCCTCTCTGCTGTAGAGAGAGTTGTGTGTGGCGACTTTGAGTGAATTATGAGATGATTTCCATTTTATGGTTGTGTGAGACTAAGCATGAAATTTCTAACACGATCCATGCAACCGCCTTGTGGGTGCTATGGAAAATAAGGAATGATCTATGCTTTAACCACCTTCCATGGACTGGTATGCATGTGATTTGGATAAGATTAACTTCTACTCTTCCATGGTTCAGCTCTTTCCGGAGGTGAAGAGAAATTTGGTAGTGAAGATGGACATGCCGGAGGAGCTAGCTCGGCGCCCTCATCCCTTGATGTGGCAAGATGCAGGCTGAGGAACCCTACTCAGATTTCTAGCAACATGAAACTAGCTGAGCTTGGGCCTCGCTGTGACATAATGGATGAATAATAGGAGGACACTACTTTTGCTCTTGTTGATACCCTGAGCAAAGAGACAGTGGTGATGACTGTAGATGGAGATAGCTGGAAGTATGTCCACAAGGACTAAGTTCTATCGCCTCTGCTTTTTTTTTTTTTGCTAGTTTGCTCGCAACCCCTTGTTTCTTGGGAGTTGTAGTGGCCCCTTGTTTTGTTGTAAAACTTCCGTTAAAACCTACCCGTGTTGTGGGTGTTTTATAGATGGTGTTGTGAGATGGGTGTGGCGCTCAGCCATTTCCCCGCGTGCGTTTGTTTGTATTTTGGTTCCAATGTTGTAAGACTTGTGGTTTCGTTCTTTTGAATGGAACAGGGGCGCGACCGTATTTCTCTATAAAAAAATCATGTATGCTATGAAATGTTCTTTTTATCAAATCACTTAAATCGGTGAATTTCAAAGAAATCTCCCATTGGAAATGATCCCCGTAGACCCCGTCCCATTACTCAAAGAAAGCCGGCTCACTATGTGACACAACCATTGGATCTCCTAAGTTTTGCACTTCGGAATCATCCTGTGTGGAATTTGGCTGGTCATAATGGAAGTAACATAGTTAGTAACATCACACCTCAACGTAAGTTTGCTTATGTGGCGGGTATTTAATAAAAATAGAGGTGCTTGTGGTAACTAGTTATGTTACGGTAACATCACACATTCGAAGAGAGAATGAGCCTTTGGTCTAATAAATTAAGTCTTGCATGATATCACACATATGTTACTACCTACTATAGAGGTAATAACCTGAGTAGTAACATATGCATGTTAATAGTCTCGGTTGCTCTCAATTGTGACCAGGCTTACCAATTTATCTCCTCCAAGGTAAGCCAGTGGGCCATGATTTCCTCTCGTGAAATCACATATTCGCATGGGCCACCGATAAACAACTGACGCGGCCTGGTTGGTGATACGTCATAAACGTATCCTTAATTTCTGATGTTCCATGTTGTTTTCATGTCATATGCTACATGTTTCCTTAACACTTTATGCATTTTTTATCGATTTTCTGGGACTAACCTATTGACAAGATGCCACAGAGTCAGTTCCTGTTTTCTGCCGTTTTTAGTTTTACAAAAGTTGTTCTGAAAATATTCTCGGAATTGAACGATTCGAATCCCGGAAGTCTTAGAAAGTTGTCGCGCACACGGAGTCCAGAGGAGACCCGGAGGGAAGCCACATGGGCCCCACACCATGAGTGCCCCCCCCCCCCCGCGCGCGACCGTGTTCAGGGGTAGTGTGCCCCTGGCTACCCACCGACGTTGTCCCCTCGCCTATATATTCTCCTCGAATGGTTAACACTAAATACCCAAGACTTTTCCACAAAAAACATCCGCAGCCGCCATCATCGTCAACCCTAGTTCGGGAGGGTTCTGGAGCTCTCCCCGGCAGGGTGCCGGGAGGGGAAATCATCACTGGAGGGCTCTACATCACCATGGCTGCCACTGGAATGATGCGTGAGTAATTCATCCTTGGACTACGGGTCCATAGCATTAGCTAGATGATTGTTTTCTCCTTTTTATGCCTCTGCCTTACATGATCAAGATCATCTTATTGTAATGCTACATGTTGTGTTTGCTAGGATCTAATGAATATTGAATGCTATGTCCAATGATTATCAATCTATCATGTTCTTTTCATGTGTATGTTATTTATGATCTTGCATGATCTCTGTTGTTAGTAGATGCTTTGGCCAAGTAGATGCTAGTACCTCCAAGAGGGAGTATTTATGCTCGATAGTGGGTTCATGCCTCCTTTGCATCTGTGCTCGACTGATAGAAATGTGACAGATGGGGGATGTGATGTTCTCATTACGCAGAAAACAAAAATGCTTTGTCTAAGGATGATGGTAGTGTTTATATTACACACTTTGCTTACTGCGATTATCTGTTGCTTGCAACTTAATACCCAAGGTTTGCTCGGATGACATTCTGAGGGTGGATTATTAGTCATAGATGCAGTTGGATAACGGTCTATGTATCTTGTTGTAATGCCCGCATGAATCACATAGTAATCATCATGTCATGCATATGCACTACGGTGCAGCCTTTATATCTGTCAATTGCCCAGATGTAATTTGTATACCCGGCATGTTATCTATCTGTTTTGGAGAGACACCTCTAGTGAACTGTGGACCCCGGTCCAATTTCCTCATACTGATAATACAGCCACTGTAATCTCTGTTTTCGTACTGTTGCTACTATTTTTCTACTGCCATCATTGTTCTCTATCATCTACTGCAAACAAATAATATTTTCCACACGGTACGTTTAACCTCTTTGTTTTTAGCAAAACCGGTGAGATTGACAACCTCACTGCTTCGTTGGGAAAAGTGATTTGATTGTGTTGTGTAGGTTCCACGTTGCTTCTGAACCGGTAGTGCGTCTGCCACATCAGCTGCATCAACCTTCGGAAGTGATTTGTTTCTCCTACTGGTCGATTCAACCTTGGTTTCTTTCTGAGGGAAATTTGCTACTGTGCTCTTCATACCTTCCTCTTGGGGTCTCCCAACGAACGTGTGTTACACGCACATCACTTGACAGCGTCATCTGCACATGTTAGCTACAGTGAATTCTGGTGAATCACTAAAAATGGAAGCTACACGAACATGATAAATTCTTGGTGCACTTTTGTACAAAAAATTTATTCACATGTGGTAGTCATAAGTAACATGCACATTTGAAAAATAAAGCTACCATCAAAAATTAAAATCTTTACGTGCTATGTTTGATGAGGTGGAACTACATGGCCCTCCGTCTAGGTGGTTTTGAACTTTTATCCACCTCGCAGTGTTCTAGACTTTTTTTTTACAACTGGTTGCTTCGGGGTAGAATCCTCATGCGGGTGTGGGCAGTCGCCTTATTATGATTGCTATGACTATATAGAAATGGCATTATTTTTATCACCTCCTTTTTATGTTATCGAGTGTTTGCACCGGTTCCGATCATGCTCTACTCTACAAAGACATGAATATCACATCATGTTTACGGAGGTATTCTTGTTTGGAGCAGGTGATCAACATTTTAGTGACCCCACGTGGATCAAAGTTTTTGAATGGGCATACACCTACTCTCCGGAAATATATTTCAAAATTAAAGATATCCCTAAAGATTAAGATATGTATGTGATTCTTGTATAAAAAATTAACTCTCTAAAGGATCATACCGCTAAAAAAATTATAACGGTAAAAAAAGTGTATTTTGGGACTCCGAGGAGTCCATCAATCATTTTTTCATTGTCCCTTTGGTCCTCTAAAAAAATCTCCATTTGTCTCCGGTAATTGTTCGCCGGGGGGGGGGGGGGGTGGGGGCGTGCGACGCATGGGAGCGGGTGTATGAAGATTTTTTTTGTGTGTGTGGCGGTGACTTTGCATCGATAGTTATGTGGTGTTGTCTTCATAAAATCACTCTAGCCCCTCTCTCATGTTGTGGTTTCGCTCGAGGTTGCTGAGTAGCTAGTGAGATTTTTTCCATGTCGAGGTTCATGCTTGTGGTCTCCTATATACTTTCCATGTACTATGTGAATGAAAAATATTTATGTCGTCTATTGTTGGCAAGAGCTATGATGGTGCAACTACTATTGGTTTGGCTAGAATTTTAAAGGGAAGTGCTGGGCGTCCCCCGGGGATAAAACAAAGTCATCCCTGATACGTCCAAAACATATGTCGCACCCGGACTTCTAGAGGATACACACAGCCCGCTAAATAGTAGATAATTGGCTTACGGGCCCTACCTGCACCCGCATCTCAATATGAGTAGGCCAACACGTAAACGTGTGACAACCATCCTCTACTATTCATCGTCTGTGAAACCATCCAATAGGAATCCGAATACTTCCATTGACGTACTTCAAAACATACACACATGGTACGTCAACGACATTTGAACAAGTGATATCACAACAAATCTCTAAGACACAAAGAAATAGAAATAAGTGGCAAAAGCTCTCACTAGAGCAGAGATAGCAAATACAGTCATGCAGAGGACACATGTCCCAACAAGTCATCATTACATCACAGTGGAAGCATCCAAAGTGTCTGAGTACAGACAAGATCCAAATAGGCCTAAGAGGCCGGAAACGAAAAGAACGGAGCCCATCCACGAAGTCTCGGATCCTGCCCGGGTCCACTATCTACTCGTCAGCAGCCTCGTCATACTCCACGTAGTAGCCACCATGGGGATCCTCGGAAACGTAGTCTGCAGAACTAGCAGCCCCAAAGGGGTCAGTACGGACGAGTACTGGCAAGCAAGACGCACAAGATACCAAAGTGTACCCGACAACACCAAGTACAGATGCTTTGGGTTCAACGGAAGATAGGGGATACAAAGGTGCGGCAGCGGGCTGCACTAACCAACTACAGAGACACGCTACAACATCCGGCTAAAAAAAGGGATAAGATAGCGCATCGGAGCCAACTACGACTAACCTCAAACAAACCCATCCTGGATCTCGCCCCTTATCCAAAGAAGCAATCCGAGGATAACCCACACAGTTGGATTAATGGGGGTTCAGGTTATTGTGTCAATATGCCTATTACTAGTCAAATTATTATTACTTAGGTGTAAGTTGTCTAATCCTTGTTAGCCAGCCCTATCACCAAGTCATTCATAACCGCGGACAACACGGCTTCTCGAGAAGATTTAACCCTGCAGGGATGCACCAATTTGGCCGTACACGTAAGAATAACACGCCAGGCGGGGATCAAACCCACCAAGCAGGCCACTCAACACAACCCAACTCTTCTTCGCATCAAGCCCAAAGAACCCCGTGCAATTGAGCGCACGGCTAATCAAGCCCCACGAAGAAAAGGGGACCCTCATAGCACTCTAAGAACGTGTCTCCCTAAATGTCGACTACAAAAGTTACCACCCTGGCGCCAAGGGTTCGCACCTGCATATGCATGCGGCAAATGGAAAACCCGAACTAAATGAGGCGATTTGGACGAGATGCGGATCGAATCAAAGTTGCGGGGGCGCCCATACACGCTTCCCACATGCGGTTAGCGCGCTCATCATGGATCTAGAGGACAAGAACTTTTCCTGAGTTCGACACTAGCAGGCCTCAAAACCATAACCGGCCTCCTGCCGGTGCCTTATCATCAAATTAGCATTACCTCAAACATTAACAGGTTGTTGTTTAAACATCGAGCCCCCAGAACATAATAAAGATGGTAAAAGAAATAACGGACATCAGACTCGAGCACAACAACCCTAAGCATGCTAGTAAGACACAGGCCAACAAGCAACAGGGTTATAGGTGTGGAGGTGAGGCTATATCAGGGTTACAGGATAACATGTGATAGGATCGGAACACAAGCCACGAATCATAAGGCTAGCAGATTAGACAACGGAAAGTATCAGTAACCAGTGTGGAAAGGACACAATGGTTCAGGTGAGTGAATACTTGCCTGCAAACTCAGTAGCCTGGTACTGGGCTAACTCCTCTGAAGTAGTATCGTAAACCTCGTTTGTCTCAACGTCGTCGTCTATTCGAGAAGAAGCAAACAAACAACGAAGAGAGACGAACAATCAATAACATGGCGTAATGCACAAACATGGGATGATGCATGATATTTTAATGCAAGTAAGAGATCATGGACATGATCATCAAGTTAAATGAGTGTCCCAAATAAGTTTGCATTATTTGGAAACCTCTCATATTTATCTTAGTGGCCTACGATTAATTTTAATAAGACCAATACATCAAAAGTATTCCCACATGCATGAAATGATGCTTTTCTGTTATTAATTGAAGTTCTTTCCATATTGGTATAGTTTCCATAATTTTTGGGTGAAGAAAATAATAAATAAGAATTAATTCTTATTGTTTTTATTTCTGCCCTTTTTGGTAGACAAATTAAAAAGAGGTACTTTCAGTTACAAAAACATGGGAAATAGTTGAAAACATGTGGAAAATGTTTCACTGAACATTTTGAGATATTAAACATAATTTTTGGATCATTATTGAATTTATTATGTATTTTTCCATAAGCATTTTTATTTTGCCCCTTTTAGTAAACAGAAGGAAACATGTTCAAATTTAATTCAATTGTGACCAAATAAAATACCACTGTGTAGAGTTTGTTAAGACAAAATTTTAGAGCCCAAGTTTGCTCAATTTGGGTGAACAGAACTCATGTGATAGGATCGGAACACAAGCCACGAATCATAAGGCTAGCAGATTAGACAACGGAAAGTATCGGTAACCAGTGTGGAAAGGACACAATGGTTCAGGTGAGTGAATACTTGCCTGCAAACTCAGTAGCCTGGTACTGGGCTAACTCCTCTGAAGTAGTATCGTAAACCTCGTTTGTCTCAACGTCGTCGTCTATTCGAGAAGAAGCAAACAAACAACGAAGAGAGACGAACAATCAATAACATGGCATAATGCACAAACATGGGATGATGCATGACATTTTAATGCAAGTAAGAGATCATGGACATGATCATCAAGTTAAATGAGTGTCCCAAATAAGTTTGTATTATTTGGAAACCTCTCATATTTATCTTAGTGGCCTATGATTAATTTTAATAAGACCAATACATCAAAAGTATTCCCACATGCATGAAATGATGCTTTTCTGTTATTAATTGAAGTTCTTTCCATTTTGGTATAGTTTCCATAATTTTTGGGTGAAGAAAATAATAATTAAGAATTAATTCTTATTGTTTTTATTTCTGCCCTTTTTGGTAAACAAATTAAAAAGAGGTACTTTCAGTTACAAAAACATGGGAAATACTTGAAAACATGTGGAAAATGTTTCACTGAACATTTTGAGATATTAAACATAATTTTTGGATCATTATTGAATTTATTATGCATTTTTCCATAAGCATTTTTATTCTGCCCCTTTTAGTAAACAGAAGGAAACATGTTCAAATTTAATTCAATTGTGACCAAATAAAAAACCACTGTGTAGAGTTTGTTAAGAAAAAATTTTATAGCCCAAGTTTGCTCAATTTGGATGAACAGAACTCAAGTTATGAATTTCCAAAGTTTCAAATTTTAATAGCCATTTCTGTATTTAATTATTTAGTGCAAAATTTATTACAGAAACATGTTGACATCTTTACATATTTCGAAAGTGCTCACAGTTATGAATCTACAGAAATTTGAATCACCAACATTGGAGCATTTATGAATATTTGGTGGAATTTACAAATTAAGATCTGATCTGTTTTGGGACTGGGCTGCAGGAAAATAAAACCAAAAAGAGAAAAAAAAAATGCGGGGAGGGGGGGGGACTCGAACCCCCCTCGAGCTCGCGCGCGTGGGCTTGCTACCACTGGGATGTGGCTCGGTTGGTGTTTTGTTGTGTGCCTGACTGAATAAGTAGGAAACACATTCGTGTACTGACGAAACTGAAGAAAATTTTGCATCTGCAGGAGATCGACGAAGGCGGACGGTGACGGCGACCGTTGCTGCTCTGCGCGCGAGCGTGTGCGTGGGCGCCGTGTGGGGGCGTGGTGCAGGTGCGCGTGCGGTGTGCGACGTGCGCGTGCGACGTGCGAGGGCAAGCCCAAAGGCCATGTCTTTTTCCTCTATAAGGGCGTTCATGGCGGACAGGGAGGAGCGGATGGCCGCGGCGTGACATACAGCAAGCAATCGGGCCAGGAAACAGCGGGAATCGGGAGGTAGGCTCACCGGGAAGTGTTTGGCGCAGACGAACAGGCTCGAGGGCGACCGGCGGCGACGAAAAAGGACCTTCAAGCGCCGGCCACGGCTTGCTCCGGTGAAGAAATTTCGGACAACCGAGAGGGATCGGAGAGGGGAGAAGAGGATGGCGGCGGCAAGGAGGAAGGAGGAAAGCTAGGGCTAGGGTTAGGGCTCCCGCGGGGATTAAGTAGAGGAGGAGGGGGAGCAGGTGGTGGGGGAGCACTCCCCTTCTCTGTCTCCGTATAGAGGAGGAAGGCGACAGCGAGGGGAGTCGCTTGGGCCTTGGGGTAGTAGGTGGGCTCAGCCCACTTGGGCTGGCCTACCTCCCCCATTTTTTTTCTTTCCTTTTCTTTTTAGTCCTTTCTCTTTTTTTTGTAGAGAATAGAAAAGAGAGGAAATATATGGAAAAGAGAGGTGAGATTGGGATTTTATTTTGCAAATATTTTTAATGGATTAAGTAACTCAAAAGCCCAGTTGCATGATGTTTTGTTTTCAAAAAATTTAAATATTTGTGGATGTTTGAATTTTAATTGAATTTGCTTGAATTTTGCAATATTTGAATTATTTGAGAAATTAACCAAGTCACTCATTTGGAAAATGAAGTTTATGGGAAGCAATAAGACTATTTGATTTGTTTCTGTTAGTGATTTATTTGAAACCATTGGAACATACCAAGTATGAACCAATTGGTTTGAATTTGAAATTTGAATTGAATTTCAAAATGAAACACATGCCACATGCAATGCTTGTGATGACATGATGCATAACATAAATTAACAAAAAGCAAAACATTCTAAGGTTATTTTCATACTTGGGATGTTACAAAACGCCCCCCCCCCCCTTGAAGGAATCGCGCCCCGAGATTCCTACTGAGAAGAGAAAAGGTCCGGATACTTCTTGCGAAGATCCTCTTCGGTCTCCCACGTTGCCTCTTTATCGGAATGATGAGACCACTGCACTTTTAAGAACTTGGTGCTCTTGTTGCGAGTTTTGCGCTCGGTCTCATCGAGAATTCGAATAGGGTGCTCCTCATAAGAGAGGTCTTCTTGCAGTTCAATGGAATCATGATCAACTGCACGACATGGATCTTTGAAGCACTTCTTGAGCTGTGACACGTGAAAGACATCGTGCACCTTGGATAGCTTTTCTGGAAGTTCAAGACGATAGGCATTTTCTGCACGCCTTGAGAGAATGTTGAAGGGACCAATATATCTTGGTGCAAGCTTTCCTTGACACCAAAACGATGAGTGCCTCTGAGGGGAGTTACACGGAGATATGCTTTGTCTCCAGCTGCATAGACCATGTCCCTGTGTTTGCTGTCATAGTAGCTTTTCTGACGAGACTGAGCAATCTTCATATTGTCACGAATGATGCGAACTTTCTCTTCGGCCTCCTTAACAATGTCAGGGCCTAAGAGTGAACGTTCACCAACTCCAGACCAATTGATTGGACTCCTGCATCTGCGGCCATAGAGAGCCTCGAATGGTGCCATGCCTAGACTTGCCTGGAAGCTGTTGTTGTAGGAGAATTCAGCATATGGAAGACATTCCTCCCATTTCATGCCAAAAGAGAGACCATATGCTCTGAGCATATCCTCGAGAATCTGATTGACTCTTTCGACTTGCCCTTGAGACTGAGGATGATAGGCTGTGCTGAACAGAAGCTTGGTGCCCAAGGCTTCTTGAACGCTTTTCCAGAAATGAGAAGTGAAGATGCTTCCACGGTCTGAGCTTATTTCTAGCGGAACACCATGAAGAGGAACAATCTTTGTTGTATAGAGCTCTGCTAACTGACTAGCTGAGATTGTCTCTTTGACAGGAAAGAAGTGAGCGACTTTAGTGAGTCGATCAATGACAACGAAGATTGCATCGTTGCCCCTCTTGGACTTTGGGAAACCAGTGACGAAGTCCATTTCAATCATGTCCCACTTCCATTCTGGGATTTTCAGAGGTTGGAGAAGACCGGCTGTTTTCTGATGAACTGCCTTGACACGCTGACAGACGTCGCATTCAGAAACGTATTGAGCAATTTCACGTTTCATGCTAGGCCACCAATACAGTGTCTTGAGGTCCTGGTACATCTTTGTACTTCCAGGGTGTATGGAAAGAGGAGTTTCATGAGCCTCTTTGAGAATGAAATCTTTGAGACTTTGAATTTGAGGAACTGCAATGCGTCCTTCGAATAACACAGTTCCCTTGTCATCAATTGAGAAACACTCAAATTTCTCATTGCCTGCTTTGATGTGCTCTACAATCTTCTTGATTTCAGCATCACGAAGTTGTTCAGAACGAATCTTGTCCTCGAGAGTTGGACTGGCCGTCAAGTTTGCAAGATAGCCTTGAGGAACAAGACCAAGATTCAGCTTCTGGAATTCTTCATGAAGAGGAGGTTGGCTTTCCATGATCATGAGATTATTGCAATACGACTTGCGGCTGAGAGCATCGGCCATAACATTAGCCTTGCCTGGAGTGTAAGAAACGGTAAGATCAAAGTCTTTGATCTTTTCAATCCATCTCCTTTGTCTGAGGTTTAGATCTGGTTGAGTGAAGATGTACTTCAGACTCTTATGATCGGAAAAGATTTCAGTGCGATTACCCAACAAGTATTGTCTCCATTTCTTGAGGGCAAACACAACTGCTGCAAGTTCAATGTCATGAGTGGGATAATTGAGCTCATGTGTGTTCAACTGACGTGAAGCATAAGCCACAACTTGACGTTCTTGCATGAGAACTGCACCTAGACCTTGGAGAGAAGCATCACAGAATATTTGGAAAGGTTTGGAAGGATCTGGGCCAACCATAACTGGTGTAGAAGTGAGTTTAGTCTTCAGGAGATTGAATCTTTCATCACATTGTGGAGACCAGACGAACTTCTTGTCCTTCTTTGTGAGGTCAGTGAGAGGTTTGGCAATCTTGGAGAAGTTTGGGATGAAGCGACGGCAATAGCTAGCCAAGCCAAGAAAACTTCTTACTTGCTTCACCGTCTTTGGAGGTTTCCAATCAACAATTGCTTTAACCTTTTCTGGATCAATGGCTATGCCCTTGGCAGAGATGACATGACCAAGATAAACGACTTCAGAAATCCAAAACTCACATTTGGAGAATTTGGCATAGAGACGATGCTCGCGAAGCTTCATGAGAGTGAGACGAAGATGTTCTTCATGCTCTTCCTCGGATTTGGAGTAGACAAGAATGTCATCAAGATATACCACAACGAACTTGTCTAGGTATTCATGGAAGACAGAATTCATGAGTCGAGAGAAGGTCGCCGGTGCATTGATGAGACCAAAGGACATGACGGTGAATTCATATAGACCGTAGTGAGTGGTGAAGGCTGTCTTTGGAATATCCTCTTTTCTGATCTTTATTTGATGGTAACCCATTCTCAAGTCCAACTTGGAGAATATAGAGGCTCCAGCAAGTTGATCAAAAAGATCATCAATGCGAGGAATTGGATACTTATTTTTGATGGTCTTCTCGTTAAGAGGACGATTGTCAACAACGAGTCTCTTTGTTTGATCCTTCTTCGCAACGAAAAGAGTTGGGCATCCCCAAGCCGAGGAACTAGGTTGAATGTAACCTTTTTCCATGTACATATCAATTTGTTCCTTCAACAACTTCAGCTCGGGAGTTCCTATCTTGTAGGGATGCTTAGAGATTAGAGCAGTACCTGGTTCAAGTTCGATCACGAACTCAACAGCTCTGTCCGGAGGCATTCCTGGCAACTCTTCTGGAAAGACGTCAGGGAAGTCGCAAACCACCGGAACATTTTCAAGTGAAGGTAGAGGTTTTGCATTGAGGGTGCATAGCTGAATGGAACTTGATTCATGTGGAAAATAGATTATCTGGCCAGAAGGGTGGGACAGAGTTATTGACTTTTGAGCACAGTCAATTCTTGCTTTATTGGCCTTTAGCCAATCCATACCAAGAATGACATCAATGTCATAATTTCCAAGCAACATGAGAGAAGCAAGGAATATGTGGCCTCTAATTAAGATTTGATTGTCCTTACTTATCTTGGAAGTTAACATTTGAGATCCCGGGGAGTGAACATTGATCTGATTGCTTAGTGGAACCACAATTAGGTTGTTTGTTGTGGCAAAGGTCTTTGACACAAAAGAATGTGATGCTCCGGTATCAAACAACACTTTAGCTGGAATAGAGTTTACGGGAAATGTACCGAGAACGACGTCAGGAGCTTCCTCAGCTTTGTCGATCTTGACATGATTCACCCTTGCGGTCCTCCCGACGGGCCTGTTGTTGGAGTTGAAGGCCTTAGGCGGGGGAGCGCGCACCATTGCCTGGTTTGTGTTAGGACGAGGTGGTGGTGGAGGTAGCTGCCTCTGCGTGCACTTGTCGGCGTAGTGTCCCGTCTGCTTGCACTTGTAGCATGTGACGACACGAGGAGGCCCTGGCCTTGGCTGCCCCATCGAAGCCCTTGGATCATGCAGCTGAGCAGGGTTGGGTGGGCGGGGAGCGAAGCCTGGAGAAGTTTGGGCATATGGAGCCCGAGTGACAGCACCATTTGGTACCCAGATGCGGCGCTTCTGCGGAGGGGTGGTCATGTTGGAGGAGGAACCACCCTCACGCGAGTGCTTGCGAGACTCCTCGAACGCCTTGCGCCCATTTTCTTCATTGAGCGCGGTGTTAACGAGATCCTCGAAGCTGTCGGCCTTGACATTGGTGAGGGCATACTTGAGTTCCGGGTTAAAGCCTCTGCGGAACCTTGCCATCTTTTTAGCTTCAGTGGACACCTCATCTCCAGCGTATCGAGCGAGGCGATTGAACTCACTCTGATACCCGATGACGTCCAACTTGCCCTGCTTGAGAGAGCAAAACTCTTCACGCATTCTTTCCATGAGACCATCTGGAATGTGGTGTTTCAGGAAGGCTTCCTTGAAACGATCCCACGTGACTGGCATGCCAGTTCTCATGGCCTGGAAGTTTTCCCACCAAGAAGCTGCCTGACCCTTCAGCAGATAGGAGGCATACTTGACCTTGTCTTCTTCAGCTACGTGTGCAATATCCAGAGCCTTGGCTATCTCACGGATCCAGTCATCAGCATCTAGGGGCTCGCATGTGGCCACGAAAGCTCTCGGACCCAGACTGAGAAACTCCTTGATGCTCACTCGTGGAGCTGTCTGGTTGATGTGCTGATTAGCCTGAAACTGAGCCATCTGCGTCATGAATTGGGTCATCTGAGTCAACAGCTCCGTGATTGGCGGTGGTTCAGGCGTGGTGTTCCTTGTTGGCGGCATCCTGAATGGAAATGCATTTTAGCACAACAATAGAAAAGGATAGACTTGGCAACCGAAAGAGAGATTACTATGACGCATGAATAGATAACCAAAAGGTACACCATCACATGTTCAAGTACAACAGAATATCCAACACACCATAAATAGTTCGAATACCAAAGGATAACTAAACTTAGCTAAGAATGGATACATCGGTACTCCCATGCTCATCACGCAGGACGGCGGCGAGGAGTATGGCAAGAGGTACGGTGAGGAGTATGCCCACGAAAGTAGGTGGAACGACGATCCACGTAGATCTTACGTGGTCTGAGACCGACTCTAGGCGTGGTGAAGTACATAGCGTCGACTCCCTGTGCTCCAAAGCGCGGAATCCCAGTGTAACCAGCACCAAGGTTAAGGAGTGGACCTCTGATCGGCTCGTAACCTCCAGCATCTGGCAAACGACGCCCAACTGGCTGATCAAACGTGCAAAGCGCTCGTCTCCAACAAAGTCTGTGGTGTAAGTCGCCAGACGAGTCAAAGCAAGGTAAAGCTGCTCTCTGATTGAAGCCAACTCCTGAGATAGTGTGCGGGCAACTGCGTCACTGTGTCTCACAAACTGAGCGGTGGTGTGCAGCCTGGAGTTATCATGCTCGTAAACATCCAAGTTTTCGTAGAGAGTGAAGTGAGCCCCCTCCGAAGTGATGTAACCACGGGGGATGTGGCGATAAATAGAATCGTCAAATCCCCAGTAGTCAGCACGAAGGACGGTGAGGCTCACATAAGCTGCCTGCTGCACAACCATATCCACTGTGGAACCCACTGCCTCGTAGCGGTGGACTACGCTCATGCCATCATCTGACAGAATGTAGACGATAGCCTGGTAGTAGGTCTGCTCAAACTCTCGCTGCTGCTCGTAGACCTGGTACTCTGGTGCCCAACGAAACCCCAGAAAAGTGACCATGTCTCTCAGCATCTCCGGATAACCGGTAGTGCTCTCACAACGAGTCATACGAACCACCTGCGGGTAGAACCTGAGATCCATCTGCAGATGATCGAGGAAGCTTTGATTAGACGCCGGTAGAAGAACTGAAGTGGCAAGCAACAACAAGGTTTCAACGGACGAAAAGGATCTTGAGAAGAACAGGATATCGAAGCAACATTTGGGAAACACGAGACCAAACACTCCTGAGGTACTACGGAAAACCCATCCGGGCTTCTAGAGGATCAATATCCACTGCTTAAGGAATAGAGGATCTGCTTCCGGGGCTTATGTGCCTCCGTTCTCAATCGTGAGTAGGCAACATGAAAATCATGTCACAACCACCTCCATTCCTATGGTCTAGTAGATATAACCATCCTAGAGAAACCAGGATACGTGAAATCCTAACTTGAAAGTTTAGATGAGAAGAGAAAACAACGTTGCACTTCCTTACCAGAAAAAGGGAGGGTGGGTGGGGAAAGAAATAAAAGAACAGAATTCCTACTCTCACGTTTCATTTTTCCTATATAGCTACAAAATAGTTTCTAGACTCAACTGCGACCAGTAAAAGGGATCCTACAGGAAGACAGGCTCTGATACCATTTGTCGCACCCGGACTTCTAGAGGATACACACAGGCCGCTAAATAGTAGATAATTGGCTTACGGGGCCTACCTGCACCCGCATCTCAATATGAGTAGACCAACACGTAAACGTGTGACAACCATCCTCTACTATTCATCGTCTGTGAAACCATCCAATAGGAATCCGAATACTTCCATTGACGTACTTCAAAACATACACACATGGTACGTCAACGGTATTTGAACAAGTGATGTCACAACAAATCTCTAAGACACAAAGAAATAGAAATAAGTGGCAAAAGCTCTCACTAGAGCAGAGATAGAAAATACAGTCATGCAGAGGACACATGTCCCAACGAGTCATCATTACATCACAGCGGAAGCATCCAAAGTGTCTGAGTACAGACAAGATCCAAATAGGCCTAAGAGGCCGGAAACGAAAAGAACGGAGCCCATCCACGAAGTCTCGGATCCTGCCCGGGTCCGCTATCTACTCGTCAGCAGCCTCGTCATACTCCACATAGTAGCCACCATGGGGATCCTCGGAAACGTAGTCTGCAGAACCAGCAGCCCCAAAGAGGTCAGTACGGACGAGTACTGGCAAGCAAGACGCACAAGATACCAAAGTGTACCCGACAACACCAAGTACAGATGCTTTGGGTTCAACGGAAGATAGGGGATACAAAGGTGTGGCAGCGGGCTGCACTAACCAACTACAGAGACACGCTACAACATCCGGCTAAAAGAAAGGGATAAGATAGCGCATCGGAGCCAACTACCACTAACCTCAAACAAACCCATCCTGGATCTCGCCCCTTATCCAAAGAAGCAATCTGAGGATAACCCACATAGTTGGATTAATGGGGGTTCAGGTTATTGTGTCAATATGCCTATTACTAGTCAAATTATTATTACTTAGGTGTAAGTTGTCTAATCCTTGTTAGCCAGCCCTATCACCAAGTCATCCATAACCGCGGACAACACGGCTTCTCGAGAAGATTTAACCCTGCAGAGATGCACCAATTTGGCCGTACACGTAAGAATAACCCGCCAGGCGGGGATCAAACCCACCAAGCAGGCCACTCAACACAACCCAACTCTTCTTCGCATCAAGCCCAAAGAACCCCGTGCAATTGAGCGCACGGCTAATCAAGCCCCACGAAGAAAAGGGGACCCTCATAGCACTCTAAGAACGTGTCTCCCTAAATGCCGACTACAAAAGTTACCACCCTGGCGCCAAGGGTTCGCACCTGCATAAGCATGCGGCAAATGGAAAACCCGAACTAAATGAGGCGATTTGGACGAGATGCGAATCGAATCAAAGTTGCGGGGGGCGCCCATACACGCTTCCCACATGCGGTTAGCGCGCTCATCATGGATCTAGAGGACAAGAACTTTTCCTGAGTTCGACACTAGCAGGCCTCAAAACCATACCCGGCCTCCTGCCGGTGCCTTATCATCAAATTAGCATTACCTCAAACATTAACAGGTTGTTGTTTAAACATCGAGCCCCCAGAACATAATAAAGATGGTAAAAGAAATAACGGACATCAGACTCGAGCACAACAACCCTAAGCATGCTAGTAAGACACAGGCCAACAAGACCAATACATGTGGCCTACGATTAATTTTAATAAGACCAATACATCAAAAGTATTCCCACATGCATGAAATGATGCTTTTCTGTTATTAATTGAAGTTCTTTCCATTTTGGTATAGTTTCCATAATTTTTGGGTGAAGAAAATAATAAATAAGAATTAATTCTTATTGTTTTCATTTCTGCCCTTTTTGATAAACAAATTAAAAAGAGGTATTTTCAGTTACAAAAACATGGGAAATACTTGAAAACATGTGGAAAATGTTTCACTGAACATTTTGAGATATTAAACATAATTTTTGGATCATTATTGAATTTATTATGCATTTTCCATAAGCATTTTTATTCTTCCCCTTTTAGTAAACAGAAGGAAACATGTTCAAATTTAATTCAATTGTGACCAAATAAAATACCGCTTTGTAGAGTTTGTTAAGAAAAAAATTTAGAGCCCAAGTTTGCTCAATTTGGGTGAACAGAACTCAAGTTATGAATTTCCAAAGTTTCAAATTTTAATAGCCATTTCTGTATTTAATTATTTAGTGCAAAATTTATTACAGAAACATGTTGACATCTTTACATATTTCGAAAGTGCTCACAGTTATGAATCTACAGAAATTTGAATCGCCAAAATTGGAGCATTTATGAATATTTGGTGGAATTTACAAATTAAGATCTGATCTGTTTTGGGGCTGCGCTGCAGGAAAATAAAACCAAAAAGAGAAAAAAAAAATGCGCGGGAGGGGGGGGGGGGGACTCGAACCCACGCCCTCGATCTCGCGCGCGTGGGCTTGCTACCACTGGGATGTGGCTCGGTTGGTGTTTTGTTGTGTGCCTGACTGAATAAGTAGGAAACACATTCGTGTACTGACGAAACTGAAGAAAATTTTGCATCTGCAGGAGATCGACGAAGGCGGACGGTGACGGCGACCGTTGCTGCTCTGCGCGCGAGCGTGTGCGTGGGCGCCGTGTGGGGGCGTGGTGCAGGTGCGCGTGCGGTGTGCGACGTGCGCGTGCGACGTGCGAGGGCAAGCCCAAAGGCCACGTCTTTTTCCTCTGTAAGGGCGTTCATGGCGGACAGGGAGGAGCGGATGGCCGCGGCGTGACATACAGCAAGCAATCGGGCCAGGAAACAGCGGGAATCGGGAGGTAGGCTCACCGGGAAGTGTTTGGCGCAGACGAACAGGCTCGAGGGCGACCGGCGGCGACGAAAAAGGACCTTCAAGCGCCGGCCATGGCTTGCTCCGGTGAAGAAATTTCGGAAAACCGAGAGGGATCGGAGAGGGGAGAAGAGGATGGCGGCGGCAAGGAGGAAGGAGGAAATCTAGGGCTAGGGTTAGGGCTCCCGCGGGGATTAAGTAGAGGAGGAGGGGGAGCAGGTGGTGGGGGAGCCCTCCCCTTCTCTGTCTCCGTACAGAGGAGGAAGACGACAGCGAGGGGAGTCGCTTGGGCCTTGGGGTAGTAGGTGGGCTCAGCCCACTAGGGCTGGCCTGCCTCCCCCATTTTTTTTCTT
This sequence comes from Alopecurus myosuroides, assembly GCA_028641055.1. Classification (NCBI taxonomy): domain Eukaryota; kingdom Viridiplantae; phylum Streptophyta; class Magnoliopsida; order Poales; family Poaceae; genus Alopecurus; species Alopecurus myosuroides. The sequence goes on from CM054063.1 coordinate 242,977,763, forward strand.
TGCTTTTCTTTTTATTCCTTTCTTTTTTTTTGTAGAGAATAGAAAAGAGAGGAAATAGATGGAAAAGAGAGGTGAGATTGGGATTTTATTTTGCAAATATTTTTAATGGATTAAGTAACTCAAAAGCCCAGTTGCATGATGTTTTGTTTTCAAAAAAATTAAATATTTGTGGATGTTTGAATTTTAATTGAATTTGCTTGAATTTTGCAATATTTGAATTATTTGAGAAATTAACCAAGTCACTCATTTGGAAAATCAAGTTTATGGGAAGCAATAAGACTATTTGATTTGTTTCTGTTAGTGATTTATTTGAAACCATTGGAACATACCAAGTATGAACCAATTGGTTTGAATTTGAATTGAATTTCAAAATGAAACACATGCCACATGCAATGCTTATGATGACATGATGCATAACATAAATTAACAAAAAGCAAAACATTCTAAGGTTGTTTTCATACTTGGGATGTTACAACATATCTCCTTTTTCGACCACTTTTTTTCTTGTTTTCTTCTAAACTTGTGAGTTTTGGATACCACTAACATGGACTAACGCTGTTTTCAGCAAAATTACCTTGGTGTCTCGTTTTTGTGCAGAAAAATCAACTTTTGAAAAATGCCCAAAAAAGATCCCATTGGTCCTAAAACACCAGAAGACCCCGGGAGCCAGGAGGGGGACACACCACCCCCTGGCGCCCCCCTTGGCCGCGCCGCCAGGTGGTGTGGGCCACTCCCTCACCCCTTCGGACTCCCCTTTCGACTACATATGCCCGTAACCTAAAAACCGAGGTGGTTCGTCGTATTCCACAGAAACACAACAAAGCGCCGCCGCCACCTCAAAACTCGATTCGGGGATCAGAAGTTCCAGTTATGGCGCCCTGCCGGGACGGGGATTCGAAGGAAATCATCGCCATCGACACCGCCACCTATTCTCCTTTAACCATCCATGATTCCCCCATCCATATGTGAGTAAACACCGTTGTAGGCTGAGAGGGATGGAAGAGATTGGATGAGATCGATCATGTAATAATGCCAGATTGTTAGGGCATAGTGCCTAGTATCCATTGTTAGTGTTTTCTACCGTTGTTGAACTTGTTATGCTTAATGCTTGTCACTAGGGCCCGAGTGCCATGATCTCAGACCTGAACATGTTATTGTTACATGAGTATAATTATGTTACCTGATCATATCTGCAAGTTGTTTACACATGTCATTGTCCGGAACCCGAGGCCCCAAAGTGAAAGAAATTGGGACAACCGGAGGGGATGGCTGTGATGTGAGAATCACATGTGTTCACGGAGTGTTAATACTTTACTCCGGTGCTTTATTAAAAGGAGCACCTTAATTACCAGTAGTTTCCCTAGATGCCCCACTACCACGGGCTTGTAGGACAAAAGATGTTGTGCAGGTTTCTCATTGCGAGCACGTATGACTATATTGGAACACATGCCTACGGTTTTCCTAAATGTTTGATGCTTTATATTATCATCTGCAATGCCCGTGTTTAGATTATTACATGACCTATGTTATCCATGCAACACCCGTCCATCCATTCCCTCTATGCCTACGATACTTCCCATCCTGTTGTTTTCCGCGATTGCTATTGCTGTTATTATTTTACTACTGCTGCTATAAAACGGTTACCACTGATAAATTGTTGCGAGCAAGTCTACTTTCAGGTGCAGATGAATTGAAAACTCAGTTGTTAAGGCTAATAAATATTCTTTGGCTCCCGTTGTGTCGAATCAATACATTTGGGTTTTACTTCCCTCGAAGACTGTTGCGATCACCTATACTTGTGGGCCATCAAGACTATTTTCTGGCGCCGTTGCCGGGGAGCATAGCTTTATTTATTTTCTCACTTGATCATGATATTGTTTGCTGCAAGCCATTCATCATGGGAAAGACTCGTGATGCAAAAGTTCCTATATTACCATCCACTACAAGAAGAGGTACAACTATGAACACCTCTGCTGCTCTTGATTCACCGTCTGTTATGAGTAAGCTTCTTACTCCTCCACATGCTACACGTACTGTTACTTCTGCGGAGTCTGAGAATGTTTCTGATACTTTTGATGATGCTTCTATTGTGCTTGATGATACTGGTTCCCTATGTCCTTTCCTAGATGCTACTATTGCTAAACCCAAACAAATTAAACATGCTGAAATTTCTGTTGAAAATATTGGTACACCTATTAATTCAATTGAGTTTATTGGTGATCTTGATGAAACCTATATTGAACTTAATGATGATTTTATTGAAGAAGCTCGTGCTACTACTGGTGCAAGTGCTCTTAAGATTCTTATTTCAAGACATGCTATGAAATATAAATCTTCTCTTGATGATAAGTTTGCCACATCCCCCATACACATTATAGACAAGGATTATGATTTATCTTTAGACTTATCTTATATATCTATTGTTGAGAAGGAACCTTTTTGTGGAACTGAAAGTAAAAGTTCTATGGAACACATGAATGAGCTTTCATCTTTGAGTAGTTTATTTTCTGATGATACTAAGTCGCGTACTTATTTTGTTACCAAGATCTTCCCTTTCTCATTGAAAGATGAAGCTAAAATTTGGTTTAACAATCTGTCACGTGGGTGTATTACTGATCCTATGGATTTGGTTAATGCTTTCTTTCAAAAATATTTTCCTGCTAGTGCCCAACATGCTGTTCTGCAGGAAATCTTTAAATTTGAGCAAATTGAAGGAGAAAAATTGCCTCAATCTTGGACAAGGTTTTGTTCTTTGCTAAGAGCTAGCCCCGGATATCCGTTACCTAAAAAATGAGCTCCCAGATATATTTTATAATGGACTAACTGTTGAATCTAGGACATACCTGGATAATTGTGTTGGTTGTGTTTTCAGAAAAAGAACTCCACAAGAAGTTGAGGAATTAATGGCTAAAATAGCCAAAAAAAATAATGATGATTGGAATACACCTGAGCCTACACCAGAGCCAACACAGATACCAACACCCAAGAAGAGAGGGATGATTGAATTAAATGATGAAGTCATGAAGGAAGCTAAGAAATCTCTTAAAGAGAGGGGTATTAAATCTGAAGATGTGAAATATTTATCTCCTATAGAAGAATTATGTAAGCCTATTCCTCATCCATCAACTGTTGAGGTACACTCTCTCCAATACTTTGATAATAGAGATATTCCTTATTCTAAACCACCTGATCAATGCTTAGATGAATTTGATAATTATGTTGTTAAGCAAGACAACTTTAATAGGAGAGTGCAAAATCACCTTATGGAAAACGCTAGAGCTATTGATAATTTGCATGGTATTATTGAGAGAACCTCTAATGATGTTAAAATTCTTGTTAAACATTTTCAAATGGTTCAAACTCAAATTGATCAACTTACTAAAGTGCAAAAAGACATGCTAGCTAATGCTTCTAGAGATAACCATGTTTGTGAAATAATTACTAGAAGTGGTGTTTCTACTCAGGACCCCTTGTATCCCGATGGACATCCTAAAAGAATTGAACAAGATCCTTAGCAACCTAAAAACAATAGTTCTCCTTCTAAGAAAAATAAGAAGAGACATAAAAATGTTGTAGAATCTCCTGAACTTGCTAAAGATCCTAATAGTATATCTATTTCTGATGCTGAAACTGAAAGTTGTAATGATAAAAGTGATGCTTCTGATAAAGAAGAACCTGTAGCTGAACCTGAAAAGCAAACTAAAACTGCAAAGTACTAAGGAGGATTTCATTGCGAATAAACATGGTAATGAAAGAGAGCCTTGGGTACAAAAAGAAATGTCTTTTCCTAATAATAAACAAAAATCAAAGGAAGACGAACATTATAACAAGTTTTGTGAGTGGATGAAACCTCTGTTTTTGCAAATCCCTTTGACTGATGCTATTAAACTACCTCCTTATTCTAAATATATGAAAGATATTTTCTCTAACAAAAGGGAAATTCCTAATGAGTAAATTTCTACTATGCTTTCTAATTACTCTTTCAATGGCAAGGTTCCAAAGAAGCTTGGAGATCCTGATATTCCTACTATGCCTTGTTCTATTAAAAATAATTATGTTAGAACTGCTTTATGTGACTTGGGAGCTGGAGTTAGTGTTATGCCTTTCTCTCTTTATAAGAGACTCTCTCTTGAAAAATTGATATACACTGATATATCTTTGCAAATGGCTGATAAATCTACTGCTATTCCTGTTGGTATATGTGAGAATGTTCCTGTTCAAGTTGCTACTAATTGTTTGATAGTAACTGACTTTGTTGGGTTGGAAATGCCTGAAGATGATAATATGTCTATTATTCTTGGGAGTCCTTTTCTTAACACGGCATGGGCGGTTATTGATTGCAATCAAGGAAAAGTAACTTTTTAATGTTAATGATAAAGAGCATATTGTTTATTTTCCCAAGAAGATTGATAGAAGATATGGTTTAAATTAAACTGAAAATATTGAGACCATCAAGATTGGAGAATTTTATTGTCCAATTACAGTACCACCAAAAGAATATGAAATTATTATGATTGGGACTATGTCCATCAAGGTTGAGGTAACATAATTATTTAGTGATTAGCAAAGTTTTGCTTCATATGAAAATTGTTCTGGTAACAAGACTTGATCACGCTTGTTAACAAAATGGTTTTTAATGAAGAGGGCAACGTTTTCACCTTACCCTTTATGTTTTCACCATGTTTACTTCTGTTATCACCTTGCTACTTTAGTACACTCATGTTTTCCATCATCCATATTCATGTTTTCACCCTGATTAATGTGGTTATGGATGTTTTCACCGCTCATACCTTCGTTTTCATCACTTCCACCTTTGTTTTCTTTGGATATTTTTCCATTGGAGTGTCTTAGAACCTCTGTAGTTCTGGTTTGGTTTTGTTTTCCACCTTTCCACTTTTGTTTTTCTGGTTTTTATTAATTATTAATTTTTTGGAAATACCTCAAAAATAAAGTTTCTCGAAAAATTCCAGAAAAATTATAATAAAATTTTACGTCAAAATGAGGCAGAAAGCCACCTGGGAGGTCCCAGGGGGGCCCACCTGTCAGGCACACCATGGGGTGGCGCTGCCTACCCCCTGGTGGCGCCAGCACAGGGTGTGGGCCCCCTGGCCCCCCACTAACTCTCTCCCCTGCTAAAGTTCCCTCTCTCACTTTCCAAACTCAACACATTTCGTGGAACCCGAGTTCTTGCTATTCTTCCTTGAGATTTTTCGATCTCTTTGCTCAGCAAATCATACGTGCTGAAATTTGGTGCATTTGCTCTTCGGTATGTGACTCCTCCGATCATCCAAGTAGAATTTTGTTTAGTGGAGTATTTATTGAGTATTTTGGTACTGTAGGTGACAGCTTATGTGAGTTTGCATGCTTTATTTGAGTAGAAATAATGTAGTTTTGATGCATGTTTATCCCTCCTATAAGTCCCTATGGTAGTTTCCACCTTATAGTTGCTTGAAATTAATTTTTGTGATGATTGTTGAAAAATTTCAGAGATGGAGTACAATGTACATCAACTAAACCAGCATGAGTTGGAGCTGCATGAGATCATGCTCGTGCACCGTGAAGAAAGAGTGTTCCCATCGATTTATCCATGTCAGGAATTGATGCGGATTACTGGAATTCTGCAGGATTTCAATACCCTTGTGCATAATGCAGGCTTGGACCGTTTCATTAAGGATGAACCTATCCAACATGTTAAACTAACTATGTCTATGGTGTAGGATTTCCACTTTAGATAGTCTTCAACTAACCCTATGGTCCACTATAAAGTTTACAATAAAGATGTAGACTTGCCTTTCAGTGATTTTTGTGCAGCTATCAAGGTACCGGAGTGGGGTTCATGTGAGAAGATAAAAGGGTATCCTAAACCAATGCTGGAATTATATGAGGAGATTTACCAAGGCAGAAGATTCACATGTGAAAGTGGTAAAATACGAGAAATTCAACTCCCTAGCATTCGATACTTTTCTTATTTCATTTCTAAATGTGTGTTAGCTACAAAAACTGCCAACAAGCTATCTTTTTATGACTTGGCGTTTATTTCAGCCGCCTTAAGACGTGATAGGTCTTATAACTTTGGTGCTTTAATTGATTACCGTCTCTTTCTTAACCATGAGAAGGGAAGAATTTTTGGAGGTATTATTGCCTCGCGCTTGCTAGCTTTGCATGGTGTGGATCCACACCCTCTAGACCTGTAGTTTCTTTTAGAGAGGCTGGACCTTGTTTCCATGGTTCATCATAAATTTCTTCTACCCATGCTCACTTGCACAATTTAGCTTTTTAAATAACTTTCTCCAAACAATCTAGGTGGAGAGTGATTAAAACTGTTAGGAAGGTACTTTTGCCTGCACCTCTCTTGTTTAATCTTAATGACAGGCAAGGATGGATGCTTTCTGAGAGTGAGCTGGACGCATACATTGAGCACCACCCCCAGCAAGGGAAGGATGCCGGAGAGGGGGACTATAGTGAATTCGTCCAGCCCTTCGACACCACGGGCATCCCGTACTAGCACTCCGGCTATGACTATGCGTCTGCTGCTTCATCTTCTTCTTGGGCGCCTGAGTACGACCATGCGAGGGATGACCCACTATAGTGGGGATATTTCCCGCGCCGTGAATGATCTCCACTTAGGCCAAAAGCCTAAGCTTGGGGGGAGGTATACCGACATCACAATCATTTATATATCATGTTCGGTCGGTTCTTTGTATATCCATATTTTCGCTTCTTTCGTTTGTTTTTGTTTTCTTTCGCTTTTTCGTTTCTTTTTGTTTTATTGTTTTGTTCTTGTTTCCCAAAACACAAAAATACCAAAAATATTTATGTTGTTTCTCTTTGTTTGTTTCTTTAGTTTCTTTTGTTGGTTTGTTTTCTTTTCTCGTTTCGGTTTAGTATTCAAAAATCCAAAAATAATTTGCTTTGTTTGCATGTTCTTTCTGCTCTTGTTTTAAATCGAAAACCCAAAAATAATTGTTGTTCTTATTTGGTTTTGTAAAGTTTGTTGCAGAGTTCACTGGACTTTCGTGTCTCCATTGGAGCTTGATTATCATTCCATATTATTCAATCCACAAGTGAAGAGCGGTAATAACGATTTACGACATTCCGAGTTGTGGTGAGAGGCTGGTATGAACTCTATTTGTTTTATTTTTGTACATATACTGATAGTGTGAACATGCTTAGCCCGTTCATGTAAGGTGTATGTTATTTAATTGATGCTTAGTAGTGTGTTCTCTCACGTGTTAGTTCCAACTTATTAATATAAGATAGCATGTCATATGAATGTTTGCTTGCATTGTTTTATTCATAGAAGGGTATGACATTGTGGTATCTCCCTCTGATTCTTTCGCTTGAATTGACTTGGCACATGCTCACGCATGCTATGACTGAAAACAAAAGTTTAATTAAGCCTCGATGATTTATTTTGCCTCAAAGTATTTATATAATTTTTATGCCCTGTTAATTTTGTTTTGTCGCAAGCATGATTATGACCGTTGTTGCTCTCTTGATTGTCGCTCCCTGTCTATTGCTAGCCTTCACCTGTACTGAGTATGAGATCTACCCGTGCATCCAACTTCCAAAAACCAAAGTTTGCCAAATGTTTCCACCATACCTACCTATATGTGTGGTATTTAACCTCCACTCAAAGTAAATTTTCTCGTGTGCTACCTTTAAAACCTTCTAAAAATTATTCCTGTTTTAGCTCATGAGGACGTAAATAGAGAATCTTTATCTCACTTGTTGATTGGATTTCACACCCTGGACTAGTGGCTTCATTCGCTTATCCAATGATCGAAGAGCCGGCAGCGGGGTGCCCAGCCCCAAATTGATACAACAAATTCTCTTCACTCTTTTTGCCCCTGATTTATCAGTCAAAGCATAATTGTGTAAACAAAAGAGAAAGAGGGATGACCTTCTACCTAGATGTGTCCTTCTATGGGAGCCGCTCTTGTGAAGTCTAGTTGGCTTGTGACGTATTGTATTGTCTGTTTACCATTCGTTGACATAAGCATACACCCCTCTTAAAAATGTTTTCAATACCTCTGTTTAATAAAATAAAAGGCTCCAACACATGAGTTAATCCCTGCTACCATCTGCGAAGGGCCTTTCTTTTATTTTTATGTGAGTCTTTGCCTTCTCGCTTTATGCACCTTCTTGAGAGCATGGCTGTTATTCTTAGTGTAATGTGCTTGTCCCAAAACACGGTTGATTGTGGTATAACTTTGATGCTTGTATCTTTGATATCTTTATTTCTAGTCTTCATTTGAACTTTAGAGGTGCCCTAGCATTTATGTTTTGCTCCACTATTAAGGGCAAGTGAGTACACTTTATCATACCCTATTATGAACATTGCAATCTTGCTTATTGATATACTTCATGTTGTCTATTATTATTTTGTTGGCATCTCTTCATGGTTTGCATAACTGCTGGGTGACTTTTATTTTCCATACATCTTATTATGAATTTCCTCAACACTTGATCATGTAGTGAGTATATTTACATCATATGAAACAAATGTGTTTGTAGAAGTCTTTTATCGCACTCAGTTGTCACTGAATTGCTTGAGGACAAGCAATAAGCTAAGCTTGGAGGGAGTTGATACGTCCAAAACGTATCTTCTTTTCCGAACACTTTTCTTATTGTTTTCTTCTACACTTGTGAGTTTTGGATACCAGTAACACGGACTAACGCTGTTTTCAGCAGAATTACCTTGGTGTCTTATTTTTGTGCAGAAAAATAAACTTTCGGGAAAATGCCCAGAAAAGTTCCAAAGGTCCTAAAACACCAGAAGACCCCGGGAGCCAGAAGGGGGCCAGGAGAGGGGCCACACCACTCCCTGGCGCGCCCTCCCTTGGCCGCGCCGCCAGGTGGTGTGGGCCACTCCCTCACCCCCTCGGACCCCCCCTTTCGACTACATATGCCCCGTAACCTAAAAAACCGAGGGGGTTCGTCATATTCCATAGAAAACACAATAGAGCATCGCCGCCACCTCGAAACTCGATTCGGGGATCAGAAGTTCCTGTTATGGCGCCCTGCCGGGATGGGGATTCGAAGGAGATCATCGCCGTCGACACTGCCACCTCTTCTCCATCAACCATCCATGTTTCCCCCGTCCCTGTGTGAGTAAACACAGCTGTGTGTTGAGAGGGATGGAAGATATTGTATTAGATCGATCATGTAATAATGCCAGATTGTTAGGGCATGGTGCCTAGTATCGGTTGTTTGTGTTTTCTACCGTTTTTGTAACTTGTTATTCTTAATGCTTGTCACTAGGGCCCGAGTGCCATGATCTCAGATCTGTACATGTTATGGTTTCATGAGTATGATTATGTTTCTTGATCATATATGCAAGTTGTTTACACATGTCATTGTCCGGAACCTGAGGCTCCAAAGTGACAGAAATTGGGACAACCGGAGGGGATGTGTGTGATGTGAGGATCACGTGTGCTCACGGAGTGTTAATGCTTTGCTCCGGTGCTTTACTAAAAGGAGCTCCTTAATTACCAGTCGTTTCCCTAGAGGCCCCGCTGCCACGGGCTGGTAGGACAAAAGATGTTGTGTAAGTTTCTCGTTGCGAGCACGTATGACTATATTGGAACACATGCCTATGGTTTGCCTAAATGTTTGATGCTTTATATTATTACCTGCAATGCCCGTGTTTAGATTATTACATGAACTATGTTATCAATGCAACGCCCGTCCATGCATTCCCTCTATGCCTACGGTACTTCCCATCCTGCTGTTTTCCGCGATTGCTACTGTTGTTACTATTTTACTACTGATGTTATTTTATTTCTACTGCTGCTATAAAACTATTACCACTGATAAATTGTTGCAATCTAGTCTACTTTTAGGTGCAGTCGAATTGACAACTAAATTGTTAAGGCTAATAAATATTCTTTGGCTCTACTTGTGTCGAATCAATAAATTTGGATTTTACTTCCCTCGAAGACTGTTGCGATCCCCTATACTTGTAGGTCATCAAGACTATTTTCTGGCGCCGTTGCCGGGGAGCATAGATTTATTTATTTGCTCACTTGATCGTGATATTGTTTGCTGCAAGCCATTCATCATGGACAAGACTCGTGATGGAAAAGTTCCTATATTACCATCCACTACAAGAAGAGGTACAACTCTGAACACCTCTGCTGCTCTTGATTCACCGTCTGTTATGAGTAAGCTTCTTACGCGAAGGCAGGGGTCGACGCGAGCCGCGCGATCCCCGGCTTACGCGAAGCATTTCCCAATTTTAAACCATATGTCTTGATTGTATAATTTCCCATTTGTTTAGGGCTGTTTATGTGCTTGCATTTAGTTACCCTATTATCTAGTTGTATGAATTGTTCTCTTTACTTAACTTAAGCAAAGTTTTATTTATATAAAGTAGCGTATTCTATCAAACAAGCGAGACATTTACAATTTTATGGTTTAAAATTCTATCAAAATTAACTTCCGACGATAGTATGATCCTATCATGGTGTGGTCTATTTGAGATGTACCATGGTGGATTGGTGTTGATGGATGAGAGAAATTAGCGACTGATTCTAGAGAAGAGGCCTAATAAACAATTACCACATCCAAAAAAGACACAAGGTGCGGAATTTACCCTGTCGAAATTTCAATAAATTACAATGTTATACACATTCATGTCTAGTAAATGGAATAAGTACCATCTAAACCAATTAATTGTTATCATTGGAGAGCATGTTTGTTACTTGTAGTTTATCGTGATTGTATCAACCTACTTGACCCTTCAATTGACAATGTGATTATAATCATACCATGATTATGATCATATTATCTTGCCTTCCGAGATCGTTGTAAGAATCAATAGAGTCAATCAAGTGGCATCCATATGTCATTGTCAAAGGTCAAATTCCTGAATTTATATGTGAGAGATCATTTCCTGAGATATATTTATAGCAAACATCTCAAAACCATAACTACTGGGTCTAGGGTTTCAAAAAACCACAAGCAAAGAATTTTTTATAGAAAATCCCAACTATTGGGGTAAGTTGTTCTGAAAATTCATGATTTTCTCACTTTGACCCCATTTATGAAAACCTAGACCCACCAGCTAGGTTCCATGTGGCATTGGAGGTGATTCTCTCTATGTTTTTTTTCCTGCAAACCAGACGAGACTTGAACTGGATTGCTTCAAAGTTTCACTTTTATAAATTTTGAATGATATTAGTTCAAAAATTCAAAATTATTTTAGATTTCTAAAAGATTCCATAGTTTAAAAATACATATATTGAGTAAGTCGGAACATTTATAGCTCATTTTGCTCGTTCGTTTGAAGTTTTGGCATTTTTGTAACTTTTGTCCTAAATAAATTTCAAAGTTTTGAAAATTATAAAATAATTAGTAATTGAAAATACATGTAGTAAGTAAACCAGGAAATTTTTAAATCATTCTTTTTAGCTGATATGAAGTTTTTGTAACTTTGGCCAAAATACTGTAAAAAATTGGAAGTTTTCGAACAAAAGTGTTGAAATTGTACGTTAGCTTAATCCAAATTCACTGGTGGAAGAAACTACTGGGATTTTTTTCATCATTTTGAAAAAAAAATTAAACTATTGTTTGCCGAAAGTTAGAAAAAGTGAGCAAACGGTTCGGTCTAAGTTTGGTCTGGTCGTTAAAAGAAGAAAAAACTGAGTGAAAACGACCAACCTTTCACGTGGACCTCACTAGTGAGACTAGACTGCCGAATCCATGAGTTTTGGGTTCTTCTAAACCATTGCCCTATCCATAGTTTTTGTTTTGGTGATATTTGCTCATATTTTGGAAAAACGGAAGTTTGGGAACTTGACGACCATCAATCATTTGCGGTAGAAAAGTTTTTTTTAGATGACTACAATATGAAAAATGATAACACACCTTTCGCGCAGAGAACAAAGCAACCGGGCATCAAAAGCTTTGTGATTGTGATACCATCAACTAGGATTAGGAATCAGGCCGTCACTCGGCTAGTCCATGGAGCCTTCTGACACGACGAGTGACATTTTTTAGGTTCTTTCAGAAAAGCTGGGGATAATTCAACCAGTTGCCTGTTGTCACAGCAGTGCACGATTGCTTTCATACCTCCTTTCTTAATCCATTCTGTTCTAGGAGTATATTTTGTATCTCGCTTCAAAATTCTCAAGAGCACAGGCCAGCTTCAACTCAATTTTGCTGTATCGTCCTTTGCCAAACCCGAAACTGCAACTTGTGTGAAGATGAGAAGATCATAGCTAGCCGATGCATGGCCGTCTCATACCGCACATGTGCTTTTGTGATCGACATATCCACTATCCAGTCTTGTCACATCAACATCAGACCAGCCAACATTCCATTCTGCATAAGGAAGGCATAATTCATTTCGTGGCGAGCAGATGGAACCGAGGCGGCACCCCCTGCACTACTCGTGCCGGCACACATATGCTTTGTTTTGTCTAGTGCCTCAAGTTCAGTAGGCTACAAGGCAAGCCAAGCATAAGCTTACGACAGTTCAGTAACCTGAAGATGTCACCTCGATATCTCGTCTCCAGTTAATTTAATCTACTAGTGCATGCGCGACCGATGGAACGCAGTAAAGTGATTCCGGCCGAGACGGTCTGCCATAGGAACGAGCCACACACCTGGAGAAACTTGATGACGCCATCTTGTAGTGGACTGCTTACATCAGGCATCCTAGATCGAGTGAGTATAGTATTAACTTATCTTGTTCGTGAAAGCTGAGATTATTAGGTTCGAATTAGATCCGGCCGAACATCGATTCTATGCAGCTTTAGAATATTTGATCTCTTGCAGGAATCCGGCGGATTGGCGCCCGAGCTTTTCTCACCGGCAAGCATTTCTGCGCAGAACCCCCCTCTAAACTCGGCGGTCACATCAAGAATTTTTAGCCGCGGTTGTAGTGGTGCCGCAGCTTGGTGAGGTACAGGTCGCCAAACTCTGGGCTCCGCCACGCCGATGCTCCAAGAGCATTCCCCTACTTTGGTGCTTGATCCACCATTGAGAATTTTCTAAAGCCGCCATGCATGGACCATCGTCTTGGCGGCGGTTGCTTTCGTGCGCGGCAGCTCGCGTTCCATGCGTGTCTTGCATCCGAACGGTGCAAGAATATCGATCGTGGATATATATGGGACGCCTTGCCGCGCAAACTAGATAGTATTCGATCGGCAGCTTAATTGTAAGCATGAAGGAAGCATTGTTAGCGCTAGCCGTGCCGCTGCTCCTCGCGGCGTCTCTCTACGCTTCCGCGCCGGCGGACAGTCCCGCGGCCTTCGCCGGAGACGTCCGCGTCGACCTCACGCACGTGGACGCCGGGAAGCAGATGTCCAGGCGCGAGCTCGTCAGGCGCGCCATGCAGCGCAGCAAGGCGAGGGCGGCGGCGCTCTCCGTGGCGAGGAGCAGTAACAACGGCGGCAAGAGCTCGCAGGAGCAGCCTGGCGTGGCCGTGCGCCCGTCCGGTGACCTCGAGTACCTCCTCGACCTCTCCATCGGCACGCCGCCGCAGCCCGTCTCGGCGCTTCTGGACACCGGCAGCGACCTCATCTGGACGCAGTGCGCGCCGTGCGCGAGCTGCCTCCCGCAGCCGGACCCGCTGTTCGCGCCGGGCGCGTCGTCGTCGTACGAGCCCATGCGGTGCTCGGGCCAGCTCTGCGGCGAGATCCTGCACCACAGCTGCCAGAGGCCCGACACCTGCACCTACCGCTACAACTACGGCGACGGCACGACCACGCTAGGCGTCTACGCCATGGAGCGGTTCACCTTCACGTCGTCTTCCGGCGAGAGGGTGAGCGCCCCGCTCGGCTTCGGCTGCGGCACCGTGAACATCGGCAGCCTGAACAACGGCTCCGGCATCGTCGGCTTCGGCCGGAACCCGCTCTCGCTCGTGTCCCAGATGTCCATCCGCCGCTTCTCCTACTGCCTCACGCCCTACAGCAGCGACAGGAAGAGCACCCTTATGTTCGGTTCTCTCGCCGCCGGCGTCTACGACGACGCCACTGGGCCCGTCCAGACCACGAGGCTCCTGCAGAGCAGCGAGAACCCTACCTTCTACTACGTCCCGTTCACCGGCGTGACGGTCGGCGCGAGACGGCTACGAATACCACTGTCGGCGTTCGCCCTGAGGACCGACGGCTCCGGCGGTGTGATCGTCGACTCCGGCACGGCGCTCACGCTGTTCCCGGCGGCGGTTCTGGCCGAGGTGGTGAGGGCGTTCCGGGCGCAGCTGAGGCTGCCGTTCGCGAACAGCAGCGGCCCGGACGACGGCGTGTGCTTCGCGACGGCGCCGATGGGGAGGCCCGCGTCGGCGGTGCCGGTGCCGAGGATGGTCTTCCACTTCGAGGGCGCGGACCTCGACCTGCCGCGCCGGAACTACATCCTGGACGACCAGAGGAGGGGGAGATTGTGCCTCCTCCTGGCTGACTCCGGTGACTCGGGCTCCACCATCGGCAACTTCGTGCAGCAGGACATGCGCGTGCTCTACGATCTGGAGGCGGAGACCATGTCGTTCGCTCCGGTGCAATGTTGACGCGCTCCATATTATAGGCTTTAGGCTACCGCGCGCGCATGCATCGAACGAGAGCATACGCATCACGGCATCAGCATAGACGCGTAAATAACTTACCATTTAGCGACCGTAGTTCCCATTTCACCGAATTGTAGTTTTTACCGGATGCCTCGCCGTAATAAGTTGTAAATGTTTTTGTTACAGATTCCATAAGGTTCAATCTCGGCTGAATTAATGGACTGAGTTGTGAGCGTGCCAGCTGTCACCAAATGAAAAGGTGCACATAAAAGTTTGACCACCTGGTTTTTCATTTTCAAATTTGAATTAAACTTTCAATCGGTTTTAAATTTCTCTCCCAAGATCCAAAGATAAGGAGAGGAAAAAAGAGCAGCAGGACATCTTCTAATACAAGACTACTTCATGGATATACCTACCTATGTATCCGCCTCACATCTTCCGTTGAAGGTACTGAACGCGCCGATCCCTCTTTGTGAAGATAGTGGAAACTTGCGAGGCCAATTGTCGCTATTTTAGTCTTCAGAGGAATGTTGCAGGCTTAATTGGGTTTCGTGCATATCAAAAAATCTCCGTAGTGATGAGGGTGATTGTCTATGACATTCCGGCTGACCGTGCCGACGAGTATTTCGTATTGGCGAGTATATTATAATCGAGTGATTATGTAGGTTGGCCAAAGTGATGATCCATATATTTGGTCATATTTATCTTAGAGCACTCAATGAAGAAGACACCGTGGGGTTGATGGCATCGAATAAGAAGCGAGGTTGGTTGGGCATGCTAGAAAATATTGACTGCATGCATTGGACTTGGAAAAATTGTCTAAAGGCATGGA
Organism: Alopecurus myosuroides; assembly: GCA_028641055.1. Taxonomy (NCBI): domain Eukaryota; kingdom Viridiplantae; phylum Streptophyta; class Magnoliopsida; order Poales; family Poaceae; genus Alopecurus; species Alopecurus myosuroides. The sequence goes on from CM054063.1 coordinate 242,993,104, forward strand.
ATGGGAAGTTTTGTGGCAAGAGTGGTGATGCTGCATCAAATGTGCTTCAGGCCGTTGCATCCGAGGATTCGTGGATTTGGCAATGCCTTTTTGGTTTGCCCGGGTACACTCAATGAAATCAACGTATTGCCAGGGCCGGGCCGGTAAAATCCGGGGCCCTGTGCGAAACTTTAAAATGAGGCCCTCATTCATCTTTGTCAAAATCCAATTTGGGCAATTGACGATCGGCCGGTCACACATGGGGAAGATGGCAGGAAGCAACAAAAGATGTACCGGAGTTTGTTTTTTGTCGGCTTTTTAACGTCGCTAGCATGATCGATCGACGGGGAGGGGTGACGACAAAAATGGGCATCTCTCCGCTTCAGACTCATATGAGTCCACTACCCCACGTCCAGGTGTCTACGTGAGGGATTTTAGCTCTTTTAGATAACAGTTAACTTACTTTCTCTCCAAGAAATATTACTATCATTTTAAAAATGTGGATACATTCTAGTTTAAATGTTTTTAGAACCAAATGGTAACCGTTAACTTCGTTTCTCTCCAAAAAATATTGCTACCGTTTGGAAGAAAAAATGGGGATACATTTTACTTTAAAGATTATTAAAAGCCGACCCTGAACTGTAATTTTGTCCCACTCCAAAAAATATCGCTACCATTTGCAAAAAACAATAGTTGGCTAAAAAACATTGCTACCGTTTGGAAGTAGCTCAAATAAATATCAAATACTGTTTAGAAAATTTTAATTCAAAAGTTCAATTCGAGCTGAAATAGATAACGTACATGCGTTCTTTCTAGGAAATTAACATGACAAGGGTGATTTGAACTCTGTACCTATTGGAAGAAAACGATTCAGGAGGCTGAGGGCTGTGGATGTGATCGTGTGTTACAGGCCGTGGTGTGGTTGGGCCTCGTTTCCGATTATATTTCCGTGTTTCTGGTCGTTCGGTAATTGCAGGCCTGATAAATTTTTTCTTCCTTTCCTGAGCCCACGGCAACGGTCAGCTAGAGCCATGACGAGGAATGCGGACGCGCCCAGCGCACGGGCCCTGGAAGGCAGTAATGTGCTAAGTGTATATATCATATGTATGTAAAAATTTGGGGCCCCCAATATTTCTGGGCCCTGTGCGGGCCGCACAGTTGGCACAACTGTGGGCCCAGCCCTGCGTATTGCATCAGCCTCATGTATTTGCGAGGCTAACTAGTGGTGATGCTTCGGCATGCAACTACACGGTTAATGGGGATCCCTACACAGAGGGGTACTATCTTTCTGATGGTACTTATTTTACTTGGTCTACATTTGTTAAAAACATATGAAATCCCGAGTAAGAAGGAAGCTGAATTTGATAAGGCACAAGAGGCATGCCGAAAGGATACTGAGAGAGCTGTTTGTGTTTTGTGATCTAGGTTTGCCATTGTTTGGGGTCATGCTTGTTTTGGGGATAAGAAAAATCTCAAAATCATAATGACATGTTATGTGATTCTTCACAACATGATCATTGAGAATAAAATGGGCTTAGACTTGGAGTTGTTCTACGACAATGTTGGTAGCCGTGTCAAACCCCCAGATCTCATTTAAGACTTAACCGGAAGATTGAGAATGCTAACGCCCATAGCCAGCTTCAGTAGGATCTCATTGAGCACCTCTGACAGTTGCATGGGCACTTGACGTAGGGGTACCCGAAAGACCCTCCACTATTAGCCTACCCGGTATGGCCCATTAAGGGGTACCTTGATGAGGCCCTCGAGTGGCTGCACGAAGGTCCACAACAGAAGCCCACGCGGAAGCAGGACAAGAAAAAGGCTTGGACATCAAGGTTAGGAAAGCGTAGGAACCGACTCGGAAACGAGTCCTATTCATGGACGGCCCCCAGGACCTGGCTATCTATATAAAGCACGGGAGGGAGACACAAACAGATGAACAACACTAGATTCAGAACTGCGCTAGATTCAATCTCTAAACAACACCCCCTGTAATCGACACATTTCACCCTATCGAAATAAACCCTAGCGGGCAGTAACCCGTCGAGTCGAGTAGTCCAACAACGTCTTTTTTCTCTCTTACAAAACCCTATGTCCCTTACAATGGGGATTGTTCAGGTCACCCCCTCTACATTGGCGCTGTCTGTGGGAATCTGGGGCGCTGGATCCGCGGCTTCCTCGACTTCATCATCGACAAACTCCGACTCGTCAATCTGGGCGGACTCGATCCATTTTGGGTCAATCGAGTTCACCAAGCACTCGCCGGCATCGCACCCGGTATTCGACTACCTCAACACGAGTATCGATCTAAAGATCAGTGACCTGAACTTTCGCGCAGGTCGCACAGGAGTAATATGGCTGGAAGATTCTGTTCGAGTCCAACTGGAAGAGACAATCATGCTGGAACTCTCACTGCTCTCCCTGGAGGAAGCGATCCCCGAGTACTCTTACCCGGCTAATCCCTACATACACTTTGTCGTGATGGCAAGGCGCACCCACTCGTCGTCCTCAGAAAGCGACGATAGGGATGAGGTGACCGATCCGCCAAAAGCGACACTCGCGACTGTCACGGACACGACTGGGGAAGAAAAGACAGAGGAGAGGAGGATACCGATGAGGACCCAACGAAATCTCCTCCGCTTGAGGACGAGGACCCGAGGGACGATGATGGTGAACCCGGAGGACTGCCTCCACCCTCCAATTCCGGGTCCGCGACTAAAAGAGGTAAGGGTAAATCGGGACGCCCCCAATATGTGTCAAAGGAGACAATGACACTAGTCACCTCGCTAGTCGAGCAGGGTCTCCCTCCCCCAATAAATACTACTACAGAAGAACGGACGGCTTACAAGTGGAAGCTAGCACATCACAGGAAGAAATTAAGCAGGATGTACAAGGAGCTAGATGACACGGGTCTCCAAGAGATGCACTCGATTGAAGTTTCAGATAGCGGGTCGCAGAAACCACCCGCTCCCAAACGAAGATTGTGGATGGCCAATAAATCAACTTACTACTTGAAGGGGACCCAGAAGGTACTGGACCTTGACCAGGACCCAAAAGAACCCAATCCAACAGAGAAGTTGACACCCATAACGCCTCAGGAAAGTCTTCTGCAAGTCTAGAGTTATTTGATGTCCATCAAACCAACGCCGAGTGACCCCCGCGGAGAAGTACATGAGGAAATGCCGCGGGGCCTCAGCATGGCAAGCGCGGAACTAGGGCAGAAACCCGCCCCGCGAGCGGCGGCACCCGCGAAACAAATCAAGGTAAGAGCCAAACCATCTCGGCTGACATGTCAATAGGAAGACCCAGAAGATTTGCGAAACCGGCTCACGCAGAACAAGGTGGAGAAGTTGCGAAGGAAAGGACGGCTGAAGTAACACTGGCAAGAATGGCTATAACCCGAGAAGAGAAGCCAAGATATGATTCAACTGACTCGGATGACGAGGAGCTCTGTGGGCCTCCTTGTTTTACTCGGGAAATTCGTCAGGCCACAAAGCCGAAACGATTCAAACGGCCCAAATACAAAGGGATCAGGAACCCCGAGGCATGGTTAGATGATTATCTAATAGTTGCAAGGTTCCAAAGGGGGATCAGGGTGACAACAAGGCGGTACATACAACTACAGCTGGTAGGTGCGGCGAGAAACTGTCTAAAGAGCCGGCCCAAGAACAAATATAGTTGCTGGAAATAATTCGAGTACGATTTTATCCAGAACTTCAGATCCACCTGCAAACAACCAGTAACAGTCAGGCAGCTAAAAGCGTGCATACATAGATTAGACGAAAATATTCGCGGGTACATACAGAGGTGGGCCGCGTTGAAAAACAGCGCAAAGGAAATTTCAGACAAAATAGCAATCGACATCTTCAGAGACGGACTATGCCGGATGGACTTTAGGGAGTATATCGGCTGGAATCGAGTGAGAACCATGACCAAACCCATGGAAGTAGCAAACAATTGGGCGGAAGGTGAAGAATTAGCACGCAACACCAACCACACTCACCCAAAGAAGATCGGACTGAGACCTCCTATGCTCACAAGGGAAACAAAAGATACAATAATGACCATAACAAAAGAAGAAAGCGCAAAACCGAACATTTGATGAAGTGGAACTTGAGTTAGTCGCAGCCGAGTTTCCGAGCAGTCGCAGTAACGACTACCGCAGGCAAGGGCGAGAGAAACCGCCCGAACAAGAACGTGAATGTGGGTAGGAATAGAAGCACGGGTGGCAGCCACGTAAGATCCGGGCAGACGGGTTACCTCCCATGTCAATCGAGCAGTAACTCGAAGGGCCATGTCCAAATCACATGTACAACAACGACAACGGAGTATGCAGATCCAGCCACAGACTGAAGGACTGCCGCCGATTCAACCTACTCATGGATGCATCTTTCAGAAAACAAAGGGAAGCACAACGGGCAGGATTCCCGGCTGTCTCAAGAGCACTGGCAATAGGTGCACCACCACCTCCCCCAGCTCCAGGAGTCGCCCAGCCTCAGCAACAACCCGCACCACAAGGACCACCAAGAGTGCAGAAAGCTGCACCAATACAGCAGTAGTACAGAGTAGGCTACCCGGAAGAAGATAGATACCTGGAGTCAAAAGGAAAAGTATACATGATACAGAAGGGAGCTCCCTCCAAAAGAAGCCAGAAGCTCATTACTAGGCATGTGAATCTGGCAGAAATATCACCCCCAGCAACGCCTGAGTTCCTCGACCGATCCGATGAAAACATCACCTTTTCCAGAGATGATCACCCGCTTTGAGTCCCTGATACGTCTCCAACGTATCTATAATTTCTGATGCTCCATGATAATATTATGCCAATTGCTACATGTTTTCTCCCTTCTTTATGTTATTTTTACACGTTTTCCGGGACTAATCTATTAACAAGATGCCAAGTGCGAGTTCCCTATTTTCTGCTGTTTTTGGTTTCAGAAAAGTTGTTCTGGAAATATTCTCGGAATTGGACCCCACAAAGCCCGAAGTGCCTATTTTCCCCGGAAGCATCCAGAAGACCGAAGAGGAGACAAAGAGGGGCATCAGGGGGCCCACATCATGGGGTGGCGCGCCCCCCTTGGCCGCGCCAGGGGGTGGTGCGTGAGTAGTTCATTCTTGGACTACGGGTCCATAGCAGTAGCTAGATGGTTGTTTCCTCCTCATATGCCTCCATGTTTAGATCTCGTGAGCTGCCTAACATGATCGAGATTGATCTTATGTAATTCTATGTGCTGTGTTTGCTGGGATCCGATGAATATTGAACTCATGCCAAGTTGATTATAGTCTTTATTGCATATGTTATTTATGATCTTGCATGCTTTCCGTTGCTAGTGGATTCTCTGGCCAAGTAGTTGCTAGTGACTCCAAGAGGGAATATTTATGCTCGATAGTGGGTTCATGCCTCCTTTTCGCCTTGCTCGAGTGACAGAAACGTGAAGGGGGAGGATGTGATGTTGCCATTAGGGAGAAAACAACGGTGAGTGTGCCCGCGTGTACAATCATTGCTTATATTACACAATTTGTTTAATGCAGTTATCTGTTGCTTGCAACTTAGTACCTAAGGGGGTTCAGATGATAACCTGAGGTGGATTATTAGTCATAGATGCAGTTGGATTACGGTCTATGTATATTGTTGTAATGCCCTCACTAAATATCATAGTAGTCATCATGTCATGAATGTGCACTACGGTGCAACCTTTATTTGTCAATTGTCCAGTTGTAATTTGTTCACCCAGCATGCTATCTTTTATGGAGAGACACCACTAGTGAACCTATGAACCCCGGTCCATTTTCCTACACAGTTAAAACAAACCACCACAATTTCCTGCTTTCTTTACTTACTGCAAGCATACATTATTTTCCACACAATACGTCTAATCTTTGTTTTCAGTAAGACCGGTGAGATTGACAACCTCACTGTATCGTTGGGACAAAGTATTTTGGTTGTGTTGTGTGCAGGTTTCACGTTGTTGCTGACACTGGTGAGCCATCACAACCGTTAGTGGCATCAACCTTCCGAAGGTCCTTTTCCTCCTACTGGATTAATAACCTTGGTTCTTAACTAAGGGGAATTTCCTACCGTTGTGCTCATCACACCCTCCTCTTGGGGTATCCCAACACACAACATCAGTCCCCTTCCCGAGAAAGGCAGCGCTAGTACTCGAAGCACAAATCGGGGGCTATGATCTAAATCGATTGTTCAGAGACGGAGGGAGTGGGATCAACATTATCTACACAGAAACGCTGAATTGGATGAATATACCAATAAGTAACCTAAAGCAATCAGAGAAATCATTCCAAGACATTGTGCTAGGAAAGGCAGTCAAACTTTTGGGTACAATAGCACTCGAGATGGTCTTCATAGAACGTGACAACTACATGAAGGAAATACTCGACTTAGAAGTAGTCAACTGGCCGTCCCAATACAACGCAATACTCAGCAGGACAACATTTGTGAGATTCATGGCAGTACCCCACTACGCGTACTTGATGATCAAAATGCCAATACCTAGGGGGTAATCACAGTACAGGGAAACTACAAAAAATCTGACAGTTGCGACATCGAGTTCAATAAAATATCACAGTCATTAGGAATGCAACAGGAACAGGCGGATACAGCAGCTACGACCGATCACTCGATCCTTCCTCTGACAAAGAAAACAGAACCCGAGATGGAATTCGACGTGAAAAAAGACACAATGGAACACTAGGTCCACCCGACTGATTCAGAAAAGATAGTACTTGTATCCAAAACGCTTTCTATCATATAGGTAAGCGCGCTCATCGAATTCCTCCATGAGAACTGGAAAATCTTTGCATGGGCGTCAGCGGACAGGCCAAGAGTACCCAGGAAATTCGTCTAGCACTCATTAGAAATCTACAAGGATGCAAAGCCGATTCAGCAATCCACTCGTCGATTTTCGAAGCCGAAGCAGAGAGCAATAAGAGAGGAAATAAAAATGTTACTCGCAGCAAAATTCATTCGGGAAATCAAAATAGGAACATGGCTCGCAAATCGAGTGCTAGTAGCCAAGAAAAACACCGAAATACTTCGGATGTGCATAGATTACAAGTCACTGAACAAACACTGCCCTAAGGACTGGTTTCCATTACCACGCATCGAACAGATCATCGGCTCGACTACGGGTTGTGAGAGGCTATCCTTCCTTGATGCATACTCAAGCTACAACTAGATATTCATGAAGCGAGAGGATGAGTAAAAAACCGCGTTCCTTACCCCGGTCGATGTATACTGCTACACCACGATGCCTTTCGGGTTGAAAAATGCGGGTGCCACATACCAACGCATGATGCAGAATTGCCTGAAAGCGTAGATTGGCAGAAACACGCAGGTGTACGTAGATGGCATCGTAGTCAAGTCGAACAAACCAGAAACCCTTATCGACGACCTTCGAGAGACATTCGCAGCACTCGAAGAGTACCAGGTCAAGCTAAACCTGAAGAAGTGCGTGTTTGGAGTACATCAAGGGCACTTACTCGGGTATATTTTGTCCGCCAGAGGTATCGAGGCCAACCCGGTAAAAACCAAAGCTATCATGTCAATGAAAGAACCGGTAAATGTTAAAGGAGTACAACAGCTCGCATGGAGAATTGCAGCACTCGGGAGATTTATAGCAAAGCTCGGAGAAAAAGCACTCCCTTTCTACAAACTACTAAAGAAGTCAGAGAAGTTCTAGTGGACACCGAAGCCCAGGAAGCCTTCCGTGCCCTCAAGCAAACCTTGTCGACTCCACCCGTCTTAGTGGCACCTCAGGAAAAGGAGCCAATGTACCTATATATTTCAGCAATAAGATAGGTGGTCAGCATAGTACTAGTAGTCGAACGACCCCAGGAAGGGTCCATCTACAGGGTGCAGCGACCGTTATATTACCTCGGGGAAGTATTATCAACAACCAAGCAGCGGTACCCGCATTATCAAAAACTAGCGTACGGAGTATACATGACGGCAAAAAAGTTGAAGCATTATTTCCAGGAGCACCCGATTATTGTGGTATTGAATGCACCGCTATCGTACATACTCAACAATTACAATGCAACGGGAAGAGTGGCAAAGTGGGGGATTGAGCTTGGACCATAAGATATAACATACAAGATACGAAAAACAATCAAATCACGGGTACTCCCGGATTTCGTATCAGAGTTCTCGAACTGGAACAGCTAAGGGTGCCAGATATGTCGAGTAGCTAGACTATGTACTTCGACGGCTCCAAGAGAGCATCCAGAGTAGGAGTAATACTTACATCCCCCAGAGGTGATAGGTTGTTGTATGTACTACGGATGAATTTAAAAAACGCATCAAACAATGAAGCCGAGTACGAAGCACTCATCCATGTGATGAAAATATCTAAAATATGCGGAGCTACCCGACTCGTCATCTACGGCGACTCGAACCTCGTAGTACTGCAAACCTTGAAAGAGTGTGACACGCCAGAAGAAAACATGGCAGCATATAGGAACCTATACAACAAACTCGAAGGAGAATTTGATGGATGTGAGCTGCAACTCACTGGCAGAGGAAGCAATTCAGAAGCAGATGCTCTAGCAAACATTGGATCTACTTGCGCATCGATACCACTCAACATTTTTTATGAGGAGATTTTTGACCAACCCTCTCTAAAACGTAAAGCTTTTCGAGTCAGGTTTTACTGGCCAACAACGGAGTATGACGCCAAGGATATCGTGCGTCGACGTGAGGCATGCCAAATGTTCGCAACATGCCCAAATGTACCAGCCACATAACTGCATATGATACCACTCTCTTGGCCTTTCGCACAATGGGGACTCGACATGGTCGGGCTGCTTAGTCGATCGTCCAATGGCGGATGCACCCGGTTGCTCGTAGCAGTTGACAAATTTACCAAGTGGATCGAAGCTATGCAACATCACAAGATTCAGAGTCAGTAGTAAAATTCATCAGGTCCATAGTACACAGGTTTGGAGTACCGCGGAGCATAATCACAGATAATGGGACAAACTTCATAGCAGAAGAGTTTCAAGATTAATGCAGAGAGCAGGGGATCAACGTCACCTATGCATCAGTCGCACACCCGCAAACCAAAGGGCAGGTGGAATGATCAAACGGCTTGGTTACAGCAGGATTAAAGAAGCTGCTACTCACACCACTCAAACGTGCATCTGGAGCATGGTTGGAGGAATTATCTTCGATACTTTGGAGCCTGCAAACAACACCAATTAGACCTACAGAGTACACTCCATTCTTTATGGTATACGGAGCCGATGCAGTTTTACCAGCAGAAGTACAACACAACGCGCCTCGAGTTTCCTCCTACACAAAAGAAAACTCGAAACCAAGCACTCAAGGATGAACTCGACTTGGCAAACGAGGCTCGGGATAAAGCACTCGCACGCATAGTCGTATATCAGCAAGGCTTGCATAACTATCATGATCGTTGAGTGCACAGCAGAACATTCAATGTGGGTGATCTAGTCCTATGGCTGAAGCAAGGAAGCCATGACAAGATGACATCACAATAGGAAGGGCCCTACGTGACAGGAGAAGTACTCGGAAACGGCGCATACAAGCGCAAGGACAAAAAGACTGGGAAATTCTACAAAAATCAATGGAACATCTCGCAGCTACGTCTCTTTTACGCTTAGTTTATAACTCAATACAATTAGAATAAGGCTAGTCTATCCATTTATGTATTCTGATCGAATAGAACAATCAATATTACCCCTCTGCTGCGAGGATTTTTCTTTGTCTGTTTTACAGTTATAATTCCAAGCCAATTTCATCCTCACTTGAGCAAAAGCTACAAGCGCGGCTATGCTCGGGGGCTGTGCAGCACAAAGTTCAAACAGAAATCTTAGCGTGACTCATAGCCGCAGTCGCACTCAAAATACTCGGGGGATGCACAACAAAAAGTTGAAACAGAAATCCTAGGGTAACTCCTAGCCCAGTCGCACTTGAAATACTAGGGGGCTGCGCAGAAAAAAGTTCAAACAAGAAAATGTAGGGTGACTCCTAGCCGCAGTCGCACTTGAAGTACTCGGGGGCTACGCAGCAAAAAGTTGAAACAGAAATCCAAGGGTAACTCCTAGCCGCAGTCGCACTCGAAATACTCGGGGGCTGTGCAGCAAAAAGTTGAAAAAGAAATCCTAGGAAAACTCCTAGCCGCAGCCGCACTCAAAAATACTCGGGGGCTGCGCAGCAAAAAGTTGAAGCAGAAATCCTAGGGTAACTCCTAGCCGTTGTTGCACTCGAAAATACTCGGGGGTGATACGTCCATTTTGCATCACTATTTTCTATCAACATTTTATGTTATTCATTGATATATTTCATGTTATGATATATTACTTATGTTATTTCATCTTATTTTGCATGTTTAATAATTATGGGAGAAGAAACAACGGAACCAGAAATCTGATGAAAAAAACACCGTCGAGATACCCTATTTCGGAAGATTAGAAGAAGAGGGGGGGGATACCGGAGACGTCTTAGAAGTTCAGAGGAGGAAGTGAGCCAGAAGAGCACCCGGAGGGGGCCACCTGGGGCCCATGCCACCAGGCGGCGCCCCCCTTGGCTGCGCCTAGGGGTGGTCTGCCCCCCCTAGCCCACTCCTGGGTGCCCCTTTCGCGTACTTGACCCCGAGGGAACCCTAAGCCCCGGGGGATGATCGAAGTATTATTCCGCCGCCGCCTCGGGGCAGAAAACACCAGAGAGAGAAAAGCTCTCCGGCAGGGAGAAATCTGCCAGGGAAATTCCTCCCCGGAGAGGGGAAATCGTCGCCATCGTCGCCATCATCTCTCCGGGATTCATCGAGATCATCATCATCATCCTCATCACCAGCATCATCACCGCCACCGTCCACCTTCATCCCGCTGTAACAATTAGGGTTCTTTATCGTTGCTCTTCATTAGATCTCTCTCCCGATGTGGATTACTTGTTAGTAGTTGATGCTTGTGAGATTTATCGGTGTTTACACTTTATGACCAGATTGTTGTCATCCATTATATCACCTCTGATTATGATCCATATGATGTCTTGTGAGTAGTTCATTTAGTTCTTGAGTACATGGAAGAAGTCATGATGTTAGCAGTGAAGTTATGTTGAAGTAATATCTCTTGGTTCGGTATTTAAGTTGTGGTGCTATTCTTCTAGTGGTGTCATGTGAACGTCGACTACATGATACTTCACCTTTATGGGCCTAGGAGGATGCATTGTGTTTTTTTGGCTACTAATTATAGGGTTGCCGGAGTGACAGAAACCTAAACCCCCGTTAGGAAACCAATGCAGGAGGGAGGGTTGGGTCCCGGAGTTTTAGGATTGTGGATAGATTATCTTAATTACTTTCTTGTATTTGCGGATGCTTGCGAGGGGTATAATCACAAGTATGTATTAGTCCTAGTTGGGCGGTGCATTAGCATAGGTTCACCCACACAACGCTTAACGAACCAATAAATATTAATCAACTATATGAAGCGAAAGCACTTGACGAAATTCCTATGTGCCCTCAAGAACGTTTGGTAAACATAAGTAGAACAACTGGCTTGTCCTTTGCTCTCAAAAGGATTGGGCCACTCGATGTAATATTATTGACTGTCTTTTATTTACTCGCACTTTATTTATCTGCTATATCAAAAACCACCAAAAACCTGTTTGTTAGTGTTACGGTGAAATCTCTATCCAACCTGTTTTCAACACCTTCTGCTCCTTGTTGGGTTCGACACTCTTATTTATCGAAAGTATTACGATACACCCCCTATAGGTGTGGGTCATCAAGACTATTTTCTGGCTGTTGGCGGGAAGTGAAGTGCTATTGGTAAGTGGAATTGGTAAGAGAAACTTTTACTGCGAGTGTTGTTTTTATTTCTGTATACTGTTTTATTTCATTATGGATAATACTTTTGATTCCCTGTTTAGAAGTACTACTACTATCACTGCTAGGAGTACTACTACTATCACTGCTAGGGTAGTAGGTGAACCGTTATCTTCTGAATTAGATCCTTATAAAATACCAATGAAAATTGTTGGACATGTTATGGATAACTGCTATTATGGAGATGGAACTGTCCATCCTGGTGATCATTTGCTCATTATACATGAATTGTGCGAGTTATTCAGGTGTGCAGGTATTACTATGGATGAAGTTAAAAGGAAATTATTCTGTTTACCGCTGAAAGGAAGAGCCGCCGAATGGTTCAAATTACTGAAGAATGGTGAATCCATTGGATGGGAGGAAATTGTTCCTCTATTTTATTCTAAATTCTATCCTCCTAGCGAGATTCATAAAGACCGGAATCAAATATATAATTTCTGGCCTCATGATGGAGAGCGTATTGCCCAAGCTTGGGGGAGAATGAAGTTATTAATGCTCAAATGTCCCGTTCATGAGCTCCCGCGTAATGTTGTTATCAATATTTTTTTATGCAAGGTTTTCTCTTCATGAAAATGATTTATTGGATGCTTCTTGTTCTGGATCATTTACACATATGAAGGAAGAAGCTAAATGGGATCTTCTTGATCATATTCAAGAGAACACTAAAGGATGGGAGAATGACAAAGGTAGAAAGTTAGGTATAAATTATGATTATAAATGCGTTAAAAAATTTATGGGAATCGATGATTTCTATAATGTTAGTGCTTTTTGTGGTCTTGATTCTCAAGTCTTTGCAAACTTTCTTAAAGCTTTTGCCTCCTATCTTGATATTCCTAAGAAAGATTATCATAAATATCATGCACCTTATAAAGATATTGTTCCTGCTAGTAATATAGAAGTGCATGTTGTTAATCCTGCTGTTCCTGAGCCTTATATTGAAGAAATTCCTTTCCCTGGTAAAGTGAAAGAACACTCTGTGGTAGTTAGTGTGGTTAATAAGAGCATTAAGAAATCTATTGAACCTGATGAACAAATAACTGTTGAACCTGAAGTAGCAATAGTAAAAGATCTTGTTTGTGGGAATGTAGAGGATGAACACATTGTGTTTTGTGAGGATGCCTCAAATATTGTTTCCCATCCTCATAGACCTAAGAAAACTAGTGTTCCTGTGCTTTCTGTTAAGATTTGTGATCATTGCTATTATGGTTTATGTAATATTGGTGCTAGTTTAGTGCTATAATTTATGACCTTTATAAAGAAATTATGCATGAAATTGGTTCTTTTGAGCTTGAGGATATCGATGTGGCTATTCGGCTTGCTAATAGAGAAACCGTCTTTCCGATTACTATTCTTAGGGATGTGGAAGTTTTATGTGGTAAAACTAAATATCCCACTAATTTTCTAGTACTTGGTAAGGCTGCTAGTAAAAAATTTCCTATTATTTTTGGTAGACCTTTCTTGAACACTTGTGGTGCTATTATAGATTGTAAGAGAGAGAAGGTATTGACTAAATTTGATGGAAAATCTTATGAGTTCAATTTCTCTAAATTTGCTAGAGCACCTTATGAATCTGAATTACCTGATGAGAATTTTAAAGTTGAACAACTTGCTTCTATTGCTCTTGCTCCTAAAAATGCTTTGCAGCAATATATGGAGGATCATGAAAGTGAGGTCTTTATGAAAGAGAGAAATGAGATTGACGATATTCTTCTTCGTCAACCGGTGATACTGAAACACAATTTACCTGTGGAAGACTTGGGTACCACATTGCCACCCAAGGAGGATCCTATCTTTGATTTAAAACCTTTGCCTGATGATCTTAAATATGCTTATTATTAGTGCTAAACTTGTTATTATTAGTGCTAAACTTTCATGTGAAGAAGAGGAAAGATTATTGGGAATTTTAAAGAAACATTGTGGAGCTATTGGTTATACTCTAGATGATTTGAAGGGGATTTCTCCCACATAAGTCAACATGCTATCAATATTGAACCTGATGCAAAGCCACTTGTTGAAAATCAACGCCGTTTAATTCCTAAGATGAAGGAAGTGGTAAGCAATGAGGTATTAAAACTTCTTGATGCAGGTATTATTTTTCCTATTGCTGATAGTAGATGGGTAATCCCTGTGCATTGTGTCCCTAAGATGGGAGGAATGACTATTGTGCCTAATGAAAACAATGAGCTTATTCCATAAAGAGTAGTAGTTGGTTACATGATGTGCATTGATTTTAGGAAAGTTAATAAGGTTACTAAGAAAGATCATTATCCTTTGCCTTTTATTGATCAAATGTTAAAGAGGTTTGATACGTCTCCAACGTATCTATAATTTCTGATGCTCCATGATGATATTATGCCAATTGCTACATGTTGTATCCCTTATTTATGTCATTTTTACATGTTTTCCAGGACTAACCTATTAACAAGATGCCAAGTGACAGTTCCCTGTTTTCTGCTGTTTTTGGTTTCAGAAAAGTTGTTCTGGAAATATTCTCGGAATTGGACCCCACAAAGCCCGAAGTGCCTATTTTCTCCGGAACCATCCAGAAGACCGAAGAGGAGACGAAGAGGGGCATTAGGGGGCCCACGCCATGGGGTGGCGCCCCCCCTTGGTCGCGCCAGGGGGTGGTGTGGAGCCCCCAGGGCTCCATCGCCTCTGCCCTTTCGCCTATTTAATCCCCCTAGATGGAAAACCCTAAACACTTGATCAAATATCCCCGAAAAGTTCCGCAACAGCCGTCACCATCAATCCTAGATCAAGGGGGTTCTGAAGCTGTCTCCGGCACCCTGCCGGAGAGGAAATCATCACCAGAGGCCTCTAGATCACAATGCCTGCCTCCGGAGTGATGCGTGAGTAGTTCATCCTTGGACTACAGGTCCATAGCAGTAGCTAGATGGTTGTCTCCTCCTCTTATGCCTCCATGTTTAGATCTCGTGAGATGCCTAACATGATCGAGATTGATCTTATGTAACTCTATGTGCTGTGTTTGCTGGGATCCGATGAATATTGAACTTATGCCAAGTTGATTATAGTCTTTATTGCATATGTTATTTGTGATCTTGCATGCTTTCCGTTGCTAGTGGCTGCTCTGGCCAAGTACTTGCTAGTGACTCCAAGAGGGAGTATTTATGCTCGATAGTGGGTTCATGCCTCCTTTTTGCCTTGCTCGAGTGACAGAAACGTGAAGGGGGAGGATGTGCTGTTGCCAATAGGGAGAAAACAGCGGTGAGAGTGCCCGCGTGTATAATCATTGCTTACATTACACACTTTGTTTAATGCAGTTATCTATTGCTTGCAACTTAATACCTAATGGGTTTCGGATGATAACCCGAGGGTGGATTATTAGTCATAGATGCAGTTGGATTACGGTCTATGTATATTGTTGTAATGTCCGCACTAAATATCATAGTAGTCATCATGTCATGAATGTGCACTACGGTGCAACCTTTATTTGTCAATTGCCCAGCTGTGATTTATTCACCCAGCATGCTATCTTTTATGGAGAGACACCACTAGTGAACCTATGAACCCCGGTCCATTTTCCTACACTGTTAAAACAAACCACCACAATTTCCTGCTTTCTTTACTTACTGCAAGCATACATTATTTTCCACACTATACATCTAATTTTTGTTTTCAGCAAGACCGGTGAGATTGACAACCTCACTGTACCATTGGGACAAAGTATTTTGGTTGTGTTGTGTGCAGGTTCCACATTGTTGCTGACACCGGTGAGCCATCACCATCGTCAGTGGCATCAACCTTCTGAAGGTCCTTTTCCTCCTACTGGATTGATAACCTTGGTTCTTAACTAAGGGGAATTTCCTACCGATGTGCTCATCACACCCTCCTCTTGGGGTATCCCAAAACACAACATCAAGGACATTTCTGGTGCCGTTGCCGGGCAGGAAGAAGTCTTATGGCAAGGGGAATATCTCACTCTCAACCTCTTTATTTTGTTTATTGTCTTGTTTTTATTTTTTGTCTTGTTTTGCTTCTCTTTATAAAAAACACACACAAAATTAGTTTACTTTATAGCTGTTATTTATTTGCTTGCTTTTATTTTGCTAAAAATGAGTTCCTCTGAGAATACTAAGTTGTGTGATTTCACTAGCACAAACAACAATGATTTTATTTGCACTCCTATTGCTCCACCTGCTCCTGTTGCTGCTTTCTACGAAATTAAACCTGCTTTATTAAATCTTGTTATGAAAGAGCAAATTTCTGGTGTTAGTACTGATGATGCTGCTGCCCACCTTAATAATTTTGTTGAACTATGTGAGATGCAAAAATATAAAGATGTGGATGGAGATATTATTAAACTGAAATTATTCCCTTTCTCTTTGAGAGGAAGAGCTAAAGAATGGTTGTTATCTTTGCCTAGAAATAGTATTGATTCATGGACAAAGTGTAAAGATGCTTTCATTAGAAAATATTATCCTCCTGCTAAGATTATATCCCTGAGAAGTGACATAATGAATTTTAAACAATTTGATAATGAGCATGTTGCTAAAGCTTGGGAAAGAATGAAAACTATGGTGAAGAATTGCCCCACTCATGGACTAACTACTTGGATGATTATACAAACCTTTTATGCAGGACTAAATTTCTCCTCAAGGAACCTATTGGATTCAGCTGCTGGAGGTACCTTTATGTCCATCACTTTTGGCAATGCAACAAAGCTTCTTGATGATATGATGATAAATTATTCAGAGTGGCAGACTGAGAGAGCTCCACAAGGTAAGAAGGTAAATTATGTTGAGGAAACCTCCTCTTTGAGTGAAATGCTTGATGCTATTATGTCTATTCTTGTTAATGGTAAATCTCAAGTTGATACAAATAATGTTCCTTTAGCCTCTTTGGTTGCTCAAGAAGAGCATGTTGATGTGAACTTTATTAGAAATAATAATTTTAACAACAATGCTTATAGAAATAATTTTGGTGGAAACAATTACAAGCCCTATCCTCCTAATAATGGTTATGGTAATTCTTATGGAAATTCCTACAATAATAATAAAATCTCTACCTCTGATCTTGAAAACATGCTTAGAGAATTTATTAGCACACAAACTGCTTTTAATAAATTTGTTGAGGAAAAGCTTGGTAAAATAGATGTTCTTGCCTCTAAAGTAGATAGCCTAGCTATTGATGTTGATTTCCTAAAACTGAAGGTTTTGCCACATGATGTTAAAGAAAGTAAAACTTTGAATGCCATCCAAGCTCGAATTGATAATAATGTTAGGTTGATGGTTGAATTACGTGCTAGGTGGGAAAGAGAAGATGAATTGGCTAAAAAGAGTAATATTGCTAGAGTTTGCACTATCACCACCACTAGTAAAACTAAAGCTCCAAGTGCTAGTAAACCTCCTACTATTAATGGTAAAGTAGTTGGTGTTAACAAAGACTCCACCCCTTCGGTGAAACGTGCTAAACTGCCTCAAACTGCTGAAATTACTTCTGATAAAAGTGCTGAAATTTTTAGAGATGTGGGAGAGAATGGTCCCATTACTTTTGATGATAACAATATTGACTTTGGTGATTGCAATATCTCTGAAGTTATTATGTTCCTACAAAAGTTTCCTAGAATTCCCAATGCCAGTGCCAGGAATATGGCCTTTACCAAACATATTACCAATGCTCTCATGAAAGTTAGGGAAGAAAAGCTGAACCTTGAGACATCTATCCCTAGGAAATTAGATGATGGTTGGGAGCCTATCATTAAAATAAAAGTAAATGATTTTGATTGCAATGCTTTGTGTGATCTTGGTGCTAGTATCTCTGTTATGCCTCAAAAGCTTTATGATATGCTTGATCTACCACCGTTGGAACACTTTTATTTGGATGTTCATCTTGCTGATAATGCTAAGAAGAAACCTCTTGGTAGAATTGATGATGTTATTATTATGGTTAACAATAACCTTGTCCCTGTTGATTCTGTTGTTATGAACATTGAATGCAATGCTTCTTGTCCTATTGTTTTGGGAAGACCTTTCTTAGAACTATTGGTGCTGTTATTGATATGAAAGAGGGGAGTGTTAAATATCAATTCCCACTCAAGAAAGGTATGGAACACTTTCCTAGAAAGAGGATGAAGTTACCTTTTAACTCTATTATTAGATCAAGTTATGATGTTGATTCTTCTTCACTTGAAAATACTTGAGTTGCCTTCTTTGCCTAGCTGAAAGGCGTTAAAGAAAAGCGCTACCGGGAGACAACCCGTTTTATTTCGCTGTTTTCAACCTATTTTCCTTTGTTTTCTTTTGTGTTCTTTACACCTGGGTGTTGTCCATTTCCTTAGAAACCCGTTGTATCTTTTCTTTTGAGTTTTTGTTGAGCCAAGTAAAGCCTCTAGTGGAAAGTTGAGGCTATATTTCGGATTTCTACGCAGGAAACAGACTGCTGTCCACTGTTTATTCCGTATAAAATCACAGAAAATTCAAAATGACCTGAGTTTTTTTGTGCATAATCCTGGGTTGTATACAAAACTTTCCTTAGTTGACCACTTTTTTGTGCATAATCCTGTTTTGACAGATTTCTGCCAATAATTCCATTTGCATCTTAATCGCTTTCTTTAGGTGTTCTTTTGAGAAAAAGAGTTTTAAAAGAAGTTGTGACAGTAGCTAATTTGTTTTTGAGTGTTATACTTGTGTTGAAACTGCACCATGTGAATTTATTATTTCGATTGCACTACCGTTGCTAATGAAGATTGTGAGAAGTTTGGTGTGAACGAAGTTTTCAAGGGTCAAGAGAAGAGGATGATATGACGTGATCAAGAAGAGTGAAAACCCTAAGCTTGGGGATGCCTGGGTGGTACATCCCAGAAAATTCCAAGAAGACTCAAGCGTCTAAGCTCGGGGATGCCCTTCTTGATCAACAAATTATCAGGTCACTTCTAGTGAAACTATATTTTTATTCGGTCACATCTTATGTGATTTACTTGGAGCATCTTTTATTTTTGTTTTCAGTTTCTTTTTGCTTTTTCAATAAACTTGGTTCGACCCCAGAATTCTTTTATTGGAGGGTGACACGCTCCGCTTTTTCATGGGAATACTTTGTATTCTTAATCTTTGTCTGGCTGCTGCATTTATTTAGCTCCTGTTTTGCATGCATCTCTTATTAGAGATGTTAGTTTTAGTAGTATTATGTGAGTACTCTCATGTTTACTTGTTGTAGCATTTAGAGAGTTTTTGTTAATATATATTGTGTATGGTGCTTGTTGGGAGAAAGAAACTATTGTTTAATGTAGAATTTATATTGGTGCAAGTACAACCTTGTATAGACTATTGCTAGAACTTTTTCATGCCATGCTAAATGTTATTTTAGTTCTAAAGCCTTGTGATGTTGATTAGCATGAATAGCCTCAAATAGCTGAGAGTGTTTAATATGTCATTGAAAGATTCATGAGTTGTGTTCTTGTCATAAGGAAGCATAATTTTTTGGTATTCTCTTTCGAATGTTTTATTTGGTTGACTTGGCGCATGCTCACACCATGTTTACGACTATGAACCAGTCACGAATAGCCTCCATGACCACTTAGTTTTTGAACTATGATACCTCTTATGCTTTAATTAATGACGCTTATGTCGCTATGCATGATTATGGCTCTTATGCTCTCTTGATTTGTCGCTCCCAGTTTTGCTAGCCTCCACCTGTACTGAGTATGAGCTCTACTCGTGCATCCAACTCCCTTAAACCAATTTTTCCCATTGTGTCCCCCATACCTACCTACATGTGGTATTTAACTGCCACTCCAAGTAAATTTCTCATGTGTTACCTTTAAAACTTTCAAAATAACTCATGTTTTATGTTCCTGTTTTTGCTCATGAGGACATCAATAGTGAATCTTTATCTCACTTGTTGATTGGAGTTCAGACCCTGGACTAGTGGCTTCATCCGCTTATCCAAATGATAGAAGGGCTGGCAGCGGGGTTCTCAGCCCCAAATTAATACACACAAAATCTCTTCACTATTTTTGCCCTTGCTTTATCAGTCAAAGCATAATTGTGTAAACAAAAGAGAAAGAGGGATGACCTTCTACCCAGATGCGTCCTTCAGATGGGAACCGCTCTTGTGAATCCAGTTGGCTTGTGACGTACTGTATTTTGTTTACCATTCGTTGACATTAGCATACATCTCCCAAAATATAGACACTCCTCCACGGTATGTGATTGTTGGCAGGCACCCGAGGATTCAGTTAGCCATGGTTTGTGAAAGATGGATGGGAGGAGTGTCAAACTTTTAATACCTCTGTTTAATAAAATAAAAAGCTCTAGCACATGAGTGATCCATGCTTCCCTCCGCAAAGGGCCTTTCTTTTACTTTTATGTTGAGTCTCCATCTTCTAACTTTATGCACAGTTGAGAGAGCATTTTTGCCATTCTTAGTTCTATGTGCACTGTCCCATAAACATCAATAATTATTTCATGATGTGATATCATTTGTTCTAAAATATTTTCTCTAGTCTTCCTCATGAACTTTGAAGGTGTCCTGGCATTTATGTTTTGCCCCACTCATAAGGACTAGCGAAATATCACTTTGTCATGCTTTCTCTATACCTGAAACAGACATTTATCTTTCTTTGCATTATTTCTCATGATCCTTTGTTTGAGATACTCTTCATGATGAAAAGTGATTGCTTTTATTTATTATTAAAGTTCTATTTATCATGTTTGTGTTTGAAGTTCTATGATCTTAGCTTGCATATGTCTTTACATTTTTATGATCAAGATTATGTTAGTAGCATGTCACCTCAAAAATTATTGTTTTATCGTTTACCTACTCGAGTACGAGTAGGAACTAAGCTTGGGGATGCTTGATACGTCTCCAACGTATCTGTAATTTCTGATGCTCCATGATGATATTATGCCAATTGCTACATGTTTTCTCCCTTATTTATGTCATTTTTACATGTTTTCCAGGACTAACCTATTAACAAGATGCCAAGTGCCAGTTCCCTGTTTTTCTGCTGTTTTTGGTTTCAGAAAAGTTGTTCTGGAAATATTCTTGGAATTGGACCCCACAAAGCCCGAAGTGCCTATTTTCCCCGGAAGCATTTATAAGACCGAAGAGGAGATGAGACGGGCATCAGGGGGGCCACACTATGGGGTGCACCCCCTTGGCCGCTCCAGGGGGTGGTGTTGAAGGGGAACGTAGCATAGAAAACAAAAAATTTCCTACGCGAGAGACACCCGAAAGGCCAAGATCTAATCTAGGAGACGAAGTGCAACGGGCAACAAGAGGGTTAAGGAGAACACATACCCTCGAAGACTCAAAGTGGTACGAGACCAAATCTCGTTGTTGGCGTAGTCGTACTCACACCGATCCCGATAGCGAGAAGATGGCACCGCAATCCGGCGGTGCATCCGTGATCGGTCACACGTACGGTTGATGACGACCTCCGTTCCCTCGTTCCAGCGGGGCGCGGAAGTAGAGGATCCCTCAGAACTCCAGCAGCACGACGACGTGGTGGTGGTGAAGAATCCCACGGTCAGGGCTTCGCCAAGCCGGAGACCATGAAATGGAGCAGCGGGTGGAGGGAAAGGGAAGTGGCCAAGTGTATGTTTGAGGAGGAGCCCTCACCCTCCTTTTATAGGGAGAGGGAGGCAGCCCAAAGGTGGGGTGCGGCCAGCCATGGTGGTGCCCCCACCTCTTCCCTCTTCATGTGAGTGGAAGCTCCACTCACACCCACTCATGCTCCCATAATTTCCCACTTGGAAAATCCAAAGGTTTTCTTTTAATAAATCAATAAAACATTTTTATTTCTTTATTTCAGCATTTGTTAATTCTATTAACAAACATTTGCATAAAGCACCTCGAATCATTTGTTAATTCTATTAACAACCATTCGACGAAAAAC
This sequence comes from Alopecurus myosuroides, assembly GCA_028641055.1. Classification (NCBI taxonomy): domain Eukaryota; kingdom Viridiplantae; phylum Streptophyta; class Magnoliopsida; order Poales; family Poaceae; genus Alopecurus; species Alopecurus myosuroides. The sequence continues at coordinate 243,014,800 of CM054063.1, forward strand.
CCCTTGAACTATTTCAATTTTCCCCGAAACAATTTCGGTGCTGTCCAAAATATTCTTCGATATTCCGTATCCTCTCAAACGCGTCATCGAACCTTAAGTGTGTCACCCTACGGTTCGCGAATAAGATAGACATGATCGAGACTCCTCTCCGATCAATAATCAACAGCGGGATCTGGAGATCCGTGATGACTCCTATATATTCAACGATGACTCTCGTGATCGTGTGAACCAACAACGCCGTGAACTATTCCCTTTGTCTCGCGATATTTTACTTGTCCGAGATTCGATCATTGGTATCAACCATACCTTGTTCAATCTCGTTACCGACAAGTACTCTTTTCTCGTTCCCGTGATATAACATCCTTGTGATCATATCACGTGCTTGCAAGCGGTTTCGATGTGATATCACCGAGAGGGCCCAGAGTATATCTCTCCGTCATTTGGATGGACAAATCCCACTCTTGATCCATGATCCTCAACTAATACTTTCCGAATACTTAACGACACCTTTATAGTCACCCTGTTACGGTGTGACGTTTGATGCCATCAAAGCACTCTTCCGGTATCAGTGATTGACATGATCTCAAGGTCTAAGGAATAAGTTACTTCGTATGTTTGATATAACAATGTAAACTAAATGACTTGATCGCATTGCTATATTCTCTTTGGGTATATGTTCATCACATCATTCTTCTAATGACATGACCCCGTTATTAATAACATCCAATGTTCATGATCAGGAAACCTTGATCATCTATTAATCAACGAGCTAGTTAAAAGAGAGGCTTTACTAGGAACCATTGTTTGTTTATTAAGCACACATGTATCAACGTTTCCGGTTAATACAATTCTAGCATGAGAAATAAACATTCATCATAAACAAGGAATAAGATAATAACCATTTTATTATTGCCTCTCGGGCATATTCCCTTCAGTCTCCCACTTGCACTAGAGTCAATAATCTAGTCTGTAAGCACTTAACACATATGGCATACCAGTGTTATTACCATGCTTCGCATGTGGTAAACATTATCAAAAAGATCTGAACTGTTCAGGTCCTATTGTATTTGCATGTTCTTTGCGTCTACACGCATCACTCATTCTCTAATGAGATGGCTTTGTATATATATGGTCAATTGGTGAAAACTTAATTCCTTAGCTTAAACTGATGTCACTAACATTGTGAAAATGTAGCTTCATAGTGTTAGCATTCTTGGAAATTCACCAAGTTCCGGTGATACCTTAATTCCTCAGCTTAAACTGATGTTACTAACATTGTGAAAATGTAGCTCCATAGTTTCAGCATTCTTGGAAATTCACCAAGTTCAATAAAGAACTCCTTGACACAAAATGCGCTTATTATCAGTTGTCAACACAACGATATACTTTAGCCTTTGTTGTAGTATCTGTCACAATATTTTAATTTTGAAACTCTTTCAAATCCAGCATGGAACTTTCTTCCATCCTATTGTGCTACCGTTCATCACATATTTTAATTGAGATAAAATTACTTGATTAAATGACAAGATTATTAGTGTAACATATTACAACTAATATTTTGTCATTACTATATAGGAAAACATATCCTTAGCATTTCTAAAATGACACAAGGATCTCTCCCACTGTTGTCTAATCATCATATGAATTATCCTACTATAACATTTTATAGCATAGGACTCATCTGGTTGTGTACATAGCATGGAAACATGACTTAGAAATCTCAATTTCAATGATGCTCATCATGTGTCAAAACACATGAATCTTGCTCAATTATTTTCCATGTGACAAGAACTCCTTCTTGTCATTTTCATATTGACTTACTTCAATATTTCATCTATGTAATTTGGCTTCAATCATATCAGGTGCGTCAATCCATCTTTTATAGATATCGATGCCCAATATCTTCTAAGCCTTTCATCAATATGAAAATCTTAACCGTGTTAATTTAAAATACATATTTTCCAATCAACCATATGTCATCTACATAATGTATTGGAAATATGTCATAGCGCTCCCACTTAATTTCTTGTAACTTTACAAGCATCTTTATCGTTCATGATGGAATCAAACTCTTTTGATAACTTCATTAAGGTAAAGATTTCAACTTCGTTATGCTCACTTCAACCATTGAAGTGTGCATACCTTTCTAGCAACCTTTTTGAATTTTACAAAACTCTCAGACTGTGTCAAGTACACATCCTTGATAAAACTTCCTTGAGAGGAGAGTTGGTTTTGTTATTCAACTACCATATCATAATATGTAACTTTGCTAGAACTATCTGCAAAGACTAAGCATCACTACGGAAGATCAAAATCTTGTAGTAGTGAACTCTTTGAACTTCGTCGAAAACAACTTTTCGATAAGTACAACTTTCAAAGGATGTAAAATCCATGTCTTTGTCGCTATATAGACCCTTTTGCTATCGTTAGGCATCATGCCTATCGAAAGGACTACCAAGTCACATACTTGATATTCATACAAGGATACTATGGCGAATATAATGACTCATAGTCAATTTTACGAAGCCAGGGCCCATCATTTGCTTCCTTTATAAGGTTCAGGTCCTTTTGTTGTCAAAACAACTCTTTACACTTAAACAACAAGTTGTTCTAAGTATAAAGTTTTTGGACTTTTCTGGAACAGTTCGCAAACTCGTTTGAAGTATCTACAACATTTGTAGTGTCTTATACTTAATCAAAATAGTAAACCCCGGAACAACTTCCAGTGCTGCGCTACTCTTGACATGATAACGAAGATTCTCTAATCTTGTTGAGTTTGTACTGTGCTCCCACTCACTTGTTTCTCAAGAACTACTTTCTCGAGAAATCAACCCTTTCTGACAAACAACATTTGTATTTTGGTTCGGTGATAGGAGAAATACCCAATGTTTTATTTGGGATAACCTTATAAACATATATTTATCCTATTTTGGTTGTAAACATTTTACACATGCTATGCATACCAAAACTTAAGAAAGTGACAATTCGGGTCACTACCCAAACCATATCTTATATGTTGTCAATTTCAGCGGATCATGATGGTGCTCTTTTCAGTGGAAAAACGGTTGTCACTAATGTATAAACTACAAAATTATAATGGCAATTTTATTAATCTTACCATGTCAAACAGGGTTTGATTTTGTCTTTTGAATACTCCAATCTAATGTGGGGTATTCGAGAAGTATAAGTTGTAGAACAATTCTGCAACTTCTCAGATGTTTTGCTAAACTTGTAACTCAAACTTTATTCTTTATGATACAATCATAAATACTTGATTATCTTGTTACATTGATTTTAACTTCATATTAACAACCTTTTGAACCAATTCAAAATGTCAAACTCTGTTCCCTTTAAATAGATATACTCACATATCTACTTAAATCATCGACAAAATTTTATGAAGGAAAAATTAATCCACCATACATGACTACACATAATGGACTATATACATCAATATGTATAATCACCACTAAATTAGTCGTCCATTCTACTTTGGCCTAAGAACGGAATTCTAGTCATCTTTTGGAAGAGGTCTCACAAGCGTCAATTTATTCAAAACAAAATTACTCCGGAAGTCCATCAATATGGAGTTCCTTCATGTTTTCCTTTCCGATATGAACTAAAATGGTGGTGTCACAATTTAAGTGAAAATCTTTTACGTCTTGCAACGTTTAGCATTCAGTCTTATAGATGTTTACTTTACCAACATGATTTGTATTAACATATCCATCAATTATGGAATATGGTCATCGTTTGAACAATCTCATTTGTTCTCACAAAAGACTAGAACAAAATAACAACTTATTAAGTTCTTAAAATAAATCTTGAATGTTTGGTTCGATACTACAATGAACACAATAACACTTTATTTATGTTCTTGTCATAATCGATTCCACATCTATTACTAGTTCCTTTTAGGCCCTTGTATTTCTTTCATTGCGTTGCTTTGTATAACAACTCATACCAACCAATGTGGTATCAAAATACCCAAAAATACTTTGTTAACTAGTAATACATCTATAACTTGTATATCAAGCATATACTCCTGAGCTGGACTTTTCCAGTTATCTTCTTTTCTGCCATATATCTATTTGCAATTCTATTTTCAATATTCCCTTTCCTTTACAGAAGAATCATTCAACATCAAACAATGCTAGCCGTACTAGCTCATTTTCTTTGGCGTGTTAGTCATATACTATCACCCATTGAGTCATACTTTGAGTTTGATTGTTCTACTAATATCACCATATTAATAGAATTCTTCTAGATTCCACTCTTAGCAATCTCCAAGTAAGGTAAAAAACTTTACACATACTTTTAATCCATCCCATCATAACAATTTTATGATTAAGCTACTATAGCTCGAAGGTAGGAATTTAGAGGATAATTTTTAGCGCCCAACTTCTTGGAATATTCAAACGCCTAGCGTCTTCAATCATTGCATATATTCAGATAATATAAGCAAACATTGTCACGCTAAATTTGCATATATTCAGATAATATAAGCAACCATTGTCACGCTAAATTATACTCAGTCATGTTGCCACAAAAAAGTTTCTAGATATCAATATATCTTTCACTTGATTGTTTCTGAAAACAAATCTTTTCAGTTCCTAAATCACCTTGATCAACAAAACATTCTTTTGAAGATAAAGTAATACGGAAGCAACCATGACTCTGGATTCTAAGTAGGAATTATTTGCTCTCTAGATTAATCAATCATTAACCACATGGAGCTAGGTAGGAAATACCAAAAATCTACAATAGGACTCAATTTTAAATTTCACTAATACGGTACCAATCTTAAATGGTATTTACCAGATCATAACAGTTATATCTCAATTAACAATCTAAGTGTAAGGTAATTATAGATGCCAATGAATACTACAATTTGTGCAAATTCGGTTTGATTGGTTGTTCATGATAAATAAGTTCAAGTTAATTCAAAAATTAAACCATGAACTCCCACTCAAAAACAACATCCCTCTTAGTCGTCTTTAGTGATTACACGAACCAAATTCACTACACCAAAACCGATCATCACGTGAGATGATGTAGCTTCAAAGGCGAACATCGACATGTTCATCATATCAGCCATATGACTCATGCTTTACCTTTCGGTTATGTGTTCCGAGGCCATGTCTGTACATGCTAGGCTCGCCAAGTAGAACCGTAGTATTGCGTGTGTTTCAAGGCCATGTCTGTACATGCTAGGCTTGAAAACACCCGTTGTATGCGAACGTTGAGTCTGTCACACCCGATCATCACGTGGTGTCTCGAAACGACGAACTTTCTTAGCGGTGCATACTTTAAGGAAGAACACATTATTATCTTGATATTAAGTGAGAGGGATCATCTTATAATGCTACCATCGTTATCTAAGCAAAACAAGATGCATAAAAAAGGATTAACATCACAGACATCACATGTAAGGATAACGTGATATGATATGGTCCTTCTTGCACTTGATCTCCATCATGTGCATTATGGTATGATCTCAATCATTCCACCGGCGTGGTACCAAGTACCGCGGTACCCCAAACTTGTTTGTCCATCAATAAGAAGACAACCATATGGATACCTTACGGTATATCAATAATTTACAAAATAGATCATCTCATAATCAAATTTGTAATATTGACCATATCACATCACATGCCCAGCAAAAACTAGTTAGACGCTTCTAATTTATTTTTGCATATTTTACGTGGCTTAGGGCTTTCGAGGATAGAACCGTTCATACCTACGAACATCAACCACAACGTTGATAAACACATTTTAACAACCCTTCATAGATTAGATCTTAACTATAGTAGGAGAAACAGACACCCGCAAGCCACTTATGCAATACAAGTTGCATGTCAGTTGTGGAACAAGTCTCATGTACGTGGACATGTAAGGTTAGTCCGGGCCGCTTCATCCCACTATGCCACTAAGATCATAAAATAGTCAAGGAGGTAATAACATGATCATCAACGCCCACATACACCTATGTGTTCTACCCGTACAAAACATCTTCGCATAGATCCGGCTCTGATACCACTGAAGGGGAACGTAGCATAGAAAACAAAAAATTTCCTACGCGAGAGACACCCGAAAGGCCAAGATCTAATCTAGGAGACGAAGTGCAACGGGCAACAAGAGGGTTAAGGAGAACACATACCCTCGAAGACTCAAAGTGGTACGAGACCAAATCTCGTTGTTGGCGTAGTCGTACTCACACCGATCCCGATAGCGAGAAGATGGCACCGCAATCCGGCGGTGCATCCGTGATCGGTCACACGTACGGTTGATGACGACCTCCGTTCCCTCGTTCCAGCGGGGCGCGGAAGTAGAGGATCCCTCGGAACTCCAGCAGCACGACGACGTGGTGGTGGTGAAGAATCCCACGGTCAGGGCTTCGCCAAGCCGGAGACCATGAAATGGAGCAGCGGGTGGAGGGAAAGGGAAGTGGCCAAGTGTATGTTTGAGGAGGAGCCCTCACCCTCCTTTTATAGGGAGAGGGAGGCAGCCCAAAGGTGGGGTGCGGCCAGCCATGGTGGTGCCCCCACCTCTTCCCTCTTCATGTGAGTGGAAGCTCCACTCACACCCACTCATGCTCCCATAATTTCCCACTTGGAAAATCCAAAGGTTTTCTTTTAATAAATCAATAAAACATTTTTATTTCTTTATTTCAGCATTTGTTAATTCTATTAACAAACATTTGCATAAATCACCTCGAATCATTTGTTAATTCTATTAACAACCATTCGACGAAAAACCCCTTGAACTATTTCAATTTTCCCCGAAACAATTTCGGTGCTGTCCAAAATATTCTTCGATATTCTGTATCCTCTCAAACGCGTCATCGAACCTTAAGTGTGTCACCCTACGGTTCGCGAATAAGATAGACATGATCGAGACTCCTCTCTGATCAATAATCAACAGCGGGATCTGGAGATCCGTGATGACTCCTATATATTCAACGATGACTCTCGTGATCGTGTGAACCAACAACGCCGTGAACTATTCCCTTTGTCTCGCGATATTTTACTTGTCCGAGATTCGATCATTGGTATCAACCATACCTTGTTCAATCTCGTTACCGACAAGTACTCTTTTCTCGTTCCCGTGATATAACATCCTTGTGATCATATCACGTGCTTGCAAGCGGTTTCGATGTGATATCACCGAGAGGGCCCAGAGTATATCTCTCCGTCATTTGGATGGACAAATCCCACTCTTGATCCATGATCCTCAACTAATACTTTCCGAATACTTAACGACACCTTTATAGTCACCCTGTTACGGTGTGACGTTTGATGCCATCAAAGCACTCTTCCGGTATCAGTGATTGACATGATCTCAAGGTCTAAGGAATAAGTTACTTCGTATGTTTGATATAACAATGTAAACTAAATGACTTGATCGCATTGCTATATTCTCTTTGGGTATATGTTCATCACATCATTCTTCTAATGACATGACCCCGTTATTAATAACATCCAATGTTCATGATCAGGAAACCTTGATCATCTATTAATCAACGAGCTAGTTAAAAGAGAGGCTATACTAGGAACCATTGTTTGTTTATTAAGCACACATGTATCAACGTTTCCGGTTAATACAATTCTAGCATGAGAAATAAACATTCATCATAAACAAGGAATAAGATAATAACCATTTTATTATTGCCTCTCGGGCATATTCCCTTCAGGTGTGGGGCCCCAGGGCTCCACCGCCTCTGCCCTTTCGCCTGTTTAATCCCCCCGGATGGAAAACCCTAAACACCTGATCAAATATCCCCGAAAAAGTTCCGCAGCCGCCGTCACCGTCAACCCTAGATCAGGGGGTTCTGAAGCTGTCTCCGGCACCCTGCCGGAGAGGAAATCATCACTGGAGGCCTCTACATCACCATGCCTGCCTTCGGAGTGATGCGTGAGTAGTTAATCCTTGGACTACGGGTCCATAGCAGTAGCTAGATGGTTGTCTCCTCCTCTTATGCCTCCATGTTTAGATCTCGTGAGCTTCCTAACATGATCGAGATTGATCTTATGTAATTGTCGTAATGAAATATTAATGAGAAGCTTCATCATCTTCTACACTTTATTTTAGCTTGCAATCTCTGTTATTTAGTTGATTTTTGTTATTAGTATTCGTATGAATATTGGAGCATCAAGTTAATCTAGTTGGTTTTGGCAAACTTAGCATTGGTCAGTAGCAGCAATACTTTGAGACTTAAGTAGAAAAGAGGGAGTTTTCATGTAGATATATTGTTACATGATCTTTCTTTCTTCTTAGCCCATAAGCTTAGTATTCTCAAGTATGATTGTTTGTAATTCTCAAGGAAGATTGCATGTTTGGTTTTATCATATATATGGTTGTCTGTTTTCCCTCAACTCTTATGCTTGCCACCCAACCTTGCTAGCCAAAAACGTGTACTGAGAGGGAATGCTTCTCGTGCGTCCAAACCTTGAACCCAAAACCATGCTATTTGTGTCCACCATACCTACCTATATGTGTTATTTAACCGCCACTCCAGGTAAATTGCTTGTGTTCTACCTTTGAAACCTTCAAAATTATTCATGTTTTGTGTTCCTGTTTTAGCTCATGAGGACGCGAATAGAGAATCTTTATCTCACTTATTGATTGGACTTTACACACCTGGACTAGTGGCTTCATCCGCTTATCCAAATGCTAAAAGAGCTGGCAGCGGGGTGTCCAACCCCAAACTAATAATACAGATTATCTTCACTATTTTTGCCCCTGATTTATCAGTCAAAGCATAATTGTGTAAACAAAAGAGAAAGAGGGATGACCTTCTACACTAGTTGAGTCCTTCAATGGGAGCTGCTCTTGTGAAGTCTAGTTGGCTTGTGACGTACTGTAATTTATGTTTGCCATTCGTTGACATAGACATACACACCTCTAAAGAAATTAGGCACTCCTCCATGGTATGTGATTGTTGGCAGGCATCCGAGGATTCGGTTAGCCATGATTTGTGTAAGATGGTTGGGAGGAGTGTCAAATATTTTATACCTCTGTTTATTAAAATAAAAGCTCTAGCACATAAGTGATCCATCCTTCACTCTGCGAAGGGCCTATCTTTTACTTTTATGTTGAGTCAGTAAACCTATTTCTTTCTGTCTTAAGCAAGCATTTGAGTTGTTGTGACTCATCCATCTATATGTTGATTTACTCAATCGTGTTCTTTATTCTTCCTTGTTTAGCACAAATATTTTATCTGTTTGAATACCACTTTGAAAGTTATGAATGCTTGCAAAGAAATTGTTATGATTAAGAATGTTAAGCTTTGCAAATATAAAGCTCTAATATAAAGACTCAGATTGAAATATGAGTACATTGTTAATAGTTCTTTGACCAAGAACGAAGTTTGCCTTCACCAATTTTGACTACCTTTTTGTACCCTTATTGTGACTCCATTTACTTGTTCCAAGTTGAATTATATGAGGAGTTACTTGCTAGAATTACTAGTGTATTGATAGAGGTGATGCTTCTTGTCCGTATTTTATTTATCGACACTTTACTCCATAAACATGTGGTCATGTTTACTGAGTTCAGTTTCACTCGGGGACAAGCGGGGTCTAAGCTTGGGGGAGTTGATACGTCCATTTTGCATCACTATTTTAGATCGTTATTTTCTGTTATTCATCGATATATTTCATGTTATGATATATTACTATGTTATTTCATCTTATTTTGCATGTTTAATAATTATGGGAGAAGAAACACCGGAACCAGAAAACTGATGGAAAAAGTACCGTTGAGATACCTATTTTAGAAGATCAGAAGAAGAGGGGGGATACCGGAGGAGTCTTAGAAGTTCCGAGGAGGAAGTGAGCTAGAAGGGCACCCGGAGGGGGGCCACCTAGGGCCCACACCACCAGGCGACGCCCCCCTTGGCCGCGCCTGCGGGTGGTATGGCCCCCCTGGCCCACTCCTGGGCGCCCCTTTCGCGTACTTGACCCTGAGGGAACCCTAAGCCCCGGGCGATGATCGAAGAATTATTCCGCCGCCGCCTCGGGGCGGAAAACACCAGAGAGACAAAAGCTCTCCAGTAGGGAGAAATCTGCCGGGGAAATTCCTCCCCGGAGAGGGGAAATCGTTGCCATCGTCATCGTCATCACTCTGGGCTTCATCGAGATCATCATCATCATCATTCTCATCACCAGTACCATCACCGCCACCGTCCACCTTCATCCCGCTATAACAATTAGAGGTCTTTATCGTTGCTCTTCATTAGATCTCTCTCCCGGTGTGGATTACTTGTTAGTAGTTGATGCTTGTGAGATTTATCAGTGTTTACACTTTATGACCAGATTGTTATCATCCATTATATAAACTCTGATTATGACCCATATGATGTCTCGTGAGTAGTTCATTTAGTTCCCGAGGACATGGGAGAAGTCATGATGTTAGTAGTGAAGTTATGTTGAAGTAATATCTCTCGGTTCGGTATTTAAGTTGTGGTGTTATTCTTCTAGTGGTGTCATGTGAACATCAACTACATGATACTTCACCTTTATGGGACTAGGAGGATGCATTGTGTTTTTGGCTACTAATTGTGGGGTTGCCAGAGTGACAGAAACCTAAACCCCTGTCAGGAAACCAATGCACGAGGGAGTGTTGGGTCCCGGAGTTTTAAGGCTGTGGTTAGATTTATCTTAATTAATTTCTTGTATTTGCGGATGCTTGCGAGGGGTATAATCACAAGTATGTATTAGTCCTTGTTGGGCGTTGCATTAGCATAGGTTCACCCACACAACACTTAACGAACCAATAAATATTAATCAACTATATGAAGCGAAAGCACTTGACGAAATTCACATGTGTCCTCGAGAACGTTTGGTAAACATAAGTAGAACAACCGGCTTGTCCTTTGCTCTCAAAAGGATTGGGCCACTCGCTACAATATTATTTACTGTCTTTTATTTACTCGCACTTTATTTCTCTGTTATATCAAAAAAACACCAAAAACCCGTTTGTTAGTGTTTACAGTGAAATCTCTATCCAAACTGCTTGTCAACACCTTGTGCTCCTTGTTGGGTTCGACACTCTTATTTATCGAAAGTACTATGATACACACCCCTATACTTATGGGTCATCAGGGGGCTACGCATCAAAAAGTTGAAACAGAAATCCTAGGGAAACTCCTAGCCGCAGTCGCACTCGATATATTTGGGGCTTGCGTAGCAAAAAGTTGAAATAGAAATCCTAGTGTGACTCCTAGTCGCAGTAGCACTCGAAATACTTGGGGGCTGCGCAGCAAAAAGTCCAAATTTTGGCATTCTGCTGAAATCAAATACAGTAAAGCCAGCAGTAGTACTTGAAGATATATGCAGAAAATTCACACAGCAAGATATGTACACCCAGTCAGAAAATTTGAGATTTCATATACATCATAGATTTACAGATTTATTTACAGCTACAAGCAAAGGTAACTAATATCTGAAATTGTGGACTCCATACACCTTCTAGTTGGATACCAGTCTCCTCTTCAGCCAAACGCATGAGTGCAACCGCCGCGAGAGTAGCTTCCTCATAGCGTGCAGTCATATTAACACGTTGGCGGCCACAAGGAGCATGAGGACCTCTGCCAATCTCCAGCAAATTCATTTATGGATAATGATTATTGGCAACAGCCGGGGCAACCTTGACTCCACCAACTAGCTGACGTCGAACGAGTGGCTTAGCATGGTCGAAACAGCTAAAATTCGCATCAAATTGAATAGATCTTCGGGTAGCCTGTTGAGTGGAAAAAGAGCCCCGTAAATATTGCAGAAGGCTGCGTGGCAAGAGACGATTACTCCACCAACTTGTTAAGTCCGAGTCCTCAAAGTCAGGACTACTCGGGACTTCTCAGGATCATCCCAAAAAGATGATGAGCTGTAAGCAGAAAGTTTCAGGTGCACCTCTTCAATATAACAAGTTTCTTCGGCAACATTTTCCTGTACACCTATAAAAGGATAGTTTATTCAGATCAGACAAGCCACAAGATCACTCTTGACAAGTAAAAACAAGATACTTGGAAAACTTACAGGCCAAGTCAATCGATATAGCAGCCAGTTTTTCTTGGAGAAAATCCTCACAATCTGCAACAACTTGCTCCTTCTCCTTCGAAGCATCCACTTGATCCCTTAAAGTCTTGAGTTCCTCTTCCTTTTTCAAAAGTTTAGCACTCATTATTTGCACTAAGTTTGTTGCAGAAGAAGTTGAATGAATTGAGGCGGGTGGATCAGCAGAACTAGAAGGCCCAGGAGCCCAAAGAAAAGAGTAGGATTTCGTCAATACTAGGCCATTATATCGCTTGAGTGTTCAACAACATTTCTACTGCTTCACACTCGGGGGATACTCCCATCAGGAGAAAAGACAAAATAGGAAGACAAGTCATGCAAATCTACAAGGAAAAATAACTTTCGACCGAGAGAAGGATAGCCAGGCACATTTTTTTCATTCATTAACAGAATAACAAGGTCCATTACAAGCAAAGAGCGGATTGCACTTAAGCACCTCTATCACTATAACTACTCGACAGAAAGGAAAACTAGTTCTCTACGGCTGCCTCTTGAGCGTCTCTAGCAGCTTCAACAGTTTTAGCTCGAGCTTCGAGCATTTTCAAGAGGCCCTCAGCTAACCTAACAGACTCCGGGATGAAGGGGTTGAGGTCTACCTCTTGCCCGTCCGAGTCCGCTGGAGGTCCGCTGAGCGCGGCTTCAAAGTTGCCTTCAATACCGTGTGCTCGACTCGTCAGCACCGTTTCAGCTCCGGAAAGGGTTTGCTCTCGACTGAAACGCCAAGAAGATCGTACGGCAATGTAGTCTTCCATTTTTATTCATTTGACTTCATTCATGTGTGATTTTAACTATTAGTTGCATCCGACATAATTCTTGTATTGGATTATTGTTTAATTAGTTTGATTTGAATATTCATTTGTGATTTGAACCATTATTGTAATTTAGATAATTCTTGTATATTCTTATATTGTACAATTAATAATATTCACATTTTATTTTATATCTGTTTCAAACATTTATTTCATACGACACATATGTGTTGAAATGCCGAAAAAAGACCATGTGTTTCAAGGGCTGCTTTCGGCTGCAGCGGAATAGACCCCGCAAAGCCGAGCGGTAAAACAGACTAAAACCTGACCTCAAAACATGTTTACCGTGTCCTTTATCTCGGGTTTACAAGCCTACGGGACAGGGCATGAGATGATCTTAGCTTGTCGTGCGCATGCATCGAAGGAGAGCATAAGCACGTAAATAAGTAGGCGATTTAGCAACGAAAATTTTCAAATATTCACCAAATTGTATTTTTCACCAGGTAACTCGCCATAATAAGTTGTAAATGTTTTTATTACAGATTCCATAAAGTTCAGTTCAGCCGAGTGGACTAAATTGCGCGTGTGCTATATTTTTTTTTTCTTTTGGACCAAAACTGTGAGGCAACATCCCCACATCAAAATTTTATTCCAAGAACATATGTACAAAGTTCAAACCAATACGCGCACCTTAAAGTTTGTCTAACCGGTTGTTCATTTTTCTAATTTGAAAGTAAACTTTCAAAATCGGTTTAAAATTTCTCTCCATAAATCCTAAGATAAGGTAAGGAAAAATGCACTTTTGCACCATCAACTATTGAACAGTCTAAGTATAAATATGCACTTTTATATAATGTATCCAATATTAATTATGCTTATTTTAAATTTTTACATAAAACCATAAAAGCTATTAATAAATTGTCAATAGGGTATTGTGTTCAAAACTCACAGAGTTTTCAAATTTTACAGCCAGAGACATGCTTGTGGTGCCGGTGTGTTGTATCAACTCTTTTTATTTTACACTAAAAAGGAACTCCTTTTGTTTTAATATATTGGAAATTAGACTTCTCGTGAGGTCTCAAAAGAAAAAAAAAGGTGGCATGTTTATTTTAGTGGCGCAACTTAAAAAAGCCCTTAGTTGCCTAAAGAAATAATGTAATAGGTTCTCCCTTTTGGCCGTAGAAATGATGGTAGTTTTTTTCTTCTTTGGATCTAATTATAGGTTTGATCGATAGTTCTCCGTGGGTCCTTAGATGAATGTATCTTCAGCCAATGATTAATTTTTAGGTGATTCATTTAAAGGTATTATTATTTGTATAGGCGCAAAATCCAGACCGATATGAGGAAATTTGACAACTTTATCAAACTTATAGTTCCACGACTCAACTCGTCCTTACACATTTTATGTAAATGAATAATTTTAGGCATTGTACTTAAGGACATTAAGAAAAAAATTGCATTTTGAAATGTTCTTAATGTGGACACGACTATTATACGCGTATTGATTTAATATTCATTTTTTGGCCGCTGGGTCAGTGTTTAAAGACCAATAGAACATACATATGCTATCAAAACGACATAAATAAATGATATATACTCCCCTAATACCCTGAAAATATCAGTCACACGGTCATGATGAGGTTATGTGAGAGATGTAATCAAATATCTCCGAAAAATGATCAATAATTAAGGAGGGGCAAGGTAAGTTAACTATTTTTTTTGTAAGTTAATAAAATTAATTTTGATTTTTTTTTATTTTGATACAAAAATCCGAGGGCATACTTGATTCGTGCAGTTTACGGAACAACAGAATAGGAAACACAATGTTAGAGTGCCGTGACATGTTAAATAATAGAGGACTGAAAATAGGTGAAAATATGTTGGGTGTGCATACGCACAAAAGTAGGATCATTTCTAAGAAATTATAGTTGACGACAATTTTTTTACCAAATCTAGTACATAAGTGAATCCTTTGAAAAAAAAGACACGCATGTTTTTTTTTTTTGAGGGGTAAAAGACTGCTTTATTCAGAAACAAGTTGTGTGGGTATACAGCAGCCTTGGGGAGGACTAACTAACCAAGTTCGACGACCCGGATCTTCTAAGATACAACTCCTAGCTAGATTATGAGCCTCCGTGTTATGAATTCGAGGCTCAAACTTAAACTCAACTAAACAAAAACTAGTCTTTGCTTCCATAATCTCACGCACCACGCAAGCATAAGCTCCCATGGTTCCCACCTCCAGGCTTCGGATAACCGAGCTGCAGTCACTTGCCACCAGAATTTGTCTTGCGTCGATGTCCGCTGCGAGAGCCATCGCTTCGCGGACTGCCAGCGCTTCCAGCGTTTCCGGATCGGTCTTCCCTGGGTAGACTATTGCCGAAGCACCCATGAATGCTCCCGCTGCCATCCGAGCGACCGCCGCAGCTACACCTCGCCCTTCATTCTTCCCCACCGCTGCATCGACGTTGATTTTGATCACGCCTTGCGGTGGTGGTAACCATCTCGCCAGCCTCCTAGCTGGTTGCAGATTGTCTTGCCTCTTCACCGTGTTAACTGTTTGCTTTAGATCACCCAAAAACCTTTCAATGAACAAGAACGTTGTGAGAGGACTTTGGTATATCTCCTCATGTATGGCTTTCCTCCGCGCATGCCATATCGCCCACATGGTCACAAAGACCCTTGCTTGATCGTCTTTGCTCAGAGTTTCTATCATTGTCGCCAACCATCGCCGTGCATCCCCCTCTGTCGAGTAGGTTAGATGCTCGGTGACCCCCGGGTCCATCAGCGCCCAAACACACCGCGCCATCGAGCAGTCCAGCAGTGCATGCCTCCACGAGTCAGCTGAGCCGCAGAACTTGCACCGGTCGTCATCTGTCATGTGCCTATGGTGTCGCACGTCGTTCGTTGGTAACGACATCTTAGCCAGCCGCCAAAGGAACACTCTGATCTTCGAAGGAACCTGAGTGTGCCACAGACTCGTCCAGTCTTTCTCTGTTTCCTTTCTATTCGAGCTCCCAGCCGTACCTTCCAACCAGGCCTCCCTCTTCTCCCTCGTGTGTACCAACATCATATAGGCGGATCTTACCGAAAAAAGACCCTTCCGATCATAGTGCCATGCCCAAAAGTCATTCTGCTGTCGGTGACTTAGAGGTATCTGTAGGATTAGCTCAACGTCCATAGGTAGTAGACATTGCCTTAACTTCTCTTCTCTCCACGTGGCGGATGTTGGCTCGATGAATTCCGCTACCGTGGCAGGTGGGGTTTCCGTTAAACACGCCATTGGTCGCAGCATCCCATCTCTAGGGATCCACTGATCATTCCACGGATCCGTGGTGTCTCCCGTCCCAATTCTTTTTATCAGGCCTTGCTTCAAAACCTGAACTCCCTCATGTAGCGCACGCCAGACCTGCGAGGGCGCCGGGCTCAGCCGTGCATTCAGCAAGTCCGTGTCGGGGAAGTAGACTGCCTTCAACACCTTGGCACTTAGGGTAGTTGGATCTTGCAATATTCTCCATCCCTGCCGCGCTAGAAGTGCCAAGTTAAACAGTGAGATGTCTCTGAAACCTAAACCCCCCATGTTCTTGGGTTTACACATGTCGCGCCACGCTACCCAGCACGTCTTCCTTTCCCCATCCTTGCTTCCCCACCAAAACTTGCGCATCATCGCGTTGATGTGATTGCAAAGTCCATCTGGAAGCCGAAAGCAAGACATAGAGTATATCGGTATCGCTTGAGCCACAGATTTTATTAGAACATCCTTGCCACCTGCCGACAACAGACGCTCCATCCATCCTTGTATTTTGCTCCAAATGCGGTCCTTGATATGTTTGAATGCAGTACCTCTCGCTCTCCCCACATCAGCAGGCATGCCGAGATACTTCTCACATAGTGTTTCATTATGTACCTCGAGAACTCCTTTTACTCCCTCTTTGACTGCACTCGGGCATCTCTTACTGAAGTAAATAGAAGATTTGTCCCGATTTATTCTTTGGCCCGATGCCAAACAGTATCTGTCCAGTAGTTCCTGGACTTTCCCCGCACTTTCTGTATCTGCCTTAAAAAGCAACAGGCTATCATCCGCAAACAAGAGGTGGCTGATCGCCGGGGCCGCCGCCGCCACTTTTAGACCTTGAAGTTCCGATGAAAAACTTTGATGTTTGAACAGGCTCGAGAAGCCCTCTGCTGCCAATAAGAACAGATAAGGAGAGATTGGGTCACCCTGTCGTACTCCTCTCGACGGGCTGAAATTTCTCAGCTTACCTCCGTTAAATAAGACCTGGAAGGATACCGATGTGACTAGCCGCATCACCATATCCACCCAACTCCGATGAAACCCCAACTTGATCATGACGGCCCGTAGGTACCCCCACTCTAGCCGGTCATACGCTTTCCTCATGTCCAGCTTGAGTGCACAGAAACGATTCTTCTTCGACCTGTTCCTCTTCATAAAATGAATACACTCATAGGCAGAAATTATGTTGTCCGTTATCAGTCTCCCGGGGACAAACGCCGATTGTTCCTCCGAGATAATCTCCGGGAGGCACTCCTTCATCCTATTAGCAAGTACTTTGGATGCGATCTTATAGATCACATTGCATAAACTTATAGGCCTAAATTGACTCAACTCCTCCGGGTTAGCCACCTTAGGGATGAGTACAACAAACGTATGGTTTATCTCCTCCAGGCTATCTTCCCCCTTCAGAACCCTCAAGACTGCCAGAGTCACTTCCTCGCCACATAAGTCCCAGTGAGTCTGAAAAAAATGTGCTGGTAACCCGTCTGGACCTGGGGCTTTGGTGGGAAATATTTGGAACAGTGCCGTTTTCACCTCTCTCTCCTCGAAAGTCCTCGTCAATGACTCGTTCATTGCATGAGTAACTTTGACTGGAATCACATCGATCACCGCCTCCATGTTCGTTGTTCCTTCCGAGCTATATAGCGTCTCATAGTACCCACTGGTTAGCTCGGCCATCTCCCTTTCCTCCTCCGTATAGGTACCATCTGGCCTCATCAACTTACTGATTTTGTTTTGCCGTTTTCTCTGGCTCGCCCTCAGATGAAAGAAGCGGGTGTTCTTGTCGCCTTCGGATAGCCATTGGATGCGCGACCTCTGGCGCCACATTACCTCCTCCCGAGCGTATAAATCCACTAGCCTCTCGCAAATTTTTGTTTCCTCATGTGACGGTGCCTGGCGTCTCTCGTCTGACCGAAGCTGCGTCAGTCTCTCTTGGAGTCTGCTAATCTCCCTCTTCACATTGCCGAATGTATTTCTCCCCCAATCCTCTAGTGAGTTGGTTACCCTAGTCAACTTCTGTTTCAGCTGGGCCATCGTCGAAGCTTTGCCCTCCTCTGCCCAGATATCTCGCAGATGGGGTTTGAAGCTGTCGTGCGCTTCCCACATAACCTCATAGCGGAAGATCCGATCCTCCCTTGCTCTCCTCTGACGGGTGGTCTCTCTCCATGTCAGCAGAATTGGGCTATGATCGGATGATGCCCCTGTCAGATGACGGACAGTCGCTGTCAGAAAACGGTCACACCACGGGGCTGTCGCCAGGGCCCTATCGAGCCGTACTCGGCAGAATGAGCCTCCCGCCACTCTGCGCTCGAAAGTCCAGCTGTTCCCCTCGTAGCCAAGGTCCACGAGTTCACACACGTCGACCGCTTCTCGAAATCCCGCAATCTGAGACAGATTCCGGTCGTTGACTCCCTCGTGTTCATGTTGATGTAAAACCTCATTGAAATCCCCGATGCATAGCCATGGAAGTGGTGATGATGATTTAATGAACTTAAGCAAGTCCCATGTCCGAAACCTATCAGCAGCACGGGCCGCACCATAGACACAAGTGATACGCCACGGTATCTCATCTCCCTCCGTAATAACCATATCTAAATGATACTGGGAATACGGCAAAATCTCCATCTTAATATTATCATGCCAGAAAATAGCAATGCCACCACTGCGGCCTACGCTACTAACAGCAAAGCTTTTGTCATACCCTAGCCTTCTAGCTAGTCTCTCAACCCGTTCTTTGTTGAGCTGAGTCTCCAACACACAAAGAACGGTAGGTTTAAAACGACGAGCGAGGTCTGCTATCTCTCTAACTGTCGCGTCGCTCCCCAAACCACGACAGTTAGACACGCATGTTTTCTTCTTCTAAAGATTGGAATCCTATAAAAGGCCCTGACAGTTTTTTTTTTTTGAGAAACAAAAAAGGCTTGAGAGCTGGGTCAATCGAGTCAAGTAGTTGTTCGGCCCACGGGAAAAGAAAGAAGCAAACATTCTCTCCCACTGTCCCACACTGGCGGCGTGATTCACCGAACCCCCTAGCCCGCGGCGGAGCATTCCTCTCGTCCTCCGGACCTCTTTCCAGTGAAGCGCCTCCTCTTCCTCCTCCGTTCTGTTGCACTGGCATGGATGGAGTAGAGGATAATCCGGCATCGACCCGGGGCTCGGACTAATCCCTCTTTTTGGTGAGGAACGCCTAGCTTTGCTTGGATTGTTCGGAGAGTTTATTGTGGTCTTTTCTTCGCTGTGAGCAGTCCAATAATGATGTTTATCCGGGATGGATACTTCGACCAATCATCCAGTTTTACTTTCCCATGATTCGTGGGTTAAGTGGATTGTTCCCCATGCCAGATAGGCATCCGGAAGTAGCTTTCCAGTGCACCTCGTCGTTTGTTTGGTTACTTTGATTTATTTATTTATGGTAGTCATTGCAATTAAAATTCGTTGCTGCATATCCAAAGGCGATGCCTACATTTCAGAACAACTTGTTTGCACCGGCCTCCCAAATTCAAGCTTCAGCTCTCTAGGAAATTCAGTGTCGGTCAAAATCTTGTTTGCATTATTACTCCCCTAGTGTAGGTCTCGGGTTGAGTTGTATGTGTGGGTGGCCAGTCTCAAGGCTTGTAAATAATTCTCTTATTCTATCAATGCATCAAAACCCAAAGCTTTTGCGTTTTCGCGAAAAAAAAGTGTCGGTCAAAATCAAGTAATCAACACACAGGGTATCCAGTAGTATTTGGTCTTTTGACAAAAATAAGCATGTAGGTGTCAAAGTTATCAGTATTTGAAGATCCTCAAAGAATTATCACCTTTTTTTATTTTATTGACGTCTGCAATTGTTGTGACACTTTGCAAGGCACTCACAAGTTCTGCTTTATCTTGCTGGTCTAGGAACCGAAGATGGAGGAGAAGCCTGATAATAATACAATGAAAACTGGTCTTGCTGCAACTCTGCTGAAATTTCTACGCAAATGCATCATAGCTGTCCTCTCATATGGCCCGATGCCTGAACACATTGCGTTTATAATGGATGGTAACCGTAGATATGCTAAGGTCAGAAATATGAAGGATGGCGCTGGTTACAGGGTGGGCTTCTCCGCACTAACTGCAAGTCTGTTATACTGCTATGAAATGGGTGTGAAGTATATTACAGTGTATGCATTTAGCATCGACAACTTTAAGCGAGACCCAAGTGAGGTGCAGTACCTGATGGAGTTGATGGAGGAAAAGATCAGTGAGCTACTGGAAAGCAGAGGTGTCATCAACAAGGTTAACTGTAAGATCAATTTCTGGGGGAACTTGGACATGTTGACCGAACCGGTGAAATTAGCAGCTCAGAAGCTGATGGCAACCACCGCTGGAAATACCGGATTGGTGTTCTCTGTTTGCATGCCATACAACTCGACTTCAGAGATTGTGAATGCTGTTAACAAGCTGTGTGCAGAACGGAGGGATATTGCACAAAAAGAGCACTCTGGCAACTGCAATGGTCACGATGCAAATGATGGTGTGCATTCAGATATTTCTGTAGCTGATTTGGATCGCCATATGTATAGCAATGGATGCCCAGATCCAGACATTGTGATCCGGACTTCAGGCGAGTCTCGACTGAGCAATTTCCTTCTGTGGCAGACCACGTATAGCCATTTGCAGAATTCAGACGCGCTGTGGCCCGAGTTCTCTCTGAGGCACCTTGCTTGGGCTATATTACAGTACCAGCGAGTTTATCCTTACGTGGAGCAAAACAAAAGGCTGACAAAGAAACAGTTATGATCTCATGTCCTGTGGAAGGAGGCCGAAGATATCAAATCTTCGAACTTGCTCTGTCTTGCGACATTGATGGTTGAAGATTTGATTATCGCATTCATTCTTCAGCATCCAGCAAACAAGGGCGTCAAGAGTGTTGTAAACCTCTGCTTAAATTCTCCATGGTTTTAGTTGGCACAAGGTGTAGAATTCGGATCATATATCAACAGGGCATGCATATACCTGGATCCTTTTGAAGTTCAGACTTGTAACTGGCTCAGCGATGATTTTTGTTGGTACAAGTTCTAGAATTCAGATCATGTATCAGCAGAGCATCTATATACACTGATTAGCTGTGTCTGAACTCTCAACTGATTTAACGATGGATAGAGTAAATGAATTGAATGCATTTATGTTTATGCACGGAGAAAATCAGCGTGATGATTACACCAAACAATACCCTGCATCCTCTCTATCTCAACGACATACACGATAGGGTTGTGGGGAGAACGATCGTACCTCTTACTCTTAGTATCGATCGGATGCGTGTTAACATGATGGAAAAAGCCTCACATCATGGCGTATACAAAGGGGTAGTATAGGGTTGGTGTACTATACCATACCTTACACCGTACATTATACAAACTCCAACACACTCCCTTAATCTAAACTCTTAGAGAGATTTAGATTACGCTTAAACCATCTAATTCTCTAACAGGAAGAGCTTTGGTAAAGCCATCATCAACTTGATCTTTACTAGAGATAAAATTGATCTCTAAATTCTTACTTGCTTCTCTTTCTCGGACAAAATAAAAATCGATCTCTATATGTTTTGTGCGTGCATGAAAAATAAGATTTGCAGACAAGTAGGTATCACTAAACTGTCACACCACATACATGGCTTATCTTCTAGTTTAACACAAAGCTCGTGAAGAAGTGCTTCAACCACTGTCAGTACTAGAGCGGGAAACTGTACCTTGTTTACGAGAACTTCCATCAAAACCTTTAGTGAACCCTCTATCATCAAAACATCCATCCCAATTTGCATATGAAAAAAGCGCTCAAAAGAGTATGAGAAGAAGTGAGACCAAGTTCTCCCCACCAACTTGTTGGGCCCGAGTTCGCAGAGTCAGAAGCACTCGAGGTTTTTCAGCATCAGCCCAGGAAGACGAAGAGCTAAAAGCAGCAAGCTTCTGGCGCTCCTCCTCGATGTATCGAGTCTCCTCGGAAGAATTCTCTTGGACACCTACAGAAAAAAATAGTCACCCGGATCAGATGAAGCAAATTGACTCGGAACAAGCCAAAATTGGACAGTTGAAAACTTACATGCTAGATCTATGGCTATAGCAGTTAGCTCAGTTAGGAAAAATCCTCACGATCCACGACAACCTGTTCTTTGGTTCTCGAAGCATTGAGTTGAGCCTTTAAAGTTTTGAGCTCCTCCTCTTTGCTCAGAAGCTTGGCGCTGAGTAATTGCATCAAAAAAAATTAAGGTATTCATCGCAGGAAGACGAGAAGTGGAAGGATTGTAAGCTGACCCTGCTACTGGTGTTTGAACATCATTACCGGATGGGATCGCAGAACTAGAAGCCCCGGCTTATCCCTTTGGTTACTCCTAAAATATTGGCTGCGCCTGGAAATCTCTTCGAGGATCTGGGCGATTTTTACCCGCTTCTCGGCGCTCGCCGTTTGAAGGTGAAGATCCTCGTAAATTTATTCCAATAGGGGTGCCTAAAGAAGAGAGGAGAAAATTGTTAAGACTCGATATACCATTATGCTCGAGCGTTCAACGACATTTTTACTACCTCACACTCGGGGGGCTACTCCCATTGGGAGAAGATATACAAAAGGAATTTGAGATATACAAGTAAAGCGGGGAAAAAAATTGAGTTGAACAAGAATAGCCAAAGATATTTCATTCATCATTAGGAAAACAAAGTTCATTACAAGAAAAAGGCGGGTATACTGCACTCAGGCACCACTCCTATAGAAACTACTCAAAGAAATAAAAACTAGCTCTCAGTAGCCGCCTTGCGATCATCTTCGGCGGCCTGAGCAGCGTTGGCTCGAGCTTCAAGCATGGCCAGGAGTTTCTCGGCTAACTTAATGGAATCTTCAGTGAATGGTTCGAGGTCTACCTCTTGCCCGTTCGAGTTCTGAGGAGTCTCACTTAGTGCAGCTTCAAAGTCACCCTCAATGCCATGCGCCCGGGTGAGGGTGAGCACTATCTCGGCTCTAGAGAGGGTCTGCTCCCGACTGATCTCAGCCAAGACGTCCGTGTTGTGGAACACACCCATCAAGGCATCCATAGTAGAAGGTACTTCGTCATTGGGGAACAGACCCTCGTGGAATGACATGAGAACGTACAGGATCTTCACGGGTGATTTCTTTCCTTGGACACCTGCTCCTCCGAGGAAGTGACATCATCTAAGAGTGGACCTTCCCGCAGTCGAGCAGTAAGCTCAGGAGGGCTACCCAGAGCATCTACAACAGCAAATGAAAATCATTAGTAAGCTATGGGAAATACCAAGGGAAAGCATGATCAAGAAGGGGAAACACAAGTACCTGTCAGAGCATCCGTCAAAACTTGGACTCGAGGGATTATTTCTTCCTCCAAGTATGCGAACTGTTTGAGAGCTTCAGTCTCTTTCTGTCTGGACTCGCCCGCTTTTTGAATAGCAGATTTAGTCCTCTTCTTAACAGTTGCAAGCTCTATGCGAAGAGCAGCATTCTGAGCCTCGAGTTCTTGCACTTGAGTGAGCGCATAATCTTTCTCCGCGGAGGTGGCAATAAAAAGCTCTAAGACGGAGAAGGAAAACAAATTACAAGAGCAAGTCAAAACAGAATAAGTACTTGATACTAGAAGAAAAAGGCTACCTTTCGCTTTGGCAAAGTTGGTCTGAAAGGATATCCGAGTCAGTGCTCAATGTTAAGGAAGCGAGTGCTCATGTCATTCATGGTGGCTAGGAAAGTCTGAAAGGATATCCGAGTCAGTGCATGAAACATAAGTTTTGTGTCTACGCTCGCCTGTAAACAACCAAACATAGACTCGGGAGCTACTCTCATCGGTAGCGTTGTTCGCGCACCTGACAGAATAAGAACAAGAAAAAAAAGAATAAAAGAAAACACACGTGGTTTCTAACCTGGAATTCTGGAGCCAGAGTATCCACGTAGGCCAAGTCAGTTGTCCATGCCCAACGACCGGAGGGCGCATGCTGCCTCGGTTCAACTTCAGGAACAACCGAGCTCCTAGGGGCGTCTTCCTGGACGAATGCCTTGTCCCGAGTGTCTCTAGAGAAATTCAAAACAGTAGGAGTGTGAGCATCAGGAGCGGCACCCGAGTCATTTACCCCTTGAGGAGGAGGAGTCTGGGCAGCACCCAAACCGGCCCCTCCTTGAGGAGGAGGAGTTGGGGCCTTAGGAGGATCACTGAAGAGAGACACAACCAGGAAAAAGGAAAGGGTCAAATAAAAATTAAGACTCGAGGAAATCCTAAGAAGAAGAAGAAGAAACTCTTACCGCTGAAAGACCCCAAACGGGACATACGGCGCGGATTCTTGGCGTTAGGAAGTTATGAATGTGCAGCCATAGGCTGAGAGCGAGTGGAGGCATTGAAGATATGGGAACCGCGGAGATCGGGTTCCTCAGCTCGTCTCATGGTGTGGCGCTCGAATAACTCGAGTCCTTCGAGGTAACTTCCTCGTGTCCACTATCTGCTCGAGTGCATTTGGAGGGAACATGCGATCCGTCGATAGTCTCCTCGGCGCCTTCCTCCACGTCTTTTGCGTCCTGAGAAGAATGGGCCATAGCAGCGGAAGGGATCGAGTCCAAATATGCACCTGAAGCCACAATAAAACCCTCCATGAAGGGGGCGGTGCCGTCCTTGGTGGTTCGCTAGGGAGAACATCCAAGTTGTAAAAGAGATCAAAGTCAAGATTAGGAAATAGAAATAGGAAAATCCACTCGAGGACGAAGAACAAGAAGCAAAACGAAAAGTGCAAGCGAGTGAAGAACTCGGAAAATACAACAGAAGAGCAGTGCGATAATTGAGAGGTGGAATGAAAGATAAACTTACCATAGTACCCTCAGTCGCGAGGAGAGGGGAGAGATGGGAGGAACCTGGTCAATGGGGTCTGTCTCCTTGACCCGAGTAATTTGTCGCAGGCAACCCTCGAGTTCGTTACTCGAGAGCTCTTCTCCGCGCAGCCGATGAAATGAGTCAGCGCCCTAGTACGCCCACATGGGCTGCGCTCTGGCTTGGAGTAGCTGTACTCGGTTCTTCGGGAACACCGCAATGAGGTGACTCCCAGTGAGCCCGCTGGCCTTTAGAGTGTGGCTATCTGGGACACTAAGTCCTCAGTATGCTCCATCTCATCTTCAGTCAGCTGGTTTTTCCACGAGCTTCTCTGCACCACTTCGCTCTCCAGATAAACCGGAAGGGTGCCGTCAACATTGGGTGAGTCCTTCGTGTAGATTCACCAAGTCCTCTACCCGCTGACAGAGTCGACAAAGCCCATCTTGAAGTAACCCGCTTTCTAGTTAATCTGTATGTTGCATCCCCCGGCTTCATGGGGATTGAGATCCTGTAGCATTCCCACATTTAAATAATGTAAGGACACCTGTGTTATTGTGCTAGTCCCTGGATCAATTGCTAGCACCACAGTACAAAATGAAATATCATGCAAATGCATCAAATTCTATTACATCGCATGATCTAGTCTTTACAAAATAGTATTACAACTTGCATAGTCTTAGAAGACTAGCAGAAAACAAAGATATATGCGGAAGACATAGTACAACATTGATCCCATTTTCTCAATGTGCCACAGGCAAAACATGTTGGCGATAGTCTCGAGATCCTAAACGAAATCCTCACTCGTCTTGAGAATCATCTGCAATATGGAATATGCAACCACAAGGGAGTCAATACAATTTAATGTATTGGCAAGTAACACTATGGTGGATATAAATGGAAAGGCTAATACTACATGCTTATTTGGCTGAGTGGAGTTTTGGCTAAGTTTTGCATAAAGCCAGTTTTCTCCTATCACTTTTGTAAAACCAACTTTTCTTTTCAAAAGGGTGACAACATTGGATTAAGATCCAAGGACCACAATACTGTTCACTTGGTCAAAATTTTACTTATTGAAATTAATGATGATATTCTTCCGTCAATCCTTGTCCAACTGCTCATAGTTGTCCATAACCGGGGACACGGCTAAGATCTTAGTTTGTTGACTCTGCAGAGTTTGTGCACTTTCACCTTCATACTCAAATCAGCCCAAACATCCTATACACCCTGAGTGCATTAAGGAAAGGAGAAGAATGAGACGAGATCTTTCAGAAGAAATTCCACCACCGTTTGGCTTACCCGTTCCACCTACAATTATGCTACATCTTCTTGTAAGCCTAGTAAGTTCATTCAACTTAGTTGATCAAGACAGAGCCCATATGACTAAAGGCTGCACGGGAAGCTACTAAACTTAGAAGGACATAGTAATCTCTTTGTTCCTGGGTGGCCATCCGCAAGTGACAACCTCAAGTGTAATAACCCTTAGATAAGGGCCCTGAGGAAACACTCAACATAAACCAATCACATCCAAAATCCACCCAGGTGTTTCATTGAATGTTATACTTAGAATTTTCCACAACATCAAGAAAACACTTTGTAACATTGCATAGCATCTACTAAGTTCTAAGACTATCAAACTAACAGGGGCAAAAGAGATAAATACACACTACTAGGATAATAGCATAGCATAATATAACTTAGTAAAACTTCCTATCATGCGTACTACTGAAAACTCTAATGATGCATATAGAAAATAATGGGTAGTGAATGGTGTGTTACTTGCCTTGTTGAAGTTGGTGAAGATATCACACTCTCTTCACAAAGAATCGTAGCTCTCCGTACAATCTATTCATTGAAAACACTATAACAAAATAAACAAGCATCCTAGCAACCAAACATACAAGTGTAGAAAACATACAGAGCAACTAACATAACTCAAGGGGTTTAACCAAGTTGGCTAGGACAAGGTTTGAGTTCAATACTTGTTAAGGAAATTCCAAGGGTTTACTTGGGATGGACTAGGTTGAGTTTGTAATGATCAAACTTTATTGTAAACATATTTATCTAAGAAGTTCCAAGAGTTCACCAAGGTGATCTCACTATTTCAACTAAAGTATCACATCATAAAGTGTAACACTTAGTTGTTTTCATCAAACCATTTGAGTACTCTAAGTTAGTCTTTCCATTTTGGTTTAGGGTAGGTCTAGGTTCAACTATCTTCATAACAATGGAGATAACAAGTTAAGTCTTGGGATTTTCCATTTGGGCCAATGGTTGGACAAAAACAACTTGTTATTCTTCAACTTGTGTGGATGGCTCCAAGTCTTCACATGCTTGTCTTCTTGAAGATCATCTTCATGCTTCTATTGTAGTCTTTTCCTTGGATGTATTCTTCTCTTGGTATTCATAAATTATTCATGGATTTCACTTTACTAATAGGTTTGGGTATGGGATGGGCACAAATACCACTAAGTCAATTAGAAAGAAAAATAAGAAGAAAGATAGAAAGAGAGAGGGAGATGTTTTCTTCTGAATTTCTTCACACTTGTACTTCCTTGAGTTGCTTCTAGTTGTTTTGAAGTACAATTCTTCTCTTGAAAACTTCCTCATTGATCTTCATTGTAGCTCTTCATGTTGCCACCAAGTTGAAAATGAAGTTTTCTCCTTGTGCTTGAGTCTTGATCTCTATTTTTCTAACTTGATGATTTCTTTAAGCATGAAAGGGGAGTGGAGAAGTAGATAGAAAACTAAAGTTCACTACTTGGTCATTTTAGGGACTTGGTCTTGGCTCCAAATAGCCATAACATCAAAGATGGAAACAATTTCTAAGACATGGCTATCATGAGGTGAAACATATGTGTGATAATTTGTCCAAGTCTTCATGAATATGGTTCTAATATGGTCAAGGGGTTTATACAAAGTGGTCTCTAGTTCAAGGTTACCAAATGGAGCAATTTTGCAAAAGGAACTATAATCTAATTATTTATAAAATTAATTCTATGCCAAAAATACTTAAATATACTACTTAATTCTAATTTCTAAACTAACTTATTCAAAAAATTATTTTGGAACAGAGGATATGAAAGTAAACATCCTAAAGTTTCCAAATATATTTTATTTGCAATTTTTGGATTTGTAAAATTTGAATTATGCCAAAATTCATCAAATAAGCATATTTAAATTTGAACCAATTTAAGTTTGTCAAATTTGAAATTGGCCAGTGCCAAAAGTTTCTAAATGTTGTGCTGATTTCAAAAAGTCCAAGTTTTGCTGAATTTGGGCTTATCGTTGAAAATATATGATGATTGCAAGTTGCAGGGACTAAACAGCAAAACTGCCAATTGAATTCTATTCGGGAGAAAATATACAGAAAAGGCTGACCATGTGGCTCTCTATGATTGGATGGGCGTGCTGACTTTGTGCTGACACAACGCTGATTGGGCTTTGCTGACATGGCAACTACTTAAATCTGGACCGTCAGATCTAGATCTGACGGTGGCGTACCCCTCCGCTACGATATAAATCACGGCCGTTGACTCGGATCCGACGGACAGGAGAGCTAGGGTTACCTCGTCGTCGGCAAGGGATGTCACGGTGGCCGGAGGTACGGATCCTTGACGACGGTGGCGCTACGGGGGTCCTCGGGCACAACAGAGGTGACGTAGATGACCCGATCGACACGGTGAGGCGATTGGTGAAGGTGGCGCGCCCTCGCGTTTCCTGGGCTGGCCGCGTCGAGCGGACGAAGAGCTCCGAGCTCCGGTGACCTTCCTCCTGTCGATTCGCTGCGGTAAAAACGAAACCCCGGGAATCAGGACAAGAACGAGAGAGTGGGGAAGAGGTAAAGGCAGAAAATTGGCGGCGGAGCTCACGGTTATGGCCGGAAACGATGATGGACGGCGGCGACAGCAGTGAAGTCCGGCGAGAAATTGGGTAGGATTGGTGGCACGATTGAGAGAGGAAAAGGAGGTGAAATGGTGCGGAGGTAGATATATTTAAGGGGAGCCAGAGAGGGCTTCAAATGCGAACTTAAATTGCGAGTAATCGTGGGATTAAAACAGAGTAGAATTGGCAGCTTAAGTTTCTACCGGAGGTTGAAGACGGCAACGTCATGCTGACGTTACCCGTGGGTCCTAGTGCGAAGAGAGAGAGGAGCTGGGCGGGCTGAGCTTGGCTGGTTCCTTTATGTTGCGCGCGCGGGGGATAGGGTTTGGGCTCAGCCCAGTTCGGCTGGCTGGGAGGGGAGGGGAGTGGGCTGGGCTACATTGGCTCTTTTTTTTCTCTGTGTTTTTGTTTTGTTCTGTTTTCCCTCCTTTTTTTCTGGTTTATTAAAATCTTAATAACTTCTGTTTTAACAATCCAATTAAGGTCAATTAAATTTCTAAAATCGTGTAATTTTAATATATTTCAATACATAACATTTTTGTAAAATTTTCAACACATTTCAAAATGTGAATTTTGAAAATTGAATAAATACCTATTAGTGACTTAATAAGATTTTTAATAAAATAAAAATATTTGTCAAATAAAATTTCATTAGTTTTATAATGATCAAATACTATTTTCCAAAACATTTTCAAAGTGTTTTCACCTTTTATAACTTTTTTAAGATATGTTGAAAACATGAATAGTTACTTAATAGAAAAAGAGGGTTAATTATAGAAATATGATTTAAATGATTTTAGAAAATATTTCTGTGGTTACAATTATTTTTTCTAGGCCCTTTTAAAATGTTTTCAACATATGAGCAAATCATTCATGGTATCTTATTAACATAATAAAAAAATAGAGACTTTATTAATAAATTTTAAATTGAGGATGAGTAAGAACAGAGAGATTTCTCTAATGAAGATGTTGTTTTCCCAATTGAAAACATTGTTTTTCCAAGGCACTTTACTTTTTTTCATAACTCAATAATATAGAACACTTTATTGTTTTTTTGATTGACATAATACTTGGAAAACAATTAACCACCTCTTATCCATTTGAGGTTACTAATAATAGTGAGATAATTTCTTGGAGTCAAGGAGAAAATATTAGAGATAGTAACTCTCTGGTTTTTAATTATCATAATCATTTTTAAAAATGTTAGTTGGGTTGAAAACATGTTTGCTAAAGGTGTTTTCTAAGATAATATTTTATTCACATGAGGGAACATGTTTTATTTTAGAAATTGGGTTTAGGGTTTATGGAATGAAGGTAATTTGGATTCTTTATTCCATTTACATATTGTTTTATTTTGTTTCTTACATCTCATTTGGTTTTTGGCGACTTGCTTTGTATGAAAACAAAAAGTTTTAATTTTTTGTGATTTTTGAGTTTTCCAAAAATCAGGGATGTTACAGACTACCACCCTTAAAAGAAATGTTGTCCCGAGATTTGGGAAAGCTAGAAAGAAAGATTAGGTTTGGATAACTGGGTTCCAGAATAACTGGGTGGGCTACCCCCCTTAAAATAAGTTTTTATGGGTAGTCTATTTCATTAGATTGGAGTGTAGATTGATTTTGAGATTGGCTTGAGTAGAAATTTCCTTCATGGTAGAGTTATAGACCAACATAGATCTGTTGAACTACCTTTGACACTGAGGGATCACTCTTTGGGTCAATAAAAAGTCCATGAGTCACTCTCAACTTGGTCTTTTGATGCCCTTGGAAATCTTTCATCTTCTTGTTGTCATCCTTGAAGGCAAACATCATGCTATTTCTAACGAAACTCTCATGGCGGGCAAAATCTTCCATTTGTTTTATACCTCCAAGGTTGGCTTGATCCTCACCAAAAATAGTACGTTTTCAGCAACACTAACATAGGGTCATTATTGTATTCTACCATTCTATGGTTCAGGTTTAACATCGTCGTCTCACTCATAGGTATGTCACTCAGATTTAACATTCCTCATAGAAAAAGTAAATAATGTGGGTAGTCACCATGGGGGCCAATCCATGTTGCACTCAATTATTACCTTGTACTTGGTTTGATGAATCTTGTTTAATAACACTAGGTCACCTCACTTGTCTAACAGAAAGTTTTCCAATCTGTAAGACAAACTTGAGATAACTATCATTTCTCAACTAGTGTTTTGCGTAAAACTCCTATGTAACACAAACTGGATAGTTGTGTTTCTTCATTATTTATTCTCTTGGTGTAGTTAGCTCTGAAATCTTCACAGCTCATGCAACTTGGGGCTCACTTGTCTTTCTTCACTTGTTGATTTGCTTGCTGCTCCTTATGATGTAGTTGGCATTGATCATGGATTTGATTGTTTCTTCACACAAAAGGATCTTGAAATCTGTGACATTCCACAATTGTATAGCTTGTGTCTCTATAAATAACTAGTCATGACATTCTTGGGTGAAAGGTTTGTAGTTGCACTACATTTGGTAGCCCAATATGGTTGGTAAATGGGTATGGGTTTTGGTTTAGCTTAGCATGAATGAGTAGAGATTAGAAAGAGACTAAAAAAAACTCCTACCCCAACACATCAGATCAAGGAAACTCATCTTGCAAACAACACATAACAAACATATAGCAACTCATTCATCACACCAAGAAACATGGTTTTTAGAAAACACTAATATTGTCATACCACACTCATTGATATGATCAATACACTAACACGTTAACGTTGTTCTAACAAAGGAACTAGATTTGTGGTCTCATCTATATCTTCTTGAGTTTTTCTTCAAATTCTTCTCTCGATGTCTTGAGGTGTTCTTGATTGTTGGGAAGTATTGGTGTATCTCCGAGTTTTCTTCAATTGTCTTGAGTGTAGGTCTTAATGTGGTGAAAATACTTCTTGCACTTCATGGTATGGTCATCAACATTCCTGTCTTGATGTTATTGAGGAGGGAGGTCATCTAGAAAATTTTGAAGGTGAATAATAGATGAGAGGATATGAGAAGAATTAAGATGATTTTTTTTTGCTTCTAGAAAGTTTGAACATAGTAAGTTTTCAATCCTAAGGTGATCAATAGGTTATTAACAACTTGTTGCAAATTGGATATTCACTATAGTGAGAAGGACAATGCACCCGCAAGCCAATCAGGGAACGGTCTCGTGTCCGTGGACACGTAAAGTTGTCCGGGCCGCTTCATCTCACTATGCCGCTAGGATCCAAAATACTCTAAGGAGATAATAACATGATCAAAAATGGCTTCCAAACCTAAGGGTCTCGAATCCTACAGGCAACACAATGCTCTGATACCATTTTGTAGCATTCCCACATTTAAATAATGTAAGGACACCTGTGTTATTGTGCTAGTCCCTGGATCAATTGCTAGCACCACAGTACAAAATGAAATATCATGCAAATGCATCAAATTCTATTACATCGCATGATCTAGTCTTTACAAAATAGTATTACAACTTGCATAGTCTTAGAAGACTAGCAGAAAACAAAGATATATGCGGAAGACATAGTACAACATTGATCCCATCTTCTTCATGTGCCACAGGCAAAACATGTTGGCGATAGTCTCGAGATCCTAAACGAAATCCTCACTCGTCTTGAGAATCATCTGCAATATGGAATATGCAGCCACAAGGGAGTCAATACAATTTAATGTATTGGAAAGTAACACTATGGTGGATATAAATGGAAAGGCTAATACTACATGCTTATTTGGCTGAGTGGAGTTTTGGCTAAGTTTTGCATAAAGCCAGTTTTCTCCTATCACTTTTGTAAAACCAACTTTTCTTTTCAAAAGGGTGGCAACATTGGATTAAGATCCAAGGACCACAATATTGTTCACTTGGTCAAAATTTTACTTATTGAAATTGATGATGAGATTCTTCCGTCAATCCTTGTCCAGCTGCTCATAGTTGTCCATAACCGGGGACACGGCTAAGATCTTAGTTTGTTGACTCTGCAGAGTTTGTGCACTTTCACCTTCATACTCAAATCAGCCCAAACATCCTATACACCCTGAGTGCATTAAGGAAAGGATAAGATTGAGACGAGATCTTTCAGAAGAAATTCCACCACCGTTTGGCTTACCCGTTCCACCTACAATTATGCTACATCTTCTTGTAAGCCTAGTGAGTTCATTCAACTTAGTTGATCAAGACAGAGCCCATATGACTAAATGCTGCACGGGAAGCTACTAAACTTAGAAGGACATAGTAATCTCTTTTTTCCTGGGTGGCCATCCGCAAGTGACAACCTCAAGTGTAATAACCCTTAGATAAGGGCCCTGAGGAAACACTCAACATAAACCAATCACATCCAAAATCCACCCAGGTGTTTCATTGAATGTTATACTTATAATTTTCCACAACATCAAGAAAACACTTTGTAACATTGCATAACATCTACTAAGTTCTAAGACTATCAAACTAACAGGGGCAGAAGAGATAACTACACACTACTAGGATAATAGCATAGCATAATATAACTTAGTAAAACTTCCTATCATGCGTACTACTAAAAACTCTAATGATGCATATAGAAAATAATGGGTAGTGAATGGTGTGTTACTTGCCTTGTTGAAGTTGGTGAAGATATCACACTCTCTTCACAAAGAATCGTTGCTCTCCGTACAATCTATTCATTGAAAACACAATAACAAAATAAACAAGCATCCTAGCAACCAAACATACAAGTGTAGAAAACATACAGAGCAACTAACATAACTCAAGGGGTTTAACCAAGTTGGCTAGGACAAGGTTTGAGTTCAATACTTGTTAAGGAAATTCCAAGGGTTTACTTGGGATGGACTAGGTTGAGTTTGTAATGATCAAACTTTATTGTAAACATATTTATCTAAGAAGTTTCAAGAGTTCACCAAGGTGATCTCACTATTTCAACTAAAGTATCACATCATAAAGTCTAACACTTAGTTGTTTTCATCAAACCATTTGAGTACTCTAAGTTAGTCTTTCCATTTTGGTTTAGGGTAGGTCTAGGTTCAACTATCTTCATAACAATGGAGATAACAAGTTAAGTCTTGGGATTTTCCATTTGGGCCAATGGTTGGACAAAAACAACTTGTTATTCTTCAACTTGTGTGGATGGCTCCAAGTCTTCACATGCTTGTCTTCTTGAAGATCATCTTCATGCTTCTATTGTAGTCTTTTCCTTGGATGTATTCTTCTCTTGGTATTGATAAATTATTCATGGATTTCACTTTACTAATAGGTTTGGGTATGGGATGGGCACAAATACCACTAAGTCAATTAGAAAGAAAAATAAGAAGAAAGATAGAAAGAGAGAGGGAGATGTTTTCTTCTGAATTTCTTCACACTTGTACTTCCTTGAGTTGCTTCTAGTTGTTTTGAAGTACAATTCTTCTCTTGAAAACTTCTTCATTGATCTTCCTTGTAGCTCTTCATGTTGCCACCAAGTTGAAAATGAAGTTTTCTCCTTGTGCTTGAGTCTTGATCTCTATTTTGCTAACTTGATGATTTCTTGAAGCATGAAAGGGGAGTGGAGAAGTAGATAGAAAACTAAAGTTCACTACTTGGTCATTTTAGGGACTTGGTCTTGGCTCCAAATAGCCATAACATCAAAGATGGAAACAATTTCTAAGACATGGCTATCATGAGGTGAAACATATGTGTGATAATTTGTCCAAGTCTTCATGAAGATGGTTCTAATATGGTCAAGGGGTTTATACAAAGTGGTCTCTAGTTCAAGGTTACCAAATGGAGCAATTTTGCAAAAGGAACTATAATCTAATTATTTATAAAATTAATTCTATGCTAAAAATACTTAAATATACTACTTAATTCTAATTTCTAAACTAAATTATTCAAAAAATTATTTTGGAACAGAGGATATGAAAGTAAATATCCTAAAGTTTCCAAATATATTTTATTTGCAATTTTTGGATTTGTAAAATTTGAATTATGCCAAAATTCATCAAATAAGCATATTTAAATTTGAACCAATTTAAGTTTGTCAAATTTGAAATTGGCCAGTGCCAAAAGTTTCTAAATGTTGTGATGATTTCAAAAAGTCCAAGTTTTGCTGAATTTGGGCTTATCGTTGAAAATATATGATGATTGCAAGTTGCAGGGACTAAACAGCAAAACTGCCAATTGAATTCTATTCGGGAGAAAATATACAGAAAAGGCTGACCACGTGGCTCTCTATGATTGGATTGGCGTGCTGACTATGTGCTGACACAACGCTGACTGGGCTTTGCTGACATGGCAACTACTTAAATCTGGACCGTCAGATCTAGATCTGACGGTGGCGTACCCCTTCGCTACGATATAAATCACGGCTGTTGACTCGGATCCGACGGACAGGAGAGCTAGGGTTACCTCGTCGCCGGCAATGGATGTCACGGTGGCCGGAGGTACGGATCCCTGACGACGATGGCGCTACGGGGGTCCTCGGGCACAACAGAGGTGACGTAGATGACCCGATCGACACGGTGAGGCGATTGGTGAAGGTGGCGCGCCCTCGCGTTTCCTGGGCTGGCCGCGTCGAGCGGACGAAGAGCTCTGAGCTCCGGTGACTTTCCTCCTATCGATTCGCTGCGGTAAAAACGAAACCCCGGGAATCAGGACAAGAACGAGAGAGTGGGGAAGAGGTAAAGGCAGAAAATTGGCGGCGGAGCTCACGGTTATGGCCGGAAACGATGATGGACGTCGGCGACAGCAGTGAAGTCCGGCGAGAAATTGGGTAGGATTGGTGGCACGATTGAGAGAGGAAAAGGAGGTGAAATGGTGCGGAGGTAGATATACTTAAGGGGAGACAGAGAGGGCTTCAAATGCGAACTTAAATTGCGAGTAATCGCGGGATTAAAACGGAGTAGAAACGGCAGCTTCAGTTTCTACCGGAGGTTGAAGACGGCAACGTCATGCTGACGTTACCCGTGGGTCCTAGTGCGCAGAGAGAGAGAGAGAGAGAGAGAGTAGCTGGGCGGGCTGGGCTTGGCTGGTTCCTTTATGTTGCGCGCGCGCGGGGGATAGGGTTTGGGCTCAGCCCAGTTCGGCTGGCTGGGAGGGGAGGGGAGTGGGCTGGGCTACATTGGCTCTTTTTTCCTCTGTGTTTTTGTTTTGTTTTGTTTTCCCTCCTTTTTTCTGGTTTATTAAAATCTTAATAACTTCTGTTTTAATAATCCAATTAAGGTCAATTAAATTTCTAAAATCGTGTAATTTTAATATATTTCAATACATAACATTTTTGTAAAATTTTCAACACATTTCAAAATGTGAATTTTGAAAATTGAATAAATACCTATTAGTGACTTAATAAGATTTTTAATAAAACAAAAATATTTGTCAAATAAAATTTCATTAGTTTTATAATGATCAAATACTATTTTCCAAAACCAATTCAAAGTGTTTTCACATTTTATAAATTTTTTAAGATATGTTGAAAACATGAATAGTTACTTAATAGAAAAAGAGGGTTAATTATAGAAATATGATTTAAATGATTTTAGAAAATATTTCTGTGGTTACAATTATTTTTTCTAGGCCCTTTAAAAATGTTTTCAACATATGAGCAAATCATTCATGGTATCTTATTAACATAATAAAAAATAGAAACTTTATTAATAAATTTTAAATTGAGGATGAGTAAGAACAGAGAGATTTCTCTAATGAAGATGTTGTTTTCCCAATTGAAAACATTGTTTTTCCAAGGCACTTTACTTGTTTTCATAACTCAATAATATATAACACTTTATTGTTTTTTTATTGACATAATACTTGGAAAACAATTAACCACCTCTTATCCATTTGAGGTTAATAATAATAGTGAGATAATTTCTTGGAGACAAGGAGAAAATATTAGAGATAGTAACTCTCTGGTTTTTAATTATCATAATCATTTTTTAATATATTAGTTGGGTTGAAAACATGTTTGCTAAAGGTGTTTTCTAAGATAATATTTTATTCACATGAGGGAACATGTTTTATTTTAGAAATTGGGTTTAGGGTTTATGGAATGAAGGTAATTTGGATTCTTTATTCTATTTACATATTGTTTTATTTTGTTTCTTACATCTCATTTGGTTTTTGGTGACTTGCTTTGTATGAAAACAAAAAGTTTTATTTTTTTTTTTGATTTTTGAGTTTTCCAAAAATCAGGGATGTTACAGATCCCACAAGTATAGGGGATCATGTGTAGCCTTTTCGATAAGTAAGAGTGTCGAACCCAACGAAGAGGTAAAGGTAGGATAAATATTCTCTCAAGTTCAATCAACCACTGATACAACTCTACACACACTAAACGTTTGCATTATCTAGGAAATAAAACTAGAGCAATAATACGGGTATGGGGGCTCCCCTGCAGTAGAAAATGTTTCAAAAAAATAATAATACGGGTATGAGAGATAGCTTTGCAAGATAATAAATACAAGAAAGTAAATGTTAGTGCTGCAGCAATAAAATATACTAAGTAACCATAAACTAACAGTACCATGAGTGTGAAAAAATGGTGGTAATTTTGGTGGCTTTGTCCAAAATTAATTAGTGAAGATATCGGATTCATTGTCTTCGATGTAGTTTTCTATGTGGGAGAGGCAAAGCTAACAAGCTCTCACTATCCAATGATTGCAAGTACTTATGATTGGAACTCTAACAAACATCCGTAACCACTAGAAGATACATTAAGCTAAAAATACCCAACCATAGCCTTAAGTTAATGTTCCTCTTACTCCCATACGTGCAACTAACCGGTTTGAGTCCTTAGGTTTCTGTCACTTCGGCAGAACTACGCCCCTTCTTTTGCACATAGTACTAACCCTATGGTGTTGATCCAAGCGCGCACAAAAATAATGGACACCAAAGGACAATACCATATCAACATACAACTCTAATGAACCAAAGACATTGAACCAAGTAATCAAAAGGCAAATAAACTACACAAACATGACATAGATAATAGGATAAATATTATAGCATCAAACACCATGTTTACATAGGACGGTACAGAGGTTTGTGGGGGGGGGGGGATGAACCACTGAATCCAAGGAGGATATGGTGATGGAGGTGTTGGTGAAGGCGGCATCATGGCGGAGAGGATGGAGAAGGGGCAGCACGTGAGGTGCAGGGTAGCGTCGGCGGCCGTCGGCGGTGCAGGGGGCTCCTCCTACGCCGGCTGGCCATCATGAGGAGTGCCTCCCCTTAGTCCCTTACTCCATGGCTTCTTTGTGCTGTAGATGAGCCCTCCCTCATGGAGACGAGACCATGGGGGAGGCAAAATTCGTGGCTTTTGGTGGCTGCTCAAGAATTAGGGTTTTACTCTCCTTATATGTTATGGGACAATGCTCCCCGGCCCTCCGATGGATGACACCTTGATCCAAAGGCTCTTGGGAACCTCTAGAACCTTTCTAGGGACCCCTCTCAGCCCCAAATTCTTGGCTTGGCCGAATCCATCAAATATGGTAAGAGTTGGACTCAATCCCGACACTGATTCCCGTAACCCCGTAATCAGATATATATCCTCCAGTAAAATGGGTCCACAGGTCGCATACGAACTCGGATTGGGCTGTTCTTGGGCTTAAATGAAAGGTATGGGAATGGACAACAACTTTGTAGTTAATTTGATCTTCAGTTGATGTTGTCTTTGGGGGTAAAACGGAGGATCTCTAAGAAATGTTGGTGCATAGATTTCAGGAAAGCCAGAGTCCTTTTCCAACAAGTCTCCTTTTGTGTTTTCTTGTTAATTCCTACACATCAAAGAGTAAAACAAGAACATTGTGCACTCTTGCAACTATTAGTAGGTTAGTCCAAATAAATCATAAACTTTATATAAAAACAAGTGTCAAAAGCATAATATTAGCATGAAACATTCAAAAATTATAGATACGTTATGGGCGTATCAACATCCCCAAGCTTAATTCCTGCTCGTCCTGGAGTAGGTAAATGATAATAAAGTTATTTTTGATTGTAAATGCTATGATCAGGTCCTTAATAATTGCATGATATATGGATGGTAAAACTTAGCAATCATGTTACCTAATTAAAAGATCATGGTGGAGTGATATCTCGATTACCCTTAATTGTGGAGCAAAACATAAATGTGAGGGCACCTCTGAAGTTCAAGAGAAGACTAGAAGTAAAGATATCAAAGATACAAGTATCAAAGTTATACCACAATCAACCATGCTTTGGGACAAACACATCACACTAAGAATGACAATTATGCTCTCAAGAAGGTGCTCAAAGAATATAGTGGAGACTCAACATAAAAGTAAAAGAAAGGCCCTTCGTGGAGGGAAGCAGGGATCACTCATGTGCTAGAGCATTTATTTTATTAAACAGAGGTATTAAAAGTTTGACACTCCTCCCATCCATCTTACACAAACCATGGCTACCCAAATCCTCGGGTGCCTGCCAACAATCACATACCATAGAGGAGTGTATATATTTTAAGAGAGGTGTATGCTAGTTTCAACGAATGGTAAATAGAAAATACAATACGTCACAAGCTAACTAGATTTCACAAGAGCGGCTCCCATATGAAGGACGCATCTGGGTAGAAGGTCATCCCTCTCTCTTTTGTTTAGTCAATTATGCTTTGACTGATAAATCAGGAGCAAAAATAGTGAAGAGAATTTGTTTGCATTAAATTGGGTCTGGGCACCCCGCTGCCACCTCTTCTATCAATTGGATAAGCGGATGAAGCCACTAGTCCAGGGTGTGAAATCCAATCAACAAGTGAGATAAAGATTCTATATTTACGTCCTCATGAGCAAAAACAAGAACATAAAATAGGAGCTTTTGAAATTTTTAAAGGTAGCACATGAGCAATTTACTTTGGAGTGGCAGTTAAATACCACATGGGAGTTTATAGTGGACTATGTGGAATAACTTGGTTTTCAGGGATTTGGAGACACGAGTAGAGCTCATACTCAGTGCAAGTGAAGGTTAGCAATATACCAGGAAGCGACAATCAAGAGAGCAATAATTACCATAATCATGTTTGCGACAAAGTAGCATTAACTGAGGCATAAAATTGATACTAGAACTCTGAGGCAAAATAAATCATCGAGGCTTATTGACTTTTTGTTTTCAGTCTTAGCATGCATGAGCATGTGCCAAGTCGATTCAAATGAAACAAACAGAGGAGGATACCACAATTCCATACCCTACTATGAATAGGACAATGCATGTTAAGATCAAAATGACATAATATACACTATTAGCAAGTTGAAACTAACCATAAGAAAACATAAACTACTAAACAATATCATTTGCACATCATTTTTAAGTTTACTATACTTTGAACCACCTGTCTAAACAAGAGATAAATAAAAGATATGATGATCAATTTATTAATATA
Organism: Alopecurus myosuroides; assembly: GCA_028641055.1. Taxonomy (NCBI): domain Eukaryota; kingdom Viridiplantae; phylum Streptophyta; class Magnoliopsida; order Poales; family Poaceae; genus Alopecurus; species Alopecurus myosuroides. Next base: position 243,054,971 of record CM054063.1, read on the forward strand.
ACTGGTGTTTGATGCTAAGACAAATAAATAGTAAGATACAGACGCTCCAAGTTTATTCAAGTTTCTATGTTGCTCGAGAAACAAAGTTTAAAGATTTGCAAACCGAGGGGTTGTTGATGAAGAGGGATGCGGAGACATCCCCAAGCTTATGAATTTGGACATTCTGCAATATTTCTCTATTTGGTGTTCCTTCATTCTCTGTGAAAAAACTTTCGCCTTCTTTTCTGCGGTCAGACATTAGTGCAATATATAATATTTCCAAAGTGCTGCTATTAAAACAAATAAATTTTTTGTTTTAGAGCTACAGAAAGGTTGCTTAAGTGGCCAACTTCTAAATAAAAGTTAAGACTCAAATGAAAACGTAAAAGAGGACACTCTTGCAACAAAAGTGAGAATCTGTTCAGAAAACAACATATGGAAAACGTAATTTTTAGGTGCACTTAAAGATGTCAGAATTGTTTTCCCATTTTTGTGCATGCAAAGGATTAGGTGATACATAATATGTAAAAAATTCGTGACTTTTTGAGTTTCTAGTAAAATATAAAAAATCGTGTAGTGGGCGGTAGATGCTGAAAACAGAAAAACATTTTTTTACATATGTATCAACTAAGCCAAATGGGTAAAACTTGGTACTTTATTTTTGATAAACTGAGAGACCAGAGGATAAAAAAGATATAAACATTCTAGCTACATCAAGGAAAAAAAACTGAAAGCAAAAATAAATGACGCTCCAAGAATAACACATAATATATGAAGCAATAAAAATATAGTGTCTTAAAAGAGGACCTGATATTTTTGTTGATGAAGAAGGGGATGCTTTGGGCATCACCAAGATTTGACGCTTTTACTTCTTGGATATATCTTTGGGTGACATGGGCATCCCCAAGCTTGAGCTTTTGTCCATTCTTCATCTTCTCGTATCATTCTTCTCTCCCTACACTTGAAAACTCACTCCACACAAAGCTTCACCCAATCTTCATTAGCAACGTTAGTGTAACCAAAATATTGAATCCATTTTGGTTCAGTTTCAACACAAGTCTAACGCCCATTAAAACATTAGCTAATGTCAACTTCTTTTAAAGCTCTTCCCCTCAAAAGAACACCAAAAGAAAAAGATTAAGAGGCAAATGCAAATATTGGCATAAATCTGTCAAAACATAAAGCAGGTAAAGATCGATTTTTTTCGAAAATCTTATGTTCATCAAATCAAAAAGTTAAAAATTAATGAAAGTTTTATAAAAACCTGGGGCATATGCACAAAACGTGTCAGCTCAATTCGATGTTCTGGCTGAGAGAAACAATATTTTTGGTGGTAGCACAGAATCTGTTTTAGGACAGCAACTTCCCCAAATCTTACTTCCTCCCTATTAGAGTCTATTCTTGGCGCAAAAACAAAATAAAGGGGATAATAAGATGTTTCTACAGAGGTAGAAACTTCCCAGACTCAAAGAAAACAAAATAAACTGAAACAACACAACACGAAAATGGAATAAAATATGGGTTATCTCCCAAGAAGTGCTTTTATTTAACGTCTTTTAGCTAGGCATGGAAAAAGGAGGGATGCCTTGGGCATCCCCAAGCTTTTATGATTGAATATTCTTGAATATTTAATGGAGTTGCACTCGGGACTTTCCATGATTGAGATTTTTCTCTTCTCATTTATCTTGTATCCATCTCTATTGGATCTTAAATACTACATTCACATAAAACTTGACAAAAACTCATTAGTAGGGTTAGTACTCATTAAATAAAATCCACACATGTTCAAGTTTTGACAAGTTTAAATTAAGATTACCTACTGTATACTAACCTATTTATAATATTTATTGATCAAATAAAGATTATAAACATTGAGTATAAGCACAATACAAAATAAGCATGACAATCTGCCAAAACTGAACATTCTGTAAAGATGACAGTTAACGAGATATCTACGTAGCTCAAATGAAGAAACTCAAAACTAATGAAAGACAGATAATGATCTCAAGTTTATGCACAAATTTTTGCAAGTAAAAATAATATTCTGAGATTTATCACGATTTTTTAAGTGAAGCACATGAAATCTGTCTAAACAGAATCAGTCAGTAAAGATTGAATTATTATACCTATCTACGTACCTCAAATCGGAAAAAGTACTTCTAATGAAAGAAATATAATAATCATTACTTTGCACTCAAAAAATTCAGATCAATATCACTTCCTAGTGTTTTTTCAAATTTTCTACGGTGGATCCCAGAAATCTGTTTCTACGCAGCAAAGTGGCAAACTTGCGTCATAAACAAACTAGAAGTTATCTATACATTTAATTTTTATGGTACAAAGGAATATGTACAATATATACAAGTTTTTTAACCGAAAAGCTTCCATGGAAAGAATTATTTTGGTTTCATAGGCATGAACACAAGTGTTCAAGTCGACCCCCACTTAACCATTACTCATCTTTCCAATCACTTTCCTTTTTGAAAACATTTTTAGATACCAAGTACAACTATTTTTTTTTTATAATTCATGTTCCCTATCCATAACTAAACATAGCAAAAAACTTAAAACTGAAAAATAAAACTACTTATAACTGAAAGCAAAATTACTTAGAGATAAAGCAAACAAGTGCGCACAGGAACATTCACCCCACGCCATTGCTCCCCGGCAACGACACTAGAAAAGGTCTTGATATCCCACAAGTATAGGGGATCGTGTGTAGCCTTTTCGATAAGTAAGAGTGTCAAACCAACGAGGAGTTAAAGTTAGGATAAATATTCTCTCAAGTTCAATCAACCACTGATACAACTCCACACACACTAAACGTTTGCATTATCTAGGATAACTAGAGCAATAATACGGGTATGAGAGATAGCTTTGCAAGATAATAAATACAAGAAAGTAAATGTTAGTGTTGTAGCAATAAAATATACTAAGTAACCATAAACTAACAGTACCATGAGTGTGGAAAAGTGGTCGTAATTTTGGTGGCTTTGTCCAAAATTAATCAGTGAAGATATCGGGTTCATTGTCTTCGATGTAGTTTTCTATGTGGGAGAGGAAAAGCTAACAAGCTCTCACTATCTAATGATTGCAAGTACTTATGATTGGAACTCTAGCAAACATATGTAACCAATAGAAGATACATTAAGGTAAAAATACCCAACCATAGCCTTAAGTTAATGTTCCTCTTACTCCCATACGTGCAACTGACCGGTTTGAGTCCTTAGGTTTCTGTCATTCCAGTAGAACTACGCCCCTTCTTTTGCACATACTACTAACCCTATGGTGTTGCTCCAAGCGCGCACAAATATGATGGACACCAAAGGAAAGTACCATATCAACATACAACTCTAATGAACCAAAGACATTCAACCAAGCAATCAAAAGACAAATAAACTACACAAACATGACATAGATCATAGGATAAATATTATAGCATCAAACATCATGTTTACATAGAACAGTACAGAGGTTTGTGGGAGGATGAACCACTTAATACAAGGAGGAGATGATGATGAAGGTGTTGGTGAAGGCGGCTTCATGGCGGAGAGGATGGAGAAGGGGCAGCACGTGAGGTGCAGGGCGGCGCCGGCGGCCGACGGCGGCGCAGAGGGCTCCTCCTGCGCCGACCGGCCATCATGGGGGAGCGCCGCCCCTTAGCCCCCTTACTACATGGATTCTTTGTGCTGTAGATGAACCCCCCCATGGATATGATACCATGGGGGAGGCAAAATTTGTGGCTTTTGGTGGCTGCCCAAGAATTAGGGTTTTCCTCTCCTTATATGTGATGGGACAATGCTCCCCGGTCCTCCGATGGATGTCCCCTTGATCCAAAGACTCTTGGGAACCTCTAGAACCTTCCTAGGGACCCCTATCTGTCCCAAAGTCGTGGCTTGAACGAATCCATCTAATATGGTAAGAGTTGGACTCAATCCCTTCACTGATTCCCGTAATCCCGTAATCAGATATATATCCTCCAGTAAAATGGGTCCACGGGTCGCATACGAACTCGGATTGGGATGTTATTGGGCTTACATGAAAGGTATGGAAATGGCCAACAACTTTGTAGGAAATTTGATCTTCAGTTGATGTTGTCTTTGGGGGTAAAACTGATGATCTCTAAAAACTGTTGGTGGACAGATTTCAGAAAAGTCAGAGTCCTTTTCCAACAACTCTCCTTTTGTCTTTTCTTGTTAATTCCTACAAATCGAAGAGTAAAACAAGAACATTGTGCACTCCTGCAACTATTAATAGGTTAGTCCAAATAAATCATTAACTTTATATAAAAACAAGTGTCAAAAGCATAATGTTAGCATGAAACAATCAAAAATTATAGATACGTTATGGACGTATCAGGGATCGCCCGTGCTTGGTTGGGCCTTCACGTTGATAAAACGCTTGAAGAGTGCCCAATGCGGTGTTATCCCGAGATAGCACTCGCACAACATGATGAAGCAGGCGATGTGCTGGATTGAGTTTGGAGGTACATCGTGCAGCTGCACGCCGTACACATTCAGAAGAGCGAGGATAAAAGGGTGCAGAGGGAAGGATACTCCCCTAGAGATGTGGTCAGTGAACGCCACCCGCTCATCGTTCTCCGGGATAGGGCGGTTCTCCAACCCTTGGCACCTCCACGAATCAGCATGGAGGAGCTCCTCGCGCTCAGGAGGCGGTGAGGATCATGGCCGTTCCGGTGGATTTAGTCCACTTCCCCTCTTCCTCCTCTGTCCTTAAGCGCCGCTGGCTCCGGGAGCGCCTCCATTCTTGCGGGTGTCTGATGACCCACAAGTATAGGGGGTGTATCGTAGTACTTTCGATAAATAAGAGTGTCGAACCCAACGAGGAGTAGAAGGTGTTGACAAGCAATTTGGATAAAGGATTCACTGTAAACACTAGGAGACAGGTTTTTAGGGGTTTTTGATATAGCAGATAAATAAAGTGCAAGTAAATAAAAGACAGTAACTATAATTGCAGCAAGTGGCCCAATCCTTTTTAGAGAAAACGACAAGCCGGTTGTTTTACTTATGATAATTGATGGTGCATGACTTGGAATCGTTGGGAAACCCCAACAGGAAGGTATGAAGAGCACAACACTAAGTTTCGCTCAGAAAGAAACCAAGGCTAAATCGACTAGTAGGAGAAAGAAATCACTTCCGAAGGTTGTTGTCAGCTTATGTTGGCAAGGCGCACTACCGGTTCAGCAGCAACGTGGAACCTACACAACACAATCAAATCACTTTGTCCCAACGAAGAAGTGAGGTTGTCAATCTCCCTCTGCAGTCTCTAACAAAGCATGCTGCCATGTCTGCACCCTTGTGCAAACCACGCAATGGCCTGAGACTCATTCACCCCCTCACAGGTGTTCCTCAAAGTGCTCCACCGAGTCAGGTACTCTCGGTCAGTCTCCTCTTCTCTCTGCTTGCACATGGCGAGTTAATGAGGACAGTTTGGTCTCTGGTATGTGCTGATGAAGTTTCGAATGAAGGCCTCCGAGAAGTCTAGCCAGCAATCAATGCTATCTGCTGGCAAATTGTTCAGCCAGATTCTGGCCGGGCCTTCTAGCATGTGGGACACATATCTCACCTCCAACCGGCGGTTGCCACCGGCAATGTGCAAGGAAGAGACGCAATCATTCAGCCAGTCATCCAGCTTGATGGTGCCATCTTAGGTTCTTGTCCCCCAAGATAGCTGGAACCGGGCAACAGCTGGCTCCCTCATGATTCGGGGACTGAAACAGAGTGGTCCCAGAGGGCCTTGCTCTTCCATCTCATTTGACAAATATATTCTGTCAAGCTTGTATCGTGCGTCATTCGGCTGCAGCACTCGGGGCCCCAATCGGGTGGCGAGTACTCTAGCGTCCACTAGTTGCTCGTATCTCGGGTAGTCGGCCTTCTCCATTGCCGAGTAGCCATCGTTATGTTGGTCTTGATACCCAGCACCTGGCTGCTGCTGAGCCGGGTTGGCTACCGGGTGCTGACGGGGGACATCTCGGTTGTGATAATTTCCGTCTGCTTGAACTCGGTTGGCAGCATGTCCTCCTTGAGCGAAATGTCCTTGCCCGTCTTGGCCTTGTTCAACTCCAGCCGGGTCGTAGATCTATATCTTCTTGTTCTTTCCGGAGTTGACACTCCGGGCTGGCCCATCTCCTACATGTGGAGAAGAAGCCTGGCCTCTAGATTTTCCCCCATGTGAATTAATCATCTGAGAGGAAACTGCACCCGGATTCGTCTTCCGGAAAGCCTCATTTGCCTGCTAGCCTAAAAAACAAGCTCATTAACCCGGTCTTGCTGCCTAGCGCGAGCCTTGACGGGTTAAATGCGGCAACTCGGTAGCAACTGCATCAGCAGCCCTAAGGTTCTTAGCAGGAGAGCAATATTTGGGACTACCAGCCGAGGTAACACTAGCAGATTTACAGGCAGCTCTACCATCTCTGGCTATCTCGGCACCGAGATCTCGACCTCGGTTCCGCACAGCCCCTAACCGACTTGGGTTGTTTCCAACCGGAGTAAAACCATGATCCTTGTAGTACTCAGTGAGATCGAGATTGAATTATTGTCTGGCTTTGGACATCTTGACAGCATCTGCGAGGATGGCCTGGTGCTGCTCCTCTAGTTGTGCCTGCACCACTGCCGGATCCGCATCAGCAGCCACTGGCATATTCAACTTCTCGATGATGTCGGTGAACAGAGGTGGCCTCAAGGTCGGTGTAGAGGGGGCCTTGTGAGCCGGTCGAGTCGACCTGCCAGTAGTCTCGGCGACATCGGCCGCGCTCTTTCCGGCTGCAGGAGTCGGGACGGTCATCATCACCTCCACGCTGCCCGCGAAGGGATCGATACGATGGTCGCGGACGACACAGGAGGATCCGCAACAACGAGCAGCCACTCCAGGTACCCGCGGATGACCGTGGTGGCGATGTAGACCGGATAGACACCGAAACCGATGATAGAGCCGCCTGCGGGCACGGGCATGCCGCCGAAATCACCTGCGTTGTCGGTGACGAAGTTGAGGGAGACGAATCTGTGGACAAGGCCATAGACCACGTGCTCGCCCAAACGAAGTGAAGATCCCGTCCAGATAGAAACCCCAGCCAGCGCCGCTGCTGGCCCCATGGTGGGTGCCAACTGTCGTGGTGAGATAAAGACAAATGCCATGCGATGGCTTGAGATACGGGGCTGATGGACGCTGTAGGTATCCGGGGAGGGATTGCACGGCGGAAGGCCCGCTCAGCACACTGCTAACACCAAGAACTACCCAGGTTCGGGGCCCTCGTGTGGAGGTAACATTCCTACTCCTGCCTGTCTGTCAATATAAGTTGTTAACCGAGTACAAAGTGGTTACTCAAGCTCTCTGAGCTAGAGGAAGAAGAATCTCTCTCTGGCTCTTTTTTTTCTAAGGGGGATGTCTACCGGTTGCCTCGTCGTCCCTCGCGCATGAGGGGTGTGGCCACCTTATATACTAGTGGCCACTGACGGATCGCACAGGGTTAGACGAAGAACACTGTACCGTAGCGCACGCTCGCTGACAGGCACCGAAAGTCTTCTCCTCTGTATCTACTGCGGTGTCCTGTCCCCCTTGTCAGAGACAGGATGTGGCCCCACCCATGCCCTCCACTATGCCTGTGTACATCTATACATCATGTGCTTTGTAAGTTGAACCGCACACCTGTACTCTCCCGTGATCTTCGGGATCGCACCTGCTCCGCTGACCTTGGTCCGAGATAGCATGTTCTTCGTGGAACCCGGGTTCTCCAAGTGTAACTCAGATAACTCGGGGAATACCCATTTCAGCATACCTCCCTTGATTCTTCTTACCGAGATAGATCCATCTCGGTAACCTTCTCTCGGTCTGAGTAGTCAACCTGGTCAATTCCATCTCGGTATCCATTGTTGGGACACCCACTTGTTACCAAGCTTTTCCCTATCCGGGGGTAGCCCCCCGACAATCCTCCTCTTCAGCGACATCATCTTCATCATTGTCGTCGCTCTCGTCGTTGATCCCTCTCTCGATGCAGCACTCCACACGTTCGCCGTGATGCTCGAAGATCTTCACGAATAGGCGGTCCACTCCATCGAAGCGGAGGTGGAGAACCTGCCTCTCCTCCAGCCTCTGGGCGTGGACGAAGGTCTTCCACCCCCTCGCCAGCGACAAGTGACCAGCAGAGCAAAACTCTGCCGACGCCCACTAGGGCCCGTTGATGCATCCCACCACCTGAAGCCAAAACCCGCGAAGGCGTCTGGGGAGCCTCATGAGGTTGGGGAGGCGGCCGCAGAGGGCCACCAAGAACTCGTGCGCTCGCACGCGGAGGTCCTCCGCCCAACGGGTAAGGGAGTTCCCCATCACGCCCCCACCATAGGGCGCACGGCCACGCTGGCCCCGAGTGCTGGCTCCTACCAGGGAGACAGATCCCTCCGGCTCATCCACGACCACCACAGCGCACCTCACGCTCCACCGGGGAGCAACAACGGAGCCTAGAGCCTGGTCTCTGCCTCTCCCTCCATGAGCCATGCAGGTGAAGAACGGGGAGAAGAAGGGCAAAGACAACGTGGGAATGGGAGAGGGGTCGTCCCCTCCTATTTATGCTAAGCCGAGGAGACCGCACCATGCCCGTTTGGTCTCCCACCAGCTCGAGCACCGAGGCAGAAGGGGCCATGTTCCGTGGGGGGATGCGACCAAACGCCAAAGCACTTGTTGCTCTGTGCCGCCCGACCAGAGCAGTAATTGCAACAAGACGTTTCCGCCACGCAGGAAGACCGTGGGACCGCCCACGAACTGTCGCGCCACGGGGAAGGGCTGGCGCGCGTCATAGGCACAGGGGCTACTGTCGGGCCGATGGATACCAGGGTATCGTGGGCCGTCTACTGCTAGCCTAGCCCGTTAGGTACGGAAGGAGCCATACCTGTCCACCACAAGGAGAGGAGCCCCCCAACGGTTCCTCGCTAAGGGCAGCCCCTTGTCGAGGAGGATAATATTTTCCAATGAAAACATCTTTACATTTAGTCCAAGAATCAATACTATTTTTAGGCAAATATAGCAACCATTCTTTAGATCTTCCTCTCAAAGAGAAAGGAAAATTTTCAGTTTAATAATATCTCCATCTACATATTTATATTTTTGCATCTCACAAAGTTCAACAAAATTATTAAGATGGGCAGCAGCATCATCAGTACTAACACCAGAAAATTTCTCTCTCATAACAAGATTTACCAGGGAAGGCTTAATTTCATATAAATCAGCAGCAGGAGTAGGTGGAGCAATAGGTGTGCTAATAAAATCATTGTTGTTGGTGCTAGTAAAGTCACACAACTTAGTGTTCGCATGAGTACTCATTTTAGCAAGATTAAAAGCAGGATAAAAATAACAACTATAATAAGAACTAACTTTTTTGTATACCCGATATAGAGAAGTAAAAAGGAGAAAATAAAATAAACTAAGCAAAACTAAAACAAAGGAAAGAGATTGGAAGTGAGAGACTCCCCTTGCAGAAATCCTCTTTCTCCCCGGCAACGGCGCCAGAAAGTTACTTGATGGTATATGACTTGCACTCGTTGGAAACCCCAATAGGAAGGTATAAAGAGTACAACAGTAAGTTTCTCTCAAATAGAAACCAAGGTTGAATCGACCAGTAGGAGAAAGAAATCACTTCCGAAGGTTGTTGTCAGCTGATGTTGGCAGGGCGCACTACCGATTCAGCAACAACGTGGAACCTACACAACACAATCAAACCACTTTGCCCCAACGAAGCAGTTAGGTTGTCAATCTCACCGGTTTTGCTGAAAACAAAGGGTTAAACGTATAGTGTGGAAAATAGTACTTGTTTGCAGTAGATGAAAAGAGAATAGTGATGGCAGTAGGAAAATAGTAATATCAGTAGGAAAACAGTGGTTGAAGTGGTTATATCAATGTAAGAAATGGACCGGGGTCCACAGTTCACTAGTGGTGTCTCTCCATAAAAGATAGATATCATGTTGGGTAAACAAATTACAGCTCGGCAATTGACAGATATAAAGGTTGCACCGTAGTGCATATGCATGACATGATGATTACTATGTGATTCATGCGGGCATTACAACAAGATTCATAGACCGTTATCCAACTGAATCTATGAATAAATGAAAATGCTAAGCTCTTTAAAGAGAAATTTAAAAGGTGGCACGATAAGAGAATTATTAAAAGAGAATTTCATGTTGGTGAGAAAGTGCTATTGTATAGGTCTCGTCTCAGATTTTTTGCAGGAAAATTATTCTCGAGATGGGAAGGACCTTTTGTTATCGAAGAGGTATATCGTTCGGGGAAAATTAAAATTGTTTCCCTTAAAGAAAACACTTCACAAGTGGTGAACGGCCAAAGACTCAAGCATTATATTTCTGGAGATCCTTATAATGAAAATGTTGATTGTATTCAAGCCATGATCCCAGAGGAATTTATTAAGAAGCATATTTCAGAAACTGCAGGGTCAGTTTTCGAATAGGTGTCAGTTTTGGTAAGAAAACGTTCGCGAAACATCTTCCAACTTTTATTTTTACTGTTTTTGGAAAATATGAAAAATTATGAGCCCGAAACGAGGCGGAGACAGAGCCCGGAGGCTCCTTACCATGCCCAGGCGCATGCCCACCCCTGGCCGCGCCTGGCTATGGTGAGGACGCCTCGGAGTACGTCTCGGACCTGTTTTCACCCAGTACTTTCCTTTTGTTATGAAACTTTTTGCTATATAATCCCCCGGACCCCCCCGAGGTTCGTATATCGTTTTATTGTCGTGTTTCTGTTTCGAGCTGTTTCTGCCAGGTTACATCTTCAGATCTAGAGCCACAATGTCCTCTCCTAGGTCTCCCAAATATAGTTTCTTTGAGAACATCGTCAACCCGTACCTGAACGAGTTGAAGATGCATCCCAAGAAATTTCTGCTCAAGGACGGGAAGGTGCACATTGAAGATGTTCGGGGCCCTAAAGGAGAAGGCAGTCTGGAAGCTAGGATGGAAGAACTGGAGCAAGAAGTCTTTAGGTACAAGAAGATGGCGGAGCGTGAAGTTGAGATCATCCACATGATAAAGACAGAACAGATCGCTGAATACAAGAGGGAGAATTTAAAGCTTTGGGAAGAGATTTTCTCACTCACCAAGACCACTAATGATTTGCAAGCACAACTCTATGATGTGCAGAACAAGAACTGTGAGTATGAGAACTGGTTTAAACGTATAAGCTCTGTTGTTAGTTTCAGGATGTTGGAGACTAGGACATCATTTGTGGATGGAGATCCTTTACCTTGGAAGACCGAGGATGAGAAGGATTCACCACCACCACCGAAGAATTGATGCATCATTGGTTTTGGCATCCCCTCGGCTTGTTCCAAGCTTGGGGGGTGTGCCGCGATATCACATCACTATCTTTCATCTTTTTACTTTTTCACTAGTCATATCATGAGTAGAGAAGTTACCATATAGGATGGTTTGCAGTATGGAAGTATCTCCCCTTAGTTGGTTATCGTTGTATCCATTGGTGTTGACTTGCTGGTTTGAAATATCAATGAGAAGTTTCATCATTTACTTTATGCACACCTTATTTTAGTTTTCAATTTCTGTCATATGGTTGAACTTGTTGTTAGTATTTGGTATCACTTTGGAGATCATCAATTTAATCTAGCTGGTTTTGGAAAACTTAGCTTGGATTAGTAGAAATAATATTTTGAGATGCTAGTACAAGAAAGAGGAATTTGCCTATTAGCTCATAAACTTAGTATTCACAAGTTAAGATCGCTTGGGCTTTCAATGAAGATTGCATGATTGGTTTCATCATATGTATATTTGTTTGTTTTCCCTCAACTCTTATGCTTGCTACCCAGCCTTGCTAGCAAAAAACCCTGTACTGAGTATGAGCTCTACTCGTGCATCCAAACCCTGAACCAAAAACTTGCCATTTGTGTCCACCATACCTACCTATACGTGGTATTTCACCGCCACTCCAAGTAAATTGCTCATGTGCTACCTTTAAAACTTTCAAAATCACTCTTGTTTTGTGTTCTTGTTTTTGCTCATGAGGACGTAAATAGAGAATCTTTATCTCACTTGTTGATTGGACTTCAAACACCTGGACTAGTGGCTTCATCTGCTTATCCAAATGCTAGAAGAGCTAGCAGCGGGGTGCCTAGCCACCAAACTAATACACAAATTCTGTTCACTAGTTTTGCCCCTGATTTATCAGTCAAAGCATAATCATGTAAACAAAAGAGAATCAGGGATGACCTTCTACGCCAGTTGCGTCCTTCATATGGGAGCCGCTCTTATGAAGTCTAGTTAGCTTGTGACGTACTGTATTTTATGTTTACCATTCGTTGACACTAGCATACACCTCTGAAAATTAGACACTCCTCCATGGTTTGTGAATGTTCGCAGGCACCCGAGGATTCGGTTAGCCATGGTTTGTGTAAGATGGATGTGAGGAGTGTCATACATGTTATACCTCTGTTTATTAAAATAAAATCTCTAGAACAAGAGTGATCCATGCTTCCCTCTGCGAGGGGCCTATCTTTTACATTTATGTTGAGTCAGTAAACCCATTCCTTTCTGTCTCCAGCAAGCATTTGAGTTGTTGTGATCTCACCATCTAAATGTTGATTTATTCAACCATGTTTTCTATCCTTCTTTGTTGAGCACATGCTTTATTATATGAATGAATATTACTTTGAAAGCTATGAATCACTGTAAAAGGATTTTTATAATTAAACATGTTAAGCTCTACAATATAAGCCTTGTTATAAAGACTTCACCTAAGATAAGTATGATATCATTAAATGTTCACTGGCCAAGAACGAAGTTTGCCATCACCAATTTTGATTCTCTCTTTTGCGTCTTTGTTTGTGACTCCCATTACTCGTTTCAAGTTAAGTTATATGAGAGGAAGTTGCTGTCTATAATGATTGGTGCATAGACAAATTTGATGCTTCTTGTCCGTATTTTATTTATCGACTCTTCACTCCATAAACCTGTGGGCATGTTTACTGAGTTCAGTTTCGCTTGGGGACAAGCGAGGTCTAAGCTTGGGGGGAGTTGATACGTCCATTTTGCATCACTATTTTATATCATAATTTGCTATTATTCATTGATATATTTCATATTGGAGCATGATACTTATGTTATTTCACCTATTTTGCATGTTTTCTAATAATTGGAGAGTTGAACCTCGAAGTCAGAAATCTGATGGAAAAAAGCACCGCCGAGATACCATATTTTAGAAGTTCAGAAGAAGAAGAGGACACCAGAGGTATCTTAGAAGTTCAGAGGAAGACACCAGCCAGAAGGGGAGCCAGAGGGGGCCACCAGGGGCCCACACCATAGGGTGGCGCGCCCTCCCCCTGGCCGCGTCGCCAGGTGGTGTGGGCACCCTAGCCCACCTTGTAAGGTCCGCCCCAGAACCACTGTTCAAGGACACCTTCGATATGCATACATTCACGATCCCAGATCACATCAGTCGTGAACAACATATCAGGTTGGTACACAGATATAATATCCAAATACACGGTTGCATAAGCACTTAGAAGGGACATAGTCACATGACCAAGCCTACACGGCTGCCACGCAGGGCAACACACAACACACACAGCGGAAGACTAAACACACACAAAACGCGGTAGAGCCCAAGTCACGCCTTAACCTACAGGCTGCTGACTGGGAGACGATCCTAGTTTGCAAAGCCATCAGCTCCGTACTCCTCTTCGTTGATCTTCTTCTGAGACTCCTTCTCAAAGGCTGGCAAGTAAATACCAGGGGCGAAACCAATATGAGTACGTTTGAATGTAATCAGCAAGACATCCATCATGTATCTTACCAAAGATGCAAGTATGCTTATATGGTGGAATAGGTAGGCTATAAATAGGGTTCACTATCAATGGTGTTCATTTAGGATGACACCACAATTGAAGTCAGGTTAATCTGTATCCTCGTTGAAGAAGATACTTCAGAAGAAAATAATATAGTTTTTCTTTCTCTTGTACATATCACATGTACAAGAGGTTTTGTAAAACTTTGTTAAAGTAAAGTTTCCTCTTTGCAAAACTTCTTGGAATCAGCTTCCAGATTCTTGCTTAGAGAAGAAAGATTTTGTTTGCAAAACTTTTTGTAAAAACAACTTCTGGCTTTTCATCATCGGTACCTCCACGGTACAAGATTTCTTCCTTTCCGGACTTCACAAGTCCAACTCATTTTTGAAAAACACCTTTTTGAAAACATTGACACAACGCTAGCTACATGGCCATTCAACTGTCCATATCCGAGGACGCGGCTTCTTCGAAAAAGTTGTACTCTGTAGAGGTGTACACATCCACCAGATCCAGTGCATCTGCCGTGAACAACCACGGACTGTAACAACAGTACGTAAACATCAGATAACTGATCCTAACCATCCACTATGTTCAATCTAGAATATTCATATCTCTCGATTGAGTGGAATCTCCCCGGCATCAAGTCCCACTCTGCCTAGACGGGAGCCTCAACAAATGCGACCGGGGGGTAACTTAATCCCTCACTTTTTATGTCTCAACATTGGGAGTTTTGACGACATTCGGTTCGAGGGTACGACGTCCCTTATAGCAATTGAGATAGAACACACACTAACAAGAACAAACTTCCAGTTAGGCCCCGTGCCCATGTTGGGGTAAAGTGGCAGTACGGTAAAGGTTGTCCGGCGAAGACTAGGTTATGTGTCATTTTTGAAAAACACATTTTTCCCAAAAATGACCACTTCCACTTTCCTCCAATGAATAAGGCTCAGCCTTTACTCCGGGTTTTCCATAAAGCCTTTGTTTTGTAAAAACACATTTTTAGGGTGTCCACTTAGGGACTAATATTTGTGATGGTAATAAATACCGTATGGTGGCTTATGGGCTAGGTAACACCAAGTATCAACTACTGGCATAATAATAGTATATATAATAGTAGTGGTATCTCAAAAATAGTGTTTGGAAAATCAAAGTTTTGTAAAACTTTTCAGAAGAAAAACATGCATGATAGATAATGATAAGTGTAATATCAGCAAGCATCAGGATGGCTTGCCTTAAGTCTCTTAATGTCCGTGGCCTTGAAGCAACTTGAACTTGACGCACAACTCCACAGCTGCTTTTTCTTCTTCTTCGTTTTCTAGCGTCGTAAAAGAAATAAAAGACACACACTCATGCCAAAAGGGTAAAAAACTAAGCTAAACAACACATACAGCAAGCAAACGTACACTCGCGAATTCCCTCGAAATGTTATCGCGAAAACTATCTCACATAACTCTCACGGTTCAAAACTATCGTCCGGTACTATGTATGGTTTAGAAAACCATATCCCACATATTACATACCATATATGGAGTGGTGTACCACTCTCATAATAAGATATACAAGAAGCTAAAATTATAGCTTGTGGGTGCAAAAGGTTAGGTTACTAAGATAAACTAACGGTCCAACAGAACAATACCCATGGCAGTGGGTATTAGCAACGCACAAGCAATTGTCACTTAATATGTTCATGATTTAAGTTGGATGTTTTAGTTTCATAAGATCCTCCTAAGCACACCAAATAACACAAGTATAAAACTCATGCTACGATAATTAATCAGACAAAATCCAAACCACAAGCAAAACACACAACAAAAGAGTAGCCTATTTATTTACTACATTAATGTTTACTTGAGGTTATAGATTCCATCAATCATGAAAAATTACCAAACAACCAGTAGCTAAAAACCAATGAATCAAATCATAAAAATAATCCAAAACACAAACATCACTCAAGATAAAACTCCTAGCAAAACTCACAAATTGAAAGAGCAATAAAGCTAGAGCAAAGCCCTAATTTCTAGTGGTGACACTAGTTCAACACTAGAGAAGCAAACAATGCTACCATGATGCTTAACTCTAAACAAGCAAGTCATGAACACAAATGCATCTACTAACAGTACACAAATATTACACATGCTAGTGAGCACAAACAATCAAAATAATTCTATGAAACAACTATTAAGCATGCATAAACCAATTCTAGCAATTTCTGTTTTTCCTAATTAATTACTAGCAAGCAAGCATGGTATAAGCTATACAACCAGTAGCTATGCACTCAATGAAAAGTTACCTAAACCTTTTCAAAAATCCAAACACTCAATTTAAAATTATTTATAAACCATCTATCAATCTCATGGAGTTATTTCATTTGCAAACAATTTGATTTAGCACACAATAGTGAAACATTTCTTAACATGATACTCCTAAGGAATATTATGCTAACAAATAGATCACATCTAAACATACTAGTATTTACAAACAAGGAATAAACTTCTCACTTGCATAAGTGAAAACAAACTATGTATTTTCCATGGTGGAAGATATCCTATCAATCACATAATAAAACATGTCATTTTTACACACATGTATGGTTGGGGATTTTTATCCTCAACCAAAATGCAATGGGACCAGTGGGTTATGGGCCCACTAATACCAAGGAAAAAGAGGTACTAAGCCTCTGGTTATTTATGACAAACCTTGCATACAAGATAAATAATACAAGGCTATTTATTCTAGTGAAAACAAGTCTAGTGCATATGAATAACAAATCCCACACATGCTTTACTATAAAATTACATGCAAGCTAACAGAGAAAAAAACACCAAAATAACAGTACCAAAATGGTACTGAAATCAAAGCAAACATAGCACAAAATTTATTAAAGCAAGCACACAAAGATCTAGTTCACACAAAAATTCCAAAGAATAAAACTAGAAAATAACAAATGCTAGTTCCATTTTTATTTGAGTTTTCCAATCATGCACACACTTTCTAATGTAGATGTATTGCAAGTAAAAAACTTAATAACAAATCCTAACAACTCTATACAAACAAGTAAACAAAATAGAATCAAACACCAATTTCATTTTCAACAAAAACACACAAATAAACAAAAACAGAAAAGCTGTTGTTTCTAGATCTGTCCACAAAAATTAATCTAGAGCTCCAAAAATTAATCTAAGATAGTAATACATAGATCTTGTCGATATCAAACTCATCCAATTGGATTTACTTCAAAAATCATTTTTTAACTCATTCTAAAAATCATAGAAGAGCCTACTGGTCTTTTATTAAACTTGATGGCATTTCCATTTTGTTGCTCACCTTGATGTGAGGTCAAGTGCTATGGATATATCTTTTCAAGGGCTATCCAGAAAATTTTAGTTTGTTCATTTTGGTTACATATTTTAAAAGTTATGGTCCAAACATTCTCATAGACACTCTGTGCCAAAACAGTTCTTGTGTCCAAAATAAGAGCCAAACTTGGATCTACCATTTTTATGTGGTTAAGAATTCGTATATTTAGGTCCATGAATTTTATCAGATTTTATTTCGCAAGTTTTATATTTTTCAAACATCCAAAGTAAATGGTCATGTTTCTGTTAAAACTTTAAATGAATAAACAGCAGGGCAGAGCGGGCTGGTTCGGAGTGGGCGCGGCCCAGCTAAGCGCGAGTGCGGCCCAGCGCAGCCAGGCAAGCGCGCGCGGCGCGGGAAACGTTTTGCATTTAAACGTGACCGTGGACCTAAGATCCAACGGCGCGGGGTCATCTCCTCTCTCTCTCTTACGTCCGGCCGGCGGCGAAAAGCTCACGGTGGCTCACCTAGGGGCTCGGGGAGGGGCTGGCGCGGCTCGGGGACGGTGCTGGAGGTCGAGGGCGTCGAGGGGCGCTGTGGTTGGTGCTCGACGCGGATCCAGGCGGCGGCGCGATGGAGACGCCCGTGGCGGCGCACCCGGACGGCGGCGGCAACTCCGGTGGGCAGAAGGCAAGGGGACAAGTCTGGGAGGTTCAGGGAGGTGTGGGGCGTTGATCTAGGGTAGAGGGAATGGTTGGGATGGAGGGGATCGGGCAGTACCACCTCGAGGCAGTGGTGGTCACCGGCGGCGAGGCACGAGCTCGTGCACACTCCAGGGGGTTGGGCTTGGTTCCTAATCGACTTGGGGAGGCAGGGGGTATGAGGGAGGGCAGAGGCGCATGGGCACGGCCTGGGGTACTTGTACCCGAGGTGAAAAGCAAAAGGGCACAATGGGGAGCTCGGGTTGATGCCAACAATGACATGAGGGCGCTCTGGGGGCTCTTTGGTCATCTCCACTTGAGCACTGGGTGTCCTAGTCACATACAACATGGGGCTGGTCTTATCATGGCCTTTGGGTGCAAGTGGAGGCAAGGGAAAGTCAACTAGGTCAAAGGTATGGGCTTCCATACCCATCCACATCATCACTTCTCTCTCCTTATTTCTTCATGCACAAGGCTTCTAGAAGCTAGCTAAAATATCCTGGCTCGAGTCTATTAGTTGGTCAACAAGTTAGATCAGGCCAAATCTCAAAATGTGCAAAGAAACATCAAGAAATCATTTGTGCAAAAGTGTATCTCACACTGTTCACTGAAAATTCAGAAAATTCAGATTAGGACTTAGAAATTTTCTAAGTGTTGAAAACAGATGAAAGTTCAAAAAGTTGAGTTTGTTTTCAAGGTTCAAATGATTCCCAAAATTTATTTTCAAAGTATGGATTTGTTAACCATGTTATAAAATTTCAGAAACATCTTCTGAAAACAATTTTGAAATAGTTTAAGGCCATGAAAACAATGTGGAAAAAGGTATACTTTCTGTTTTTATCTGTTTTTCAAAAATGCCTTTTCTGCCTAAATTTTATACCACAAAAACAACAAGCAAAAGATAATTTTTTATTTGTCCAAAAATAAAACTAAGCTTATGGTTTTGTAGTACATATATCAAGGATTAATTAAAAGTCAAGAAATCATAAAATAACAATTTATAGCCTAGTGAAAACAAAGGTAGAAAACAGGTACTTGGCTATTTTTTCAGAAAAATGTTTTCCATAGAAATCCTTAAAAGTAAACTTTCATAAATAATTTTGAAAACTTGTTTTCTTGGATCCAACAAAGTTAAAAGTTTTTTTTTAAGATGCAAACAAGAATGATCCAAGTCGGAATAAAAATCCACTCAAGTAATAATAGGAAAACATCAGGAAAAATAATAGGAATGTTTTTCAGAAACCTTTGGTATTGGTTTTATAAAGAAACAAAACTTGTGTTGAAAATATGATTAAGATCATAAACACATGTTAGTTCAAACAATGATATTGTTAGAAAAAAATGTTGGCCCTAATTTTTGTCTTCTTAAGCACAGTACAAGAATCCAAAAACTGGGGTGTGACACACCTCTGGTCGAGGTCTTTCGCGTACTTGACCCCCAGGGAACCCTAAGCCCCAGACCATCATCAAAGAATTATTCCGCCGCTGCCTCGGGGCGGAAAACACCGAGAGAGAAAAGCTCTCTGGCATGGAGAAATCTGCCGGGAAAATTCCTCTCCGGAGAGGGGAAATCATCGCCATCGTCACCGTCATCACTCCGGGGTTCATCGGGATCATCATCATCATCTCCACCATCATCACCCTCAGCTCCACTCCGTTCCGATGTAACATCTAGGGTTGCATCTTGTCTATTTCATAGGGGAAACTTTGCCGGTGTTGATTACTACTTGTAGTTGATGCTATTGAGTGAAACCATTAGATTAAGTTTATGTCCAGATTGTTAATCACCATTATATAACCTCTGATCACGATCCGTATGATGTCTTGTGAGCAGTTCGTGATGTTCTTGAGGACATGGGAGAAGTCAAGTTATTAGTAGTGAAGTAATGTTGAGTAATATTTAATGGTTGATATTTAAGTTGTGGTGTTATTCATCTAGTGGTGTCATCTGAACGTCGACTACATGATACTTCACCATTTATGGGCCTAGGAGAATGCATCGTGTATTTGGCTACTAATTGTGGGGTTGCCGGAGTGACAGAAACCTAAACCCCCGTTAGGAAAGCATTACACGAGGGAGCGTAGGATCCCGGAGTTTAAAGTTGTGGTTAGCTTTATTTCTTAATTACTTTCTTGTAGTTGCGGATGCTTGCAAGGGGTATAATCACAAGTATGTATTAGTATTGGATAGGATGGTACATTAGCATAGGTTCACCCACACAACACTTATCAAAACATTAAAGATTATTCAGCGTCATGAAACAAAAGCACTTGACAAAAATCTCCCGTGTGTCCTCGAGAACGTTTGTTAATCATAAGTAAACCCACCGGCTTGTCCTTTCCTGAAGAAAGGATTGGGCCACTTGCTGCAATTATTATTGCTGCATTTTATTTACTCGCACTTTATTTATCTGCAATATCAAAAACCCCTACAAATTTATCTTTCAGTATTTATAGTTATTCCTTCATCGAAACTGCTTGTCAACACCTTTTGCTCCTCGTTTGGGTTCGACACTCTTATTTATTGAAAGTACTACGATACACCCCCTATACTTGTGGGTCATCAGCGGAGTAGAATATAAGGCCGCCTTCCTGCGCATAGCCTTGGACAATGCAACCTCGTCAGTCGCAGAAGAACCGTCCTTCGCCACAACGTGGCGCGCGCTGCGCCTCAGCTCCCAGTTGGTCGAAGAAGCCACCACGGGTACGAAGACAGCGGCGGAGGGGGACAATGGTGATGTGGATGTCCCCCCGACCCCCAAAGCGACCGTGACGGTCTCCGAGCCCCCCAAACATGGGGACGCCACCACCAGCGTCGGTGAAGGTGAAGACGCATGTGCAGCAGCCAGCTGCGCCGCGCCCAGCACCGGCCTGGTCACGCCCAGCCCACTAGAACAGCTCTGTCGTTCGTAACTGGCGCGCGTGGTCGTGTGTTGTGCGCCTGATCCCGGAGCACCTGGCGTCGCATCCCGCCAAGCGGACGCCGGAGCAGCAAATAGCTGTTGCATGCCCGGCCCACCAGCCGCTGAGCCCACCGGCGTGTGGCACTCGTGGGCGCCCAACAGCTAGGGAGCGCCCAGCCCCGAAGCTCCAGTCGATGCCAAAACAGTTTTTGTGTCCAAAATAAGAGTCCAAACTTAGATCTACCATTTTTATGTGGTTAAGAATTCATATATTTAGGTCCATGAATTTTATCAGATTTTATTTCGCAAGTTTATATTTTTCAAACGTCCAAAGTAAATGCTCATGTTTATGTTAAAACTTTAAATGAAAAAACAGCAGGGCAGAGCGGGCTGGTTCGGAGTGGGCGCGGCCCAGCTAAGCGCGAGCTCGGCCCAGCGCAGCCAGGCGAGCGCGCGCGGGGCGGGAAACGTTTCGCGTTTAAACGCGACCGTGGATCTAAGATCCAACAGCGCGCGGTCATCTTCTACCTCTCTACTCCTCTCTCTCTCTCTTACGTACGGCCAACGACGAAAAGCTCACGGTGGCTCACCTAGGGGCTCAGGGAGGGGCTGGCACGGCTCGGCGACGGTGCTGGAGGTCGAGGGCGTCGAGGGGCGCTGTGGTTAGCGCTCGGCGCGGCTCCAGGCGGCGGCGCGATGCAGACGCCCGTGGCGGCGCACCCGGACGGCGGCGGCGACTCCGGCGGGCAGAAGGCAAGGGGACAAGTCTGGGAGGTTCAGGGAGGTGTGGGGCGTTGATCTAGGGTAGAGGGAAGGGTTGGGATGGAGGGGATCGGGCAGTACCACCTCGGGGCAGTGGTGGTCACCGGCGGCGAGGCACGGGCTCGTGCAAGCTCCAGGTGTTGGGCTTGGTTCCTAATCGACTTGGGGACGCAAGGGGTATGAGGGAGGGCAGAGGCGCAAGGGCACGGCCTGGGGTACTTGTACCCGAGGTGAAAAGCAAAAGGTCACAATGGGGAGCTCGGGTTGATGCCAACAATGGCATGAGGGCGCTCTAGGGGCTCTTTGGTCATCTCCACTTGAGCACTGGGTTTCCTAGTCACATACCACATGGGGGCTGGTCTTATCCTGGCCTTTGGGTGCAAGTGGAGGCAAGGGCAAGTCAACTAGGTCAAAGGTATGGGCTTCCATACCCATCCACATCATCACTTCTCTCTCCTTATTTCTTCATGCACAAGGCTTCTAGAACCTAGTTAAAATATCCTGGCTCGAGTCTATTAGTTGGTCAACAAGTTAGATCAGGCCAAATCTCAAAATGTGCAAAGAAACATCAAGAAATCATTTGTGCAAAAGTGTATCTCACACTGTTCACTGAAAATTCAGAAAATTCAGATTAGGACTTAGAAATTTTCTAAGCGTTGAAAACAGATGAAAGTTCAAAAAGTTGAGTTTGTTTTCAAGATTCAAATGATTCCCAAAATTTGTTTTCAAAGTATGGATTTGTTAACCATGTTATAAAATTTCAGAAACATCTTTTGAAAACAATTGAAATAGTTTAAGGCCATGAAAACAATTTGGAAAAAGGTATACTTTCTGTTTTTATCTGTTTTTCAGAAATGCCTTTTTCTGCCTTAATTTTATACCACAAAAACAACAAGCAAAAGATAATTTTTATTTGTCCAAAAATAAAACTAAGCTTATGGTTTTGTAGTACATATATCAAGGATTAATTAAAAGTCAAGAAATCATAAAATAACAATTTATAGCCTAGTGAAAATAAAGGTAGAAAACATGTACTTGGCTATGTTTTCAGAAAAATGTTTTCCATAGAAATCCTTAAAGTAAACTTTCATAAATAATTTTGAAAACTTGTTTTGTTGGATCCAACAAAGTTTAAAAAAAAAATAAGATGCAAACAAGAATGATCCAAGTCTTGGAATAAAAATCCACTCAAGTAATAATAGGAAAACATTAGGAAAAATAATAGGAATGTTTTTCAGAAACCTTTGGTATTGGTTTTATAAAGAAACAAAACTTGTGTTGAAAATATGATTAAGATCATAAACACATGTTAGTTCAAACAATGATATTGTTAGAAAAAAAATGTTGGCCCTAATTTTTGTCTTCTTAAGCACAGTACAAGAATCCAAAAACTGGGATGTGACACACCTCTGGTCGACATCTTTCGCGTACTTGACCCCCAGGGAACCCTAAGCCCCAGACCATCATCAAAGAATTATTCCGCCGCTGCCTCGGGGCGGAAAACACCGAGAGAGAAAAGCTCTCTGGCATGGAGAAATCTGCCGGGAAAATTCCTCTCCGGAGAGGGGAAATCATCGCCATCGTCACCGTCATCACTCCGGGGTTCATCGGGATCATCATCATCATCTCCACCATCATCACCCTCAGCTCCACTCTGTTCCGATGTAACATCTAGGGTTGCATCTTGTCTATTTCATAGGGGAAACTTTGCCGGTGTTGATTACTACTTGTAGTTGATGCTATTGAGTGAAACCATTAGATTAAGTTTATGTCCAGATTGTTAATCACCATTATATAACCTCTGATCACGATCCGTATGATGTCTTGTGAGTAGTTCGTGATGTTCTTGAGGACATGGGAGAAGTCAAGTTATTAGTAGTGAAGTAATGTTGAGTAATATTTAATGGTTGATATTTAAGTTGTGGTGTTATTCTTCTAGTGGTGTCATGTGAACGTCGACTACATGATACTTCACCATTTATGGGCCTAGGAGAATGCATCGTGTATTTGGCTAGTAATTGTGGGGTTGCCGGAGTGACAGAAACCTAAACCCCCGTTAGGAAAGCATTACACGAGGGAGCGTAGGATCCCGGAGTTTAAAGTTGTGGCTAGATTTATTTCTTAATTATTTTCTTGTAGTTGCGGATGCTTGCAAGGGGTATAATCACAAGTATGTATTAGTATTGGATAGGATGGTACATTAGCATAGGTTCACCCACACAACACTTATCAAAACATTAAAGATTATTCAGCGTCATGAAACAAAAGCACTTGACAAAAATCTCCCGTGTGTCCTCGAGAACGTTTGTTAATCATAAGTAAACCCACCGACTTGTCCTTTCCTGAAGAAAGGATTGGGCCACTTGCTGTAATTATTATTGCTGCATTTTATTTACTCGCACTTTATTTATCTGCAATATCAAAAAACCCTACAAATTTATCTTTCAGTATTTATAGTTATTCCTTCATCGAAACTGCCTGTCAACACCTTCTGCTCCTCGTTTGGGTTCGACACTCTTATTTATTGAAAGTACTACGATACACCCCCTATACTTGTGGGTCATCAGCGGAGTAGAATATAAGGCCGCCTTCCTGCGCATAGCCTTGGACAATGCAACCTCGTCAGTCGCAGAAGAACCGTCCTTCGCCACAACGTGGCGCGCGCTGCGCCTCAGCTTCCAGTTGGTCGAAGAAGCCACCACGGGTACGAAGACAGCGGCGGAGGGGGACAATGGCGACGTGGATGTCCCCCCGACCCCCAAAGCGACCGTGACGGTCTCCGAGCCCCCCCCCCCCCCAAACATGGGGGCGCCACCACCAGCGTCGGTGAAGGTGAAGACGCATGTGCAGCAGCCAGCTGCGCCGCGCCCAGCACCGGCCTGGTCACGCCCAGCCCACTAGAACAGCTCGGTCGTTCGTCACTGGCGCACGTGGTCGTGTGTTGTGCGCCTGATCCCGGGGCACCTGGCGTCGCATCCCGCCAAGTGGACGCCGGAGCAGCAGATAGCTGTTGCATGCCCGGCCCACCAGCCACTGAGCCCACCGGCGTGTGGCACTCGTGGGCGCCCAACAGCTAGGGAGCGCCCAGCCCCGAAGCTCCAGGCGATGCCTCGCACCTGGCGGGCGCATATGCAGCAGGGGCTGCGCCCCGCTGGGCCCACCAGCCGCGGTGTCCACCTTCAAAGGAGCTGGCGCGCGGGCGTCTGGCACCTCGATGACGGCCCGACCCAACCGAAGAAGCTCCCGTCGTCACGCCACCGCTCTGCCCACGTCGAGCTACAGCCGATGGTGGTGGTGATGTAGAGCCGTCGACCCCCACGTGCATGCTACTAGCCGGAGTCGACGAAGACGCCAATCGCCCCTCCGAGAACAACTCCACAGCAACATTGTTAGGAACCAGCTGGCTAACAATTACCTTAGCTCGAGGAGTTATAGGAGACATATTAATCAGCGTGAGCGCATAGTTATTGAGCAACTCTAGAGCCTGAGTACGGATGTTCCCTCTACTGTTCTCCGGTGATGGATCAATGGCCATGCCCATGACTCCGTCCTCGGTCCCCTCAAGACCAGCACCCATCCCAGCAACTTCCTCGCCACCCTCTCCTCTAGCCGCAGACTCCGTATGCACTGTATGGTCCCAAATGAATGGCACAAAATCAGGTTCCGGCACGAAGTCCTCGGGCTCTGGCCGAAAGGTGAAAGAGTAGCCCGTCAGCAGCAGCACCCCATTCGTGTTAACATAAGGTCCCGTCTCATCCACCTTGTGGAACACCTCATCATCAGACATGGCCATCCGTAGCCGAATAATGCCTCTACGACGGAGAGTCAGAAGATCCACGTCCAGAGTAAGACCAATCAGAGTACCGACCGCCCACAATCCAAGAAAATGCCTCACTGAATGCGGCACACCCTCCACATGTACGCAAGCTTGATGCAGTTCAAGTACTGGTTCAGTCTCCTCCTTCTTCCACTTGCTAAAAATAAATCTCGTAGACTGCGTGGGGATACGGAAATCCATACCATCGAGCCTGTCCAACTCGGCCACAGAAGGGAACGCCACCTTGACCATATTAGCACCGCTGGGCAGTGCCTCCCACTTCCACCTAGGAACAGAGCTCATGCGGGAAACCGTCATCTCCACCTGCTTTGCTGTAGCCTCGGTGCCTTGTATCGTAACCAAAGCAATCGGCTGAACAGACGAATCCCCTAGATCCTTGAACGGGCTGTCTGGGAATTGAGAGAACATAGTATGCTTGCTGCCAATCCCAGCAATGAAAACGGACGGCTTCGTAAGCTTGAGTGTAGGGCACCTCTTGAGCGGATGTTTATGATTATCACAGATGTAACAATAGTGATCCACCGAGCAGTCCCTAATAGCATGTGTATCGACCTCACACTTCCAGCATCGAGTCTTCTTGACGGCATGGACCACAGCAACCTCAGTACCTCCGGGATCAGCGGTGACATGCACCCTGTGATCAACCGTTGACACCGGTAATGCCGCGGCCCCTCCCGCCAAACTGAGCCCCTGCGTCAAACCACCATCCACTGTCATTTGCGCACTTGCTCCACAGAACCAGCGGCCGCCGAGCTCGACGCCACCTTCTTCTTTTTATTCTTCCGCTTCTTCGCCACACCAGTCGCCACAGTACCGACCGTGAACCCCGTGCCGGTAACAGGCCCTGGATTCACGTTCGACACCACACTTGTCACAGCTGCCTGAACAGCCACACCTGCAGCCGCGTGCGACGTACTAGTTGTAGGAGCCGAAGAAGAACTCTGCGGCGCCCCGACCCCGGCCTGCATCATCGACGGCCCGACAGCATGCGCCGGAGCCATGGAAGACGGCAGGGTTAGCCGTCGGCCCAAGCTGGCCAGTCCCGCGGGCGGACGCGCCAGCATGCACCCACAGGGCAAACGTAGGAGGCCCAGGCGTAGGTCTTCCCACCGGCGCCACAATGCCCCGGCCACCGCCTCGTCCACGCCCTCCAGGCGGAGGAGGTTGATGTCGCGCCCCCGGCTGTCCGCCAGGCTGGTACGGTGCCTGCCACCCGCGACGGCGAGGAGAGAAGTGCGTGGACGTAGCTCACTGCCGCAGACCTGCCCCCGGTGTAGATCGAAGGCGATGAAGAACCGCGTCGAGTCAAAGACGAACTCCCTGGCGGCTGCGCTCTCGTACGTTCCGATCATGACCAGAGCGCCTCGAAGCCCTCGTGCATGTAAGCCCACGGCTTGGCCTGTGAGGCCCCACTCGCCGACGTGGCCAACTTTCGAATTCTCGAAATCGTGACCCGATCCACCTCTTGCATATCGACCAGCCGCTCGCCGCGATCTTCATGCCCTCCGGCCGCCGCGCTGAACCCCGCCGGGAAGAAATCCCCGAGGAAAGGGGTAGGCGTGACCCTGGGGCGAGGGATCGGACCCCTCCACCCCAAGCGCACCGCCGGCCTCCGGAGAAGGTGTCCCGCCGGTGTAGTCCCTCCAGCGGATGCCGAACCCACCGGCGACTTGCCTCCCCGAGACCCCGGCTGACCTCGGCCCCTCGGACCTGCACATAGAAGACGAAACCTCACCTGCGTCTTGGCCGGGGGCCGATGACTTCTCCCAAAATCGATCGTCCTTAGAAGGAAACCCAACATTAGCCCAGAACTCCGAGGCTCGCTCCTCGTCAGATTTCTCCACGCGGTGAACGTCCTCACGAGAAACAGGCCATTCATCGGCAAAAACTTCCTCCGCAACGCCCACTGCGGTGGCCTCCGCTGCCCGATTCACTTCGTCGTCTCCCTCGATCGCCTCCACCGAAAGAGAGGCAAAACAAGATCAACCGAGCGAGGGGAAGGCGGCCAGCGAGGAATCCCCGGGCGCCAGGGTCAGCCGCCTCGGCATCGGCGGCACGCCGCGCCGGGACCTCCCTAACTGCCGCCGAAGACCACCCTAGATCGCCACCCTAGGTCACCTGCCGCCGGTCGTCCGCCCACCAGGGATTAATTGCGATGTAAGCTACTGGCGGTGCTCCTGTTGGTGCATGATACTAGTGTATGATACTCCCCACTGTGACTGGTATTAGGGATACGGCTCTTAGTGTGTGGCCTTAGGTAAAATTTATTGTGATCGATCCTCTGCGGCTAGTGCGGTCTAGAATTGCTTGACTTAGCTGGCCACAAATGGGCCACAATGTTGACACACCTATGCTGATCCAGAACTAAACGTATCCAAGCCTGGTAAGATACACCACTCTCAATCTACTACGCTATGGAGGTCGTGTGTAAAAAATCAGCATGCAGCAAGACACAGCCACAAGATACGCTCCGTCACGGACGGCCTAATTCTATGGTTGCTTTTACTAGGTACCTTGACAATGAGGTTGAAATCAGCAAGGAGCAGCCAGTCCATTTTTACCGAAGCCCGAAGCACATTGATCTCCTCGAGGAAAAGAATATTTTTATGTTCCGCCTGAGGTCAGTAGACCCCGGTCATAGTCCAGCTAGTGCCATCCACGGGGCAGGCACTGGTTGCCGAAACAGAGTGTGCGGAAATTGCACGGTCAGGCATGGTGAATTGGGCATCCAAAACCGCAATGGCAATGCCGCCACAGGTGCCTTGGCCGGCAAAAAGGGGTAGTTGGTGACAAAAATGGTTGTCGAATGTGAAAAGATAAAAAAGAAGGGAAAAGGGGGAAGAGTGGTACCCACCCGCGCTTTGGCAAGTTTTCATCCCGTTGATTTTAAATAAGAATGAGAAGGAAATGAGCAAATTGAAAGGGGGAAGTGATAGGTTGGTGGCCTTGGCTCCGTCATTAATGTACTCTATCCGTCTCATAGTATTAGTTTTCACAAAAATGAATGTATCTTTTTTTTTTAGAAATGGAGGGTCTACCCTCAGCCTCTATATCAAAATGATGCACACAGCCGGATTTTATTAAAAAGAATACAAAAACCACCAAGTCTTACAAGTGAATACATGAACCGACTAAAGCTGAAGCCACCAACAAAGCGACATCTCGCTACATACAAGACTAATGAAGGGGGTGGCCAAGCACAGGACCGCATGTCCTGACAACACACCAACGCGCATCATCTAAAACCGAAGGCCATACCATGCCGTCCGATAGCGAGTAAGGGGCACAACCGGTCCAACACTCCGCAGCGCACACCGACGTGCACGCTCCAGAAGTTGCCGCCGCCATTTTCCGCTCACCCATCTTCAAGATAGGGATCAATGTGTACACCATGTCAGACCAACCTGTGTGCGTCCCTCATCCCGCATCCGTTGCCGAGGGCCCGCATCGCCACGTTGCCAAGACTCGCCGCTGTCGACGCGGTAGAAACAACACCGCCCGCCCTTCCACTGGTCCCTCGGGCTTGTGCGCACCTCCAAGATTGATGACCCCAAGAGAGAAACGACACAAAGATGCCGCCATCAACCGATCCCTGGATCTAGGGTTTCCCCCGGAGGTAGCGGAGTAGGACGGGATTTCACCACGGCGATGCCTTCAAGAAGGACACAGCACAAAGTGTCGCCATCACCGACCTCAGCCGCCGGCCGGCAGCCGAAGATAGGGTTTTCACCCGGTTGGTCCACGAACCTCCATCCCTCTCTCGCACACAGGTCCGACCGCCGCCCGGAGATCGAGTCTTCACCAGCGCCGAAGGCGGCAAAAACCGATCTCCACCAACAAAACGCCGACATGCAATCCAAGATCGGATCCCACTCGGCCTACCGGTCGCCGCGCCGCTGCACACCGTCGCCTGAGTGCTGCGCCATCGTGTTGCCCGGCTACACCACGCCCTGGCGGAAGGGCACGGCTACCGTGTCGCCATACCCCAACGAGAAGAGGGCTGGGACTCCCCCCCCGCCGCCAGCGACGACCAAGCTTTTCTCGGTCGCGCCCTTGGCAGCGGCGGGGGAGGGAGGGTCGGAGAGGTCGGAGGGGGGCTGCTGGCGGCGGTGGAGGGCGCCCTCCCGCCGCAGCGCGGTGGCGGCGCGAGGGTTAGGAGGGGGAGGGTTCAAAATGAATGTATCTGACACTAAAATAAATCTAGATACATCTAATTTTATGCAATTTTAAGATAATTAATATGAGACGAAGTGGGTAGATGGTAGGTAGGGTGGACAGCCAGAAAGGAAACTGTCCACGTTATATCACGTGTCTTCGCTAGTCAAGGCGTAGCTGAAGAAATGGCATGCATACACACACGCCGGTGCATGAAAAAAGATTGAGACGCGACTTCAGAGTGTTTTGATACTATAACATTAGAGTTTCCAGCGTTTTTTGTTGATCGTTCTTGTTCCGGTTTCCACGATCTTCTCAAGTAAGTAGTATATATCTTCTTAAACAATAATTGGCGTGCGATCGAGCACCATACTAATCAACTGATTTCAAGCAGCCCTGTCATATAAAGGCGCTCCGTGTGAAAGGAAGAAAGAAGCGAAAGAGTAACGACAAAGCTCGACAGCGATTGTTGAGACAAACACCAGGAATACTCCACCACAGCGCAAACCGCAAAGTGTTTGATTGATTTTGCCCAGATCCATTCAGAACGAGCACACCCAGCACAGAGCAAGAGACTCAACACTTAAGCTCTACAAGACCAGAACAACACAACGTCTCCCCTCCCGCACACACACACACCGTACTCGCAGCAACGAGCATAGCAAGAGACCCACCAACCCATGGTCCTCGCAACGGGAGCCCTCGGCTCCCTCCTCCCCAAGCTGGTCCAGCTCCTCAACAACGAGTACAAACTGCTCAAGGGCCTGAAGAAAGACATCGAGTTCCTCGAGCGGGAGCTGAGGAGCATGCACGCCGCGCTCCGCAAGGTGGCGGAGGTGCCACGGGACCAGCTCGACGAGCAGGTCAGGCTCTGGGCCAACGTAGTCAGGGAGCTGTCTTACAGCATGGAGGATGTTGTGGACAAATTCCTGGTGCGTGTCCAAGGCCATGACGACGCCGTCCACAACTCACACAACCTTAAGCGGCTGATGAAGAAGATGGCCGCCTTGGTCGCCAAGGTTAAGACCCGCCGTCAGATCGCCCATGCCATCAAAGAAATTAAGGGCCAAGTCGAGGATGTGGCCGCCCGCCGGGATAGATACAGGATCGACGATATTGTTGCCAATCCAACCGCCCCTCCAACCGCCACAGCAACCGTTGACCCTCGTTTGTTGGCTCTGTACAAAGATCAGAAAGAGCTCGTTGGCATCCAGGAAGCAAGTGTTGAGCTAATCAACAGGCTGGCCAATGGGAACGGTGATCTGTCCATGCAAGAACTCTGGACACTGTCCATTTTTGGATTTGGTGGGTTGGGCAAGACAACTCTCGCCAAAGCGGTGTACGATGGGATAAAAGAGCAATTTGAGTGCATGGCTTTTGTTTCGGTGGGTCGGAATCCCGACTTGAAGAAACTTTTCAAGAACATCCTCTTTGAGCTTGACAAAGAAAAATATAAGAGTCTAAATGAAGCAATGTTGGAGCAAAGGCAGCTCATCGATGAACTTCGTGGTCTGCTTCAAAATAAGAGGTGCGTACTCGTGTCCATCCTATTATTCAAGCATTTTTTTAAAACCCAATGGAAGATTTAGTCTTGTACAATATAAAGGTTGGATAGTAGAATTCGATGGTAATCACATATGTTTTGAGGCCATTTCTACTAGCATTAGAAGTTTAGAACATAGTACTCTATCAATCAAGGTTTGAAAGTGCCCTGCTAGGTAGTTTCTGGCCTCGGATGCATTGTGCATGATACTTAAAACTAATTAAAAAATATCGACATCACGTACGTGAAATGGAGTTGTTCGTTAACTTCAGTGTTAAAGATCACACAGAACATTCATAATTATGCTGTTAGGGTGAACAATTGTAAATTTAGTTCTTTGTCATTTGACGATGGTAACAATGTCACGGCCAATTGAAAATTAACTAAATTTCTTACATGGTTTAAATATTCATCATGTTTCCCTCGACGCACAATTAATGCTTCCGATGTCAAGATTTGTGAATAATTAGGATATACCCGAGCATGGTTTCTGGTGTCACATAATATGGTTGACAACGATAATGACATAAACCGACGACTCATGTACCCACTGTAGCTACCGCTGCTAGTGGAGCAGAATCGAAACCCTTGAGCTAAATGAGTAACTCGTGACTCGCGTCGACCTCGATATCTAACGAGTCGAGCCGAGCTATTGATTTTTGCACCAGTAGTGGTGTGGATCTGCTATCTTTTATGCATCTATCTATCATCTGAGTAGTGGTGTGAAATTGTGGAAGGCCAATCATTGTACTAGTTTTGAATAAGTAAGATAATTACTAGTTCTTCTCATATGAGCTCATGTTGGCACACTTATAACACTTATAACAAGTTAAGAGAGCTCGAGTCGAGTTGAGTTCCCAATATGAGCTTGTTGTGCGAACAAGCCGAGCCGGGCTAACTGATTGTTTTAATGAGTTCGAACGAGCCAAGCCAGACTCCAATTCTATCCCTCGACGGGGGTGTTCCACTATGGCGGTCTATGATGGTACTGGTAATAGGCCTGGCTAGTGCAAGATATTTCTGATAGAGGCGTGACCAGATGGAAGCATATAGTGTAAAAAGCTCAAACTCACAACTAAGAAATTAGATTCTTCCATGTCATCCTTGTTTTGCAGCTACCCCTCTTTTTTTTATTAGCTTACTAGTTTAAGATGTTGAAACAAGCTTCGTGTATTTTACTAATTCATGACATTACATGGATAGGTATTTCATTGTTATTGATGATGTATGGGATACACCAACATGGGAATTAGTCAAATGTGCTTTTGTGGAGAGTAATTGTGGAAGCAGAATAGTTACAACTACTCGGATCTTTGAAGTCACCACAACAGCCAACGATGTTTACAAGTTAGAACCATTGTCTGATGAAAATTCTGAAGAATTGTTCCATAAAAGATTATCTTGTAATAAATTCAAATACACTCATAATCAATCAGCTAAGGTGTCTAAACAAATTTTGCGGAAGTGTGGAGGTGTACCATTAGCTATCATTACAATGGCTAGTTTGTTAGCTAGTAAACCATCCGAGGAGTGGCCTATGGTGTACAACTCTATTGGTTTTGGGTATGGAGATAACAAAGAAGTTGAGAACACAAGAAAGATATTGTTGTTTAGCTACTATGACCTGCCTTGTTACCTAAGGACATGCCTATTATATTTAAGCACATACCCGGAAGACTATGTGATAATGAAAGATATCTTGATATGGAAGTGGGTGGCCGAAGGTTTTGTCCACGAGGAACCAATGAGAGGGTTATTTGAGGTTGGAGAGAGATACTTCAACGAGCTCGTAAATAGAAGCATGCTCCAACCGTTAGAGCACATCTCAGAATCCTCAATTTCGGGTTGTCGTGTGCATGACATGGTTCTTGATATGATATGCTTGTTATCAGGAGAAGATAACTTTGTTACAATATTTGATCGTGAGGAGCAAAGCACATCTTCAAAAATTCATCCTCGTAGGTTAGCCACCCAAAAAATAGTCATAGAGAACGATCTTCTGGGTAACACGCGGACACGACAAGTCAGATCATTTAATGTCACCGGTTGTCATATTGGTGTGATGCCATCACTTTCTGGCTTTGAAGCATTGCGTGTCCTAGCTCTGGAAAACTGCACTTTAATGAAATACCGTCTCTATCAACTTGAAAACCTTGGGAGGTTGCATCAACTGAGATATCTCGGACTGAGGGGAACACCTACTGGTGAGCTCCCTAAGGAGATAGGGGATCTCAAGTTTCTGCAGACAATAGACTTGTGGGGGAGTCAGATATATGCCTTGCCACAGAGTATTATTCTGCTTAGACAACTGAAGTGCCTCCGTGCTGGCGGTTATGGTAGGACCATAAGTGTGCCAGATGGGATTGGGAACCTGACATCCCTCGAAGATCTAGCGTTGAGTAGAGTCGACAAGTCTCCAAACTTTGTTAAAGAGCTAGGCAAGTTGACTGAGCTGAGGAATCTTCATATTTGTATTAAGCGCCCTGAGAGTTGGATGTACAAGACTATCGTGGAATCTCTAGGCAACCTGCAGAAAATACAAGTCCTAAATCTTGACGGTGATGTGAAGTTAGATTGGGAGGGCTATGTGCCTCCTCCACAACTTCGGTATTTGAGGTTGTGGCCAATATACTCCAGGCTGCCAACGTGGACCAATTCCTTGCTTCTTCCAAATCTTGTCTACTTAGAGGTCCTTTTGTTTGATCCGACGGAGGCGTATGATCTGGTGACACTTGGAAAGTTTCCGGAGCTCCTAGTACTCAAAATATCTGGAATTACAAAAGGCATCCCTGTTGTTATGGGCGGCGGTGCATTCCCCAAGTTGAGGTTTTGCAGAATGGAGACACTGAGGTTTCTACCAGGAGCTATGCCGAGCCTTGAGTGCATTGAGCTTAGCCTCCACATAGGGAAGCTGAAGGAGGAAAACTTTGACTTCGACTTTGGTAGTTTGGAGAACCTCGCTTGTCTTCGAGAGGTCTGTGTTTATTCTTTTTGTCACGACACCACTGCTACGGAGGTGGATGAGGTGGAAGCAGCAGTCAGGCATGCCGTCGACATCCATCCCAATCATCCGACCCTTGAGCTCAGAAGGATAGACGAGGTGTGTGCTTACTATTCTAGAGTAGTATTTATTTTCTCGTTGTGTGCATGAATGTTCATGAAGAGTTGTAACACGGACAACTTTTGTAACTCTTCTCTCTCTATTTTTGCTTCGGCAATCTGACTCCAATTATGACTCTGCTTCCCACAGTGCTCGGAGGATACGGGAGCAGAAGAAGATGTTGATGATATTCTTACGGTTGGCCGATGACAATGTTAATACTGGAGGCAAATGTCTGGTGCGCTGGAGGCGGGAGCAGAAAAAGAGTGTAAGCAATGACGTAGTTAATGTATCACCAGTTCATCATCCCATTTTTATATACTCTATGTAAGCTAGCAATCAGATACACTGGACTTTGACTTTGGCGATTTCATGGAATTTTCTCATCTCAAGAACATGAGTATAGGCATTTATTTCTGGGAGCTTCGGGTCTGTTTGGATTAGTGCCCCGGGTTGCCCAACCAAAATATTGGTCGTTGATTGAAAGTTGGTTGCTATTTGGATGGGCTCCAAATATTTGGCTCGCCCAAGCCCACCAAATTTTCCCCGTTCAATTTCTTGCCAAATCCTGGCCAAACGCGGGCGAGCGATTCGTTCGCCAAATAATTGGCGTGCCAACGATTGGGCGTCGTTACCCTGGGCAGAATCCAAACGGACCTTTCTACTCTTTTCACCCGTTCCTCACCCCCTAAATACACTTGACTATTTTTCCTTCTAACCCTTCTACGGTTACATATTTACAATATTCACACCACCCAACACTCCCCCTCAAGATGGGGCAAATACATCATACAACCCCATCTTGCTACACAATATAGAGAATAACTTATCAGGTAAGCCTTTGGTAAAAATATCTGCAAGTTGGTTTGATGAACTCACACAGGGCATGCAGATAATTCCTTGATCCATCTTCTCCTTGATGAAGTGCCTATAATTTTTTTTTTAGAAATGGGGATCACCCCAGCCTCTGTATCTAGTGATGCATACATCTTTTATTGATTATTGATGTTCAGCGTGACATTTAAAGTTTACAAAACCACACAGAGAGACAGGCCTCCTACACGAAGATAAGCAACAAAATCCTTGATGAAGTGCCTAGCAATTTCAATATGTTATGTGCGATCATGCAAAACAGGGTTATTTGCAATATCAATTGCTGCCTTATTATCACAATACAACATCAAAGGCTTCAAATCAAACCATCTGAGCTCCATTAAGAGAATCCGCAGCCATAGGACTTCACAAACTCCATGAGCCATCGACCTAAATTCTGCTTCAGCGGTAGAATGGGCTACTACACTATGTTTCTTACTGCGCCATGTTACCATATTCCCTCCAACAAATGCACAATAACCAGATGTAGATCGCCTATCATCTAATGCACCAGCCCAATCTGCATAGGTGTAACATTCCACTTGTAAATTTCCATTAGTTGAATGTAACAGGCCACGACCCGGGCACCCTTTCAGATATCTTATAATTCGAATTACAACATCCATGTGACGTGATCTAGGATCATGCATAAATTTACTAACGACGCTAACAGCAAAGGCAATATCAGGCCGAGTATGAGAGACATAAATTCATTTCCCAACAAGTCTTTGATATCGCTCTCTATCTAGAGGAGATCCAGCTTTGCTCATAAGGCGGTGATTTTGCTCAATAGGTGTAGAAACCGGACGGCATCCAGTTAATCTAGTTTCTCTTAATATGTCCAAGACATACTTCCTTTGAGAAAGATAGATACCTTGAGGGCTTCTGAAGACTTCAATTCCAAGGAAATATCGCAACTGCCCAAGATCCTTAACTTCGAATTCTTGAGCAAGTTTATCCTTGAGATGTTTGATTTATTTCACATTATCTCCTGTAATAACAATACCATCAACATAGACTAATAATATGGCTAGTTTTCCCTCATGACGTTTATAAAATAGAGTATGATCAACATTACTCTGTTTGTAGTCAATTTGAAGTATAGCTCGTCTGAACCTCTCAAACCAAGCCCGAGATGATTGCTTGAGGCCATACAAAGAGCGACATAATCGCAAGACTTTGCCTTCAGTTTGACTGGTGTCAAACCTGGTGGTATATGCATATAAATGTCTTCTTGCAAGTCCCCATGTAGGAATGCATTCTTAACATCAAGTTGATGCATATCCCAACCAAGGTTAGAAGCACATGAGATCAAGGTTCTAACCGGGTTCATATTGGCAACAGGTGCGAAATTTTCTTCATAATGAATTCCATAGGTCTGTGTGTAGCCTTTCTGGAAGGACATGTTTCCTAATCCTAGTTTTTGATGTTTGATTACAACACTTGGAAAGATTTGACCATTGTGCTTAAGTGTTCTAGGGAACAAATGACAAATCTACAAATCTATAAGAGCACAAAAATGGAGAAAGAAAAACAAGTCAAAAAACTTGTTGTTGAAGAAAATAGTAAAAGAAATAAGGAGGAAGAAGAAATCGAAGGGAAGAAGAAAGGAAAAAAACTGCCTGGCTGGCCTGACAGCAGGCCTGGCTGGGCCACAGGCCGGGGGGTTCTGTTAGGTGGCCGGCCTCGCGGCCAGCCCAGGTCGGGCTCTGCCCTGCGCAGACCGGGCGCTGCCAAGCCGGCCTGATAGGTGACCCAGGTCGGGCTCGAGGTCGGGCTCTTCGGTGTGCTGGCCGGCCTAGCAGCCGGCCCAGGCCGGGTCCTCTGCGCCCAGGCCGGGCTCCCTGCACGACAGGCCGGGCTCCAGGTCGGGCACCCTGCACAACTCAAAGGGACCCCCAACAACCAGTTTCTTCCCCCCCCCCACTATAAATAGGACTTGTCTCCGACCTTTTGGAGGTGTCAAACAAGCATTCTCTCAGATCCATTGTTGACCACCTCCAAGCTCAAGGTTCTCCCCAAATACCCAACTAAAGCCATTGATCTCTTGGGATTTGGAGGAGAAGATCTAGATCTACAACTTCACCAAGCTGATTTGTCATCAACCCACTCACCCCCTAGGGATCTTGTTGTTCTTGGTTCATTGGAGCCAAGAACCTTGTTGCTTCTAGCTCATTGGGGTTTGGAGCCTTGTGTTGTCCTCGAGACTCTTGTGCTCGTGGATCTTGCTTCCCGGTGTCTTGGTGGCTCCGGGGATTTGGTGAGGACCCTCCAAAGTTGTGGAGTGTGTCTCATCCTTGTAAAGGTTCTAGTTGTCAACCTCAACGGAAACATAGTGATTCGAGCCTCTCCACATCGGTGGAAGGACTCGAAGGAGATACGGTGTGCCATTTGAGGGCTACTCGGTGTTCCACATTGGTGGTACCGCACCGCTCCTACGGAGATTAGATTCCATTGGGAAGTGAACTTCGGGATACATCTCCGCATCATTGTGTTTGGTTATCCCTCAACTTACCTTTACTTGTTGCTACTACATTAGTCATATATATATCGTGTGCTAGTCGTACTTGCTCAACATATAGGATTGTTCACCTAGTTGCATAATCTAGACAATCTATATTTGAGCACTATCTTGTTAAATCAAAAAAGAAGTTAAAATTTGTAGTTAACCTATTCACCCCCCCCCCCCTCTAGTTCACCTCTCGATCTTTCAATTGGTATCAGAGCCTCGTCTCTTTATTAAGGGATTTACCGCCTAAAGAGGAGGAAAGGATGGCTAATGATCCCGTCAACATGGAGGGGATTCAAAAGTTAATCCAGGCTATGATTGATAGCTCCGAGAAAAAGATGGAGAGACTAATAAAAGAATTGACATATACATCTAATCAATCTAGAGAGAATGTTGTCTTAGATGGAAGGATTTGCAACATCGGCACTTGTAAATGGTAGTGGTGGAAACTCCTTTGGCTTTACTTATAACAATGCTCCTAATGTTCAACATCCACATGTTAATCATCTTGGTCCACCTCCTATGGTGGATAGGCATCGTTTTACTAATTGGAAAGCTTCCATGAAGTCTTACATGTGCAGCTTTGCAATGCAAATATGGAGAATTGTTGAAAAAGGTATGAGCCAAAGGATCCCTTGAACTTAAGCTCAAGTGACATCATAGATGAGCAACTCAACGCTCATGCCTTGCACATGTTGGAGAAGGCAATGGAAAAGGAAGGAGTTGAGCACATCCGGTCCTTCTCAAGTGCGAAAAAAGCTTATGATTGCCTTGTTGATATGTTTGCCAACAACATCAACTTTCAACGATCCAAGAAGTCAATCATCCAAAGACAAGTTGAACACTTTCATTTGAGTGATGGAGAGAACATTGAAGACATGTTTAGAAGACTCAAGGCTCTCGTAAATGACACGAGAGATTGTGGATTAAAGGATTGTACGGAGAATTGGGTCAAGGAGAAATTCCTACTCACCTTGATTCCATAGAATGAAAACATGGTGATGAATGTGCAATCAAGGGCCGATTACTTGTATTTATCCCCCAATGATGTTTTGGTTCTCTTCCTCACTCTAAAAGTCATGAAGCAAACCTCCGATGATGTCATGGCCCGTGTAAACGGAATGAAGAGACCCTCTCTTGCCTTGAAGGCCAAGGCCATTCCCCGTGAAGAAAATGACTCAAGTGATGATGGTGGATCTACTCATGAGGTCTCCGAGAAAGAGATGAAGACATCACATGAAGAATGCTTGGCCCTTGCTCAGCACAAGTGGTGGAAGAAGGGAGACTTTAGATCAAATGCCCCCAAGAATAAGGGAAAGGAAGTCTCAACCATGAAGAAGGCAAGAACTTGCTTCAATTGTGGAGATTCCGAGCACTTTGTTGCCGAGTGCCCCTTCAAGAGTAGAATTGCAAATGGTGGAAGACTTATCAAGAAATCGACTTTCATTCCCAAGTCCAAGAACTTCATCAAGAGAGGCCCTCCTAGGGCATTGATTGCAAAAGAAGTTGAGTACACGTCCGATGGTGCAGAGAGTGATGGTGACGGTGAACAAGTAGGTATGGCGGCCATGGCTAGGGCGTGGTACCTCCTAACTTAAGTTCTCTCTTCTCTAACCCTAATGACAGCAAGGATCCCTCGAGTCACAAGTGCTTAATGGCCAAGGGTATATCCCCAAAGGTGAATCCTACACTCAAACTTGCAAACTCTTCTACTCCTTCACTATTAATTGTGTCGAGGAAGACCCCTTGAAAAACTTTGTGGAGAAGCTGAATCTATTTTTGTCTCTCTCATGGATAAACTAAGTGAGGCACATGGCCTCATTGATGAACATGAGGAGAGAATAACATTACTTGAAAAGTTTGCTCGTGATGATGCTAGTAAAATTGAGGAGCTTGAGAAAGCTCTAGATGAATCACATTGTTTTAGAGAAAGCATAGAGGACACCTTTGCAATTGACATAGCTAAAGTAAAACTTGATTGTGAGCATGCTTTTGCTAAGGTAACGGAATTTATGGCCTTAAATTATGCAACTAACCAAGGTTACAATGAACTAATTAAGGATTTTGATAAGCTTAAAGTTGATCATCGAACAATTTCAAATGAGCTCAAAACCTTAAAAGGGTTAAAAAATGTAGATGAACACTCTTGTATTACTAACCCTTTGTGTGTCAAGGCAACTCTCATTGAGGAGAACAATAGGTTGAAGGCACAACTCAACAAAGTTCTTGCCACATGGATCCAAGGGCAAAAGAACCTTTATGATCTTTTGAGTAGTCAAAAGTGAGTTATTGGCAAGGAAGGCCTTGGTTTTGGTTCAACTTCCAAGGTGGCTTACAAGAAGAAGTCAACTCCCTCCACTAACTCTATTTTTTTGTGAAGGAGGGGGAGTTGGCTAATGATGAATATGAGTTTGATACGATTGCTAAGAGTATTGTTCCTAGCCACAACAACTTTGCGGGAAAGTATAACCCATCTTATGTGCTTCTCAAATCTGTTGATCGTCATGTTTATGCAAAATATGTTGGCACCTCATATGGTGATGATTACAAGTATGCTATTTGGGTTCCTAAGACCCTTGTGACTAACAAGAAAGGACCCATCCAAAAATGGGTACCTAAGAAAAGAAGTTGATTCATTGTAGGGTTGTATTTCCGGTGGAACATCATGGATGATTGATAGTGGTTGTTCCGCACACATGACCGGAAGCAAGGAAGTGTTAGATGATTTAAAACTCCAACTTCTCCAATTTGCTCATGTAACTATTAGTGATCGCTCACAACTTAAGGTATTGGGACATGGCAAGGTGGTCATTTCTCCGGATTCATCCATTGAGAAAGTCCTTCTTGTTAAGTCCCTTGGCTATAATCTTCTTTCCGTCTTACAACTTTGTGAATGCAATTTTACATGTGTATTTGGGTGTCATCACGTGCTTGTTCTTCACACCATTTCTCTTAAAGTAGCCTTTGTTGGATTTGTTGAAAACGGTATGTATATATTGGATTTCTCGAAAGAAACTACACATATTGCCACTTGTCTAATGGCTAAATCCGACGTGGGATGGCTTTGGCATCGCCGCTTGGGCCATGTCGGTATGAGAAATGTACAAACTCTGTGAAGGGTGAGCACGTGGTAGGACTAACAAGTGTGAAATTTTCCAAAGACCGCCCTTGTAGCTCTTGTATTGCCGGAAAGATGCATGAGAAGAATCATCCCAAGACATCAATCATCTCCACAACAAGGCCCTTTGAGCGTATTCACTTGGACTTATTTGCGACACCCACATATGATAGTCTCGGTGGAAAAAAGTATTGTTTGGTAATTGAT
The DNA here is from genome assembly GCA_028641055.1 of Alopecurus myosuroides. NCBI lineage: Eukaryota > Viridiplantae > Streptophyta > Magnoliopsida > Poales > Poaceae > Alopecurus > Alopecurus myosuroides. Next base: position 243,095,769 of record CM054063.1, read on the forward strand.
GATGACTATACAAGATACACTTGGGTATTATATATCAAGAAGAAGAGTGAGACTCAAGAAAGGTTCATATCTTGGGCCACGGAAGTGCAACGTCAATATGACACCAAGATCTTGTCAATTAGGAGTGACAATGAGTCCGAGTTCAAGAACTACACCATGGATGAATTCTTGAGTGAAGAGGGGATAAGACATCAATATTCCGCTTCGTACACCCCTCAACAAAATGGTGTAGAGGAGAGGAAGAAGTGCACACTTATTGATATGGCAAGAACTATGATGGCTGAGTTCAAATCCCCATATAACTTTTGGGCCGAAGCCATCAACACCGCTTGTCATCTATCTAACCGACTCTTACTTCGTCCGATGATTATTATGACTCCATATGAACTCCTAACTGGTAACAAACCCGACCTCAAGTATCTTCGAGTCTTTGGATGCAAATGTCAAGTTTACATTAAAGGGACTAGATTTTCTAAATTTGATCCTAGAACTTTTGAAGGCATATTTGTTGGTTGTGCCACGAACTCTCACACTTATAGAGTCTACAACATATCCACCGGGTGTGTTGAAGAATCTATGAATGTGGATTTTCATGAGGATAATGGCTCACAAGTTGAGAAAATATATTGTGATGATGTAGGCGATGAACCTTCCTCCATAGCCATAGGAAGAATGGGTATAGGTACACTTATACCCATTTAGGGACACCTTGTGGCAAATATGGATGGGACTAGCTCTACGCAAGTAGAGCCCTCTACATCAACCACAAATCAAATGGTAGACCAAGAACAAGACCAAGATATCCAAGTGAATACCACTCATCAAGAAAGTGATCAAGATCCACCCAATGATAATGGTGGAAATGATTTTGGTGATTCTTCACCAAGAACTCCACTCCGGATGGATCATGGTCTTGATGAAGCAAATTATGAGGATATCCCTCCAAATGAGAATGCCGATGATGCACTAGTTTGTATCATGACTCGTCAAGCCTCAAGATTTCAACAAAAGTCACATTGTCAAAATAATATTATTGGTGGCTTGGAAAGAAGTGTCTCCACTCGTGGACAAGTGCTCAATTTTTTTGGTATTCATTCATATGTCTCTCATGTTGAACCTATCAAAGTGTATGATGCTCTTGAAGATGAAGATTTCAAGCCATGCATGAAGAGCTCCATAACTTTGAGAGAAACAAAGTATGGTCACTAGTGGAAAGACCCAAGGATCAAAATATCATTGGAACAAAATGGGTGTTCAAGAACAAGCAAGATTCTCATGGGCAAGTGATTCGCAACAAGGCTCGATTGGTTGCTCAAGGCTACTCTCAAGTCGAAGAACTTGACTACGGTGAAACTTTCGCTCCGGTAGCTAGACTTGAATCCATTCGTATATTACTTGGATTTGCCACTAGCCATAACTTCATCTTGCATCAAATGTATGTTAAAAGTGCTTTTCTAAATGGTCCTCTAAATGAATTGGTATATGTTAAACAACCCCCGGGGTTCGAGGATCCCAAGTATCCTAACCATGTCTACTACCTCCATAAGTCTTTGTATGGCCTCAAACAAGCCCCACGTGCTTGGTATGATCATTTAAAGGAGTTCCTAGTGGATCGTGGTTTCGTACTTAGGGTAATTGACCTCACACTCTTTACCAAAAGTGTAGATGGACATTTTTTTTGTATGTCAAGTATATGTTGATGATATTATATTTGGATCTTCTAATGTGAGTTTTGTAGACCAATTTGCCAAACTAATGACAAGTGAGTTTGAGATGTCTATGATGGGAGAATTGAAGTTCTTTCTTGGTTTTGACATCAAGCAATATTATGAAGGGACTTTTATTTGTCAAGCAAAATATATTCAAGACATGCTCAAGAAATTTGATATGAACAATGCCAATCCACTAGCTTATCCAATGTCAACAACCGTGAATCTTACTATGGATCACGAAGGTATACCGGTTGACTTTATCGTTCTATCATTGGATCTTTGCTTTATCTTTGTGCATCTAGACCGGATATTATGTTTAGTGTGGGTTTGTGTGCAAGATTTAAATCTAACCCCAAGGAAAGTCATATGATTGCGGTCAAAAGGATTCTTAGATATTTGGTTGACACTCCTACACATGGCCTTTGGTATCCATCAAACACAACTTTTGATCTTGTGGGATATTCGGATGCGGATTGGGGAGGTGACAAGGTGGATAGAAAATCAACCTCGGGTGCTTGACAATTCCTTGGTAGGTCGCTCGTGTGTTGGTCTTCCAAGCAGCAAAATTGCATTGCCACCTCCTCCAAGGAAGCGGAGTATATTTCCTCCGCTAGTTGTTGCTCTCAACTCTTATGGATGAGTCAATGTCTTAAGGATTTTGTAATTGAGATTAAGACAATGCCTGTTTTATGTGACAATGAGAGTGCTATAAATATTGGTCACAATCTGGTACTTCATGGCAACACCAAGCATATTCAGATTCGGTATCACTTCATTCGAGATCATGTGTCCGATGGAGATATCTTACTTTCCTATGTCAACACCAAAGATCAACTTGCCAACATTCTTACAAAACCTAAAGAGATTCAAGCAATTAAGGAGTGAGCTCAATATCATATGTGCAAGCAATTTTATTTGATTGAAAATCTTGCATACACACCTCTACTAGACTCTTATTTGTCTCTTAGATGTACGCATAGACATAGGGGGGTGTAGCTCAATCAATGAGTCAACACTACTCCTATAATGCATAAATAAACAAATCATGCATAATGGTCATTTCAAATGATATAATGTGCTTCAATAATGAGTTTCGACAATGCATCCAAGATATATCTTCGCGCTGTCATATAGAGCATACTCATACATGATGGCTAAGGCCACCTCCCAAATCAAAGATTCGAGTTTTGCTTGGTTTTTCATATTGACAAGACATTTGGTGTTCAACTCATATGCATATTCGCTATTCTATTCCATAACACATCCAATGTTGCTCTTTGTAACTTTTTATGGTTTTATTTTTTTCCTACATTGGATGTGTGAGGAAATCATCATACTAACCCTTTGCCCCATGTGCACAACATCATGCATCATACATCAACCTTGCATTATGTACATGGTCAAACAACTTGATTAAAACCAAAAAAAATTGGAACAAATTCTTGTATCTATGTTGTTAAAAATGGCAGTATGCCTAAATTTGTTTTACTCAAAAAGAAAAAACCAAAACATTCAAAATCCACAACAACAAAAAAGGTGGAATTTTAAAAAAAAAACCAAGAAAAAATTCAGAAAATCCGGCCTAGGGGTCGGCGACATCAGTTGGGTGCCCGGCCTGGCATTCGCTGGGTGCCCGACCTAGGCCGGGATCGAGATCGGCCGGCTCAGTTGGGTGCCCGGCCTAGCGCCCGGCCTGGTGCCTGGCTAGGCCGGCTGCCCTGTGCACCACTTAAGCCACGCGGGGGAGGGGTTCATATCCCATCTTCTTATCCCCTCTCCCACCCGAAAAACTCCATGGGAGCCATGCGCCAAGCTCTTCTCCACCCACCCCCTCCCTCTAGACTACATCCCAACCTCCCTACTCTTCAGATCTGCTACCCTAGCCTCTCTCTCTCCCCTACTCCTCCAAACGGAATCCTCATTGGTGGGGATTAAGAGGAGATCCATCCCATTTTTGAAGAACTTCACAATGGCTTCCAATCCGGGTCTCCATTATTTTGTGTGTTGCTCATTTCCTCATTCTAGTCTCCTCTTGCTTAGGGTTCCCATGTACTATGGCTCAATTTTTTTTGGGATATTGCTTAGGAATTTATATTTGTGTGATGCCATGTTAGTGATTAGAGACTTCTTGTTTAGGGCTATTTCTTAGGGACTTTTATTTTAGTGATTCCACTAGTGTCTATTGCATCCATCATGTTTAAGGATCTCTTACTTAAGTGATGAAATGCTTAGGGATTTCCTATTAAAATGTTGCCACTAGTGCTACCTCACCCATATGCCATGTGAAATCAATCTAGTATCTTGCTTACACCATATGGCCATAAACTGGAACTTTTTGCTTGCACTCTCATATTTAGTTTGCACCAAATGCTTCACTCTACTCCAAGTACCACTATGACATAAAACAAACCAACTCCAAGTAATTTGTTTGCCTGTTATGTATTTTATTGATCATACTCTCACTATCATGATCACTTATTCATCCACTTCTACTTAATCTAGCAACCAATAAAAAAAAAGCAATGTTTTCCATATGTCCATGTACACTCATCTTGCATATGCACTTGCATTTTCATTCATTCTCACGCAAGGAACCCGTGGCTACCACCTATGCTCGCAAGCGGACCAAGAGGAATGCTAAGGATGCTTGTGGCTCTACTCCCTCTCAATCACAGGGGGGACCTCTCCCTCTCAATAAAGATGAGTCAGTCCATGATAACTGGGGGAGTCTCGACACAGTTGACTGGGAAAATCACCGCATGAACTTCAACCCATATGCTTTCCCTCAGCGCACCTGCCGCGACAATCGGTTTTATTGCAAGATGCATCAGCAAGTTCATGAGTTTGTGGTCTGCACTCTGAAGAATGATCATGTGCCTCAGCATTATTTTGACATTGATGCAGCTAGAACAATTTGGCCAGAGGTAATGGAACTCATGGACTTTCATCAGATCACCAAGCTTATGGAATGCTCTGTTCAGTTTTTTCCAGCGCTGCTTCGGGAATTATTTGCCACAGTTAGGACTGGGCGTTCGGTTCCCCCGAACCGTTCGGTTCGGTACTTCGGTCATTAGCAATTTTCGGTTTTAGCAAAACGCACACCGATCGGTCAATGCTATTTATGCTAACCGAGCGCTCGGTTCCTAGGTCGTTCGGTTCGGTCATCGGTTGTGACCGAACAGCACCGAATTGCATGCGTTGATGGGCTGGAGTACACGCTCTGTCTCCCGATCCAACCAAAATTTATATGGGTTGGGCCCCTTTTGGCTTTTCCTATCCCACCGAAATTCCTATGGGCTGGCCTCCTTTCTCCTGATCCCACCGGAAACTGACAGAGTTTACTCTGTTCTCCCAGCATTTCTTAAGAAGAAACGTTACGATAAGAACATTCAAGGGAAAATAAATTAAGAACAACAAATCTCACACAAATAGGATATAAATATTGCACTCACACTCAGAATTCCAGGGGCAATTCAGCACAAGCAATCACACATAATTCTCAGGAACATAAAACACTAAGTTTGATGACTTGAATCAGACAAAATAAAACAAGAGCTGCAGAACGCGCCGCACAGGAACAGGAGCATCCACTCAATCCAGATAGCAGTAGCGATGAGCAGTTCAACACCATCTTCTAAACATCAAATTTATTTCTTCATGCCTTCATGTTCAGCTTTCAACATCGAGCCGTTCAAACCTGCAACCAATCATTTCATATTACAGCCAGAAGTAGGAATATTCATCTTACATGGTTTACAAGCTATAAGTTACACGTTTTCAAGTTACTATTCTATTACTGTTTCATCTCACATGGTTTACAAGCTATAGGTTACAGGAAAGGCAGGTTGCATGCCTATAAGTTCTAGTTTTTCTCACAGTACATACAAGTTACATGGCTACAAAGGAGTAATGACAATACATGTTTCAAGTTCTGCTATGTTAGTTATAACAGGTGATTTGTTTCAGGTTTCTAATAAGTTATAAATTAAAATTAAGAAGAGGAAGCTCACCAAATATCAGGTTGGCTTTTTGGAGGTGGTCGGCTTGGTTGCCTTAGCTTTGTTATCCTTATATTCGGCAATTAACTCTGAAAAACAAGAGCAGTGGCAGCAAGCATTACATGACAGGAAATGAAAACTTTACATAATATAAGATTAATGTTGTTGAGTTACCTTGTTCGAGCTTGTCCAATTCTTCTGTGTTCTCTGCTATGTCGATAGGAGTGTCATGTCGAATCCAATCTTGAGTGCACACAAGAGCTTCCACCATAAAAGGAGTCAAAGATGTCCTGAAATCGTCAAGAACACGACCACCAGTGGAGAAAGCAGACTCTGATGCTACTGTGGAGATGGGGATTGCAAGAACATCACGTGCCAAACATGCCAAAATCGGAAACCTAGATGAGTTGACCTTCCACCATGCTAATATGTCAAATTTTGGGTTATCATCTTCGGGCTCCTCGGCAAGGAACTTGTCAATCTCAGACTTGTTGCTATTGCTACCACCACTATTCAACCTCATCCTTTTGGCAATCAGAGACTTCATCAAACTCGCACGCCCTCCATTTGCTTCTGCTTCCACTAAATCACTAGCTTGAGTTGATTCAACACCTGGAGCATGGATGACTCTATATTCTTCAAACAGGTCTCTCAAACACGTGTTGACTGCAGCCCAAACCTTAGGGCCTTTGTCGTCCCCATACATTTCTAAAATGGCAAACTGTGTGTATTCCGAAAGCTTGTACCTGTAATTACAAAATACAAAAGACAAGGTTAGTGTGGCTGCATCATTTACAAATCATTAGACAATGAAAAATACGAGATTACAATTCTTCCAAGGTGTTACCTTGGATCAAGTGATGCTGAAATGAAAATCATCAAGTTGATGTTCTCCTTTTCCTTCCCCTTTTTGCTCGGATCAGGCTCAAACCAATTGCCCCAGTACTTATCATACTTATCTTTCATCCTTTGTGCCATTGCTTTCTGCATACCATCATCACTATCCATCCAACTTTTCACTAGTAGATTCACCTCACCAATCTCATGGAAAAAACTATTAGCAGTCACATGTAATGAGGCAGAAACACGAGTTGTTAAATCAGCAAAATGTCCAAGAAAATCTGCCATTTTCCTAGCACTCTCCCAATCATTCTCCTCTGGAACTCCAACTCCTTTCTCCTTACCTTTATCACTAAGTAGATCAATAGCAAAATATGGATCTTCATCTGCGTACCTTGCAAAAACTTTGTCATAGCTAACAGCAGCCTGCAACATAAAGTACGTGGAGTTCCACCTAGTGGTGACATCAAGATTTAGGAAGGCCTTTGTGCCGACCTTCTCTAGTCCAGCACATTCTTTGAACTTAGTTATCCTGGCTGGGCTGTTCTTCACATATCTAACAGATGCACGCACACGCTTTATTGAAAGTTCAACTTCTTTGAGACCATCACTAACTATTAAGTTGACAATGTGGGCAGCACACCTCATGTGGAGATATTTTCCTCCTGCTATGCTACTCTTAGCTTTATTTAGTTCCTTCTTCATGTAAGAAATACCACCGTCATTGCTAGATGCATTATCTACAGTAATTGTCATGACCTTATCTAACCCCCAATCAATCAAGATTTTCTGCAAATGTTTCCCAATGTCATCTCCTTTATGACCCTTAACCTTGGAAAAGCTAATGATTTTCTTGTGAAGCTTCCATTCTTTACAAATGAAGTGGGCAGTAACTGTCATGAAGCTTTCTTGTTGTTGGGAAGTCCAACAATCAGTTGTAAGAGACACTCTTTCACAATGTTCTCTAAGAAAAAGTTTCAGTTTAGCCTTCTCTTCAAAAAATGCAGCAACTGTGTCCCTAGTGCATGTTCTTCTAGATGGAATTGAGAAACGTGGGCAAGCTATAGACATGAACTTTCTAAACCCAGACTTTCCACCAAATGCAAATGGGAGTTCATCCTCTATAAGCATGCGAATAAAAGCAGCCCTAATAGCTTCAGGGTCAAATTTCCAAGCATGGACACTATCACCACTATTATGTAGCACAGCTTGCTTATCATCATGACTATTCTTATGAGGATTACGCTTGCAAACACGAAAATGCTTCCCCAAGGCAGATGTACCATTGATAACAGGATGAGCGGCGATGTCGGTCTTGCAGTAGTTGCACCTTCCCTTCTGCAATTTACCGTCAACCATGACCTTCTTGAAGTGCTTCCACATCTCTGATCTCGCAACCATTTGCTTTCGAACTTCCTTCTTCTCACCCTCCTTCACAACATCCGAAGCATTCACCTTGCCGTCATTCTCGTGCCCTCTTTCCGCTGCTTCCACCTCAACAACATCCCTAGTACCATTCCCTGCATCTACCAAATAAACATGTACAAATAGCAAAGTTAGCAAGCAGGTTGGAATGACACAAGTAAACAAATGGACAAGTAATTCGTTGCATAGCTACTGTATTTATCGTCTATTTTATATATTCTAAAATGACAGCACGTCATGAAGCAGGTTAAGATATTCAATACTGAGTCCAAATTGCTACTGCTTATCCAAACATCAAGTTAGCAATCAGGTTAGTATGTATGTAGCAGCTGGAAAGAGCAACATCTACTTTCTACGGTGCAATAATATAACTAGGAAATGTGTGTACGTTCTAGCTAATTAATTAAGCAGATTTGTGGGATATCATTGCCTATAGATATCAGAGTTTTATGTATTCTCTAGTCATAACGATTAGGTTACTGATATGTCAAAATTATAAAGCTACTGAATTTTCTAAAACAACTATAAAAACAGTGATGCATGAAATGTGTAGATCGGAACTAGTAAAATTGCATTCTAATATTTCCTAGGACTAACCATGATTACTTGTGCAATCTTGACACATCTCAGCCAAGACTAGGATTTACTATTGTGAAAGGAAAGGAAAATTAGCAAAGGTAATTAGCATATTCACACATCTCAGCCGTTGTCAAGAACTGTCCGTGCTATTTGGATATAATATGGAATTGTTCCCTAAAATATACTAGATGACACAGTAGATGAGTGGTACATCTGTACAGGAGAATTACAGACCTGCAACTGCCGCTTGCACCTGAGCATCAGGAGCCCCATCGGTGGCCATCTCCACATCCATGGCCACAAGTACAACAGCCTGGGATTCAATCTCGGACGACATCTGCAATTCAGAATACAAAAGGAGCAATCAAAAAACGACTCACAAGAAAATTACAGATGGAAGAATAGGATCCGGATCGACCAACACAAAAGAACTTACGTTGTTGTCCCTACTGTGCCGAATCCGTGCGATAGCTTGAGGTTGCTTGTGCCGGCGCCGCGCCGGCCGGCAGCAGTTGATCTTCCGGTGTGTACCTGGGGCGGATGGTGAAGTGGCCCGTGGCTAGGGATTCTGAGGGACGATCTGACTTTGACGCATAGAGGCGGCACGAAATTGGAGCTCATATAGGAATCGGAGATGCAGGAAATCAGTCAACGAAGGAAGTAAATCGCAAGACTTGCGGCTCCGCGGAAATTTCTCTGGAGTGGGATGGAATCGGGGATTTGATTTTGGAATGATTTGGGGCATAGCTTCGGGAGGGGGAAAGGAGGGGATAAGGTCTGGCGTCGTTGTCTCTGTGTGACCCTCGGTTAGTCGGTCTATTCGGGTGACCGACCTTATAAACCGAAATTACCGAATTTAATTCGGGTTTTACATATCACTAACCGAGCTAGGTACCGAAGGAATCGGGTTCGGTCACTTCGGCTTCGGTCCGAGTTAATACGGTTCGGTAGTTCGGTTCTCGGTTTATATGCCCACCCCTGGCCACAGTTCACTTTTCCACCGAGGGTGGACGTGCCATTACTTGGATGAGCGGAGGTAATCAGTGTCATGCCACCTTGGCCGAGTTTTGTGCTCTGTTTGGTATTGCGGAGGAAGTTCATTATACTTTCTCCTATGTCCGGATTCATGGTGATGAACGGAGGATCATGAAGGCCAAAGACGGACTTAGACAGTGATATCCCCCCTCGTGTTGACTCTCTACACGTCCCCAAGGTTGCCTTCTTCTCAGATTTTTGGTATGTGACTCACACCATTCTTTGGAACACCATTTATTGCAAGTTTGGGGAAAAGGGGATGGCTCGCCGGTGGATGATCAACCTTCTCTATCATATTGTGACTGCCCAGAAGAACAACAAGCAGCTCGATGTTCTGGATTACATGTGGAACAAGTTGGAGCTTACGGTTCGTGACAAGAAGGTCGCTATCTATGGATCCTATCTTCAGAATCTCATCAACACCAAGGTTCCGGCTCAGCTCATCAACAACTATGCCATGGTTGTTCCCACTGTGAAGCCCCTTCTCAGCTGTAACATCCCAAGTATGAAAACTACCCTATAGAATGTTTGATTTCCTGTTTAAGTTAAGTATTGCATCATGTCATCATATTGTTGCATTTGTTTCTGTTGTGTTGCATCTGTTATTCTTTGTTTTCACCATGAAAGTCAAACAATTTCAAATGCTTGTTTTCATACTTGTTCTGTTACAACTTTTGGAACCAAAATAACAAATAAAAACACCCCTTTTATTCTTTGTTTTTCACTTCTCAATTTGTTGCTTTAATCAAACCAATTTTCCAATCAATTAATTCAAGCAATTACTCTAAATCATTTCAAATTCAAACCAATCCTCAAAATCTTTAATCATTTGAATCCATGAAATTCACCACTAATTTGATTTCCTTAAATCATTTTAAACCCTAAAGAAAACCCTATTGAAAATACCTTGTTTTTCTAATATTAACTAATATTGGAAATTTCAATTAAAATTGGTTTAATTTCAAAACAGCAACAAACAATTAAGTTTTTGAAAACAAAAACTAGCAATTGTTTGCTATTAACCTAATAAGCCTAAACTAACTTTTCTAATATTTTTTACTAACCTAATTATCATGTTTTTCTTCCAAAATCTGTCTCTACAAAAAAAAATAAAGAAAACAAAAATAGCAAAGGAGAGGAGAGGAGAGCAGCACCTAACCTATCTAAACCAGCCCATCCCTCCCCTAAACTACCCCAAGCCCAGCCCGTTTACCAACCTGGCCCGATACCCCTTCTCTCACGTCGCTGTCTTCCACCTCCGCTGTCGTCACCCTCTGTACGAACAGAGAACAGCCACCCGATCTCCTGCTCCCCCGATGGATTGGCCGCCGTACCTCCTTCCATCGCTCCATAAAAACCGCGGCCTCCTTCCTTCCTGCCGCAACCCTAGCTCCACCCCTCCTAGCGCCGCCGTCTACCCCTGTCCTCCCCATCTGCTCTGTCCCTCCTCTGAAATTCTGAACCGCACCGAGACCACCACCTTCCTCCCTCGTCGCCGGTAGCCAGGGTCACCTCGAGGCGTAATTGGTGGCGGGAATGGAAGCTTGGTGGTGCCCTGAAGCTCGCCGTCCCCTCGCCCGCGGCCGGGAGGCACCACGGCGACCGCGCCGTGCCGGAGAAGCCGCCGTTTTTCTGCCCCGACGACCTGCACGTTTACAGCGAGCCGCTGGTGAGCATCACTGTCCCTGCCCTCTCCCTCTTCTCTCCACGCTGCTCACACCACGCACCTGCCCGCAGCGAGCCAGCCCGCGCACGGTGGCCGTCCGCCGGCGAGTCGAACCGCCGTTACACCGTCTCTGAACCCACCTGTTTCAGTCGCCAGTCGTTGCCTGACGAAGTTCAGTCCAACTGAACTTTGGTTCAGTTACGCCGCAGCTATCCCTTAAAATGTTAGGCTGTTCCCTTCTGTCAACGATCTCTTCCCCAGCGCAGTGGTAGCAGCTGCCCGCGCGCGAGGCCAGCACGCGGGTTCGAGACCCCGCGGCCGCAAACCCTTTTGCAATTTTGTTCCCATCGCGCCTGGCCCCACCCGTCGGCGACTGCCTCTGCCACGCGAGCGTGTGCGCCACGCTGGCCACGCTGGCCCACAGGGCAGTGGCCGGTGTGTATCTTCCGTGCGGTAACAAAAGCACTAAATCGAATCTGTTATTTTCCAATTCTTTTTAAATGGGCAGAATAACCTAAAAACTTTAAAATGCAATAACTTTTAATCTATGCATCTGATAAATAAAAGTTATATATGTAATCTGATCCAAATTTCCTAAACTTTCCAAATAACTTATTTGTGTTCTGTTTTGAGTTTTCAAAATACTTTTAAATTTCAAATTTGAATAATTGAAATGTAATTTGAAATAATTCATAACTAATTCATACTGTTTTCAAATAATTCAAATAAAATATGTTTTTCACACCTTTTTGAATGTTCTATTCAAATATAAAATTTGTTTCCTGGTTTGAACAATTTAAATTGCCTAAACAATTTAATCTTGTTTAAATTCAATTAAAACTTGTTTAATATTGTTTAATTCATAATTAAATAATCCAAAGTCCAATTTCAAAATGTGAAACATGTAATCCAACTAAAATTTGATAAACTTTTCAAATATCAACTTTGTTATTTGTTTTGCACACTTTAACTTGTTGAAAACAACAATTTCATGTGTGACATCTTTAAGTAACCAAAACTTCAAACTTAACAACTCTTTTCCAAACTTGTTTCATTCCTTTTCCTTTGCATATATCATTGTTATTTGTTGTTATCTTGTTATGATCCTCATGCATGCATCATGTTTAACTACTTACACTTGTTAATCAAATGTAGATCATTGCTTCAACCTAAAGCATTTGCATCCATATGCAATTCTCATTGCGTATGGATCCAATTAAATTGTGTTACTTTGTCAAGTAGGTTACTTTGATGCATCTATTAACATGACATGCATCATCCCATGTTTGTGCACCTATGCCATGATAATGATTGCTTATCTTTCTGCAATGTCTGTTTGCTTCTTCTCGGATACACGACGACGTTGAGACCGACGATACTTACGACATCCCTCCTAAGGATTTAGCTCAGTACCAGGCTACTGGGTTTTGCAGGCAAGTTATCACTCACATGAACCATCGTGTTCCTTTCAACATTGATTACCGATACTTTCCGTTGTTCTTTTCTGCTAGCCTTAGTAGTAGTTGTTCTGTTACGAACCCATCACATGAATCCCTTAAACCTGATATTGCCTCATCTCCCTTCCTACAACCCATTGTTTGAGCCAGTGTCTTACTAGCATGCTTAGGTTGCTTTTGCTCGAGTCTGTTATCCGTTACTTTCTGTTACTATATCATTTACGTTGTGGGGGCTCGATGTTTAATCAATCAATCATGCTAATGTTACTATTAATAATAAATTTGATGATAAGGCACCGGCAGGAGGCCCATGAGAGGTTTTGGAGCCTGCTAGTGTCGACCCTAATAGGAAAAGGGTCTTGTCTACTGATCCATGATGAGCGCACTACCCGCATTTGGGAAGCGAGTATGGGCGCCCCCCTCAACTTGACCTGATTCGCATCTCGTCCAAATCGCCTCATTTAGTTCGTGTTTTCCATTTGCCGCATGCATGTTTTTGCGAGCCCAGCGCAGGGTGGAACTTTTGTAGTCGGCATATAGGGGGACACGGTCTTAGAGTGCTATGATGGTCCATTTTCTTCTGGGCTTGATTAGCCGTGCGCCCAAGGTGCTTTGGGCTTGATGCGAAGAATGGTTGGTTGTGTTGAGTACCCCGCTTGGTGGAAGGGCCTTTCCATCTGGCGGGTTATTCATGAGTGTACGGCCAAATTGGTGCAACCCTGCAGGGATAATCTTCTCGAGAAGCCGTGTTTTCCGCGGTTATGGATTACTTGGTGAAAGTACTGGCTAACAAGTACTCAGGACAACTTAAACATAATGATCAATCATGTTTCACCCAATGATTAATAATTTGGCTAGTAACAGGTTATTCACACAATAACTTGATTCACCTTATTTCAACTGTGTGAGTTATCCTCGGATTGCTTCTTTGGAGAAGGGGCGAGATCCAGGATGGGTTTGTTTGACGTTATCTTTCAGTTGGTTACAATCCTCGATCTTATCTCCTTTTCTGTTAGCCGGAAGTGGTAGAATCTCTGTAGTTGGTTAGTGCATCCAGTTGCAGCATCTTTTATATCCCCCTCTTTCCGTTGAACCCAAGGCATCTGTGCTTGGTGTTGACGGGTTACACTTTGGTGAATTGTGAGTCTTGCTTGCCAGTACGTTTATGTACTGACCCCTTTGGGGCTGTGGTTTCCGCAGACCTACGTTCCCGAGGATCTACATGGTGGCAACTACGTGGATTATGATGAGACTGCTGACGAGTAGATAGCGGACCCGGGCAGGATCCGAGACTTCGTGGATGGGCTCCGTCTGTTTGTTTCCGGCCTCTTAGGCCTATTTTGGTTCTTGTCTGTACTCAGACATGTTGGAATGCTTCCGCTGTATTGTAATGATGTATTGTTGGGGCATGTGCCCTCTGAATGATTGTATTTGCTATCTCTGCTCTAATGAGAGCCATTTGCAATTCATTTCAATCTTTTGTGTCGTAGAGATCTGTTGTGATATCACTTGTTAAACGCCGTTGACGTACCATGTGTGTATGGTTTGAAGTACGTCGACGGAAGTGCCGTTGATCTCTAGTGGATAGTTTACATCGACGATGGAATAGCAGGGCTTGTGTTGTCGCGCATAAGCGCAGGCCTACCAGGAAGCTGGGACGTGGGAGCAGTTATGCCCCATAATCCAAGCATCTGCTATCCAGTTCGTACGGTGAGTATCCCCTAGAAATCAGGGTGCGACAAATGGTATCAGAGCCTGTCTGCCTGTAGGATCCCTTTTTACTGGTCGCAGTTGAGTCTAGAAACTATTTTGTAGCTATACAGGAAAAATGAAACGTGAGAGTAGGAATTCTGTTCTTTTTCTTCTTTCCCCACCCACCCTCCCTTTTCTGGTAAGGAAGTGCAACGTTGTTTTCCCTTCTCATCTAAACTTTCAAGTTAGGATTTCACGTATTCTGGTTTCTCTAGGATGGTTATATCTACTAGACCGTAGGAATGGAGGTGGTTGTGACATGATTTATCATGTTGCCTACTCATGATTGAGAACGGAGGCGTGTAAGCCCCGGAAGCAGATCCTCTATCCCTTAAGCAGTAGATATTGATCCTCTAGAAGCCCGGATGGGTTTTCCATAGTACCTCAGGAGTTTTGTTCTCATTTTCCCCGGTGTTGCTTCGTTATCCTGTTCTTTTAAAGAACCTTTCGTCCGTTGAAATCTTGTTGTTCTTTTCCACTTCAAATCTTCTACCGGCGTCTAATCAAAACTTCCTCGTAAACTCTTATCCAGTTAAAGTGTTATTTGATACCGGAGCATCACATTCCTTTGTGTCAACAATCTTTTCCACAACACACAACCTAATTCTGGTTCCACTAAGCAATCAAATCTCTGTTCACTCCCCGGGATCTCAAATGTTGACTTCCAAGATAAGTAAGAACAATCCAATTCTAATGGGAGGCCACATATTCCTCGTTACTCTCATGTTGATGATCCTGGCATTGATGCTATTCTTGGTGTTGCATTGATGTCAATAACTCCGTTCCACCCTTATTACAGATAGTCTATTCTCCAAATGAATCAAACTCTACTCAACCTTACACCCTCCATACAAAGACCTCTTCCTTCAATTGAAAATGTTCCGGTGGTTTCCAAATTCCCTGATATCTTTCCAGAAGAGTTGCCAGGAATTCCTATTGTTTTCAACTTCCAGTTAAACTATCCAATGTGCACGATGTGTTTCACGTGTCACAGCTCAAGAGGATCTTCGCAAGAAGTATCCGGACCTTTTCTTTTCTCAGTAGGAATCTCGGGGCGCGATTCCTTCAAGGGGGGGCGTTTTGTAACATCCCAAGTATGAAAACTACCCTATAGAATGTTTGATTTCCTGTTTAAGTTAAGTATTGCATCATGTCATCATATTGTTGCATTTGTTTCTGTTGTGTTGCATCTGTTATTCTTTGTTTTCACCATGAAAGTCAAACAATTTCAAATGCTTGTTTTCATACTTGTTCTGTTACAACTTTTGGAACCAAAATAACAAATAAAAACACCCCTTTTATTCTTTGTTTTTCACTTCTCAATTTGTTGCTTTAATCAAACCAATTTTCCAATCAATTAATTCAAGCAATTACTCTAAATCATTTCAAATTCAAACCAATCCTCAAAATCTTTAATCATTTGAATCCATGAAATTCACCACTAATTTGATTTCCTTAAATCATTTTAAACCCTAAAGAAAACCCTATTGAAAATACCTTGTTTTTCTAATATTAACTAATATTGGAAATTTCAATTAAAATTGGTTTAATTTCAAAACAGCAACAAACAATTAAGTTTTTGAAAACAAAAACTAGCAATTGTTTGCTATTAACCTAATAAGCCTAAACTAACTTTTCTAATATTTTTTACTAACCTAATTATCATGTTTTTCTTCCAAAATCTGTCTCTACAAAAAAAAAATAAAGAAAACAAAAATAGCAAAGGAGAGGAGAGGAGAGCAGCACCTAACCTATCTAAACCAGCCCATCCCTCCCCTAAACTACCCCAAGCCCAGCCCGTTTACCAACCTGGCCCGATACCCCTTCTCTCACGTCGCTGTCTTCCACCTCCGCTGTCGTCACCCTCTGTACGAACAGAGAACAGCCACCCGATCTCCTGCTCCCCCGATGGATTGGCCGCCGTACCTCCTTCCATCGCTCCATAAAAACCGCGGCCTCCTTCCTTCCTGCCGCAACCCTAGCTCCACCCCTCCTAGCGCCGCCGTCTACCCCTGTCCTCCCCATCTGCTCTGTCCCTCCTCTGAAATTCTGAACCGCACCGAGACCACCACCTTCCTCCCTCGTCGCCGGTAGCCAGGGTCACCTCGAGGCGTAATTGGTGGCGGGAATGGAAGCTTGGTGGTGCCCTGAAGCTCGCCGTCCCCTCGCCCGCGGCCCGGGAGGCACCACGGCGACCGCGCCGTGCCGGAGAAGCCGCCGTTTTTCTGCCCCGACGACCTGCACGTTTACAGCGAGCCGCTGGTGAGCATCACTGTCCCTGCCCTCTCCCTCTTCTCTCCACGCTGCTCACACCACGCACCTGCCCGCAGCGAGCCAGCCCGCGCACGGTGGCCGTCCGCCGGCGAGTCGAACCGCCGTTACACCGTCTCTGAACCCACCTGTTTCAGTCGCCAGTCGTTGCCTGACGAAGTTCAGTCCAACTGAACTTTGGTTCAGTTACGCCGCAGCTATCCCTTAAAACGTTAGGCTGTTCCCTTCTGTCAACGATCTCTTCCCCAGCGCAGTGGTAGCAGCTGCCCGCGCGCGAGGCCAGCACGCGGGTTCGAGACCCCGCGGCCGCAAACCCTTTTGCAATTTTGTTCCCATCGCGCCTGGCCCCACCCGTCGGCGACTGCCTCTGCCACGCGAGCGTGTGCGCCACGCTGGCCACGCTGGCCCACAGGGCAGTGGCCGGTGTGTATCTTCCGTGCGGTAACAAAAGCACTAAATCGAATCTGTTATTTTCCAATTCTTTTTAAATGGGCAGAATAACCTAAAAACTTTAAAATGCAATAACTTTTAATCTATGCATCTGATAAATAAAAGTTATATATGTAATCTGATCCAAATTTCCTAAACTTTCCAAATAACTTATTTGTGTTCTGTTTTGAGTTTTCAAAATACTTTTAAATTTCAAATTTGAATAATTGAAATGTAATTTGAAATAATTCATAACTAATTCATACTTTTTTCAAATAATTCAAATAAAATATGTTTTTCACACCTTTTTGAATGTTCTATTCAAATATAAAATTTGTTTCCTGGTTTGAACAATTTAAATTGCCTAAAAAATTTAATCTTGTTTAAATTCAATTAAAACTTGTTTAATATTGTTTAATTCATAATTAAATAATCCAAAGTCCAATTTCAAAATGTGAAACATGTAATCCAACTAAAATTTGATAACCTTTTCAAATATCAACTTTGTTATTTGTTTTGCACACTTTAACTTGTTGAAAACAACAATTTCATGTGTGACATCTTTAAGTAACCAAAACTTCAAACTTAACAACTCTTTTCCAAACTTGTTTCATTCCTTTTCCTTTGCATCTATCATTGTTATTTGTTGTTATCTTGTTATCATCCTCATGCATGCATCATGTTTAACTACTTACACTTGTTAATCAAATGTAGATCATTGCTTCAACCTAAAGCATTTGCATCCATATGCAATTCTCATTGCATATGGATCCAATTAAATTGTGTTACTTTGTCAAGTAGGTTACTTTGATGCATCTATTAACATGACATGCATCATCCCATGTTTGTGCACCTATGCCATGATAATGATTGCTTATCTTTCTGCAATGTCTGTTTGCTTCTTCTCGGATACACGACGACGTTGAGACCGACGATACTTACGACATCCCTCCTAAGGGTTTAGCTCAGTACCAGGCTACTGGGTTTTGCAGGCAAGTTATCACTCACATGAACCATCGTGTTCCTTTCAACATTGATTACCGATACTTTCCGTTGTTCTTTTCTGCTAGCCTTAGTAGTAGTTGTTCTGTTACGAACCCATCACATGAATCCCTTAAACCTGATATTGCCTCATCTCCCTTCCTACAACCCATTGTTTGAGCCAGTGTCTTACTAGCATGCTTAGGTTGCTTTTGCTCGAGTCTGTTATCCGTTACTTTCTGTTACTATATCATTTACGTTGTGGGGGCTCGATGTTTAATCAATCAATCATGCTAATGTTACTATTAATAATAAATTTGATGATAAGGCACCGGCAGGAGGCCCATGAGAGGTTTTGGAGCCTGCTAGTGTCGACCCTAATAGGAAAAGGGTCTTGTCTACTGATCCATGATGAGCGCACTACCCGCATTTGGGAAGCGAGTATGGGCGCCCCCCTCAACTTGACCTGATTCGCATCTCGTCCAAATCGCCTCATTTAGTTCGTGTTTTCCATTTGCCGCATGCATGTTTTTGCGAGCCCAGCGCAGGGTGGAACTTTTGTAGTCGGCATATAGGGGGACACGGTCTTAGAGTGCTATGATGGTCCATTTTCTTCTGGGCTTGATTAGCCGTGCGCCCAAGGTGCTTTGGGCTTGATGCGAAGAATGGTTGGTTGTGTTGAGTACCCCGCTTGGTGGAAGGGCCTTTCCATCTGGCGGGTTATTCATGAGTGTACGGCCAAATTGGTGCAACCCTGCAGGGATAATCTTCTCGAGAAGCCGTGTTTTCCGCGGTTATGGATTACTTGGTGAAAGTACTGGCTAACAAGTACTCAGGACAACTTAAACATAATGATCAATCATGTTTCACCCAATGATTAATAATTTGGCTAGTAACAGGTTATTCACACAATAACTTGATTCACCTTATTTCAACTGTGTGAGTTATCCTCGGATTGCTTCTTTGGAGAAGGGGCGAGATCCAGGATGGGTTTGTTTGACGTTATCTTTCAGTTGGTTACAATCCTCGATCTTATCTCCTTTTCTGTTAGCCGGAAGTGGTAGAATCTCTGTAGTTGGTTAGTGCATCCAGTTGCAGCATCTTTTATATCCCCCTCTTTCCGTTGAACCCAAGGCATCTGTGCTTGGTGTTGACGGGTTACACTTTGGTGAATTGTGAGTCTTGCTTGCCAGTACGTTTATGTACTGACCCCTTTGGGGCTGTGGTTTCCGCAGACCTACGTTCCCGAGGATCTACATGGTGGCAACTACGTGGATTATGATGAGACTGCTGACGAGTAGATAGCGGACCCGGGCAGGATCCGAGACTTCGTGGATGGGCTCCGTCTGTTTGTTTCCGGCCTCTTAGGCCTATTTTGGTTCTTGTCTGTACTCAGACATGTTGGAATGCTTCCGCTGTATTGTAATGATGTATTGTTGGGGCATGTGCCCTCTGAATGATTGTATTTGCTATCTCTGCTCTAATGAGAGCCATTTGCAATTCATTTCAATCTTTTGTGTCGTAGAGATCTGTTGTGATATCACTTGTTAAACGCCGTTGACGTACCATGTGTGTATGGTTTGAAGTACGTCGACGGAAGTGCCGTTGATCTCTAGTGGATAGTTTACATCGACGATGGAATAGCAGGGCTTGTGTTGTCGCGCATAAGCGCAGGCCTACCAGGAAGCTGGGACGTGGGAGCAGTTATGCCCCATAATCCAAGCATCTGCTATCCAGTTCGTACGGTGAGTATCCCCTAGAAATCAGGGTGCGACATCAGCGCCTCCCAGGACATTGCTGCTCATCCTCCACGCTCCTCACGAGCTACTGCTCCCCCTCAGGTTGATGTGTATCCTGACGATACCCAGCTGATTCTCCAGATCATGCTCTCAGAGGTCCGAAGAAGTTTAGCATCAAACGGGCGCTCCAAAAGATGAATTGCTTCTTTGTGGATAAATAGCACAAGGACTTCCTGGAGTATAAGAAGAGCAAGGCCTACCGTTGTCACCAGCGTGAGATCATGGAGCATTTGCATCTCCCTACGGGTTCCGTGAGTTCTGAGGAAGAACTTGATGAGCACAAATGGCAGTCCAAGCACACTTACTGGCTTGGCGATGATGCCACCTCTCTTGGACAGTTTTGGGCAGCAAATACCTCTCAAGCCAGCTTGAGTCAGCCTCTACCACCACCCCATGATGATGATGATGAGGACGAGGACGGTGATTATCAAGATGACAAGGATTTCGAGGCTTGATTTTCCCCCTTTTGGTGCCTTGATGCCAAGGGGGATAATTATCTTAGTGATCTTTCCATTTGCATGGCATGCATCCATTTGCCATTTTCTTTCTTCTAGTTGAACTCCTTATTTGGTTTATGGTTGTTATTCCTATGTGCTATTGTAAGACTATGTTTTTTTCGGGATATCTATTCTATGTTGAAGACTATGTCATTCTCGAAATATCCATATTATTGTTATCCTAGCCATATTCATTCCTTGGTGAGAAGTATGGTGAGCTGATATCATATCCCTTCCTACATGATTAATTTCTATGGATATATATCCTACCCTATTATGATGATAAAATGTCAATGGATTGAGTAGATAAATCCCTAGAGCTAAAGATGCTTAATTCTCTATCATAAAGCAATTTTGGAAACATATATAGCTCTAGAGATTATATTGAAATATAACATGTAGGAAAATTTAAATAGCCCCAAATATGTGTGCCCTCAATATGATAACACAATTTATGTTTATGGGCACACACATAGGGGGAGCTTCTATATATTCTTACTCCCTCACAAATGCTTCAATCAATTTATTTTCTGGATCCATATGTTGTCATCAAACATCAAAAAGGGGGAGATTGAAAGGACATGTTTCCTAATCCTAGTTTCTGATGTTTGATTACAACACTTGGAAGTATTTGACCATTGTGCTTAAGTGTTCTAGGGAACAAATGACAAATATACAAAGCTATGAGAGCACAAAAATGGAGAAAGAAAAACAAGTCAAAACACTTGTTTGTTGAAGAAAATAGTCAAAGAAATAAGAAGGAGGAAGAAGAAATCAAAGGGAAGAAGAAAGGAAGAAAACTGCCTGGCCGGCCTGACAGCCGTCCTGTCCGGGCCTCAGGCCGGGGGTTCTGTTAGGTGGCTGGCCTGGCGGCCAGCCCAGGCCGGGCTCTTCCCTGCACAGGTCGGGCGCTGCAAAGTCGGCCTGATAGCCGGCCCAGGCCGGGTCCTCTGCGCCCAGGCCGGGCTCCCTGCACGACAGGCCGGGCTCCCTGCCGGCCAGGCCGGGCTCTAGGCCGAGCACCCTGCACAGCTCAAAGGGACCCCCAACGGCCACTTTCTTCCCCCTACTATAAATAGGACTTGTCTCTTACCTTTTCGAGGTTTCAAACAAGCATTCTCTCACCTCCATTATTGACCACCTCCAAGCTCAAGGTTCGCCCCAAATACCCAACCAAAGCCATTGATCTCTTGGGATTTGGTGGAGAAGATCTAGATCTAGAACTTCACCAAGCCGATTCGTCATCAGCCCACTCATCCCCTAGGGATCTTGTTGCTCTTGGTTCATTGGAGCCAAGAACCTTGTTGCTTCTAGCTCTTGGAGTTTGGAGCCTTGTTGTTGTCCCAGAGGATCTATTGCTCATGGATCATGCTTCCCGGTGTCTTGGTGGCCCTGGGGATTTGGTGAGGACCCTCCAAAGTTGTGGAGTGTGTCTCATCCTTGTAAAGGTTCTAGTTGTCAACCTCAACGACAACATAGTGATTCGAGCCTCTCCACATCGGTGGAAGGACTCGAAGGATATACGGTGTGCCATTTGAGGGCTACTCAGTGTTCCACATTGGTGGCACCGCACCGCTCCTACGGAGATTAGCTTCCATTGGGAAGTGAACTTCGGGATACATCTCCGCGTCATTGTGTCGGTTATCCCTCAACTTAGCTTTACTTGTTGCTACTAGCTTAGTCATATATATATATCGTGTGCTAGTCGTACTTGCTCATCATATAGGATTGTTCACCTAGTTGCATAATGTAGCCAATCTATATTTGAGCACTATCTTGTTAAATCGAAAAAGAAATTAAAATTTGTAGTTAACCTATTCACACCCCCCCTCTAGTTAACCTCTCGATCCTTAACTTTCGCCACCAAACGAGCCTTATATCGCTCTACTTTTCCATCTGGATTGTGCTTGACTGTAAATATCCATTTACAACCCACAGGTTCCTTACCATAAGGAAGTTCAACAAACTTCCATGTACCATTCTTTCCAGAGCCTCCATTCCTTCCATCATTGCAGCCTTCCATTTGGTAATGTAGAGTCAAGAGAAGTGAGGAATCCCTTGAATAAGGAGCTGCAATTTTCGTAAGAAAGAAATTTGCAATATCATGTTTATATCCAATGCAATCTTTAAGACGTGCTGGTATCAGAGTGCGCCTTACTAATTTTCGTAGAGCAATGGGATAGTTAATAGGTGAAGAATCAGTCTTCAATTGTATTATTAACTGGATCATCTAGAAATAGGGGCTCAATATTTGTAGATGCATTAGGGGTATGTCCTAAATCCTCTTCGGTCACTTCAACTTGCTGCGGTAATGATGACTCACATTCTCGCTGAACATTTGAGTTTCTGTTCTCATCGTCAGTATTTACATGTTCTTCTCCTTCCACTTCTTGTTCAACTTGAATCATGTCTATTACAGGAATTGAGTCTTGACCAACACGCATTTATCTGTCATCAACCTTCTCCCCCTTATTACCAATTTCCTTGAAAACTCTGTTGGATGAGGTATAATAAGGCTCGGTATCACGGAAGGTAACATCCATACTCACAAAGAAGCGCCTTTCATTAGGACTCCAGCAGCGATAACCCTTCTGAGTAGGAGAATATCCAACGAAAATACATTTGATGGCACGAGGATCCAGTTTTCCAACAGAGTTCCTGTAATCATGAACAAAGCATGTACAACCAAATACCTTTGGTGGCACAGTAAATGAATTAGCACCACTTAGACATTCAATTGGAGTTTTAAAATTCAAAACTCTTGATGGCATACGATTTATCAAGTAGGCCGCTGTTTTGGTAGCTTCTCCCCAAAGAAATTTTGGAACATTCATTTCAAACATAATAGATCGGGCCACTTCTAGCAAATGCCTATTTTTTCTCTCAGCAACTCCATTTTGTGCTGCAGTATCCACACAAGTTGTTTGATGTATAATGCCATTAGACGACAAGAAATATTCAAATTCTTTATTAATATACTCTGTCAGATCGAAGTATTTTGACTTTTGCGTTCTACTGATTACCAACCAAGGCATAAAAGTCTTTAAATGCATACAAAACATCACATTTTTGTTTGAGCACATACAACCAAGTACAACGACTAAACCCATCAATAAAAGTGACAAACCATTGCTCTCCTAAAAGAGAGGTTACAGTACAGGGACCCCACACGTCTGAATGAACAACCTCAAAAGGTTCTCTACTTTTTCCATTGCTACTAGGAAAAGTAGCTCGTGTGTGTTTTGCAAGCTCACACACATCACATATTAACTTATCCTTACAACAAGAAGAGAAATATGTCGGAAACATACGACTTAGGATACGGAAAGACAAATGTCCAAGCCTCTGATGAAGCATGAACAACTCATCATGCTCTATTCCAGTCCCAAGTATCTTCCCTGTCTTCAGCTCCTGAAATACACATAACTCAGGCTCAAACCAAGCTCCAGACTGTAGGGATTTCGTAATTGAAGTAACAGACAATAGATAGACAATAGATTAACAGGGAAGTTTGGCACATGTAAAACAGAGTTTAGAGATAGAGAAGGTGTACAGGTGATAGTTCCACTGCCCATTATAGGAGTTGAGGAGCCATCAGCTATACGGACATTATCTCTCCCTGTGGTATATAGGACAAGAAATTCTTAAAGGAGCATGTCATAGGATTAGTTGCGCAATAGTCTACTATCCAAAGGTTAGAATTACCGGTGTATGATCTGTGTGGATATTCCGCACCTTGAGCAGCATGGAAGCTAGAAGAAAACTCGGTTGATCCCTCATTACTGGCTGCCATGAGTTTAGACTTGAATGCCTCGAGAGCTTGTGCACTTGAGGATGCCGATTCATAGGTAAAGTGCGCACGTTCATGGTTCTTCTCTCTATTATCAGCAACTCTTAATCTATTATGTTGCCTCTGCTTCCAGCCAGGTGGATACCCGACTATTTCAAAACAATCCATCTTCATATGCCCTGGCCTCTTGCAATGGTCACACACCACCCTTGACTTCCTCTTAAAATCAGTCCTTGCAACACTTCCTTGAACTCCTCTAGGATTACGAGCTGATTGAATTTGAGTAAGTGTAGATAGTGCAGCCCTTGTTTCTGCACTTGCTTGGGGCGTTGGAGATTGATTAGCCAAACGGGTCTCTTCTTCTAGGATGCTAGAACTAGCCTCATCGAGTGTTGGCCATAAGGTTGCTGCATAGATTAACTGAGACCGGAGATGAAACTCAGGGTTCAAACCCTCTTGGAATATATCAACAAGTAGTGGCTCAAACCACTCTCGTAGGAGTGATAAGTCTCTTGGATCATGAAGTTTGAATGGCCTAAAGAACTCCGGATCCCTATATAATCTTTTTAGTTCCCCACCATATGTTTAATGTGCCTCATCTCATACAAAATTATGCAAACTTGCATCTTGTTGGACTTCCCTGAAAACTGCTTCTCAATATCCTTCCATATATCAGCTGCAGTTTGGAGATTCTCCACTTGTTCTCGGACAGTCTTTTCCATGGAGCTCAGAAGCCAAACCATCACACGTTGCTGACTTTGCTCCCAGTGTTCTTTTTCTACACCATCACCTGGTTTCTTTTCATCTTCCTTCAAATATTTTTGCAGTCCATGTGCTCCTAAAATCATAGATGCATTTTACCAGACAACCTGACAGGGTTGGGTTCTAATATAATCTTCAAGTTTTCAGAAGCACTGGACTTTGACTGTGATTGCTCCATTAGCTGCACAAGCATTTGTTGCATGGCTTCACACAATTTCTCAACACTAGTATTATTGTCTGCCATGATTCCAGACTGAAGAAGGACAAGTAATTATTTGCTTAGAAGCTATAAGGATTCTGAAGTCTAAGGATGCACCAAGTGATGATTTTAGGATGCAGCGTACAGGCACAAAAGAATCAACTCGAGACAGCCAAACAATCCTCAAACTGACACACGGGTATGCAGCAATTTCCACCTCAATCAGCAAGCATACAAGAACAAACTAGTGCATTGGACGTGGGCTCCAATGTATACGTAAATCCTTTAATTGGGACCTCACAGGGTCGTCTTTCTGTAGTGCGGAATCACTCACAGCTCAAATCGAATGCAGACTAGACGCAGACCAAGAAAAATTACTTAGCTGGGTACAGGCAGCGGTGTACACCAAGGGAACTTCAGCGTTGTGTGCGCAGCTCAGTTGTTAAGATGCGGGTTGGCCGAGGTCGACGGCAGCGGCGCCCCCGCACACACAGATCCGTATTTCAGCTAGGCCGAGGACGACGACCCCAAAAATTGCTGAGAAGACGACTGCTCCAACAAATCACGGCGACACAGCACCAGGGGAGCTAGATTGCAGTGAGATCGCACAGGATCTTACTGCTCTGATACCATATTGAAGCTAGCAATCAAATACACTGGACTTTGACTTTGGGGATTTCATGGATTTTTCTCATCTCAAGAACATGAGTATAGGCATTTATTTCTTTTTGAACATAAAAGGTGGCACCGAGGTGCCGATTGCATTACTCATAAGAAAGTTACAACGTTTATAACAAGGCCCAGATTCCGGAGGTGATACACCGCCTCAATTACAGGGTAAGAAACATTGCTATGAGTTTCGTTCCT
This sequence comes from Alopecurus myosuroides, assembly GCA_028641055.1. Lineage (NCBI taxonomy): Eukaryota > Viridiplantae > Streptophyta > Magnoliopsida > Poales > Poaceae > Alopecurus > Alopecurus myosuroides. The sequence goes on from CM054063.1 coordinate 243,121,828, forward strand.
GCACGAACTGATGGGCTCCAACCTAGAAGATCGGATAGCCTGCTGAGCACACGAGTGAGCTACGCCATTAAACTCCCTGGAAATGTGGTTGACTGCAAAAATGAAGCCAATCAGGAGGTTCCGAATTTCTGCAACATAGTGACGAATACTCCAGGGCACGAAGAGGAAGAGGCAGCGACTGACTTAACCAAAGGCAAATTGTCCGAGAAGACCTCCACTCTGGAGCCTGCATAAGATTTAAGATTTTTGCAGCTAGAAAGAGACCTTCTGCCTCTGCCTGAATTGGACAATTTGCCTGCAGAAAAACATCAGAGGCTCCCGAACTGTGTTTGGCAATAAAGAAAATGCCAACTCCCGCCGTGGACACCAACTGTCCAGGGACGCTCTTCCAAGCTGCATCCACAAAAAGAAAAGAGCAGTCATTGCCAAAACGCCTGGCAGGCGGGGGTTTTGGCATGGGTCTACTTTGCGTCGCCATTGAGAAGTTCATGAAGTAGAGTTGGTAAAATCCTGCAAAATAGCTTAAGATGCCAAGTTAATCTGATACGGATGACCATTCTTCCTGCAAAAAAGAGCATGGTTTCGAGATTTTCAAAGGCACCAAAGAAACGTGAGCACATTTGTCAGGCATTTATTTCTGGGAGCTTCCTACTCTTTTCACCCGTTCCTCAATCCTCACCCCCTAAATACACTTGACTATTTTTCCTTCTAACCCTTCTACAGTTACATATTTACAATATTCACACCACCCAACATACTCCCTCCGTCTCAAATTAAGTGTCGCAAAGTTTGACAAAAGTTGATGTATTTAACACTAAATTATGTCTAGATATATCCAGTTTTGTCAAACTTTATGACAATTTGAGACGGAGGGAGTATGTATAGTGTGTTTCCTCTCCATCTCTCTAATTCTTGTGTTCAGGCTTGACCCGCTTGGGCATACATATACCTAGATCCTTTTGAAGTCCAGACTTGTAACCGGTTCAATGATGATTTTTGTTGCTGCTATTAGATATGTAATACAGTCCGTATACAATATGGTGTAGTACACCAATTGTATACGGACACACACACCTTGTACATGCCACGTGAGGGCTCTTCTCACCTATATCAACACGTATCCGGGTACCCGAAAGGGTTACACCGTTCCACCAAACGAGTATCGACATGGTATCAGGCCTTTCTCTTCCCTTACGCTAGCTGCCGCCGCCGCCTGAGTGGATCTCGCCACCATCGCCGCCGGACTCCTTCCTCCACAAGCTCTCTTCCCTTGCAACACTCTAGGACCTACGCCATACAATTCCAAACCCATTCCCTATACTAGTTTTCTCCTTTAGCCTACAACCCTCCCATACCCCAAAACCCTAGTTACAACCGAGGAACTCGAGCTCGATCGTTCAGATCGCTCCACCAGGATTTCGTCGCCCCTCTTTGCGACTACGACAACGACAACACGACTGATGGCGTCCTCATCCTCTGCACCGGCCCCGGCCTCCATAGGATCGCCGCCATCCATCAAACTCACCAGGGAAAACTTCCTGTACTGGCAGACTCAGGCTCTCCCCACCCTTCGTGGTGCGCATGTGATGGGTCTGCTCGATGGCACTGATTGTTGTCCGTCTGAATTCATCGAGGTCCTGAAGGGAATATGCCCGAGAGGCAATAATAAAGTGTTTATTATGTTATTCCTTGTTTATGATAGATGTTTATTTCTCATGCTAGAATTGTATTAACCGGAAACGTTGATACATGTGTGATTAATAAACAAACCAACGTTCCTAGTGAAGCCTCTCTTTTAACTAGCCCGTTGATTAAACAGATGATCAAGGTTTCCTGATCATGAACATTGGATGTTGTTGATAACGGGGTCATGTCATTAGGAGAATGACATGATGAACTTAAACCCTAAACTAAGTATAACAATACGATCAAGTCATTTAGTTTTGTTGTTATGTCTTACATTCGGAGTAACATTATTCCTCAGACCATGAGATCATGTTACACTAGTGGAAACAACCCCTCTCGTCCAGGGGGCCGGGGGGCAGCTGTCCCGGTTGCAACCAAATCCGGGACAAATGCCCTGCATTGGTCCCGGTTCGTGCGCCCGGGGCAACAGGAATCGCCTGGGCGCATTGGTCCCGGTTCGTGGGGGGCATATCGGTCCCGGCTCGTGCCACGGACCGGGACCAATGCCTAGCCACAGGCCACGTGGCACGCGCATGACCTGTTGTCCCGGTTCAGTCCACGAACCGGGACCAATGCCCCCTTCCCCTATATATACTGCCCCAGCCCCCCCTCCTTCCATCTTTTTTTTTTGCTTGGAGGTGTGAGAGAGTGTGGTGTTGGTGTTTTTTTTTTACTATGCACACGAGGTGTTCGACGAAATTCCCGAGACGCACACAAGCTCACTGAAAATGGTTTCTTCGACCGAGGTTAACAAATTATCTTTTTCATCTGTAACTGATACATAAAAAAATATTATTTGTCGATGTACTGTGGTTATCTCTGTATTAATATGTATTTTGATAAACTTAATTATATGATGCAGATGGATGCACGGCAGCGATGGATGTACGGTGACCGACGCACCTCCGAGTATATGGCAGGCCTGAATGCATTTCTTGCTGTAGCTCAGGCGAACAAAGATAATGGCTTCATGTGTTGCCCATGTGTTGATTGTCGGAACGTCAGAGAACATTCTTCCGAAAGAATCCTTCACGGCCATCTACTTCGGAGAGGTTTCATGCCCAGCTATAATTGCTGGACCAAGCATGGAGAAAGAGGGGTTGTGATGGAAGACGATGAAGAAGAAGAAGAAGATCCTTTGTTCCCTGAATACGACGATACTGCAATGGAAGAGAATGCAGAAGAAGGAGGTGATCAAGAACAGGCATCAGAAGAGCCCGATGATGATCTTGGCCGAGTTATTGCTGATGCAAGGGAAGACTGTGAAAATAAATTGGAGAGGTTGAAACTGGACAACATGTTACAGGATCACAAAAAATTGTTATACCCAAATTGCGAAGATGGTAGCACAAAGCTCGGTACCACACTGGAGTTGCTGAAATGGAAGGCACAAAACGGTGTGACTGACAAGGCATTTGAGAGTTTACTTCAACTAATGAAGCCAAAACTTCCAAAGGATAACGAATTGCCTGAGAGTACGTACGAAGCAAAGAAAGCTCTCTGCCCTCTAGGATTAGATGTGCAGAAGATACATGCATGCATTAATGACTGCATTCTCTTCCGCGGTGAGAAGTACGAGAATTTGGATGAATGTCCGATATGCACTGCACTGCGGTATAAGATCAGAGCAGATGATCCTGGTGATGTTGAATGCGAGCCCCCCGTAAGAGGGTTCCTGCTAAGGTGATGTGGTATGCTCCTATAATACCACGGCTGAAACGTCTGTTTAGAAACAAAGAGCATGCTAGGTTGTTGCGATGGCACAAAGAAGACCGTAAGAAAGATGGAAAGTTGAGGCACCCCGCCGATGGATCGCAGTGGAGAAAGATCGAGAGAGACTTTCCAGACTTTGCAGGAGAGGCGAGAAACTTATGGTTTGGTCTAAGTACAGATGGCTTTAATCCTTTTGGGGAGCAGAGCTCCAGTCATAGCACTTGGCCTGTAACTCTATGTATGTACAACCTTCCTCCTTGGTTGTGCATGAAGCGCAAGTTCATTATGATGCCAGTTCTCATCCAAGGCCCGAGGCAACCTGGCAACGACATTGATGTGTATCTAAGGCCATTAGTGGAAGAACTCTTAGAACTGTGGGGCAAACCAGGTGTACGTGTGTGGGATGAGAACGAACAAAAGCCATTTGACCTACGGGCGTTGCTTCTCGTGACCATCAATGATTGGCCAGCTCTTAGTAACATTTCCGGTCATACAAACAAGGGATACAATGCATGCACACACTGTTTAGATAAGACTGACAGTGTTTTTTTGGATAAATGTAAAAAGGTTGTATACCTGGGGCATCGTAGATTTCTTCCGATCAAGCATCCCTTAAGGAAAAAAGGAGGGAAGCATTTCAGAGGTGAGGCAGATAACCGAAAGAAGCCTGAGCTCCGTAGTGGTAATGATATATTCGATATGGTCAAGGACCTAGAAGTAATCTTTGGTAAGGCTGCTGGCAGCCAACCAGTTCCGTACGGCCCTGATAAGCGGGCACCCATGTGGAAGAAGAAATCTATATTTTGGGAGCTACCCTATTGGAAAGTTTTAGATGTCCGGTCTTCGATCGACGTGATGCACGTGACAAAGAATCTATGTGTCAATCTGCTATGCTTCCTGGGCGTGTATGGGAAGTCAAAAGATACGCCTGAAGCACGGGAGGACCAGCAACGTATGAAAGACCCAAGCAACAAGCACACAGATACAGGGCGCCATTCCTTAAGCAGCTACGCTCTTACTAAAGCAGAGAAGGAAATATTCTTTGAAGTCCTTTACAGTATCAAGGTTCCGTCTGGCTTCTCGTCGAATATAAAGGGGATAATAAACATGGCAGAGAAAAAATTCCAAAACCTGAAGTCTCATGACTGCCACGTGATTATGACGCAATTGCTTCCGATTGCATTGAGGGGGCTTCTACCGGAAAATGTTCGAGTACCCATTGTGAAGCTATGTGCATTCATGAACGCAATATCTCAGAAGGTAATCGATCCAGAAATTCTGACAAGATTACAGAGGGATGTGGTCCAGTGTCTTGTTAGTTTTGAGTTGGTGTTCCCACCATCCTTCTTCAACATTATGACTCATCTCCTTGTTCACCTATGTGAAGAGATTCATATTCTCGGTCCAGTATTTCTACACAATATGTTCCCCTTTGAGAGGTTCATGGGAGTCTTGAAGAAATATGTTCATAACCGTGCTAGGCCAGAAGGAAGCATCTCGAAGGGCTATGGAACAGAGGAGGTCATTGGGTTCTGTGTTGACTTTATTCCTGACCTTAAGACAATTGGTGTTCCTGAATCGCGGCATGAGGGGAGACTGAGGGGAAAAGGAACGCTGGGAAAGAAAACAATGATACCTAGGGATGGGCATTCTTTGACCAAAGCACACTACACAGTTCTACAAAATTCTATGTTCATGGCTACGTATGTCGAGGAACACAAGAATATTGTACGGTCTGCAAACCCGGGGAAGGATGACTCATGGATTAAACGCGAACACATGGAGACTTTCGGAAGTTGGTTGCAAACACGTCTTATAAATGACACCACTGTTGAAGATCAGCTATACATGTTGGCAGGGTCACCATCTTCGACTATTGGGAGTTTTCAAGGGTACGAGATAAATGGGAATACATTTTACACGAGCTCCCAAGATAAGAAGAGCACCAACCAAAACAGTGGTGTCCGCTTTGATACAACAAACGAGAATGGAAAAACTGACACATACTATGGTTACATAGAGGAGATATGGGAACTTGACTATGGACCTTCTTTTAAGGTCCCTTTGTTCAAGTGCAAATGGGTCAACCTGAATGGAGAAGGGGTAAAGGTAGACCCGCTTTATGGAATGACAACAGTGGATCTCAACTGTATTGGTTACAATGACGAACCATTCGTTCTAGCCAATGATGTGGCTCAGGTCTTCTATGTGAAGGACATGTCTTCCAGACCGAAGAAAAGAAAAAATAAGGGAACAATTTCATCATACGATGAGCCGAAGCGTCACATAGTTCTCTCAGGGAAAAGAAACATCGTGGGAATCGAGGACACGACAGACATGTCAGAAGATTATAATAAGTTTGTTGAAATTCCACCCTTCACAGTGAAAGCTGACCCCACCATCCCGTTAAATAATGAAGATGCTCCATGGTTACGGCCGAAGCGATCATAAGCAAGGGACACGAAGAAAATTCAGAAGACTAGATAGGGATGTTGTTGGTGATGTGTAATAATAAACGTGGAATACATGATCATAGTTCTTATAACGTAGTATGAACGAGATTTTGTTAACCAAAATGATATTTATACATATTATGTGATTATGAATGGAGTAGGTGCAAGTTTGACCAATATTTATACACGGAATGCAATTCATTCCAAATTGATACTGTGGGTTGCCACTTGTCGGTGTTGAAGAACATGTTTCCCAATGGTGTTAATGTGGTGTCCTTATTCTCCGGTATTGGAGGAGGAGAGATAGCTTTGCACAGGCTTGGCATCCACATGAAGACAGTGATTTGAGTTGAGATAGGTGAATTTAATAGGAGGATTTTGAGGGGTTGGTGGGATCAGACACAAACTGGCACTTTAATTGAGATTGCCGACGTGAAGTCTCTCACTAATGATAGCGTACACGGAATGCAATTCATTCCAAATTGATACTGTGGGTTGCCACTTGTCGGTGTTGAAGAACATGTTTCCCAATGGTGTTAATGTGGTGTCCTTATTCTCCGGTATTGGAGGAGGAGAGATAGCTTTGCACAGGCTTGGCATCCACATGAAGACAGTGATTTGAGTTGAGATAGGTGAAGTTAATAGGAGGATTTTGAGGGGTTGGTGGGATCAGACACAAACTGGCACTTTAATTGAGATTGCCGACGTGAAGTCTCTCACTAATGATAGCGTACACGGAATGCAATTCATTCCAAATTGATACTGTGGGTTGCCACTTGTCGGTGTTGAAGAACATGTTTCCCAATGGTGTTAATGTGGTGTCCTTATTCTCCGGTATTGGAGGAGGAGAGATAGCTTTGCACAGGCTTGGCATCCACATGAAGACAGTGATTTGAGTTGAGATAGGTGAAGTTAATAGGAGGATTTTGAGGGGTTGGTGGGATCAGACACAAACTGGCACTTTAATTGAGATTGTCGACGTGAAGTCTCTCACTAATGATAGCGTACACGGAATGCAATTCATTCCAAATTGATACTGTGGGTTGCCACTTGTCGGTGTTGAAGAACATGTTTCCCAATGGTGTTAATGTGGTGTCCTTATTCTCCGGTATTGGAGGAGGAGAGATAGCTTTGCACAGGCTTGGCATCCACATGAAGACAGTGATTTGAGTTGAGATAGGTGAAGTTAATAGGAGGATTTTGAGGGGTTGGTGGGATCAGACACAAACTGGCACTTTAATTGAGATTGCCGACGTGAAGTCTCTCACTAATGATAGCGTACACGGAATGCAATTCATTCCAAATTGATACTGTGGGTTGCCACTTGTCGGTGTTGAAGAACATGTTTCCCAATGGTGTTAATGTGGTGTCCTTATTCTCCGGTATTGGAGGAGGAGAGATAGCTTTGCACAGGCTTGGCATCCACATGAAGACAGTGATTTGAGTTGAGATAGGTGAAGTTAATAGGAGGATTTTGAGGGGTTGGTGGGATCAGACACAAACTTGCACTTTAATTGAGATTGCCGACGTGAAGTCTCTCAGTAATGATAGCGTACACGGAATGCAATTCATTCCAAATTGATACTGTGGGTTGCCACTTGTCGGTGTTGAAGAACATGTTTCCCAATGGTGTTAATGTGGTGTCCTTATTCTCCGGTATTGGAGGAGGAGAGATAGCTTTGCACAGGCTTGGCATCCACATGAAGACAGTGATTTCAGTTGAGATAGGTGAAGTTAATAGGAGGATTTTGAGGGGTTGGTGGGATCAGACACAAACTGGCACTTTAATTGAGATTGCCGACGTGAAGTCTCTCACTAATGATAGCGTACACGGAAGGCAATTCATTCCAAATTGATACTGTGGGTTGCCACTTGTCGGTGTTGAAGAACATGTTTCCCAATGGTGTTAATGTGGTGTCCTTATTCACCGGTATTCGAGGAGGAGAGATAGCTTTGCACAGGCTTGTCATCCACATGAAGACAGTGATTTCAGTTGAGATAGGTAAAGTTAATAGGAGGATTTTGAGGGGTTGGTGGGATCAGACACAAACTGACACTTTAATTGAGATTGCCGACGTGAAGTCTCTCACTAATGATAGCGTACACGGAAGTTACTATGTTTTCAAGCGGGGGTCGGAATAAAGAGAAAATACGTGTGGATGCGCAGAGTAAAACTTCGAAGGAAAACTATGGTTTTTCTGTTGTAGACGAAGATCTCAAATTCACCGTGTCAATAAGGTACAACTCGCTTTGAATTAGGAAGATCACGAGAGAAATCAAAAATTGTAACATTTTTATATTCAAATTATATACAAATGAAAAAATAATTAATAGTTTCAATAGTTAGAATAATTATTTAGTTAAACGAAAAATAGATTTAAATTAGTTTTGCAAATTCTAGCATTTTTCATGTTGGAATTTTTGTCAAATTTGAAAGTATATAGAAGTTGTTAATGTGCAAACTTAACCCTTTTCAAATTTTGGCGCTAAAAAATTTTGGGCGCGCAGGGGTGCCACCGAAATTCGAAATTTGTTTTTGGTCCCGGGTCGTGGTACCAACCGGGACCAAAGGGGCTCTAGTCCCGGTTGGTTGCACGGGCCGGGACTAGAGGCCCAGGTGTATAAAAATCGCGGCCCTCTCTCCAGGCCGAACGAACACCCCAGGGACAGGTACGAGTGGACATGGCTGGGCGAAGCCCTGCCGGAGGCGGGAACGATTAGTCAGATCCCGCCGGCGGACCGCCGGCGGGTATGGGCTAGGGACACGGTAGACTAGGGGGCACACAACTTAAATTAAAAAAAGGCCAGGGGCCTTGCTTACATAGATAGGGGGCGGCGCGGCCACAGGCGGTCGGCCGTACTTGCAGGCATCCTCCATGGCGGCCCGGAGCACGGGGTCCTCCTCCCCGGAGAAGTCCTCCGGGATGTCCTCGAGGAGCCACAGCTCCCTCTCCCGGCCTGGCGGTGGCGGCGGGTAGTCCTCGACGTTCACCTCGTGGGGGGCGGGGATGTAGGAGCGCCGGCGCTGCTCGTGCTCCTGCTCGAGCCAGGCGGCCCAGTAGGGGGAGCCGCGCGCGTACATCCGCTCCCTGCGGACGGGGGCCGGCAGGAGCGCGCGCCGGCTATCGATCTCCTCGAGCAGCGCCTGGCCGGTCGGGACCGGCGGCACAGGGATCCGCTGGGGGTTCAGGTACCAGCCGTCCGGGAGGTGGACGTCGGCATAGAACACCGGCGTGGCGTTGTTCCAGTGCCACTCGGCCTCCACCACCCGGACATACCGGCGGAACCGCTTGCCCTTGGGCGCGGCGCTGGGTGGCGGGCGTGCAGCCGGAGGTGGCGCGGGGACGCGCGGCGTCCCGCCGAGGCGGACACCTCCAGGGCCGTAGCCGAAGGCCTCCGGCGGCGGTGGTGGGACGCGGCCGGCGCCGCTCGAGGAGCCGCCTTCATTCCTGGGGCGCTTGCCGGAGCCGCTGCCGAACCAGCGGGACATAGTGGCTATGGTTGGTCTGCCTTGGGTGCGGCCGGGGTGAATGGTTTGTACGGGCGGCGGGGGGCCTTTAAAAAGGACCCGGGGTGGGCTGGCATGCCAACCGGCGGCCTGGACGTGGCGGCGGTTGCAGCCGGCCATGAATGCGGGCAGGAGCCGAGGCGTGGCGGCGGTTGCAGCCGTGGCACGCGCGCGTGGGAAGTGGGGGCGCGGGGAAGCCGAGGCGGGGCGGGAAGACGAGGCGACTGGCCCTTTGACCGTCCATTAGTCTTAATTTAAGGGACCAGGCGAGCCAGCCAACGGCCGCTGGCCAGTGGCCCCTTCGAACCATTGACTGACCACGCTGGCCAGTGGGCCCTTCGAACCGTTGACTGACCATAATAAAAGACGCGGGCCAGTGGGCCCTTTTGACCAAAAAATGTGACCAGTGGGCTTAATAAAAGACGTGGGCCTGGACGCGGTTGTGGAAGGGGAGGCCGGCTCGGGATTGGGAGACAGGAGCCCAAAAAAACGATTATATTTTTTTTTGTCAAAAAAGTATCCATCCCGGTCCCTTGAACGAACCGGGACGAACTCCCTGGCCCAGGTTCGCCACGTGGCCTATCCTTACCATCCCGGGTCCTGGCACAACCGGGACCAATGGGACGGGCCATTTGTCCCGGCCAGCCCATCCCGGTTGCACAACCGGGACAACTGGCCCTTACGACCTGGGACAAAAGGCCCTCTTTCCACTAGTGTTAATCACTAATACCGAAAGAATACTTTGATGACATCAAACGTCACACCGTAAAAGGGTGACTATAAAGGTGGCATTGGATATTCGGAAAGTATTGGTTGAAGCTCATGGATCGAGAATGGGATTTGTCCATCCAATATGACGGATAGATATACTCAGGGCCCTCTCGGTGATATCACATCGACACCGCTTGCAAGCAAGTGATTTGATCACTAGGATGTTATATCACGGGAACGAGAAAAGAGTACTTGTCGGATAACGAGATCGAACAAGGTATAGTGGATACCGATGATCGGATCTCGGACAAGTAATATATCGCGAGACAAAGGGAAATCGTTACGACGTTGAAAGGTTCACACGATCACGAGAGTCATCGTTGAATATATAGGAGTCATCACGGTTTTCCAGACCCCGCTGTTGATTATTGATCGGAGAGGAGTCTCGATCATGTCTATAATATTCACGAACCGTAGGGAGACACACTTAAGGTTCGATGAAGCGTTTAGAGAGGATACGGAATACCGAAGAATATTTTGGGCAGCTCCGGAATTGTTTCGGGGAAAATTGAAATAGTTCAAGGGGTTTTTCGTCGAACGGTTGTTAATAGAATTAACAAATGGTTCGAGGTGCTGCATGCAAATGTTTGTTAATGGAATTAACAAATATAAATAAAGAAATAAAAATGTTTTATTTATTTATTAAAGAAAAACCTTTGGATTTTCCAAGTGGGAAATTAAGGGATTTTTGAGTGGGTTTGAGTGGAGCTTCCACTCACATGAAGAGAGGAAGGGGTGGGGGCACCCATGGCTGGCCGCACCCCCCCTTGGGCTGCCTCCCCCTCCCCTATAAAAGGAGGGTGAGGGCTCTCTCTTCTCCACACACTTGCTCACACATTTTCCCTTCCATCCGCTGCTCCATTCCATGGTCTCCGGCTTGGCGAAGCCCTGACCGTGGGATTCTTCACCACCACCACGCCGTCGTGCTGCTGGAATTCCGGAGGGATCTTCTACTTCCGCAACCCGCTGGAACGAGGGAACGGAAGTCTTCATCGAGCTGAACGTGTGACCGATTACGGAGGCACCGCCGGATTGCGGTGCTCTTCTTCTCGCTCGGGATCGGCGTGAGAACGACTACGCCAACCACGAGATATTTTCTCGTACCACTTTGAGTCTTCGAGGGTATGTTATCTCAAGACTCTCTTTCTCCCTGTTGCCTTTCATCTCATAGATTAGATCTTGGCCATTTGGGTTTATCGCGTGTAGGAAAATTTTTGTTTTCTATGCTACGTTCCCCTTCAGTGGTATCAGAGCCGGATCTATGCTTAGATGAATTGTACGGGTAGAACACATAGGAGTATGTGGGCGTTGATGATCATGTTTTTGTCTCTTTGAGTATTTTATGATCTTAGTGGCATAGTAGGATGAAGCGGCCCGGACTAACTTTACATGTCCACGTACATGAGACTTGTTCCACAACTGACATGCAACTTGAATTGCATAAGTGTCTTGCGGGTGTCGGTTTCTCCTACTATAGTTAAGATCTAATCTACAAAGGGTTGTTCAAAAATATGTTTTATCAACGTTGTGGTTCTTGTACGTAGATATGAACGGTTCTATCCTCGTAAGCCCAAAGCCACGTAAAATATGCAAAAATAAATTAGAGGCGTCTAACTTGTTTTTGCAGGGCATGTGATGTGATATGGTCAATGTTACAAACGTTATGTATGAGATGATATCTTTTGTAAATTATTGACATACCGGCTGGAGCCATATGGTTGTCTTATTTTATGGCCTGCGTGCTGTATGTCATATCCATGTGATATGTTGTAATGGACAATCAAGATGGAGGTGCCACGGACCTTGGTGCCACGCCGGTGGAATGATGGAGACCATACCATGATGCACAAGATGGAGATCAAGTGCAAGAAGGACCATATCATATCACATTATCCATGCATGTGATGTTTATCCTTTTATGCATCTTATTTTGCTTAGATCGCGACGGTAGCATTATAAGATGATCCCTCTCACTTAATATCAAGATAATAATGTGTTCTTCCTTAAGTATGCACCGTTAAGAAAGTTCGTCGTTTCGAGACACCACGTGATGATCGGGTGTGATAGACTCAACGTTCGCATACAACGGGTGTTTTCAAGTCTAGCATGTACAGACATGGCCTTGAAACACATGCAATACAATGGTTCTACTTGGCGAGCCTAGCATGTACAGACATGGCCTCGGAACACGTAACCGAAAGGTAAAGCATGAGTCATATGAATGATATGATGAACATATTGATGTTCGCCTTTGCAACTACACCGTCTCACGTGATGATCGGTTTCGGTGTAGTGAATTTGGTTCGTGTAATCACTAAAGACAACTAAGAGGGATGTTGTTTTTGAGTGGGAGTTCATGGGATAATTTTAGAATTAACTTGAACTTAATTTATCATAAACATAGTCTAAATATTCTTTGCAAATATGTTGTAGATCATGGCACCACCTACCTTCAATTTCAATATGTTCATGGAGAAAGAGAAATTAGCGAACAATGGAAGCAACTTTACCAACTGGGCACTTAACCTGAGGATTCTCCTCACCGCTTGCAAGAAGCTCTATGTGCTTGATGCACCTCTAGGTGACCAACCCGCTGATGATGCTTCTGATGAGGATAAAAATGTTTATCTGACTCAACAAGAAGACCACAGTATAGTTCACTGCGGCATCCTCTATGGATTAGAGCCAGAGCTGCGAAAACATTTCGAGAACAGCACTGCTTATGCCACAATGGGAGAATTGAAAATGATTTTCGATACCCATGCCGCAGTTGAGAGTTATGACGCTTCAGAAAAGTTCTTTAGCTGCATGATGGAAGAGAACAGCTCCGTTAGTGAGCACGTACTCAAAATGTCTGCGTACGCTGATAAGCTCATAGCCTTGAGAATATCGATTCCCATTGAGCTAGGGATACATCGTGTTCTCCAATCTCTGCCACCTAGTTACAAGAACTTCGTGATGAACTATAATATGCAGAGCATGAAGAAGTCTCTTCCTGAGCTTCTCTCGATGCTTAAAACTGCTGAAGTGGAGATCAAGAAAGAACATCAAGTGTTGATGATCAATAAGACCACTAGTTTCAAGAAAGGCAAGAAAGGCAAGCCAAGGGTAAACTTCAAGAAGGGTGGCAAATCTGTTGCTACTGCTGAGAAGAAAACCAGGCATGGCCCTAAGCCTGAGACTGAGTGTTTCTATTGCAAGGGTACTGGCCACTGGAAGCGCAATTGCCCCAAGTATCTGGCAGATAAGAAGGCCGGCAAAGTGAACAAAGGTATATATGATATACTTGTTATTGATGTGTACCTTACTAGTACTCGCAGTAGCACCTGGGTATTTGATACTGGTTCGGTTGCTCACATATGTAACTCGAAACAGGAGCTGCAGAATAAGCGACCACTAGCAAAGGATGAGGTGACGATGCGCGTCGGCAATGGATCAAGAGTTGACGTGATCGCCGTCGGGACGCTACCTCTACGTCTACCATCGGGATTAGTTATAAACCTCAATAAATGTTATTTGGTGCCCGCATTAAGCATGAACATCGTTTCTGGATCTTGCTTAATGCGGGACGGTTATTCCTTTAAGTCCGAGAACAATGGTTGTTCGATTTATATGAATAATATCTTTTATGGTCATGCACCTGAGAAGAATGGTTTATTTCTTTTGAATCTTGATAATGTTGATACACATATTCATAATGTGAATGCCAAAAGAATTAAGTTAAATGATGATATTGCTACTTATTTGTGGCATTGCCGCTTAGGTCATATTGGTATTAAACGCATGAAGAAGCTCCATTCTGATGGACTCTTAGAATCACTTGATTATGAATCATTTGAAACATGTGAACCATGCCTTATGGGCAAGATGACTAGAACCCCGTTTTCAAGATCTATGGAACGGGCGACAGACTTACTGGAAATCATACATACTGATGTATGTGGACCAATGAGTGTATCGGCGCGCGGTGGATATCGTTATTTTGTCACTTTCACAGATGATTTGAGTAGATATGGGTATATTTACTTAATGAAACACAAATCTGAAACGTTTGAAAAGTTCAAAGAATTTCAGTGTGAAGTTGAAAATCATCGTAACAGAAAGATTAAATTTCTACGGTCTGATCGTGGAGGTGAATATCTAAGTTACGAGTTTGGCATGCATATGAAACAATGTGGAATAGTTTCACAACTCACACCTGCCGGAACACCACAGCGAAATGGTGTTTCCGAACGTCGTAATCGTACTTTATTAGATATGGTTCGATCTATGATGTCTCTTACAGATTTGCCACTATCGTTTTGGGGTTATGCACTAGAGACCGCTGCATTCACTTTAAATAGGGCACCATCTAAATCCGTTGAAACGACACCGTATGAATTATGGTTTGGAAACAAACCTAAGCTGTCATTTCTAAAAGTTTGGGGATGCGATGTTTATGTGAAGAAGCTTCAACCTGATAAACTCGAACCCAAAGCGGAAAAATGCGTCTTCATAGGATACCCTAAAGAAACAACAGGGTACACCTTCTATCACAGATCCTAAGGCAATAATTTTGTTGCCAAGAATGGATCCTTTTTGGAGAAGGAGTTTCTCTCGAAAGGTGTGAATAGTAGGAAGGTAGAACTCGACGAGGTTATTGAACCTTCTCTTCTTGGAATGGAGAGTAGCGCAGCGTCGGAAGTTGTTCCGGAGCCGACCCCGTCAGATGAAGAGAGAGTTAATGATCAAGATCATGAAACTCCAATAGAGGAAACTACCGCACCTCGCAGATCAACTAGGGAGCGTGCAGCTCCTGAACTATACGGAGATCCCGTATTAAACTTCATGGTAGATGGAGGTGATGACCCTGCGACATATGAGGAAGCGATGATGAGCCCAGATTCCAACAAATGGCTTGAAGCCATGAAATCCGAAATAGGATCCATGTACGAAAACCAAGTTTGGACTTTGGTGGATTTACCCAATGACCGCAAGGCCGTTGAGAACAAATGGATCTTTAAAAAGAAAACTGACGCTGATGGTAATGTGACCGTCTATAAAGCTCGACTTGTCGCAAAAGGTTTCCGACAAATTCAAGGAGTTGACTATGATGAGACTTTCTCACCAGTAGCGATGCTTAAGTCAGTCAGGATTATGTTAGCAGTTGCTGCATTTTTCGATTATGAAATATGGCAGATGGATGTCAAAACGGCGTTCCTTAATGGTGACATTGAGGAAGAGTTGTATATGATGCAACCCAAAGGTTTTGTTGATCCTAAGGATGCTGACAAGGTGTGTAAGCTTCAACGTTCCATTTATGGACTGAAGCAAGCATCCCGAAGTTGGAACCTCCGTTTTGATAAGGTGATCAAAGGTTTTGGATTTGTCCAAACATACGGAGAAGCTTGTATTTACAAGAAAGTGAGTGGGAGCTCTGTAGCATTTCTGGTACTATAAGTGGATGACATATTGTTGATTGGAAATGATATAGAACTTTTAGAAAGCGTAAAAGGTTATTTGAACAATAGTTTTTCGATGAAAGACCTCGGTGAAGCAGCTTATATATTGGGCATCAAAATCTACAGGGATAGATCAAGACGCTTAATTGGACTTTCGCAAAGTACATACCTTGACAAGATTTTGAAGAAGTTCAAAATGGAAGATAGTAGGAAAGGGTTCCTACCTATGTTGCAAGGCAAAACGTTGAGTAAGACTCAATGTCCAGCTACAGCAGAAGATAGAGAAAAGATGGATAAGACTCCCTATGCTTCAGCCATAGGTTCTATCATGTATGCTATGCTGTGTACAAGACCGGATGTGGCACATGCTATTAGTTTGACTAGTAGGTACCAATCCAATCCAGGTTTGGAACACTGGACTGCGGTCAAGAATATCCTAAAGTACTTAAGAAGAACTAAGGACATGTTTCTCGTATATGGCGGTGAAGAAGAGCTCGTCGCAAGATGTTACGTCGATGCTAGCTTCGACACTGATCCGGATGACTCTAAGTCTCAGTCCGGGTACGTATTTATTATGAATGGAGGAGCTGTAAGCTGGAGGAGTTCCAAGCAATCCGTGGTGGCGGGATCATCAACATAAGCGGAATATGTTGCTGCCTCGGAGGCAACACAGGAAGCAGTTTGGATGAAGGAGTTCATATCCGAACTAGGCGTGGTTCCGAGTGCGTTGGATCCAATGGTTATCTATTGTGACAACAATGGTGCCATAGCCAATGCTAAGGAACCAAGGTCTCACAAGAATTCCAAGCATATCAAGCGCCGTTTTCACTCCATCCGTGAGCATGTCGCAGATGGGGATGTGAAGATTTGCAAAGTACATACGGATCTGAATGTGGCAGATCCATTGACTAAAACTCTCTCAAGGACAAAACATGATCAACACCAGAACTCCATGGGTGTTAGATTCATCACTATGTAATATAGATTATTGCCCCTAGTGCAAGTGGGAGACTGAAGGGAATATGCCCGAGAGGCAATAATAAAGTGTTTATTATGTTATTCCTTGTTTATGATAGATGTTTATTTCTCATGCTAGAATTGTATTAACCGGAAACGTTGATACATGTGTGATTAATAAACAAACCAACGTTCCTAGTGAAGCCTCTCTTTTAACTAGCCCGTTGATTAAACAGATGATCAAGGTTTCCTGATCATGAACATTGGATGTTGTTGATAACGGGGTCATGTCATTAGGAGAATGACATGATGAACTTAAACCCTAAACTAAGTATAACAATACGATCAAGTCATTTAGTTTTGTTGTTATGTCTTACATTCGGAGTAACATTATTCCTTAGACCATGAGATCATGTTAATCACTAATACCGAAAGAATACTTTGATGACATCAAACGTCACACCGTAAAAGGGTGACTATAAAGGTGGCATTGGATATTCGGAAAGTATTGGTTGAAGCTCATGGAAAGAGAATGGGATTTGTCCATCCAATATGACGGATAGATATACTCAGGGCCCTCTCGGTGATATCACATCGACACCGCTTGCAAGCAAGTGATTTGATCACTAGGATGTTATATCACGGGAACGAGAAAAGAGTACTTGTCGGATAACGAGATCGAACAAGGTATAGTGGATACCGATGATCGGATCTCGGACAAGTAATATATCGCGAGACAAAGGGAAATCGTTACGACGTTGAAAGGTTCACACGATCACGAGAGTCATCGTTGAATATATAGGAGTCATCACGGTTTTCCAGACCCCGCTGTTGATTATTGATCGGAGAGGAGTCTCGATCATGTCTATAATATTCACGAACCGTAGGGAGACACACTTAAGGTTCGATGAAGCGTTTAGAGAGGATACGGAATACCGAAGAATATTTTGGGCAGCTCCGGAATTGTTTCGGGGAAAATTGAAATAGTTCAAGGGGTTTTTCGTCGAACGGTTGTTAATAGAATTAACAAATGGTTCGAGGTGCTGCATGCAAATGTTTGTTAATGGAATTAACAAATATAAATAAAGAAATAAAAATGTTTTATTTATTTATTAAAGAAAAACCTTTGGATTTTCCAAGTGGGAAATTAAGGGATTTTTGAGTGGGTTTGAGTGGAGCTTCCACTCACATGAAGAGAGGAAGGGGTGGGGGCACCCATGGCTGGCCGCACCCCCCCCCTTGGGCTGCCTCCCCCTCCCCTATAAAAGGAGGGTGAGGGCTCTCTCTTCTCCACACACTTGCTCACACATTTTCCCTTCCATCCGCTGCTCCATTCCATGGTCTCCGGCTTGGCGAAGCCCTGACCGTGGGATTCTTCACCACCACCACGCCGTCGTGCTGCTGGAATTCCGGAGGGATCTTCTACTTCCGCAACCCGCTGGAACGAGGGAACGGAAGTCTTCATCGAGCTGAACGTGTGACCGATTACGGAGGCACCGCCGGATTGCGGTGCTCTTCTTCTCGCTCGGGATCGGCGTGAGAACGACTACGCCAACCACGAGATATTTTCTCGTACCACTTTGAGTCTTCGAGGGTATGTTATCTCAAGACTCTCTTTCTCCCCGTTGCCTTTCATCTCATAGATTAGATCTTGGCCATTTGGGTTTATCGCGTGTAGGAAATTTTTTTGTTTTATATGCTACGTTCCCCTTCAGGTCCTTGATGAGAACCAGAAGAAACAATCTGTTCCGAACCCGGCCTATGATGCGTGGATAACAAAAGATCAACTTGTGGTTTGCTTCCTCGTCAACTCCCTTGCCAAGGATGTGTTGCCGCATGTGTTTGGTCTCTCTACTGTTGCTGTTGTTTGGCGTGCTCTCAATGATCTCTATTCTGCTCAATCCAAGTCTCGTGTGTCTACCATCCGTGGTGCTCTCACGAACACGAAGAAAGGAGACATGACAGCCCAGGATTACATCACCAGGATGCGTGGTTTTTCTTCTCAGATTGCTGCCGCCGGGAAACCGGTTGACGACGATGAACTAAAGGACTATATCATGAATGGTCTTGACGGTTCTTTCAACAACCTAGTTGCTGCAATCAACGCTGTCCCCTCAACATCACTCAACGACATGTGCTCTCAAATTATGTCTTGTGAAACCCGTGGTAATATGTTGCAAAGCACCGGACAGAACCATGGTGGGTCCTCTGTATCTTCGGTTAATGTGGCTGCGAGGCACCCGAACTCCTATGGGGGAGGGTCTGCTCGCCCACCCGCTGCTCCACCGCTAAATCCTGCGTCGCCCATGCCCTACAACCCGCAACAGATGCCATATATTACTCCACATCATGCCTACGCACCAACACCACCACCATACGCCCCACCTCCCTATACTCCACCATACAATCACCAAACCTACCCGCAGCCCTATAACCCATATCCACCCATGCCACACCTGTATACCCCTTCTACTTACCCTATGCCTCCTCCACCATATCACCCTCCACGTCCCCCACAACCACAACAGCCACAACAGCCGCGCCAGGATCAGCAGCGCCCTCAAGGGCGTCGTCAGAAAGGGGGGGAAGGACCGTGTGGCATCACCATGGCAGGAAGGGGTTTACTGTCAGATATGCAAAAAGGAAGGACACTCTGCAGGTGATTGTTGGTGGCGCTATGGCGATGATGATGATGATGATGATACATCACCACCACCACCTAAGGAACCCAAAGGTGCTTATGGAGTAGACACAAATTGGTATGTTGATACAGGAGCCACAAATCATATCACTGGACAGCTCAACAAACTCAATGTTCAGGAAAATTATCAGGGGCGTGATCAAATCCACACTGCTGGTGGACAAGGTATGGATATTGCACATGTTGGTCATTCTGTTTTGCACACCCCTAATAGTTCTATCCAACTTCGCAATATTTTACACGTTCCCGAAGCTTCCAAAAATTTACTTTCCGCTCATCATCTTACACTAGACAATAATGCCTTCATGGAAATTCACCCGTTCTTTTTCTTGATAAAGGATCAGGTCACGAAGGAAATCGTGTTTAGAGGTCCCTGTCATGGTGTCTTGTACCCCCTTGTTCCTGTCTCGGAGTCATCCAAGCATGCTCTCGCCACCATCAAACCTTCATCCTCTACATGGCATCGTCGTCTAGGCCATCCTTCTTCTTTATAGTTCAGAAGATTCTTAGGAAGAATAAACTTTTATATTCCCCAGAAATAAATCCTTACATATGTGATCCACCACCATACGCCCCACCTCCCTATACTCCACCATAGAATCACCAAACCTACCCGCAGCCCTATAACCCATATCCACCCATGCCACACCCGTATACCCCTCCTGCTTACCCTATGCCTCCTCCACCATATCGCCCTCCACGTCCCCCACAAGCACAACAGCCACAACAGCCGCGCCAGGATCAGCAGCGCCCTCAAGGGCGTCGTCAGAAAGGGGGGGAAAGGACCATGTGGCATCACCATGGCAGGAAGGGGTTTACTGTCAGATATGCAAAAAGGAAGGACACTCTGCAGGTGATTGTTGGTGGCGCTATGGCGATGATGATGATGATGATGATACATCACCACCACCACCTAAGGAACCCAAAGGTGCTTATGGAGTAGACACAAATTGGTATGTTGATACAGGAGCCACAAATCATATCACTGGACAGCTCAACAAACTCAATGTTCAGGAAAATTATCAGGGGCGTGATCAAATCCACACTGCTGGTGGACAAGGTATGGATATTGCACATGTTGGTCATTCTGTTTTGCACACCCCTAATAGTTCTATCCAACTTCGCAATATTTTACACGTTCCCGAAGCTTCCAAAAATTTACTTTCCGCTCATCATCTTACACTAGACAATAATGCCTTCATGGAAATTCACCCGTTCTTTTTCTTGATAAAGGATCAGGTCACGAAGGAAATCGTGTTTAGAGGTCCCTGTCATGGTGGCTTGTACCCCCTTGTTCCTGTCTCGGAGTCATCCAAGCATGCTCTCGCCACCATCAAACCTTCATCCACATGACATCGTCGTCTAGGCCATCCTTCTTCTTTATAGTTCAGCAGATTATTAGGAAGAATAAACTTTTATATTCCCCAGAAATAAATCCTTACATATGTGATCCATGTAAACAGGCTAAGAGTCATCAGCTCCCATATCCAGTTTCCACTAGTGTTTTCACAGTTCCATTGGAACAAATATTTTCTGATGTATGGGGTCCAGCTCCTCTTTCTGTAGGCAAACATGCATACTATGTAAGTTTCATTGATGACTATAGTAAATTTACTCGGATATATTTGCTTAAGAAACGTTCTGAGGTGTTTCAAGTGTTCCTTGATTTGCAACAATATGTTGAGCGTCAGTTTGGTCGAAAAATGCTTACTATGCAAACTGACTGGGGTGCTGAATATGAGAAATTAAATAGCTTCGTTCAACGTGTTGTCATTGTTCATCATGTTTCATGTCCTCATGCTCATCAGCAAAATGGTTCAGCTGAGCGCAAACATCACCACATTGTTGAAGTTGGTTTTCCATTACTTGCCAATGCTTCCATGACTCTCAAATTTTGGGATGATGCTTTCATTACAGCCACCTTCCTCATTAATATGATTCCTTCCAAAGTCATAAATCTTGAAACACCCACTGAACGACTCCTTCAAGTTAAACCCAGTTATGAGTCTCTTCATGTTTTTGGTTGTGCATGTTGGCCCAACCTTCGTCCTTATAACAAAAGCAAACTTTCTTTTCGATCAAAGAAGTGTGTTTTTCTGGGTTATAGTCCTTGCCACAAAGGAGTTAAATGTCTAGACACTGACACGGGTCGTGTTTATATATCTCGTGATTTTGTTTTTGATGAGAACATATTTCCGTTTGCATCCTTGAATCCTAACGCAGGTCGCCGTTTGCGTGAAGAAATTCTCCTTCTTCCACTAGATGATCCCTCCTCGGCATCACATGATAGGGTTGTGCATTCTAATGACCACTATTTGCATATTTTTCCTCCTGTTCAAACTACACATGTTCATGGTGCCAAGCCCGTTACGGATTCCCCTGAAAAATCTACGTCCAATTCTGGTGAAAATGGTGAAAACCACACATCAAATACTGATGTGCAAACGGCCAACAGACCAGGTGCTGCGAGCGCCGATCCCGAGGGCGATTCCCTGCGCGGATCCGCCTCGGATCGTGCCCCTGGCAGCAATGATGGCGCCTCGGATCGTCCCCCTGGCAGCAATGATGGCGACTACCCCCGCAGTCCCTGCCCGCACCAACACCCGGACGCCACGTCGCCGCCCCGAGCCGCTCGCCCTCGACTTCACCGCGCTCGGCTTCGCCCGTGACGCCCACGCGCCAGCAGGTGACCTCCGGCCCCACCGCGCACGCGTCTCCGTCGACTGCCTCTGCACCCCCGACACCCGACAGCATGCTGTCAGCTGACAGCACCATTCCCGGTGTGGATCACAGCCTAGCTGCGAGCGCCGATCCCGGTGTGGATAACAGCCCAGATTTCTGTGCTGACGCAGATCTGGGCACAGGATCTTCTGCGCCGACGCCACCTGCACCTCCTCCTGCTGCTGGCGTTCAAACTCGCTTGCAAAAAGGTATAAAACACCCGAAAAAAATTTACTGATGGTACTATTCGCTATGCCTTTCTCACGTCTACAGGAGAACCCAAGAATCTTTCTGAGGCTCTAAAAGATGCAAATTGGAAACATGCTATGCAAACAGAATATGATGCTCTTATTGCTAATCATACATGGCATCTTGTACCCCCAAGCACAAGCAGAAATATTATTGACTGCAAATGGGTTTATCGCATCAAGAAAAATGCTGATGGCACAATTGATAGGCATAAAGCACGACTTGTTGCCAAAGGATTCAAACAACGGTATGGTATAGACTATGAAGATACTTTTAGTCATGTTGTTAAGATTGCTACTATCAGACTTGTGCTCTCTATTTCTGTTTCTCGAGGATGGAGTTTACGGCAGCTAGATGTAAAGAACGTGTTTCTTCATGGTGTTCTGGAAGAGGATGTATACATGAAACAACCACCTGGTTTTGAGTCTTCCGCTATGTTGGCACGCGTAGAGATAAACGAAAACTTTTTCCTACGCGATACTACCAGGATCTAGCCGAGGTAGAAGGCCACGAGTATTACCACTAGACGCGCAGGTGCGGATTATCGATGTAGCGCGTCGGGTCGGGGCAGTGCAGTCCCACGATCCGGTCCGGCCGATCCAATCCCTCGAACGTCGAAGTGCTGAACGTACAGCACCTCTGCCGGTATCCACACGTACGAGGAGGAGCTCCGACGGCGGACTGCTAGGTCCGGTGCGGCGGCTGGACTGAGTGGGGCTAGGGTTCCCAACGCATGGGAGAGTGGACTAACGTGCCCGCTGGGCAACCTGTGCCCCTCTTTATATAGCGTATGGTAATGGGCTTCACAACACTTGTGGCCCATTCCCTCTGTGAGTCCGACTCACACAATCAGTCCATTTCCGGTTTGGGTCCAACCCAACCAATATTTGCTCCCGCTCTTAAGTGTGCGACCCTGCAGGCTCATGGCGACTTGGACACGATTGGAGTCCAACTCCCAATCGATCAATCGGTAGCGGCTCCTAGCAGAACGTGCCGACTCCCAAGTACCATTGAGTCATGACGACATACCTTTCAATGTGATATTCATCTTAGTCCCTTTTGCCTCACGATATACCTTGTCGAACTATAGGCGATTCATCGTTATCCCTTTAATAGTTCAACTCTCTTCTCGATCCGTGATATGTGATTCATCTGACTAACTCTTAGTCAACAGACACAGTTAACACTTAACTGAGTTGCGCATGGCCATGCTTCCTGAATCATATCACTCGAGAGGGCCCAGAGAATATCTCTCCATTCGGAGGGGCAAAATCCCATCTTGATTATCCACATCACGCAGCTTGCTTCTCATTCGACCCGAACTCTGCCTTTATAGTTGCCTTGTCACAGAACAACGTTTGACAGAATCTAAGTCGGTGATCCACAACTCGGATTGTGCGACAATCTCAGGTCTAAGGATTACATTGATTGAGACATGCAAATGACGACTTGATCGTTGCATCTCAATGTGGGTCAGTCCGACTTGCTAAACTCTTTAGCCAAATCCGTGAACGTTGGAATGGCATCACCATGCCCATGACAAGTGGAACCGTGTCATCAGCCAACACTCACATTAGTCTAGGGTGTGTGTCCAGCACAACCTAAATGACTAAGGACAATCTAGTATGAACAACATGAATATATAGTTCCACAATCGAATCACATATTCAATGACATATATCATATGTTCAAAACAAGGACAACTTAATAACTTTATGAATACAGTGGGAATTACATCATACATGATTGCCTCTAGGGCATATTCCCAACACGCTACTCCTAACTACATCTGTAAACTTGATAAGGCCATGTATGGTCTCAAACAGGCTCCTCGAGCGTGGTATTCTCGGCTCAGCAACAAACTGCAAACACTTGGGAGGCAGACACTTCTTTATTTCTTTATGATCAGTCAGGTATCACAGTATATATTCTCATTTATGTTGATGATATCATTGTGACTAGCTCTTCCAACCAAGCTATACAAGTCCTTCTTCATCATCTGAGCTCTGAGTTTGCTCTTAAAGATTTAGGAGATCTTCATTACTTTCTTGGTATGGAAGTTCATAAGCAGACTGATGGACTGCTCTTAAATCAGGAAAAATATGCAAATGATTTATTACCCAGAGTTGGTATGACCTCATGCACATCCTGTCCAACGCCTCTTTCCACCACAGAGTCATTGGCCTTGACAGCTGGTTCTCCTCTTGGTCCAGCTGATATAGCTCATTACATAAGCATTGTAGGAGGTCTTCAGTATCTTACTCTCACACGACCTGATATCTCTTTTTCGGTTAATAAGGTATGACAATACCTTCATGCTCCTACAACTGTTCATTGGTCAGCTGTCAAAAGGATTCTTCGATACATTCATGGTACACGCACAGTTGGGCTTACTTTTCAGAAGTCCTCCTCGACACTTCTTAGTGCTTTTTCTGATGCTGACTGGGCAGGTGATTTAGATGACAGACGTTCTACTGGTGGTTTTGCTATATTTTTTTGTCCCAATCTCATTTCTTGGAGTGCCAGAAAACAACCTACTGTGTCTCGTTCTAGCACAGAGACTGAGTATAAAGCACTTGCCAATGCCACTGCTGAACTTATTTGGGTTGAAGCTCTTGTTCGAGAACTTGGTGTCAGCCTCAAGGAGAAATCCTGCCTATGGTGTGATAATCTGGGTGCTACATATCTGTCTGCTAATCCAGTGTTTCATGCTCGCACTAAGCACATTGAGATTGATTTCTTTTTTGTTCGAGAACGGGTTGCTAGCAAGCAACTTGACATCAGATTCATCTCTAGCAATGATCAGATCGCAGATGGTTTTACCAAAACATTATGTACTTAGAAACTAGATGAGTTCAAGTGTAATCTAAACCTCTCCCAGATCTAGATTAATAAGGGGGGTATTAGAGATGTAATACTATCCGTATACAATATGGTGTAGTACACCAATTGTATACGTACCCACACCTTGTACATGCCACGTGAGGGCTCTTCTCACCTATATCAACACGTATCCGGGTACCCGAAAGGGTTACACCGTTCCACCAAACGAGTATCGACAGCTGCAAGTTCTAGAATTCACACCACGTATCAGCAGAGCATATATCTCTACTATATAGTACGGCCTAACGACCGTACGTACGTCGTGGCATGTTTGCGTTTTACCCCCTCATAAATATGATAATCCACCCGCGGTCCAATTTAAGTTGCACACCTTTTCTGTTTGGTCCCTGGTCCACTCCCTCCTCCTTGTTCTGAGCGGCGGCGAACGCGAGGAGACGCCGCCCACCACCCACCTGTTGGGAATATGCCCTAGAGGCAATCATGTATGATGTTATTCCCACTGTATTCATAAAGTTATTAAGTTGTCCTTTGGTTTGAACATCTGATATATGTCATTGAATATGTGATTCGATTGTGGAACTATGTATTCATGTTGTTCATACTAATTGTCCTTGGTCGTTAAGGTTGTGCTGGACACACACCCTAGACTAATGTGAGTGTTGGCTGATGACACGGTTCCACTTGTCATGGGCATGGTGATGCCATTCCAACGTTCACGGACTTGGCTAAAGAGTTTAGCAAGTCGGACTGACCCACATTGAGATGCAACGATCAAGTCGTCATTTGCATGTCTCAATCAATGTAATCCTTAGACCTGAGGTTGTCGCACAATCCGAGTTGTGGATCACCGACTTAGGTTCTGTCAAACGTTGTTCTGTGACAAGGCAACTATAAAGGCAGAGTTCGGGTCGAATGAGAAGCAAGCTGCGTGATGTGGATAATCAAGATGGGATTTTGCCCCTCCTAATGGAGAGATATTCTCTGGGCCCTCTCGAGTGATATGATTCAGGAAGCATGGCCATGCGCGACTCAGTTAAGTGTTAACTGTGTCGGTTGACTAAGAGTTAGTCAGATGAATCGCATATCACGGATCGAGAAGAGAGTTGAACTATTTAAGGGATGACGATAAATCGCCTATAGTTCGACAAGGTATATCGTGAGGCAAAAAGGACTAAGATGAATATCACATTGAAAGGTATGTCGTCATGACTCAATGGAACTTGGGAGTCGGCACGTTCTGCTAGGAGCCGCTACCGATTGATCGATTGAGAGTCGGACTCTAATCGTGTCCAAGTCGCCATGAGCCTGCAGGGTCACACACTTAAGAGCGGGAGTAAGTATTGGTTGGGTTGGACCCGAACCGGAAATGGACTGAGTTAGTGAGTCGGACTCACAGAGGGAATGGGCCACAAGTGTTGTGCAGCCCATTACCATACGCTATATAAAGAGGGGCGCAGGTTGCCCAGCGGGCACGTTAGTCCACTCTCCCATGCGTTGGGAACCCTAGCCCCACTTAGTCCAGCCGTCGCACCGGACCTAGCAGTCCGCCGTCGGAGCTCCTCCTCGCACGTGTGGATACCGGCAGAGGTGTTGTACGTTCAGCACTTCGACATTCGAGGGATTGGATCGGCCGGACCGGATCGTGGGACTGCACTGCCCGGACGCGCTGCACCGATAATTCGCACCTGCGCGTCTAGTGGTAATACTCGTGGCCTTCTACCTCGGCTAGATCTTGGGAGCATTGCGTAGGAAAAGTTTTCGTTTATCCCCACGCGTCCCAACACCACCTCCACCGATCCCCTCACTTCTCGCCGTAGCTGCAGACCGGGGAGAGATTCTCTCGACTCCTGCTCTGGCCTCTCCCATCCCCACACCACTGCTGTCCAATTCGAGTCTCCAGCCCAATATTGATGAGGCCCGATCTGGATCTAGATGGGGGCTTCCTTTTCTGTGTTCTGCTCATCGTCTCCCCAATGGACGGCCTTGTTCTAAGAGTCTACGGCGTTTTTATCTGCGCCGCAGGCGTGCCCTGGTTGTCGCTGTGTTGCGCACGGGAGGAGTCCTGGTGATGTGGTGCTGGTGTCGTGCTTCACCGGGGAGGCTGCCCATGGTCGGCGCGGTTGTTCACGCGGCAGGTTCGTGCCCGTGTGCACCTTCACCCTCCACGACCAATTCAAGCGGCACGTATGATGCTAGCTGCTTCCAGTCATCACCAATTTCTCCAAGAGTCGTAGACCCAGCTCTAGGATTGTTTCATATATTTTCAGAAGATGCACATCACCTACACTGTTGTAGATAAGCAGTCCTCTATTAATACCGACTGATTGCAAATCATGGGACTGAGCAATCCAGAAGTTTAGCTTGATTTCTCTTTGAGCACGCACCTTTGCCAAGATTATTTCCCTCGTGCGCACATATGCTATTTCTCAACGTGTTGGGAGGAGAGGTATTCATCTTATGTGAGACTCCTTTCATCACCGGCTCAAGGATATGGCCTCCTGGCTCCAGACAATATTGCGACGTTAGGGCCGGGTCTGTCGTGTCTCCCCTTCCAGGCCGAGCTGACAAGGTTCTCGGCATCTCCAAGCTCCAAGAGGTGCTCGACCTTGGCATATTAAAGTACAAACGTGGCGTCGCGTAACTCTGTACATGCATTCGTTACCGATTGAGAAGTCGTCGTCACCAGGCAGAACAACAACAGGAGCTTCCTTCGCCCGGGGGCGGCGGTATGGCTCGATTTGGCTAGGCAGACAGCTGGGCTACTTCAAAGATTCAGTCCATGGAAGTTGTTTTCTTTTGTACCGGTGTGGTGCTACGAATTCTAGACCGATGCATATCCAGGATGGGATCTGTTCCTAAATCTGCTTCGCTAAAGAAAGATCAGCATGGATACTCTAAATTTTTGTTTTAGCAAGCTGAATTACACAATGAACAGAGTAAACTCTGCATCTTCGCATGCTGGTAGTGGCACCACTCTGTACACATATGTTCTAAAAAAATGAATATTAGTAGCAGAGATAAACTACTAGATCATCATAAGTTATTTGTTAGTAAGACTAATGTCCTATAGGACAGTCATGTATGTTATTCATCAGTTAGACAGATGGAATTCAAATGTATACTTTTACTTGAATGGTGTTGATTTTGCTTTTTTAGGATTTAGTTCATTATACTTCGGGGTGCATGTTTCTTTGATTCCAACAACAATAACAGTGAATGATTCAGATTGTTAGGCATCATTACCACCGCTATAGTTGTGAAAACCTATAGTAACCTATAGTACTCCCCCGTCCCAGTTTAATTGACATGAACAGTGTCTGAGTTAGTGCAAATTCATAGTACAAATGGCATAAGTAATTTGGTAAAACAGGGGTAGTAAATATCTATGGTAGACTATAAATTTTTCTCTGTAATCTCAGTTTGAGAAACGTGTGAAAAATAGTGTATGTCTACATCACATAAAACCACAGAATTACATTATAATAAATGATTCCCAAAACATATTAATTGCTTTTTTCTTTTTTGGAAATTAATTACTTCAGTTTTTCACTGCCGTTGCAACGCACAGGTATTTCGCTAGTATATATATATATATACACTGAGATGTATTTGAACTCCCAACTCATTCAACGATGGACGAAATAAATTAATTGAATGCATTCAGTTTATGTACGGAGAAAATCAGCATGATTACCCAAACAATACCCAGCATCATCTCTATCTCGACAAGATACAAAAGTGGAAGAAAAAAGAAAAGGACAAAAGGAAAAAAGAGGTGTATCCAGCGGGTGTTCTCCTCCTATTTCTACCTTCATCATATATGCCAAAGTCTTCTCTTCTCACCATTGTGGTCTGATCTCACACTTGGAGAGCCTTCCTGAAGGCAGCTATGGTCTGCATTGTTTACGTTCATGCCCAGGCAGAAAACCCCATAAATCATATTTCCTCGCTAACAAGCCTGTGAAAACTTGTTAACATGTCATCAGAATGAGGTGCTCCAGATTGCCTCGTCTCCTTCACCGCACCTCGAGTGCACATCCTTCAGCCTCTCGACTTGGTTGCAGATCCCGCTGCACCTCCAGTCGAACGATGCGACACACACGTTCTAAGAGTCTACGGCGTTTTTATCTGCGCCGCAGGCGTGCCCTGGTTGTCGCTGTGTTGCGCACGGGAGGAGTCCTGGTGATGTGGTGCTGTTGTCGTGCTTCACCGGGGAGGCTGCCCATGGTCGGCGCGGTTGTTCACGCGGCAGGTTCGTGCCCGTGTGCACCTTCACCCTCCACGACCAATTCAAGCGGCACGTATGATGCTAGCTGCTTCCGGTCATCACCAATTTCTTCAAGAGTCGTAGACCCAGCTCTAGGATTGTTTCATATATTTTCAGAAGATGCACATCACCTACACTGCTGTAGATAAGCAGTCCTCTATTAATACCGACTGATTGCAAATCATGGGACTGAGCAATCCAGAAGTTTAGCTTGATTTCTCTTTGAGCACGCACCTTTGCAAGATTATTTCCCTCGTGCGCACATATGCTATTTCTCAACGTGCTGGGAGGAGAGGTATTGATCTTATGTGAGACTCATTTCATCACTGGCTCAAGGATATGGCCTCCTGGCTCCAGACAATATTGCGACGTTAGGGCCGGGTCTGTCGTGTCTCCCCTTCCAGGCCGAGCTGACAAGGTTCTCAGCATCTCCAAGCTCCAAGAGGTGCTCGACCTTGGCATATTAAAGTACAAACGTGGCGTCGCATAACTCTGTACATGCATTCGTTACCGATTGAGAAGTCGTCGTCACCAGGCAGAACAACAACAGGAGCTTCCTTCGCCCGGGGGGCGGCGGTATGGCTCGATTTGGCTAGGCAGACAGCTGGGCTACTTCAAAGATTCAGTCCATGGAAGTTGTTTTCTTTTGTACCGGTGTGGTGCTACGAATTCAAGACCGATGCATATCCAGGATGGGATCTGTTCCTAAATCTGCTTCGCTAAAGAAAGATCAGCATGGATACTCTAAATTTTTGTTTTAGCAAGCTGAATTACACAATGAACAGAGTAAACTCTGCATCTTCGCATGCTGGTAGTGGCACCACTCTGTACACATATGTTCTAAAAAAATGAATATTAGTAGCAGAGATAAACTACTAGATCATCATAAGTTATTTGTTAGTAAGACTAATGTCCTATAGGACAGTCATGTATGTTATTCATCAGTTAGACAGATGGAATTCAAATGTATACTTTTACTTGAATGGTGTTGATTTTGCTTTTTTAGGATTTAGTTCATTATACTTCGGGGTGCATGTTTCTTTGATTCCAACAACAATAACAGTGAATGATTCAGATTGTTAGGCATCATTACCACTGCTATAGTTGTGAAAACCTATAGCAACCTATAGTACTCCCCCCGTCCCAGTTTAATTGACACGAACAGTGTCTGAGTTAGTACAAATGGCATAAGTAATTTGGTAAAACAGGGGTAGTAAATATCTATGGTAGACTATAAATTTTTCTCTGTAATCTCAGTTTGAGAAACGTGTGAAAAATAGTGTATGTCTATATCACATAAAACCACAGAATAACATTATAATAAATGATTGCCAAAACATATTAATTGCTTTTCTCTTTTTTGGAAATTAATTACTTCAGTTTTTCACTGCCGTTACAGCGCACGGGTATTTCGCTAGTATATATATATATACACTGAGATGTATTTGAACTCCCAACTCATTCAAAGATGGACGAAATAAATTAATTGAATGCATTCAGTTTATGTACGGAGAAAATCAGCATGATTACCCAAACAATACCCAGCATCATCTCTATCTCGACAAGATACAAAAGTGGAAGAAAAAAAGAAAAAGGACAAAAGGAAAAAAGAGGTGTATCCAACGGGTGTTCTCCTCCTATTTCTACCTTCATCATATATGCCAAAGTCTTCTCTTCTCACCATTGTGGTCTGATCTCACACTTGGAGAGCCTTCCTGAAGGCAGCTATGGTCTGCATTGTTTACGTTCATACCCAGGCAGAAAACCCCATAAATCATATTTCCTCGCTAACAAGCCTGTGAAAACTTGTTAACATGTCATCAGAATGAGGTGCTCCAGATTGCCTCGTCTCCTTCACCGCACCTCGAGTGCACATCCTTCAGCCTCTCAACTGGGTTGCAGATCCCGCTGCACCTCCAGTCGAACGATGCGACACACACGTTCCCTGCTTGTGCCTTCCACTCACAATCTGAGATAGAAACAGTTTCAGAAAGGAAATATTAGTGCCATGGTCATCATCTTCAGAGATGGGGCATGGTATGGAGAACAACTGAAGAAACTGACCTGTTTCTGATCCACAGCACATCTCCCTGTCGTCGATGTGCTCCACATCTAGCCCGATAAACCACGCTCCCAGCGATACATCTTCGTTTGCGAATTTGTGCAGTAGTGGCCTAAGTGATAAGATGGACACACATGGCATCAATAGCAACTCATCAAATGGAAGTACTGCCTGAATGAGAATGAATGATCTCTGGTCTTACTGGTTGACAGAGATGTAGGTAGCAAGGTCCTTTGAGATGGCATATATCTGCCCAGTGGCATGGCGGAAGTACTTGTTCCCATCCTCTCCAAACTTCCAGAACTCAGGCTCGTGGTACTTCGAAGTTCTGAAAATAAGGTCAGTGCAACAAAGTTTTAGTATTTGTAGGACATGGCAATACAATTTAGCATTTCTACTACAGCTAAAATGAGTGTTTTCAGAAGAATTACTTGTCCGAAAGAACTGGTCCTGACTTCATGCATCCAATATACACCCGGGGCTTCAATTTATGATGGCCAAGAGTAGTGATGAGCATACCTGCGCCACATGGACAGGTTAGTTTCCTCCAAGATTATTGAGATTCCAGAAAGTATACTTCTAACCAAAAATCATACCTAGGTTGACATGAACATCGTCATCCACCTTGACATAGAAGTCAGCATCCCATGAGGCCACAGCAGTGGAGAAGAATGTTTTGGTTTTTGCAGATAGCTTGTGGTACCCTTCAACATGGTCCTACACGCATTTACGGTTCGACCAGAATTAGCTTCAGTATGGACACCTCAAATCAGTGGTAGTAAGAAGATTTGGCTGATTGTGGTTTTACAGAAAGGGGAAATGAATGATGCAATTCAATGTTTGGACAACATCACCATACCAGCCGAAGGAAGTCATGATGAATAGCATCCTCCGCGTCTATAGCCTTATCAAGGGCACTGTCCGATGTAGGACTGCAAAGCAAAAATATCAATTACTATTTCAGCCGCCATATTTAAATCGAACTTGTAAATCATTGTATCACTATTATGATACATCTCATGGCCAATTTCGATTATTTTTTGCCAGGTAATGTGTAATTTTTATTTAGTGGTGATTATGCTGCTTCTTTACCAAAGTTAAATAGTTCTGAACTACACTCAGCTCAATAGATTATATTATCTATCATCTAGAGTTTGAGCAAAATGAATAGCTGCATAAACCTTTTGAAATGTCAGCATAACATGAACGGGAGGCTTTATTGGGTCATTTTTATGGCTAAATATAGAACCTTTCCATGGAGAGTTTATAAAAAAAAATCTTTCTGGCTATGACTTCTTTTCACCAAACAAGAAATATTTTGGCATAGTGCCAGTAACCTTACCTATGTCCGATCATAAATCGAATGACGATTCCCTTCTCCTGTTCCAGTTTCTTGAGTTTCTCACCTGGTAAATACAATTGTAGATATGTACTGAGTATTACATGCTATGAGTACATCAGAGGAAAAACAGAGTAGGAATAACTATCAGCCGGCAAAATGATCCATCCCAGTCCAAGAGCTCGACTTTTAGCAGAAACTATGTAGGCTATGTATGACCGAGTCAGCTCTAATGATAAACAATCCTACTCAATTAATTTTATTTTCTGCAGTTAACCCTATTTGCTATGATGATATATAACCCCATTTGATTAATTATGTACATATACCTCTGCATCGGTTGTAACTAAGAATACGAAATGTAGCATGCA
Organism: Alopecurus myosuroides; assembly: GCA_028641055.1. Taxonomy (NCBI): domain Eukaryota; kingdom Viridiplantae; phylum Streptophyta; class Magnoliopsida; order Poales; family Poaceae; genus Alopecurus; species Alopecurus myosuroides. Next base: position 243,154,911 of record CM054063.1, read on the forward strand.
ACAGCTAAGCCGACACAAGAAAACAATTCTACTCAATTAAATTGTATTTTCTGCAGCTAACCCTATTTGCTATGATGATATATAACCCCATTTGATTAATCCTGTACACATCGGTTGTAACTAAGAATATGAAATGCAGCATGCAACAGCTAAGCCAACACAAGGAAACAATCAGGTAGCATTGCAAAGTATGAACCTTGAGGCATCCAGGTCGCCCTGACAGAATCCCGCCTCTTCTTGCTACTGAAGGCAGTATTGATCCCGATCACCACAAAAGCTTTCTTCCTTTCCTGTCTTACGCCAACTGTGCCTCCGAGCAGCTCCTGCGTGCTGCGCCTCGCTGCCAGCTCCATCTGTAGCGTGGCAATGGACTTATCTAAGTACCTAGACACAAAACCATATCCCAATTTAGTCTCCTGATGGACAGTGCAAAAAATGCTAATGGGTTCCGAACATTTTTCACGATTCATCATGTGAACTTACTGTATGGCCTCATGAGTCTTTGTCACTTCCCCCATCACGTCCCTATCGTCAGATGGTTTCTGAAATCAAAGAAATGGTGTTGGAAGATTTACAACTCAAAAAGAAAAACAGGAGGATTTCAGGATTTTCTTATTTTAACAACTTGATCTAGTATCTTACTATCTTGTAGTGAAAAATCATGTTTATTATTTTTCTGATAGAAACAATATAAAGCAGGTGGCATAACAGGTGCTACCAAGGGGGCGCTTACAGTTGTTTCTGTCAAAGTTTAAAACATGTAAAGCATATTTTAGAAATAATACAGACATTTAATACATGCATATAAATGCAACTACGAAACATACAGCACTATCTGTAATAGCAAGATGAGCATATAAGTTGCATCAATCAAAAGAAACAAACAGGAGGAGGCTAAAGTTCAGCACAGACCGTCTTGGCAACAAAATCTTCAGACTTGATCTGTAACTCCCCTTCCTGCGGCCGCCGCTGCACCACGACCGGGCTCTTTAAATCCGGCGCTGCTCCGAACCTGACCAACACATCGCCAGGAACAGGTTTCAGCTACACCGAGCATTGCACCGCGTGACAGATGGATCCAAGACAGCGGCCAGGGCCACAGAGCGGACCACAGCTATGGGTGGGCCTGTGGCTAAGGTAAAAGTAGAACTAATCTAGGAGGACTCACTGGTCGGTGAAGAGCATGCCGAGGCCGAAGCTGCAGACGCAGAGGAGCAGTATCGTCCTCGACACCACCGGCCTCCTCTCCCCGGCGACGGCGGCGCCGTTCTTGACCTTCATCTTCCGCTCAACCGCCGTCGTCGTCGCTCTCTCTGTGTCGCCCGGTGCTGGGTTGGGAAACTGAGAAACTCGTCGTGTGTGCTTGAGCGAGGAGGTGAGGACGGCTTTTATGAAGCTACGAAGTAACCGAAGCTGAGGAGGGAAACAACAACGAGAACAAGGGAGAAGAAGAAGGCGGCGACTATTTTAATGGGTCAAGAAAAAGAAAAATGCTACGTTCACAATGCGAAGCTGTGAACAGAGGGTGACTGTTTTTTTTTCTCTCGTTCTTGTTTCGAGAGGGACAACAGAAGATGACTGTTACGTTCGTTTGGAGAAGAGAACGACAGGAACAGCTGCACCAAAATCAAGCAAACCAATCAGTAGATTTAATATTCTCAAAACTTTTATTAGATTCAGAGGAAATATAAACCATTATATTTGTAATATACTCGCGGCAATATTTGCAAACTGGTATAATATATTTTCTCGTAAATAAGCAAAACCCCGAACATGGGCATTATCCAAAAACCCCGAACGACGGCTGCCTTTTGGGGTGTCCGGATACTTGTCCGCCCTGATGGAAACGGCGGCCCCAATTTTTTTTAAAGTATGCGCACAAATATAAAGTAGGATACCAATTTCATTCAAATTTCTTACTAATATGTATTAAAAAAAGTAAACTAGCATTTAAAGTACCCATTTTTTTAATTAGATTTAGAGGTAGCAGACTGTCACATCCCAATTTTGGAATACCTGATAACACAGTTGTTTTGCTAATTGCTTGACAAATAAACTTTGGTTGTGTTTGTTTGAGTGCAACTAAACAAACTTAAAAAGATAGCAAAGCAATAAACTAAAAATATTCAACATATTATTCCAATGACCTTGACAATATTTTCTAAAGTAAATATTGATCAAAGAGTTTTCCAAAACTATCTTATGAATCCCATACTTATTGAATATTATTCCAAGGTCTAAATTAAGAAAGAGAAAACACTTAATAAATTTCCCTAAAAGATTATCAGGAAAAAGAGGCATTCTTAGATGCTTCACCAAAATCTTATCAAATGTTTTTCCAACCTTGCAAGCTTAAAAACAAAAGTATTGGAGAGCATTGACTTGCTATCCCTAGTCACATAAATATTTTGGCAAAGCATTGTTAAAGAAAAGCCAAGTGCCTTATTAAATTGAATTTCCAATTTTTCCAGAAACAAGAAACTCAAACAAGTTACTATTGGAAACTTTCTTCAAATGATCTGAAATTAATACCAGTGCTTCCTTATATCAAATAAGGAACACACACAAGAGGAGACCAAAAATTGAATCCATTAAAGTCCTGAAAACATGATTTTTCTCCACAGCAACATTTGGAATTTTGAACAAGTTTGTTCTACAAACTTTTTCAAAATGCCATGAAATAAATACCACATTCTCTATATCATAAATAAGGATGAAAACCAAAAGGGCACAAGTTGTTGAATAGTTTAAGTTGCCAAAAAACCCTGTTTTCTAGACAGCACCTTTTTGAAATTTGAACAAGTTTGTTCTATGAAGTAACTCAAAATGACTTGAATTTTCTACCACACAAGGAATACACCAAATAAGGAATGTGTGCCAAAAATTATCATTTTTGGAAGCTCCTAAGTAGTCTAATAAATTCAATATCCATTTATGTAAGAATTGAAATTTGAACAACTTTGAACTATCAAGTTTATCCAACTGAGCCAATTTTCACATATGTTGTGCAGCTCAACTAATAAGAATTTTGGGAAAAAGGATTTTAAATTTAGACTTTGTTTTCCTAGTGAAAACCACATTTTTCAGAGAAGAAAAGGACCTCTTTGTAAATTGGCCAGGGACCTAGTTGTAAGCTGAGTCACTCTTCTTCTTCCTAGCTCCCCTGTATATGCAGTCCCCTACGCCATGGCTTCGAGTAGAAGGAATATCGAGGATAAGAACCCCCCCCCCCCCATGTGCTCTTGTCTCCCACATGCCCCCTCTCTCTCCCCTCAAGCTTTCTCTCTCTCTCTCTCTGCGTTTTATTCCCCAAAACCGAAACCCTAGGAAACGGTCGCCGTCGATTTGGCCGTGGGTGAGCTCGCCGCCGGTCTCCGATGAGCTCATCGTCTCCGCATCGTCGTGGTGGTCCTCTCTGCCAAAGGAATCGAGGCGGGAGCCCTCGTGGAGCCCGCGCCGCCCGGTTCCTTTCTGCGGGTCCGGCGGGCTCCGGCGAGCTATCGCCGCCGCCTCGAGCCTCCTCCATCCTCGTCGAGCGTCCACGCACGTCTGGGGTGAGCAGGCGCTCCTCGCCGTCGTTTTCCCCTCTCCCTCTCCCTCTAGATCGTGGCCGCGCCGTGGTCGCTGTCCGGCCACCGTGCGCCACCGTCGCCGCCGCTCTCCGGCGCCTTACCAGGAAACGAGAACCCGCCCATTCGCTTGCCCGCGTCGAGTACGACTCGTAGATGGTTTGGAATCGCAAAATGACGAACGGAGTAGCCCGTTAGGACCTCGCCGGAGACATTCCCGCCGGCGATGACGTCGCGCTGGCGTCATGCGGGCCTTGACCCCGCGCGGGAGCGGTCAAACCCGCGCGTGGGCCTCGCCTCTGCCCGCGTGGCTGCCGCGTGGCCGCCTGGTCCGCGAGTCAGCGGCTATGGCTAGATCCCGCCGCGGTAAAAGCAGATCTGGCCGGCCCAGTAGCAGATCTGGCCCATCTGTGTTGTTTTCCTTTTAAATTTTTACAGAAAACATACATGTTTGCTTTTAACCTTAAAAACCTATCTAAAAGATGAATTTGACCAAGCCAAAATTCACAGTGGTAAAGAAACAAAATCTAAACCACCTCCGTTTTGTAGATCTACATTTGGATGATTATTTTAGACATGAAAGATGTTTTGGTAACAGGTACCAGAAACAGCAAAATGAGCACCATTTTAAATCCACAACTCAGAATGAGGTGTATTCAATTGCGTTGGAAAGCCCTTGAAATTTCCTAACAGGATAAATTAACCTTGCTTCCAAATTACTAATATTTTTGAAATGGCATGCAATTTGGTAAAACACCAGAGAGCACTTTGGTGATTTTTATAAAATCATTAAAAATGATTTTTGATGCAAACTCAATTGGATGGTCTTGTGTATGTTTAGGGATATCCAAAACTAGCTGGGTTTAATTTTTAGAGCATCATAGAAAATTTGGTGGACAGATCTTTAATTTGCATGTTTCTGCCATTTTGGCATTTTAGGTGATTAATTTGTGTGAAGTTATTTTTGTGTTGCAATGTTGTTTTCTAGCATGAACAAGTTGTGTGAACTTGTTTTCTAAGATTTACTTAGCTATTTTAGCATGTTAGATTGTGTGGACTTGAGTGGAGAAGAAATATGATTTATGAGAATAGCATATGTTTTATCTCTAGTTAATACTTGCATAGTATTTTTGAGTGATAAATTTATGTGCAAGCACTTGGATTGTGGTGTTGAGAGATTAGATCCAGTACCATGTTGGTACTAATATTGTGTTGGTATCACCTCTTCTAGCTTGCATTTGAGTTGGTAGAGAAGCATGAGTAGATTTGTCATCACTATGCAAATGTTGGAAAAATTCTCTCATGTGTAGAATTTTAGGCATAAGAATTTGTGGTTGTGTAGCCACATATTTTTGTGTTGTGTTCATAGGGCCAGTAGAATTTTGGTGATTTTTTGATGAGTGTAGAGACATCGTAGTAGTTTTCATAGACGGGGGTGCCATGAGACTACGGTAGAGACTTGGGGTAACGGGATAGCGTAGTAACACAGAACACGGGATTTTACCCAGGTTCGGTACGTCGCGACAGTACGGCGTACCTACTCCTGCACTTCTCACTAATTGGGACTAAAGCCCATATAACAGGGTTACAATGTGAGGGAACAGATCTAGCTACTCGACGAGGATGAACTTCTCGGCGAGTTGCGTAGAGCTTGAACTTGTGTCTAACTTGTCCTTAGAACTTAACTTGTTTAATCTATCTCCCGTCCGGCTTTATATAATAGCCGGATTAGGGCTTACAGAATAGGAAACCTAGAAGACTACGTTTAACTTGTAACTTGGAAAGCAAGGAATCCGTCTTCTCCTCCAAGCCAGATCACGTGGGCCGTGATCCGGGTTCTGCGCGTCGGACTACTGGGCCGCCCAATGGACCTAAGCCCATTACCATGTAGGCCACCCTGGTAGTCCGGCTCTTTGTCTACCATCTTCTATACCCCTATTCAGTATATATCCGACAGTAGCCCCCAGGAAGGATCAAAACTCTGATTCTCCGTCTTTCGTCAAATACATTTTGTCCGGGAAATCTTGATTCAGCAGTCTTGATTCTTTCTACTTTCCTTTTGAAGGAGATGGTAACATAAAACTCGGAACCATGAAAATCCGGCTTTTCTTCTCGCGATCCTTCGCGGAAAAGGAACTTCTAACGTCAGCGCTTTAATCATGCTGACGCAGGCGACGCTTGGTTTCACGCGGGAAACCCTGCAACGTATCTCTGACAGATTCTCACGGGAAACGAGGAGATAGCCATCATTCCCCTGTCGTTATATTTCCCGTAGTTTCCGGCGAGCGACACGCGTCAAACATCCAACGGTCGAAAGAGCCGTTGGCACGTATCTAAACGGATTTCTGGCTATAAATAGCCGTCATCGTCCTCCTCCGAAACTTTCCTCACTCCCTCACCGCCTACGCCATTGCTGCGCACGCGAGCTCGAGAGCAAGTCCTTGTCCCAGGCGCACTTAGCATCAAACGCACCGAAACGCGCCACCAAAAGATGGCCTCCTCGCCGTCGTCACCGACTCGCGCCGCCATCGACGAGCTCGTCAGCGATCTGGATCCACAGCCAGGATCACAGAAGCACGCCGGCGGCGAGCCGGAGAAGACTGCTGCTTCCGCGGCGGGCGGAGAAAACACTTCCGCCGCCGCGGACATTGCGACATCGAGCGCCGCGACAACCCCGCCGTTTGCACCTGAAACGGCGGAGGAAAAGATCGAGCTCCTCGGCGACGAACTCGCCGCCGCGGAGGCCGCCGCCGCCGCCGGAGCGGACGAGGAAGCGGAATCTGCAGGCAACTGGAGTGCCTGCAGTATTCCCCCGGCTCTCCTTCCAAACTTGGAAAAGGAGGGCCTGGTTCTCAAGAAGAAATGGCGGCTGCCAGAAGAAGAAACCGAACCCGCGCCACGGGATGGCGAAAGGGTACTCCTTTCTTCCCACCTTCTGCGAGGTATGGGACTTCCGCCATCTTCCTTCTTCCTCCAGGTTCTCTCTCATTACAACATCCAGCCCCACAATCTTCCCCCCAATTCCATTCTATACATGGCCGGCTTTCAGGCCTTGTTCGAAGGCTACTTAGGGCTAGAACCTAGGTTAGATTTCTGGATGTACTGCTTTGGAGTTAAGCGAAACTCTTCGGAGGGCGCACTCCCAACTTGCGGAACTATATCCTTCACTCTTCGGAGATTCCGAGAGGATTGGTTCCCCAAGATAAAAACTTCAGAATCCGTCAAATTTTGGACGGGTTCTTTCTTTTATCATCCCGACGTGCCTTTTCCTAAAAAGGCCGTCGGGGTTCCACCTTTTGTGAATTCCGCCGCCGTTCCCCAGGATAACTGGGGAACAGAAGCCGTCCAAGTTCTGCCGCCAGATCTGCTAAAGATCAAGCGGCGCATCGCCAAACTCACCTCCATGGATCCGCCTCTAACCGGCATGGACACAGTTCTATGCTGGCTGATTAGGCGGATCCAGCCACTAGCCAACCACAGCGGCCGTTTCCTGTGCGAATACACGGGAGTCAATGATCCGATGCGGACATCCGCCAAGGATTGGCACGCAAAGGAACTTAGGCGGCGCATCAACCAGTTGGTCGCATCGCGCGACCAATACACAGAGAGTCGGCCAATGTACACGGCCGAAAATCCGGTTCCCAAGGTAATTTTTCAGTCATTTGGGTATAGTTCTATTTTATCTCGGATTTCCTAGCTTCTGATTTTGATCTTGTTTGTTCGACAGTTCGAGGATCTTTCAGATTCGGACTTGGTGTCTGAGTCTGAGCTGGACGCGCTGCGCACCGCCGCTACAGGTGGACGCAAGCGCAAGAAGATAACTTCCTCGGACGAAATTATCGATCTTGACGGAATCCCCGTCGCCACCTCCAGGTTCTTTCTTCTGGAAATTTCTTTTATGGGAACTTTTTTCATCCATCTTTGGTGTTTTGACCTTTTCCGGGTTTTTATGTTTTTAGCCTGCCACCTTCCACCCTGAAGCCAAAGAAGCTGAAGAAACACAAGGTTTCTTCCAGCCGAGGCAGCCAACCTTCTCCCGCCGTCGCCCCGGACACGCCAAGCACGATGGCGGAAGAGCCTACTGCAGCCCCCACCACCAAGCCCCCAGAGCCCAGCCAGCCCATTGTGTCCGACCCGGACACGAGGGAAAGGGCGGCCCCAGAGGTGGAAAAATTAACTCGGACTTTCGACGAGGAAATTCCCACCTTTGACAAGGATTTCAAAGCTATCAATGACGGCTTGGACGCAGCCGGGAATCTCTTCGCGGAATACGCGAAAGAGTTCAAAGAAAACTTGGCAGGTTTGCAGCGCATGAGCCAGGTATATAACTCTAGCCCCCAAGCATTAATTAAAATGCGTGCTTTTTGCTTTGATGCTTTTTGTACTCATTCTTCTCCTTGCTATGTTTCAGCAAACCTCCGAAGCCATCAACAGGGAAGTTTTCAGGAAGCTTACCATCAAGAATAAAGAAGTTAGAAGTCTTCTCTCTATTCTTGAAGAAAGGGAAGCAGAGCTGGAATCAGCTAAGCTCGCATTGTCGGAAACACAAGGTAAACATTTTCCTCCTGAAATTTCCGATTCAATTATTTGCCTAAGTTTTTTCCGAGGAGCTGGCTAACTCGGATTTTTCCCTTGCTTTTCAGCTGCATTAGCTGAGGCTAAACAAGCAGCAGAAGATTCTGGCAATGCCGAAATTCTCCGCAAGGAGAATGTTTAGCTTCACGAGAACCTTGTGAAAGCACAACAAGACTTGGAAGCCAGTAATCTGGCCCTTGGAGTTTCTAATTCCAAGGCTTCCGAGCAGGCGGTGAAGGACAAATCCACCATTCGGGATTTGACCGACGCTCTGAACCTTCGCCTGGAGGAAGTTTCCGAGATCGACAAGCTCATCGGTAAATCTCTTATTCATTTGTCGTCTTTCCATGTTTTACTTGCTCTGTTTTTCCATCTAACTTTTTTAGGTATTTTACTGGAAAAAACAGGCGATACCCCAGATGGCACTCGGATTGCAGGCATCCGAGCTTTCGGGGAGACATGGAATTTGATCAAGGCTGCTGCAACGCAGCTGGTAGACAAGTTTCTTCCCGAAAAATCTGGGGAGTGCTCGGAGGTTGAAAAACTTCCGGGTGCCATTATGGAGGTGGCGGAGTCTAAGGAATCTCTCCTTCGCTCCGCTGCACGGGGTGGTGCGCGCATGGCTCTTGGCCTCATGCGCATGCACTACCCTAGTGCTAAATCCTGGCGCGTGGCGTCCGGTGTCCCTCAAGGATACACGGATATGCAGCGAAACACCATCTTTGGTGAAGTCAAGGGTCACGCCACCCAGATTGCCTCCATGGTAAATATCTCCGTCAACTATCCAGAAGCAGAGATTCCTCCAATCCCCGAAGACGAAAGCAGCGAGGAGGAGTCAGATGCTTGAAGGGTTACCTGGAACCTGGATAGAAAAAATAGACAATAGGAGCATTACTGTTCTTTTAATGTAATCCAAAATGTAATGCTTCTATTGTATGAATGAAACTTCCGTCTGTTGCAGTTTAAATTATGAAATTCTTTGCAAGTTTTTTGGGTTTTGATCATTCCTTTATCTTCTAAGTTCTCTGGTGTGTATGTTTTAACTGTCCTTAGTGTTTGAAATGGCTCAAATAGCAATATGAATCTTCATGCCGAGTAACTGGGGACGAACCAAGCAGTTTTGAAACTCGGAAACATGGATCATGCTAAAGGCATTTTTACTAACTAGTTCCAGTAACCCAACACACACACGATCAGATAAGACTTAGAGAAAACAAGGAAAGTTTTAAGTGAAACTTGAGCACGCAGGCAATTCAAGTTTCCCTTAGCCGTTAACAGGCTGAAAAATCATTCAGTTTTGTAACGCCGAGTACGCGAGCACAATTCGGGTTAACGTTGAGCAATTTGTAAGATCATTGGGAAATAGATGAGGCGGAAACACTTTACACTTATAAAGAATATGGATGACAGCATTCCGACAACTTTATTTCATGATCTCAAAAGATGTTTACATAGAATTGAACTAAGTACGAAAAGGTACATAACTTTCTAGACGTTCCCAGGCTTCCGCAATCCACTTGACTTTGTCGAATTTTTTCAGCAGCTTGTAGAGTGGTAAGGTTTTAGCCCCCAGCCAACTGATAAATCTGCTGACGGCTGCAGCGGAACCCGTCAATCTTTGGACATCTTTTACACATGTAGGTTTTGAGATGTTCAAGATTGCCTTGATCTTTTCCGGGTGAACTTCTATTCCTCTGTGGGAAACAATGAAACCCAGAAGTTTTCCTGAGGGAACCCCGAATACACACTTAGATGGATTCAACTTCATCTTGTAAGTGCGCAAGTTTTCGAAAGTTTCTCGCAAATCCTCAAGGAGTGTATCTTTTTCCTTGGTTACGACAGCGATATCGTCCACGTAAACATGAACGTTTCTGCCAATTTGACTATGCAAACAGCGTTGCATGCAACGCTGGTAGGTTGCACCTGCGTTCTTCAGGCCAAAAGGCATGGTTATGTAATAGTACGTCCCATACGGGGTTATAAAAGAAGTCTTGATTTGATCTTCCTTTTTCATGCGTATTTGGTGGTACCCGGAGTATCATCCAAAAAGCATAAAAGCTCGGAGCCTGCAGTGGCATCTATTATTTGATCGATTCGCGGTAATGCGAACCTATCTTTCGGACACAACTTGTTCAATCCTGTGTAATCTATACCCATTCTAAGAGCAGTGGTGTCTTTCTTCGGTACTAGGACCGGATTTGCGGACCAATCAGTATGGATTACTTCCTTGATGAAATCCGCTGCTAAAAGCCATATAATTTCCTTGCCAATAGCCTTCCGTCTTCTTCCGTCAAATCGACGGAGACCTTGTTTGACGGGTTTTGATCCGGGAATAACCTTGAGTTGGTGCTCAGCAAGTTCCCTGGGCACGCCTGGCATGTCAGCTCGACACCAGGCAAAAATATCCCAGTTCTCACGGAGGAACTTGATGATCTCGCCTTCCTATTTGTCAGTCATCCCAGTCCCTACGACGACGAATTTTGTCGGATCTTTGGTATCTAGGATTACCTGTCTTGTATTCTCGGACGCCTTGAAGCTATCTGTTGGCTTCCGAGTTTCTTTTCCTGCCGGCATTTCTTTCGGCGATACCTCCTTGGCTAATTCCTTCAGTTCCTCCTTTGCTATAACTCTCTGAGCGCAAAGGGCGTTTTCTTTTTCCAACTCGTTTGCCAGCTTGAAATCACCGGCAATGGTGATTACTCCTCCTTTGGGTCCTGGCATCTTCAGCTTGTTATAGATATAGCAAGATCTTGCCATGAATTTGGCGAAAGCCGGACGTCCGAGTATTTCGTGATACACGCTTTCGAACGGCACTACTTCGAAGGATACTTTTTCCTGCCGGAAGTGATCTTTATCTCCGAAGGTGACATCTAGGGAAATTTCTCCTAGGGATCGTGCTTGCCTGCCAGGAACAATGCCATGGAAGTGTATATTGCTGTAGTTGAGCTGGGACTCGGAGATCTTCAAGTGCTTCAGTGTATCCAGATACATTATATTGATGCTGGATCCTCCATCCATCAGCACTCTTCTTAGCCTAGTGTTTTGAACAATAGGGCTTACAACAAGAGCTTGTGTGCCGGGTTCAGGGATATTTCCGGGATGATCAGACTGATCCCAGATTATCGGTGTGTTGGAGTACTTCAAGAATTTCGGGGTCGCAGGAACAACTGCGTTTATCTCCCGAAGTGTTCTTTTGGCCACCTTTGCTGACGGGGTTGCTAAGAAAGTTAACATTGCTTCTCCGTCAACTCTCGGAAACTTGGGTTCGCCTTTTCGCTGTTGTTCCTGGATTTTGTCATCAGTGTCCGATTCACTGTCTTCTTTTTCAGCTTCTGGCTTTTGTTTGGCAGGTTTCCTTTTGGAACCCTTCCCCTTATTTCCGGATCCTGCATTGCCTTTCATATGCTTGTTTAGCCGGCATTGCGCGTTTGTGTGGGTTGGTTTCCCAAATTGCGAGTGGTGGACGCAGGGTTCCGACTTAATTCTCTCCCATTCTTCGGGAGTGTAATTGATTGGATCTGGACTGCGGCCTTTCCACTTATTCACCTTTTCTCCTCCAAAGGCTATGTTGACCTCCTTGGGCTTTGTCGTTGACTCTGGAGTTCCTTTTTTGTCAGAACGAGGGGTTTTCTTGGCGAGTATTAGTGACTCAATATTGCCTCCTCTTGCTCTGATATCATCTTCGGCTGCAGCATGCTCATTAGCGGTTGTAAGCATAGATCCGAGATCTTTGTGCTGTTTAGAACCAACCATGAACGGTACAAGTCCGGGTTTTAGGCCATTGACGAAAGCATGCATTGCTTGTACGTCAGTTACTCCAGAGCAACTATTCTTCATTGCAGTCCATCTGGAGATGAAATCCACGTATGGTTCGTCCTCAAATTGGGTGCAACGGTTCAGCTGGTTGATGCTATTTGGGCGTTTGTATGTTCCCCAAAAATGCTGAGTGAATACTCTCGCCATATCATCCCAACTGTCGACAGTTCTTGATGGTAAACCATTGATCCAATCTCTGGCTCCGTCTAGCAACATTAGGGGAAGAAACTTGACAGCTTCCAGGTCTGTCCCATTGTTGATTTGGACGGCTGTGTAATAATCTGAGAGCCAGGTATCCGGGTTTGTACTGCCGGTATACTTTTGGTAGGTTGGACCAACTTTGGCGAAGCCAGAATGCAGGGTTATCCTTCGGATCCTGTCAGTAAAACACTTAGGACCAAAATATAGATCATCCTTTTCTGCTCTTTCAATGTGTGCAGAATATCTCCCGGCTGAATGGACAGAAGGGGATCTGCTCCTTTCTTTTCCATTGTTGCGCGGACGCGCTTTTCCGAGGTTATCTCTATCTCTTCCGTGTTCACGTCCTTTAGGCGGAGTTCTGCTTCTATGCCTTTCCTTATCCTTAGGAGGTGTCCGGGATCTTTCACGTCTGTGAGGTATATCATATCTTCCAGCTTTTTCAGCTGGGTTTCTCGGAGGTGGCATTATTTTGCCGTCATTCCGGTGTTTGTCTTCCCGATCGTGTGGTTTATATCCATCTTTCGGGAGATGAGGTCCGGTTCTAGACGCTGCGTCCCGGTTGTCGGGGTTTTTCTTGTCTTTTCTCGGATCCTCTTTTTTATCCGAATCTTCGGGTTCTTCCGGTCCAGGTGCTCCAGCGGCGCAAGTAGCTGTTTTGCAGAGGGCGGAATTATCATGCAGCCTCCCTGATCGCTCTTGGCCTCGCTGCTGCTGCTGTAATGCTTTTCCTAGGAAGGCATACACCCCTTGGAGTTTTTCCCCGTTGGAGTACAGATCGTTGTTTAGGATGGCGAACGCTGCTTCCGCGTTTTCTGCTGCGGTTTTGTATATTGGCTCGCCCTTGGCATCTTTGCCGTTTAACTGCTTTTGCCAAGATGGGTTATAGAACCTTTATTTTGGCGGCAGTTCTTCCGGTCTTGCGATTCCGGGTAACCTAGTAGGTTTTAAGGCAGATCTATGCTTTCTCTCGTACTCCTCTATTTCTTCCTTCATGACTTTGATGTCATTATGGGTTTGTTGGAGATGTTGCCGAGATCTAAGCAGATGTTGCTGTTGCCGTTGGAAAGCTTGTCTCCTGGCTTCCAGCATCTCAGGGGGTTCATCCGGTCCCACTGGTGTTTGTAATAGCTCTTGCTCTTCCAGTTCTGTCATTGGCGGAGCAGTGATTTCCTTAGATTTCTTTTCCGCGGGCTTTGTGCCGCTAATATCTCCAACTTCCAGGTTTTCATCAGCGAGATCGGCTGATTTTTTCTTCCGGAGTTTGTATTGGAGTTTTTTAGAAGCACGGTGCTTTTTCTTGGAAGAAGGAGGTTTTTTGACAGGCTCATCTTCTGTCATCTCCTTAACATTGGGGAATATCGGAGAAGTTTCTCCATCTTCTCTCTCTTCCACTGGCGGAGGGGTTTTAGGGCTTTCCTGGCTGTCGGCACCCGTTGTATCAGCTGGTTTTGCCATTAGCACTTCATGGAATCCCTCTTGAAAGGACTTAACCTTTCTTACGAAGGCATCCTCGTCTTCGGAGTCGAAGTTATCCGATCCGGTTTCCGACTCCAATCTCGCCTCAATGGCGGCAAGCACGGACTCTGCTTCCGAGTTCATCGTCTGGTTGACGGATGTCGGATCTTCCGTCTCTGTGACGGGTATTTGTTCTTCCGTCTCTACGACGGGTAGGTTGTTATCTGCCTCTTGCACGGGATTTCCGTCATCCGTGTTTTCAGCGATTTCGGATTGCACCATGCCGATAAAGTGTGTATCACTGTTTTGTCGGCGATCTGAGCAGAATCCGAGATCATAGTCGTCTTCGACTGGGTATAGGGCGGGTGGGATAAATTTGCTTCCACCGCAAAACCCCATTGCTTCTGCAGTTAGTCCGATAAAGATGTTAGCAGATCCAATCGGTAACACGCAGGCACTTACCAGGTGGTTTTGCGCCGGTATGTAGGATCCGTTGTCGAGGAAGCGCCCGACGTCGTCGTCGAATTCCAAGCTTCCGACATTGATCGATCTTCCAATTCCGCCGAGTATCCCAGATCGGAATTTCACGCCTGACGTCGTTTGCCCCACGGTGGGCGCCAACTGTCGAGACATCGTAGTAGTTTTCATAGACGGGGGTGCCATGAGACTACGGTAGAGACGTGGGGTAACGGGATAGCGTAGTAACACAGAACACGGGATTTTACCCAGGTTCGGTACGTCGCGACAGTACGGCGTACCTACTCCTGCACTTCTCACTAATTGGGACTAAAGCCCGTATAACAGGGTTACAATGTGAGGGAACAGATCTAGCTACTCGACGAGGATGAACTTCTCGGCGAGTTGCGTAGAGCTTGAACTTGTGTCTAACTTGTCCTTAGAACTTAACTTGTTTAATCTATCTCCCGTCCGGCTTTATATAATAGCCGGATTAGGGCTTACAGAATAGGAAACCTAGAAGACTACGTTTAACTTGTAACTTGGAAAGCAAGGAATCCGTCTTCTCCTCCAAGCCAGATCACGTGGGCCGTGATCCGGGTTCTTCTAGAATCCGGCTTCTGCGCGTCGGACTACTGGGCCGCCCAATGGACCTAAGCCCATTACCATGTAGGCCACCCTGGTAGTCCGGCTCTTTGTCTACCATCTTCTATACCCCTATTCAGTATATATCCGACAATGAGTACTTGAACCCTAGAGTTTTCACTTGTGTGGAAATAATAGCATGAGTAGCATTACCTTGCTTATTTTAAGCACCATAATATTTTCTACTAGTATGGTTATTGCACTAGATGCTAGTTTAGTCTTTTGTTAATTTTTAGCAAGTATGACCAGAGGCCTTGTGACCTTTTAATGCTTTGTTATGCTAGTTGAACACCCACTGGTGTCATTGCACTTTTGGTGGAAACATTATTTCCCCCACACTAGATGTGTTTCTTTTATATGGTTCTCTAACTAATGAGTGCCTAGTATTTTTGCCTTGAGCTTTTGAGTGCTTATGTTTGTAAGTAGTTGTAATCATGTGTGGCTTTCTAGGAAAAATCCATCTTTGGAGTGTTGTTTGATTCCTCTAGTAATGCCTCTTTTATTACCACTAGTATGTAGGAGTTGCCCTGCAAATTGATGCATTGTTTTGTTAAATGGGATATTTTTGTTATAGCAATTATAGATGTTTTTCACTCCTGTTTTTATGACATGGACCCTCTGGTTGTATTTCAATTACTGGATTGAAATGCATCCATTGATTCTTCATGTTTGAGTAGTACTAGTTTCCTTAGCAGTTTTTGTATTGAATTTTTCCTGCCAACTTGTGTTTGGTAGAAATTTGTGTATCCTAGCATGAGGACATGTTTTCATTTCCCATAATGATAACATGGTTCCTTGTTTGCATTTCAATACTTTACTTATTATGCATGCTTGCATAGCAAACTTTTAGTAGAAACATATCACTAGGATTCCTCCTTTTAGTCATTGTTTCTATTGTTCTCACTATGAGAAATTGTGTGTTTTGTGATGAGTCTATTACCTTGTTGCACTTGTGTAGGATCACTGTCGGATATATACCAAATAGGGGTATAGAAGATGGTAGACAAAGTGCCGGATTACCAGGGTGGCCTAAGTGGTAGTGGGCTTAGGTCCATTAGGCGGCCCAGTGATCCGACGCACAGAAGCCGGATTCTAGAAGAACCCGGATCACAGCCCATGTGATCTGGCTTGGAGGAGAAGACGGATTCCTTGCTTTCCAAGTTACAAGTTACCGTAGTCTTCTAGGTTTCCTATTCTGTAAGCTCTAATCCGGCTATTATATAAAGCCGGACGGGAGATAGATAGAGAAGGAGGAATAACAGAGAAGCTCTACGCCAACTCGCCGAGAAGCTCATCCTCATCGTGTAGCTTAGATCTAAACCCTCACATTGTATCCCTGTTTACGGTCTTTAGTCCCGGTTAGTGAGAAGTGCAGGAGTAGGCACGTCGTACTGTCGCGACGTACCGAACCTGGGTAAATCCTGTGTTCTGTGTTTACTACGCCATCCCGTTACCCCACGTCTCTACCGTAGTCTCATGGCACCCTCGTCTATGAAAACTACTACGATGTCTCGACACTCACTGATTTGTAAAAGTAACTTTTGCAAATCATGTGTCCTATTTATTCTTGATGTGAATTTAGACTTAGTAGGATAGCTACCTTTTTCTTTTTGTGGTTTGGTTGATAGACCCATTGCCATGATTATTGGTGTGCATGTTTTATATACTTTTAGTAGTCTCACCCTTGTGAGACTAAGTGTATTTTTGGGTTTCTTAAATATCTTGGTATGAGAGTGGCACACCCACTGAATCCATGATATTGAGGTTGTGAGATATGTTCCTCCAACCTTAAGCTGTCTTATTAAATGGCATTTCTGCCAAGTGTGCTTGTTTGATTGTTTGCCTAAATTAATAATTGTGAGATTGGTTATTATTAGTTTCCTTGCTGTATGTATTTTTATGTATGGTTGCTTTCCTTGATTGGTTCTGAATGTGTGTCCTTTATTCTTTTTACGACGTTAGAAAACGAAGAGGAAGGAAGTGTCGGGAAGCTCTGTTTCAAGTTCCAGTCACTCCAAAACCAGGGACACAAGGAGTTACCAGGCAAGCCATCCTGATGCTTGCTGATACAATACTTATCATTATCTATCATGCATGTTTTACCTCTGAAGTTTTACCAAAACTTGATTATCAAAACTATTTTTGATGTGGCTATTACTACTATACTAGTATATAGGTTACTATCATGCCAGTAGTTAAACTTGGTAATACCAAGCCCATAAGCCACCATATGGTATTTATTACCATCAAATATACTAGTCCCTAAGTGGACACCCTAAAATTGTGATTCTACAAAACAAAGACTTTACGGAAAAACCCGGAGAAATGGCGGATCCTTGTTCTCCGGAGGAATGTGGAAGTGGTCGTTTTTGAGAAATTGGTGTTTTCAAAAATGACACATAACCTAGTCTTCGCCGGACAACCTTTACCGTACTGCCACCCTACCCCAACATGGGCACGGGGCTTAACTTGAAGTTTGTCCTTGTTAGTGTGTGTTCTATCTCAATCGCTATAAGGGACGTCGTACCCTCGAACCGAATGTCGTGGAGACATAAAAGTGTGGGATTCATTTTCCCTCCGGATGCAGCAGTTGGGGCTCCTGGCTTGGCGGGGATTAGCTCGGTGCCGGGGATGCGTACACTCGACTGAGAGATAGACATATACTAGCTTGAACATAGTGAATGGTTATGATCAGATACCTGATGTTTACATATTGTTGTTACAGTCCGTGGTTGTTCACGGTAGGTGTACTGGATCTGGTGGATGAGTACACCTCTGCAGAGTACAACTTTTTCGAAGAAGCCGCATCCTCGGTATGGACAGTTGAATGGCCATGTAGCTAGCATTGTGTCAATGTTTTCAAAAGAGGAAGTTTTTTAAAAGGAATTTTGAAGGGAAGTGTTGAACTTGTGAAGTTCGGAAAGGAAGGAAAACGTATACCGTGGAGGTATCGTCGATGATGAAAAGGCAGATGCTGTTATACAAAACAAAATGTTTTGCAAAGAAAAACTTTTCTACTCTGAGCAAGAATTCTGGAAACTGATTCCAAAAAGTTTTGCAAAGAGAAAATATTCTTTAACAAAGATTTACAAAACCTCTTGTACATGTGATATCTACAAGAGAAATAAAACGATATTATTTTTCTTCTGAAGTATCTTCTTCAACGAAGATACAGATTAACCTGACTGCAACTGTGGTGTCATCATATATGAACACCATTGATAGTGAACCCTATTTATAGCCTACCTATTCCACCATATAAGCATATTTGCATGTTTGGTAAGTGACATGATGGATGTCTTGCGGAGTACATTCAAATGTACTCATTATGGTTTCGCCCCTGGTATCTACTTGCCAGACTTTGAGAAGGAGCCTCCGAAGGATACCTATGAAGAGAAGTACGGAGCTGACGGCTTTGCGAACTAGGATCGTCTCCGGGTCAGCAGCCTGTAGGTTAAGGCGTGACTTGGGCTCATCTACGTTGTGTTTTAATTGTCTTCCGCTGTGTTTGATAAGTTGCCTGCCCTATGTGGCAGTTGTGTTAAACTTGATCATGTGATCTTTTGTGTAATACCTTTATGTATTCGTGTAATGGATGATGTATTTCTGTATGCCAACTTTGTATGTTGTTCACGACTGATCTTTCTGGGATCGTGAATGTATACATACGGAGGGTTTCAGACTGCCGGTCTGGGGTCCTTACACAGACAGAGAATAGAAATCACTATATTACTAGAGAACCGGACTTACAATAGCAGAACTGGACAATGTCCATGAATTGCTATGAAGATATAAAATATCAAGGACTTAGGACACCACCTTTGGAGATCGCCGAAGGACACCGGTGTCCTACGACTATCGCGTGGCTCTCGCAACAAAAACGAGAGGCAAAAAACAAGGAGGGGTTTGCAGGAGGGGGGCCATCGGAGCATCTAAGGTAATCATGCATGTGAAGACCATTGTAGGATTTGAAGAGGGCGGATATTTTAAATTTTTTGAAACTCGCTCGGGTGAAAATTCCGGAGAAGGGAATTATGATCCTGTATGAGGATCGAGTCTTTCGTTGTGGCTCCTTTATGCTATTATTATATAGTTATATTAGAAGCTGAAACCTATAGCATGGTTTTGAGCTGGAGTCTTGTTCGTACACTTTTATTTATTTATTTATTTATTTGTGGTTTTGTCTCGGTTACGAGATTATTGATCCACATAAAAGTAAAAAAAATGCACGTACGTATCAATTGTAAGGATCCGGCATGTGAGCAGGAGAGCATTTTATGTCATGTGGTTTTCGCAAGGTTAGTGGTCAAATACATTTGATGGATTCTTTGTTGTGTGTAGGAACACCGGCCGAGATGTCATTTGGGAACACGGATAATGCGTGGGAGGAGTAGCACCATCAAACTTCAAGAGGATGGGATAATTTCGCCACTTTCAGTTGTTAGGTCATTCGACACTGAATAGCTTTTGTTAGAAGAAATTAAGCATTGCACTGTCACTCCTACACCCAAATCGGTCAAAATCGGCCGCAAAAAATATTATGAGATCGTCGCGTGCCAATCAGTAAGCATACGTAGCCTGCAGGTAGATGAGCAGAAAACAAATATTCTGCGGCTCTCTCCTGCCAGCAGGCAGGGTAGCAAAGGACGGGCGCAAAACTAAATTTGCGCACAACCCGCCGGCGCGGGCGGTCGATCGACTGGTCGTGTCGTGTGGACGTCGATCAATTAATCCGTGGGTGCGCGGCGCATGCACGGCGCACGCCGCACGCAGTGCCTTTCTGCCCGGGTTCCGTATCACGTTCGAGTTCCGCGGGACACGCGACCACGCCAGGCGCGTCGTCAACGCGCCGTCGAGGTCGAGTGCGCGCGTCTCCCTCGGTCCAACGGCAAACCACCGCGTGCGTCTCCTCCTCGTCAAATCAAATCAAACCACACGCTCTTCTTTCTCACCGCCGGCTTCTGATCTGGACAGCCAGCCAGCCAGGGTGGTCTTTCTCCCGGACTGCTCATCATTAAGGCTTGTTTGGTGCTAGAGGTTTTGAGGGGATTAGCGGGGATAATCTCCACAGGGTTTGGGTGAAACCTCCACCTTCACCCAATCTTTTTAAACCCCACCTTCATTCAATCCCTTCAAATCCATTAGTTAGAGGGAGTGGATTTGATATGAAGAAAAATGCACTACAATTTAGGGAATTTTGGAGAAAAGTGGAGATAAACTCTGCTAAATACACTTGAACCAACCGGCTCTTCAAGATATGTGGGGATTTGAGATTAGACCGGGATAATCCCCAAACATACGCTCCTACAAAACAAGGCCTTTGTTAGAATATTTGGCCCAAATGAGTGAGCTGAAATATTGGGCCCATATGTGGGTAGCCCAATAGCAAATTCTGAAATCTCAAAATGGCCCATGTGTACAAGTGAGTGGTGGGAGTGGAAAGTTTAGTCCCACATTGAAAGTTTGAGGAGTTGCACACCACCTTATAAGGTGGAGTGTTGTAGGGATTGTATGTGAGTGAGAACAAGAGAGCCTCTTGCGCACTCCTCCTCCGCTCGCTCGTCTCGTCTCGACTCGACACGACACGTCGCGATCGCGTTTCGTGAATCGAGCCTCGAGCCGAGACAATACTTATGTTTATTTTGCTGTTTTGGAAAACCGATTTCGTAGTCGTGACGGACGCGTCACAGCTGAGGCGGTTCGGGTCGCTCCCGTATCGCGTGCTGCAACCGACTCGGACGTGCGGCGTGGGCCTCCCACGTCGCACGCGTTAGGGTTTTCCGAACCGCATTATAAAAGACGCGCATCGTGGGCGCTGTACACACACCGAAACCAATCTAGGTTTGCCACCTCGTTCCTTGCGCCGCCACCGTAGTCTACTCCATCCCGAGAGCCGGCGTCCACCGGCGAACGGGAGAGCAGGTCTCCGGAACCAGTCGCCCTTGTGATCCTGTACGGGAGAGGGCGAATTAGGTTTTTGGGAAGCGCTTCGCGCGACTGCTCGCTGCTTCTACCACGGCTCGTCTGCCTAGCAAGTCAGGCGGTGCTGCGTACCGCCGTCTCAAGCGTCGTCTACTCCGACCCGTCATCGCCAACGTTGTCATCAACAACGTTACCACAAACGAACGGTACGGAATCTGCGTCCTGATCTGTCCGTTTAACATGTCTACTGTTTACATGTTTAGAGAGATCGTGCTGCTATTGTTCATGCTGTCTGCTGCATCTAGTATGTTTG
Source organism: Alopecurus myosuroides (assembly GCA_028641055.1). Taxonomy (NCBI): domain Eukaryota; kingdom Viridiplantae; phylum Streptophyta; class Magnoliopsida; order Poales; family Poaceae; genus Alopecurus; species Alopecurus myosuroides. The sequence goes on from CM054063.1 coordinate 243,175,863, forward strand.
AGTTTCACATGTTAATAGCTGCTGTCATCATGATTTATATTCTGGAATTAATCGTGGAAATTATGCCTAATTATTCAACAATCCAAAAACCTAATTGTAGGCAATTTCCTGAACTGACTATGGCCCACTTAAGTGATTCGATGAAACCGGATAGATTCAATGGTACCACCTTTAAGAGATGGCAACTGAGAAGCCAACTGTGGCTCCAGTCCATGAAAGTGTGGGACATTGTTATGAGTGGCCTTCCTGAAGGAGCTTCTGGCGAGGTTCGGAATAAGTTCAAGGAAGCCAATAACAATTTCAGAGGCTGTATTCTGAGTGTCCTGGAGGGACGTCTGTGCGATGTGTATATGCACATCGAAGACGCTAAGGAGCTCTGGGATGCACTGAACACTAAATTCGGTGCGTCCGATGCTGGCAGTGAGCTGTATATCATGGAGAGCTTTAACGACTACAAGATGGTGAATAACCGTTCTGTAGTCGAACAGGCTCATGAGATACAGTGCATTGCGAAGGAGCTTGATCTGCTCAAGTGTGTGATTCCTGATAAGTTTGTGGCTGGATGCATTATTGCAAAACTGCCTTCTTCATGGAGGAGTTTCGCCACATCTCTCAAACATAAGAGACAGGAGATATCAGTTGAAAATCTGATAGCGTCTCTTGATGTTGAGGAGAAAGCTCGGGCAAAGGACACAACTGAGAGAGGTGGTGATTTGCAGTCTAGTGCCAATATGGTGCAGAAAAATCATCACGTCAAGAATAACAGCAAGAACAAAGGGAACTATAAGCCCCAGTTCAATGGCCCTGTGAACACTACTGCCTTTAAGAATAAGAAGAAGAAGAAGGTGTTGAACAAAGCTGGGCTCGAGTGCTTTACGTGTGGAGCGCTCGGCCACTTTTCTGTGGACTGCCCAGACCGTGCAGACAAGAAAGGGAATAAAGGCTCCAAGAATGTCAACGTGGTGACCGCTAGCAACACTGATGGGTACGGTAATATACCGATGGTACTTTCAGTTCTTCAATCTCCATGTTGGTGGATTGATACGGGTGCTAATGTTCATGTGCGTGCTGACATCTCTATGTTCACTTCTTATCAGGTCGCACGAGATTCCTCCGTCCTAATGGGGAATGGGTCACATGCTTCTGTTCGTGGTGTTGGCACGGTAGATCTGAAGTTTACTTCGGGGAAGATCGTGCAGCTGAGGAACGTGCAGCATGTCCCTACTATGAATAAGAATCTCGTCAGCGGCTCCCTTCTTTGCAGAGATGGGTTTAAAGTAGTGTTTGAGTCCAATAAAGTAGTTGTGTCGAGATTTGGACAATTTATTGGTAAAGGCTATGAGTGCGGAGGCTTGTTCCGCTTTTCTCTTTCCGAATTTTGCAATAAGTCAGTAAACCATATTTGTGGCAATGTTGATTCAGATGCTAGTGTTTGGCACTCTCGTTTATGTCATGTTAATTTTGGTTTACTGTCGCGGCTATCCAGTTTAAGTTTAATTCCGAATTTCACCATTGCCAAAGGTTCTAAGTGCCATAGTTGTGTGCAATCTAAGCAACCTCGGAAGCCTCACACGGCAGCTGAGGAGAGACACTTGGCACCTCTAGAACTCATACATTCTGATCTATGCGAGATGAATGGTGTGTTGACAAAAGGTGGAAAGAGATATTTCATGACACTCATTGATGATGCTACTAGATTCTGCTATGTTTTGCAAACTAAAGATGAGGCTTTAGACTACTTTAAAATCTATAAGGCTGAAGTTGAAAATCAATTAGAGAGAAAGATCAAGCGTTTTAGGTCGGATCGTGGTGGAGAGTATTTCTCTAAAGTATTTGATGAATTCTGTGAGGAACACGGTATTATTCACGAGAGGACGCCTCCCTACTCACCACAATCAAACGGAATTGCTGAGAGGAAAAACCGCACGCTGACCGACTTGGTGAACGCCATGTTGGACACTGCTGGTTTATCTAAGGCATGGTGGGGGGAGGCTCTGTTGACTTCGTGTCATGTCCTGAATAAAGTTCCTAACAAGAATAAAGAGAAAACCCCTTATGAGGAGTGGGTTGGGAGAAAACCATCACTTTCTTATTTGCGTACTTGGGGATGCTTGGCAAAGGTCAACGTTCCAATTCCAAAGAAACGCAAACTCGGACCAAAAACAGTGGATTGTATCTTTCTAGGCTATGCTCAGCGTAGTATTGGTTATAGATTTCTAGTGGTTAAATCCGAGGTACCTGATATGCATGTTGATACTATTATGGAATCTCGTGATGCAACATTTTTTGAGAATATGTTTCCTATGAAAGATATGCATAGCTTTGCTGAATTTTCTTCTGAATTAATTCCGGAATCTAGTACATCTAGTGATCATACTGAACAACCACATGATGAGAACGTCCTTGAGAAGGATGACAATGAAGCTCCTAAACGGAGTAAGAGACAGAGGATTGAAAAATCCTTTGGTGATGATTTCATTGTGTACCTTGTGGGCAATACTCCTACGTCTATTGCAGAGGCATTTGCATCTCCAGATGCAGATGACTGGAAAGAAGCTGTCCATAATGAGATGGACTCCATTCTTTCTAATGGGACGTGGGAGTTATCTGAACGACCTTATGGTTGTAAGCCAGTGGGCTGTAAATGGGTGTTCAAGAAGAAGCTAAGGCCTGATGGTACTATTGAGAAGTACAAGGCACGGCTTGTAGCCAAGGGCTACACTCAGCGAGAAGGCGAAGATTACTTTGACACCTATTCACCTGTTGCTAGACTGACCACCATTCGTGTACTACTTTCCCTGGCTGCCTCCTATGGTCTTATCGTTCATCAAATGGACGTAAAGACAGCTTTCCTTAACGGAGAGTTGGAAGAGGAAATTTATATGGATCAGCCTGATGGGTTTGTGGTAAAAGGTGAAGAGAGAAAGGTGTGCAAATTGTTAAAATCTTTGTACGGACTGAAACAAGCACCTAAGCAATGGCATGAGAAGTTCGACAGAACTTTAACTTCTGCGGGCTTTGTCATTAATGAGGCTGACAGGTGTGTATACTATCGCCATGGTGGGGGCGATAGTGTTATATTATGCTTGTATGTTGACGACATACTGATTTTCGGTACAAGCATAATTGTGATCAATGAGGTCAAGTCTTTTCTATCAAAGTGTTTTGATATGAAAGATCTGGGAGAAGCTGATGTAATTCTGAACATCAAGCTTATTAAGGATGAGAGTGGGATTACGCTGACGCAATCACACTATGTTGAGAAGATCTTGAGCCGTTTCGGCTTTATTGATAGCAAGCCTTCTCCAACACCTTATGATCCTAGCGTGACGCTTCGAAAGAACAAGAGGATTACGAAAGATCAATTGAGATACTCTCAAATAATCGGTTCACTCATGTACCTTGCGAGCGCGACAAGGCCTGACATCTCTTTTGCTGTGAGCAAATTGAGCAGGTTCATGTCAAACCCGGGTAATGATCACTGGCATGCACTTGATAGGGTCATGCGCTATCTGAATGGAACTATGAGCTATGGGATTCATTATTCAGGGCACCCTGTTGTGCTTGAGGGATATAGTGACTCCAACTGGATCTCAGATGTAGATGAGCTCTACGCCACAAGTGGATATGCATTTCTTCTTGGAGGTGGCGCAGTGTCATGGAGGTCTTGTAAACAGACCATATTGACGAGGTCAACCATGGAAGCAGAACTTACTGCTTTAGATACAACCACTGTTGAGGCAGAATGGCTGCGTGAGCTCTTGATGGACTTGCCGGTGGTTGAGAAACCATTACCGGCTATCCTCATGAACTGTGACAATCAAAACCGTGATTGCCAAGGTGACCAGTTCTAAGGATAATGCGAAGTCATCAAGACACGTCAAAAGACGATTGAAGTCTGTCAGGAAATTGAGAAACTCCGGAGTAATTACTGTTATGTATATTCAAACAGACAAAAACCTGGCAGATCCCTTTACGAAGGGACTATCACGTAATGTGATAGATAGTGCATCGAGGGAGATGGGTATGAGACCCGTGAGCGTTACACCATAGTGGTAACCCAACCTATGTGATCGGAGATCCCGTGAATTAGGATCTGGGAAGAACAAGCTAGTGGTTTGACTGAGGAGAGTATTTGATAAACCCTCTCTAAGTAATGATGCATAACTCTCAAAGAGCTGTAAGGCAGGTTGGCAACATGCCTTAATGTGTTTATGTTGGCTATTCATAGCAAAGATGCTGTCCTACAGAGCATTCTTGAAAGAACACACCTATGTGAGTCCGACTGTAAACGTCGCAGTCTATGAGATTTGGGTGATCTCTAGTAAACTCATGAAGAGACCACGGAGTATGACGCATATGCTCCACCCGCGGGGTAGGCTACTGGCAGCCAAGTACTAGTTATGACTTTGAGTAAAGTCTATTGGCACAAAACTTGCAATTCAAGGCATAGTCCATTGTTCAAGTTGCTGATAGATGTAGCTTAAGGCTCTAGGCGGAAGTTCAACTTAACAGTCTCTGCTGAAACACTAGTATATAAACAAGTAGCGAGGATTGGCAAATCTTCAAATGGGCATTTGAGATCTGGTGGGGGATTGTTAGAATATTTGGCCCAAATGAGTGAGCTGAAATATTGGGCCCATATGTGGGTAGCCCAATAGCAAATTCTGAAATCTCAAAATGGCCCATGTGTACAAGTGAGTGGTGGGAGTGGGAAGTTTAGTCCCACATTGGAAGTTTGAGAAGTTGCACACCACCTTATAAGGTGGAGTGTTGTAGGGATTGTATGTGAGTGAGAACAAGAGAGCCTCTTGCGCACTCCTCCTCCGCTCGCTCGTCTCGTCTCGACTCGACACGACACGTCGCGATCGCGTTTCGTGAATCGAGCCTCGAGCCGAGACAATACTTATGTTTATTTTGCTGTTTTGGAAAACCGATTTCGTAGTCGTGACGGACGCGTCACAGCTGAGGCGGTTCGGGTCGCTCCCGTATCGCGTGCTGCAACCGACTCGGACGTGCGGCGTGGGCCTCCCACGTCGCACGCGTTAGGGTTTTCCGAACCGCATTATAAAAGACGCGCATCGTGGGCGCTGTACACACACCGAAACCAATCTAGGTTTGCCACCTCGTTCCTTGCGCCGCCACCGTAGTCTACTCCATCCGGAGAGCCGGCGTCCACCGGCGAACGGGAGAGCAGGTCTCCGGAACCAGTCGCCCTTGTGATCCTGTACGGGAGAGGGCGAATTAGGTTTTTGGGAAGCGCTTCGCGCGACTGCTCGCTGCTTCTACGACGGCTCGTCTGCCTAGCAAGTCAGGCGGTGCTGCGTACCGCCGTCTCAAGCGTCGTCTACTCCGACCCGTCATCGCCAACGTTGTCATCAACAACGTTACCACAAACGAACGGTACGGAATCTGCGTCCTGATCTGTCCGTTTAACATGTCTACTGTTTACATGTTTAGAGAGATCGTGCTGCTATTGTTCATGCTGTCTGCTGCATCTAGTATGTTTGAGTTTCACATGTTAATAGTTGCTGTCATCATGATTTATATTCTGGAATTAATCGTGGAAATTATGCCTAATTATTCAACAGCCTTAGCGCGTTTTCTTTTCCCTCACAACTAAAAAGGACGATTTTGGATCCACTTGTCCAAGACAGCCTTGTTTGGAGTAGCAGCTTCCGAAGCCGTTCTCGATCCTCTTCTCGGAGATGGGAGTCGTCGAGTACAAACGGGTGGTCGGCGCTTCCAATGCGACGCCCTCTCCCGGTCCTGGCTATATCCTATCCTGCGCTTTGGGGAAAGCGACGAAGCTGGACGTCGTCAGGTCCTGCCAACAAGGCATTCAGGCCACGGAGTGAACAGAACAGCACTGGCTAAAGCCGCGCGAGGTTATCATCGAGCAAGAAAACGTGACGTTTCGGTATCGAGGTAATCGGGTTGGTGCTCAACTGCTGGACTTCTCCGTCTGGCCCGATCGAGTGGCCGTTCGCTTCATCCCTTCGGCATGATCCGTATCTTGCAGACCTGCAGGCACAGAGCACGGAGCCGCTTCTCTCGTCACACACACCTCTACTACAGGTCTACACAATACTCCTCCTACATGAGCGCCTCAACTCATTAGGTAGATATGCAGCTCTAGGACAAGCCTTGGCGCCTTGCCACTTCAGCGCACACAAATTCCCTTAATTCAACGCAGTGACAAATTTTTTACCGTACTGTTTTACAAGCACCAAGGAAGAATCAAGCCCAACTGCAGCTGCATTCCCCCTCCCCCCCCCAAAAAAATAAAGAATCTAAGAGCAACCGCCCATCTAGTTTTTAATGCAAGTCAACTAGTCAGCTGAATTTCGATACGAGGTTCGATAATAACGACTTGTTGCAGAGAGAGCCCGGGATCCAATTTCAACTCTACTAGTAACATAATGGCAAGCATCACAAGCTCACAAGGCGTCAGGATAAACACCTACTGATGCTATGGATCATTTCAGGAAGCAGTCAGCTATGCACACATTAAAAACACCCCTAAGTTTTCCAACCATGAAGTGGACACATAATTTACACAAACCACACACACTGGCAGAAAAGACACGTCTTCCCGACATTTTGACCGGCCTTCCGAGTCTGCTCAGAACATTTGGACCCGTAATCCATCCATATAGATTTTGACCAACCTTCCCGGTCTGCTCAGAACATTTCGACGCCTCAATCCTCCGAGTGGCACGTCCAGTAAGTCAACCCACTGCAAAGACGATGAGACGTCAGACCACATACTGGCCAAGTGAATTTAGGAAGCGACGAGAGAGAGAGAGTTGATGAAACATGCAGATATATATATACCTTATTAACACGAAAACACATTGCAGAACGCCAGCGACACCAGTCCACACAGACGGGCTCTTTTCTGTCAGTGCGTCTTGCACCAACAGACCCACTGATCCAGCCAGGCAGACGAACGAAACAACATATGCGACAAAAAGCCAGAGCTTCAGCCTGCATATTAAGAAACCCCTGTTAGAATAATTCGCTGTATTATATCAGGACAAAATCCTTACTACGTAGTAAATTCCATTTACTATCACAGTTTTTGGTACCCCCATCAAGGTCCATTCTACTCTTATGAAAGACAAAGAAGAACATATGTAACGGCGCAACCACATTGGACAATACTAGCAACTGCAATGTAATTTGGTCAAAAGTACTCAGTTTGAGGGTCTGAATCCCTTAAAATAAGTCTGGGATTCTGCACCGCATTAATTAATAAAATGATCCACAAAATGAGAACCCTGAACCTAGACAAATAAATGTTCAACATTATGTGCTTGCCTATACCGTGCCTTCAATTTAAAATTCACCTTGTTGCAATGGTAATATTGGCATGTTCAAATATATTGAATGACGGTTACAATTCATGCACAATGTGCAGCATGTTGGTTGAGGCAAATTAAACAGCATGTTGGTTGAGGAAAATTAAACACAGTCCTTTGTCTCCCAACATATATAACTGGCACAATATACTTCGTACTAAGAAACTCGAGTATTTCCTGTGATTAATTTACTAACATACATAAGAAACTAACCAAAGTGATATCAAAATAAGATGCATGGGTTTAAAATTTCAGAAGATTTAGCTTCATGATAGTTGCAAATTGGATGATCTAAATCAGGCAGAATTTCAGAAAAAAACTAAAAAGTAAACTAGGCCCATAATAACATCTTAAGTCATAGTTTCCACATGCACCAAAGATTACAAGAAATAGTTGCAAATTGGCTAGCCGAGATTAAATATATAACCATAAATTCAGAAATAAGTTAGTCAAATAAACGTGTATTAAATAGCCGTTTCCAAGTTCCAACAGCAATAAGGTTCATTTCAAACCCACTGTGCTGGTATCTGGTATCAAATTGGCAAATGGATTTTCATGAAGGGCCCTCTTGACAGAAATACATGTTCGATACAGAATATGTAACTGTCAACAAAAACAGGGATATCCAACTAACAGAATGATATAATGGCAAACATTAGCCACAAGGAAGCCGATGGTACTTTCATCAGAGATATTAAATGATTTAGCTGTCAAAACAATCAAAAGAGGGGTTCACTTGATGACTTAAGTTGCCTATAAAGCACATCCATAGCATAACCACCCAAATAAACATTAACATGAATATTCTGAACTACTCAAACTCATGACTAGATCAGTCAACCCTTCAACATACACTGAGGTCTCAGATGATTTAGGAACCTAACCTAGATCCAAGAACATAATAATTGTATCTTTCTTGATAGAAGAAGAGCCAAAGGTTCCTAAATGTGAAGTCAGCTATCTAAAAGTAAGTCATATGAATCTTACTCTAACAGCTTTCTAACTCGGAACCATATCCAAAATTAAATGTCTTCGATGCGACTATTTGTTCAGTCACATCGTGTAATTATTTAGAGTTCAATTGAATCATCTAGATTTCAGTAACCTACTGTTTGGTGAATAGGCAGTAACCTAAATCCACCGATCAATTCGATCAATCAGTGCCTAATCGAGCAGTGACCTTACCTCCACTCGTTACCATCCCCATAGGACGAGTAATAGTCGTTCCCGATGTCATTCTTGTCGACGCAATTGAACATGAGCGCAGCCAGCGACGCGAAGATCCCTGCAAATTTCCCCGCACAGACCCATCAATTCCCGACCTCGAAGGTCGAATCCAAGGGCAACTTCACCAAAACCTAAGCGAAAGCGGAAGGGGATCTCGTTGTGGGTTCTCACCGGGCAGGTAGTGGATGAAGGAGACCGCGACGGCGCTGCAGACGACGGCGTCGACCCAGAACCACCAGCCGGCGCCGAAGAGCGCGCCGGCCACGCCCGGCCCGATGATCCCCCACAGCATCGCCAGGTTCTCCATGGACGCGGACGAGCAAACCCTCCTCCAACAACTCCCACCTTCCTTCCGCGGAATCCCCTCGGTTCGTTGCTTCCTTCTCGCTTTTCTGCCGATTTTTTTCTCGCCGTAGAAGACCACGGAACGGAGGGGGTGGGTTGGATATGATACTGGGCTTCCCCGTAACCTGATCCAACTCGAGTTGTGTTGAGGCCGAATCGGGTCTAATTGGGCCTCACGTATTTATGGGCCTAATGGGCCACCCAAAGATGGTGTCACTCAGTGGTGTGTGATGCATCTGGAACTCGGAACGGAAGGACGTTAGAACTTGGAGCAACAGAAAGAGGCGACGATGGCGCGAGGTGGTGCGTGGGCCGCGTCGGCGGCGGTTGTGCTGTGGTGGATGTCGGCGGGAGCGGGCGCGGTGTGGCTGGAGATCCCACCGTCCGGGACCAAGTGCGTGGCGGAGGAGATCCGGAACAATGTGGTCGTCATCGGCGACTACTCCGTCCTGTACGAGCACCACCTGGTCCACCCCACCGTCTCCGTCAAGGTAATTTGTTTGTACTCCTCCCGAACGATCGACGGTGTAAATATAATTTCTACGTTGTGGACAATCATCCATCGCATTGGAGCCGGATTAGCATTTTCGTGGGCGCGTTTATTGGGAAACATTGCTGCCAGTATTATGACTACAGTGACTGGGTTGGGTTTACATTTTAGCGATTCCATCGCAAAAAGGGAAATGGAAATGCATTGTGCACGGCAGCATGAGTGTTGCTCTTGTGCGCGGTTGATCCGTTATGGTGAGTATCCAGCACAAAGCTGCAGAATGCAGATGTCCTGGAGAATATTATTAGTGCCGGAAATAGAAAACGACTGGCGGAAACCTTGGAAAATTCATTGTCAATTACCTTTTGGAAACTCGTTGGTATATTTTTACATTGATCTCGGTCCTGTGTGCTGGTTATACTGAAAACAATGCTACTTTTATTTACACTATACGTACGCAGAAAGAGAACTAGCTGGAAAATGTTTTGCTGGCAGAAATGTACAAGGAAATTTATAAACATTCTGTATGATCGATAGTTGACGGAATTTGTCGTTTGCTTTCAAACAGGATTCATTATCATCCTCTAACACTGAAATCAACTACATAACGGGGCACAATGATTCAGTTTGTCCTAGTGCCTTATCCACTTTTCTGTTATCTGGAGGTGCTACAGAGACCCCACAATGATCTTTGCTTGATTTTACCTTTAGCCGTGCATTTTTTAAGATTGGAAGCCGATTCTTCCAAAAGAAGAGGAAAACATGTGTTTTCTTCAATGTGCCATATCATGCCTTCCAATCAGATGGTTTTGATGCTTGAGTGATTTAATGTAGGGTACAGAAAGAGCATAAATAGAGGTATTTAGTTCAGCCGAATCATGATTAGGAAGTACTCACAATGACTCGAGAGCTGAAAATCCACCTTCTACTACTATAGTAGCTGCAACTTTAGTACGGTAGCTGCATCTATTGTCGCATATGTACAAATGACCGATGCTTGTACTAGGATTCCTTGCACGTTTTTTATTTATTTCCAGTTTGAACATTCATTCATTTCCCCTTGCAATTACTTGGAACTGAGTGGTAAACTATTTGTACATTCTACATTCCATGTTCTGTCTACTCTTTCTTATCCGTTCCAACTTGCATTGTTCTTGCAGGTTACATCCCCTTTTGGGTATACCATACATGAGAAAGAAAAGGTTTCAGTGGACCAATTTGCATTCACCACGACAGAAGCAGGAAACTATTTAGCTTGCTTCTCAGCTGACGGCGACAGCAGGGGTTCAGTAGTGAAACTAAGTCTTGACTGGAAAATTGGTATCGCGGCAAAAGATTGGGATTCTGTTGCTAAAAGGGAAAAGCTTGAGGTGAAATACATGAAATTCTGATGTTCTACCCTTCATTTTGAATATGTTATTTTTTTTCTCCGTTTGGATAAGAGTGACTTTCTTGAATAGGGAGTTGAACTGGAGTTGATTAAGCTTGATGCGACTGTCCAAGCAATCCATCAAAACCTGATCTTGCTGAGGACCAAGTAAGTCAATGCGCTTCTTCGATCTATACCTTAGGGAATAATTGTGCTATTTATTAGTAACATTCTTCGTCAATTTTATCAGTGTACCACAAGGCATAACTGTTCCGTTTGTTGGTATTGTTCTCAATGCAGAGAATCAGACATGAGGGATGTCAGTGAGAAGACGAATGCTAGGATCTCATGGTTGAGCATGATGTCGCTCAGTGTTTGCATTTTAGTTTCAGTCTTGCAGTTGGTGCATCTAAAACAGTACTTCCGAAAGAAGAAGCTCATCTGAAAATATACACTCCTCTACAGCATGCATAAATTCTACAATTCTTTTTAGTACATGAGATCTAATAAATTTCCCACAACGGATGTAAAAAAAGTTATGTAATCAAACTAGTACTACCTCTGTTCATAAATATAAGACGTTTTGTGAGTTCAATTTTATCACATAATAATCCCTAGTTCAGATAACATGATACTGCTGCTTTTCATGTTCAACTTACTCTTACAAAATTCAAGTTTGTATAAACTTCCGTAGACGAGTCAAAGATTCCCCCGAGTCCGATTCCATGAGGTCACTGGCCCCCTTGCCACATCCAAAGAAAGTCTCTGTAGTCACTCTGAGGCAAGCTTTGATGGATGAAATCCTCAAGGCTCCTGCCAAAGTTACTCTTGAATGCCAACTTTATCTCGTCCACACCGACATCATCGCTGCCCAAGATAGCCCTTGTAACCAACCTTTTGTTGGTCCTTGGCAGTTGCATACTCCTCTGCATTAACTGATAATACCAAGAACGGAAGAATGAGTCAGGGGACCAGGGATGTGTACAAATCAAGTACAAAACTGCTTTCTTTCTGTTATCACCTTGCAGTAGTACTTGGAAGGACTGTAGATGCACTTGACAACAACTCTCAGAGACTCTTCGAACTCACCAGACAGATTCTTCTTCAGTGCCTGCATACACAGTTCATGATTGCCCAAGGTTATCCTGTCAGGGGGGTGTCATCAGGGCATTGAGTTTGCTTACCTTGGTGAAGTCATGCCCATATATGTGCTTGTAGCTGCAGAATGCCAACCTGAGCTGTGGGATGCTCCTCTTGCTGAACACCTCGAGAACAGTGGCCTCGTCGATCGACCCCGTACCGCCGTTCCTTGCGTCGTACAAGCGCCTGGCGTCGCATTTCGCGATGTGCCGGCTGGGTTCGTCGTGGTGCGACTTATGGGAGGTCGCGAGAGCCACCAACAGCTGCTCGAATCATGAAACGGGGTCACTATATGGAGTGAGTTTACATAGCTAAGTACTGTAGAACAAAAGATTGAAACTGCAACGAGAAGAAGGAGCTTAGCTAGGGACGTACCCTCTGATAAGAGTGGGAAGGCTCCGTGACCATGTCCTGCTCCAGGTTCTTCTTGAACCTGGCCAGGTAAGCCTGCTTGGTGAAGAAGAGCTGCTCCTGCTTCCGCCGCGTGAATACCTCGACGAGGACCCGGTAGTCGGTCGCGGCGCTCTGGATGGCCTCCCTCGCCATGATCGCGTCCCGCTCGGCCGGGTCGAGCATCCAGAGGTAGAGCAGGTTGCAGAGCTGGATAGGAACAAGGCGCATGCTGAGACCGAAAGCAAATTTGGGAGACGCTCTACCTATGTAGTACGTTCTTATCTTACCTCGCTGTCCTGATGGGCGGCAAGGGTTCTCTGCAGTCGAGCGGCGAGGTCCTCGCCGAACATTGCGCGGTAAGTCGCCTTGATCTGTTGCCTCTCCGACGGGCTCTGGCGAGCCAGGAGGCGGCTGAGACGGCGTGGCTCGTCGCACGCGCCATGGATCTCTCTGCACTCGTTTTCGAAGCCTGTGGTGGCAGGAGAATGAGCGGCCATGTTTTCAGCACCGAGCTGAATGAAGCTTTTGACGTAGTGAAGTAGTTAATCAACTGGGCTGGCGAGCTAGGCCGGCCGGTGCAGAGGTATATAAGAGGCGGCGATTGGTCTTTGGATTTCTTTTCGTGAGTGAAGGAAGGAGAAAGGAAGACAGCTACTACTCCGTATCTCGAACTGGCCAAAGAAAGGAAGCAATGGAAAGGAAAGGAAACAGGAGGGCAAATCTGCGTCCTACTCAGCATTGGTTTTTGAGGGCAGGCAGGCAGGCAGGGGTAGGATTTTCAGCGATGGATGATGATGGGGATCTTGACTTTTAAGGCCTTTTTAGCTTCTACGGAATGGAAACAACTAAATTATGAACCCAGCTGATGCCATTTCCGATGTAGCGAACTGCTACTTGGCGTTTGGACCCTGTAGGTGGAGCGAGCAAAGGGCGGCCAAGTAAGTAAGTGGTTGACAGCAGAAAAGTTCCTGCGTGCCAAAATACAAAGACGGGCAGACATGATGTCGTAAAGCCTTTTCTCTAGATCTGAAGAAAGAATGGCGCTGCCGTGCTGCTGAACATAGCTCGCCGGCTTTTGCGGCCGATGGAGGCGATGGTGGTATATCCAGTGGCACCCACATTCCGTTCGTGGAGTCCCGCTCTCGGTAGGCTCTGACTCGAACCCCTCTTCCGCCTTTTCTTCTTGGCCGAATTTTCCTGTCCTTCTCGCAGTTCAGGTCGAGGTCGGTGCGGTCTGGTGTTTTGGTCTCGGGAAAGCACGATCCACCTAGGAACACTCGCAGGAGTGTCCACTACGGCTAGCAATAGCATGGTTTCTTTCTCTTCGGCGGAATGCTAGCATGGTCCTAGATGCTTATCTGTTGCCCATTGCCGCCGTCGGCTGGAGAGCACCGGTGCTGTCTCATGGTCATGACGGGACTGGGGCGTGGAATTCCTGGTAGGGGCTCAGTCAGAGAAGACGAACCCTCTTTTTCAGGAGATGTCGTCGTAGAGGCCGCGGCTTCCAAGTGCTGTGGCCGGCGGATGAACGGGGATGGACCATGGACGCGTCCGTGCTCGTCTGCCTCTCCGCCGTGCGGCGCACGGCCGTATGGCGTGCGGCGTGCCCATGCTGAATTGTCAGTGCGGCCGAAAGTCGAGGTCGGATGGGGACGGTGATTTTGCAGTGCGTGCTTTTGCTTGGACGATGGTTGCGGCTTTGGCCGTGTGCTTGCTGTGCAAGCGTGCGTGTGTCGGTATCAAACAAAATCTTTCCCGGCCACTCAGCCGCCTCCGCGCAACGGCTGTTCTGCACAACAGCGAAACAGAGACGGCACGTATGACGTGATATAAACAAGAGTGTGATGACTGCCCACGAGAAAAACGGATTTGTTTTAGTCATTCTATGGTGTTTTAGTCATTGTGTGCAGACTTTAAGCCAATTTCATGGAAACTTTTTTTTTCTACTTGTGTGGATCTTAAGTCACTTTTTAGTTTTTGAGTTTTGTAGTGGTTGCAACCGCACATTTTGCATATTTATGCACTTACGTGTTTTTTATTTGTTTTCTTGTTGCAATTGTAATTTTTTGGTTGTGGTGCCGCCATTAATCTGTTTTTTGTGGGAAATATTTGTGCAATTGTACTTTAATATAGTGGGATGTAAAAGTGACTAAAGCTTCTAAAAGTCGCGGTCACTTACCCTAGACCAGAGATTTGGTTGCCGGTCGAAATACCAGGGTACCGAAATTCTCGGTCCCCTCCCATAGATGAGTTTGCCGACGAAAATCACGGACCATTTGATTTGGGCCGACTTCATCCTTTCAAAATCAGAATTTTTAATTTTTTGACATTTCAAGTCCAAATGTCAAATTTTATTTGAAAATCTTGTGTGGTAAACCTACCGGTAATTTTTCAGCAACCACGGTTACTCGTGGTTACTGGAAATCCGGGTGCCCCTGAGATTTTTTTTTTCCCAATTTGGTAGCCAAATCCTTGCCCTAGACACTACTAAGGAAAAAAAAAGTACAAAACACTTGTGACATATGCAACCCAACATGTGATCAATGCATCTAAGTGTGAGGATCACTTTCCCTAGCAAAACTACACGGGTAGAGAAACTAAAGAAAGACAAAAACAAAACAAGAGCTAAATACAACCCCATCATAATAGTTGTTTGCCGTGTGAAAAGTAGTCCCACATGTTGCAAATTACTATCAAGTAGTCCGAACAGTCTTCTAAACAGACTCTTCTGTGTTTCCAATGATTTAGAGATCATCAACATGCACCGAGTGGTGAAAAATCCAGGTGTTGACTTCTTGATGAAAACACATAGACAATCATCATTGTTGGAGTACCCTATTTTATAAGGAACTCATTAAGTGAATTCTACCACATGCTCTCGGTTGTCTGAATCCTTGAAGACTTATTTAGTTTACACAATAAGCATTGTGTATTGTGTTTGGATTGGGATCGACAACCGAGTTGTTGGGCATCTGAACACGAGTGACATAATATTTTTTATTAATCGGGTTGAACCATGAATTTTGAACGAGATAGAGGCCTTATCTCGTTGAGAAACCTCAGGCACACAAAACTGACAACCCAGAGATGGGTCGAGATATCGATTGACGTATCAAACCTTATGTCGAGCTTATTTTCAGAATCACAAAGTTCGAGGGAAATCCACCTGAATCTGATGTCTGAAATGATTAACTCAAGAAGTAGGTCTCACCCTAGGAGAGAGCTCTTGATTCATATCAAAGATTGGTTACAAGTGACCTATGAGATACCTTTTATAATCCTAAATATTTGTACAAATGACCACCAATACCCTTGGTGGGGGCAGTTAGGGCAAAATGATCTATCTTTAAAAAAATCAAAATACAACTAAGGGGAAAGAAAAACTAAGCGTGGACTTTTATTATATACTCCATGGAGTTGTTCCATGGAGGACTTGCCTTGGTCCATGAGGTATGGCAAATAATGGGATTAGCGTGCTCGATTCTTCTTTATGGGATTTTTATCTAGTTGTTAAGCACACTTCATTTATTTACATAGCGTAAACTTGTGATAATAAGTAAAATTTACAGAAATCTATTCACATCCCCTTGTATGTTACCCTCAATTTCATTACTAAGTTGAAAATATTTTCTTTGTCTCCTAAACGAGAGAATGCATATGTGAACGGATCGTACGGTCACCTAGAGGGGGCTCCAAATTTTAATACTTTTTCAATTTAAGGCTTTACACAAAGGTAGATTCTCTAGATATGCAACTACGGTGAATTTACCTATATGACAAACTACGCTAACAAGATACAAGCACAATGTAAATCTTAAAGGATAGAAGTAACCAAAGTGCAAGAACGCAGAGACAAGTATGTATTTCCGAGTTCCTCCTTTTGAGGGGAGAACATCTCTTTAGAGGGGTGTGACTTTCTCCATGAAGGTCTACTAAACGCACAAAGGCCTCACCCTATTCTCCGATGAATTTCGCCACAAAGGCCGAGTTCACCTTCCACTATAGAATCCTTCGAGGTGGAATCCAGAAACTTTACAACGAGCTTGAGGCACACACCCACAACCAGATCAGACAAGCAGGAGTAACGGACTAACGCTGTTTTCAGCAGAATTACTCTGGTTTCTCGTTTTTGTGCAGAAAATCAACTTTCACGAAATTGACCAGAAAAGATCCCAAAGTCCTTATTTTACCCTAAGACACATCTCTGGGCCCCTCCTTGTCCCAGAGCCAGAAGAAGAGCTGGAGGGGAAAAGGAGGGGGCCACACCATAGGATGGCGTGCCCCCCCTTGGCTGCGCCACTAGGTGGTGTGGACACCTCAGCCACCCCCTCGGGCTCCCGTTTCGACTACATAGCCCCCGAGACCTAAAAACGTAGGGGGTTCGTCATATTTCAGAGAAACACAGTAGAGTGCCACCGCCACCTGGAAACTCAATTCGGGGATCAGAAGTTACTGTTCTGGCACCCTGCCGGGACGGGGATTCGAAGGAGATCGTCGTCATCGTCATCGCCACCACTTCTCCATCAACCATCCATGATTCCCTCATCCATGTGTGAGTAATCCCCACTGTATGCTGAGAGGGATGGTAGGGATTGGATGAGATCGATCATGTAATAATGCCAGATTGTTAGGGCATGGTGCCCAGTATCCATTGTTAGCGCTATATATAGTTGCTGCAACTTGTTATGCTTAATGCTTGTCATTAGGGCCCAGTGCCATGATCTCGGATTTGAACATGTTATTGTTTCATGAAGATAATTATGTTTTTGATCTTACCTGCAAGTTGTTTACACATGTCGTTGTCCGGAACCCGAGGCCCCAAAGTAACAGAAATTGGGATAACCGGAAGGGATGGCTGCGATGCGAGGATACCATGTGTTCATGGAGTGTTAATGGTTTGCTCCGGTGTTTTATTAAAAGGAGCACCTTAATTACTAGTAGTTTCCCTTGAGTCCCTGATGCGCATGAAACACACGTTCGTTGGGAGACCCCAAGTGGAAGGTATGAAGAGCACGGCAGTAAGTTTCCTCAGAAAGAAACCAATGTTGAATCGACCAGTAGGAGGAAAAAGCAACTTCCGAAGGTTGATGCAGCTGAGATGGCAGGGCGCACTACCGGTTCAACATCAATGTTGAACCTGCACAACACAATGAAATCACTTTGCTCCCAACGAAGCAGTGAGGTTGTCAATCTCTCCGGATTTGCTGAACACAAAGAGGTTAAACGTATGGTGCGGAAAAAAGTATGAGAAAAATATGAAAACAGTAGAAGCAGCGTGAAAACAGTAATTGCAGTGGTTGTATTATCAGTATGAGAAAATAGACTGGGGTCCACAGTTCACCAGTGGTGTCTCTTCATAGAAAATAAATAACATGTGTGGTGAACGAATAATATTTGGGCAATTGATTGAAATGAAGGCTGCACCGTAGTGCATATGCAAGACATAAATATTACTATGTGATTAATGCGGACATTACAACAAGATACATATCCAACTACGTCTATTACTAATAATCCACCTTCCGAATATCATCCGAACAAACGTTGGGTATTAAGTTGTAAGCAACAGATGATCGAATTAAGCAAAGTGTGTAATGTAAACAATGTAAATAATGTAATCGAAATAAACATCGTTATTTTCTCCCTAATGGAAACAGCACATCCTTCATTTGTCACGTTTCTGTCACTCGAGCATAGATGCAAAGGAGGAATGAACCCACTATCGAGAATGAATACTCCCTCTTGGAGTCACTAGCATCTACTTGGCCAGAGCATCTACTAATAACGGAGATCATGCAAGATCATAAATCACATATGCATGAAGATAACATGATAGATTGATAATCAAAAGACATAGCATTAAACATTCATCGGATCCCAACAAACACAACATGTAGCATTGCATAAAGATGATCTCGATCATGTAGGGAAACTCACGAGATCTAAACATGAGGCATAAAATGGAGGAGACGACCATTTAGCTACTGCTATGGACCCGTAGTCCAGGGATGAACTAGTCAAGCATCACTTCGGAGGAGGGCATGGTGGTGTAGACCCCTCCGATGATGAATTGTCCTCCCGACAGGGTGCTAGGGAGAGCTCCAAAACCCTCCCGATATCGAGATGACGATGACGGCGGCCTCGGGTGTTTCTCGGGAAAAAGTGGGATATTTTTAGGGTTCACGTATCGGGGGGAATATATAGGCGAAAGGGCTAAGGCGGTGGATGCCCGAGGGGCCCACACCAGCCCACGGCGCGGCCACGGGGTGTGCCGCCCTATGGTGTGGCCCCCCCTGTGGCCCCCTCCGGGCCTCTTCGGGACTCCGTGGAACCTTCAGAATTTCTAAGACTTCCGGACTTCGAATTTTCCAATTCCACGAATATTTCCAGAACAACTTTTC
This sequence comes from Alopecurus myosuroides, assembly GCA_028641055.1. Lineage (NCBI taxonomy): Eukaryota > Viridiplantae > Streptophyta > Magnoliopsida > Poales > Poaceae > Alopecurus > Alopecurus myosuroides. Next base: position 243,194,592 of record CM054063.1, read on the forward strand.
TGAAACTAAAAACAGCAGAAAACACGGAACTGGCTTTGTGGCATCTTGTCAATAGGTTAGTCCCGGAAATCGACAAAAATGACATAAAGTGTATAGCAAACATGTAGGAAATAACATGAAAACAACATGGAACATCAGAAATTAAGGATACGTTTATGACGTATCAACATCCCCAAGCTTAGTTCCTACTCGTCCTCGAGTAGGTAAACGATAAAACACATAATTTCTGAGGTGACATGCTACCAACATAAACTTGATCATCAATGTTGTAAAAACATATGCAAGCTAAGATCATAGTACTTTAAACACAAGCATCATGATAAGTAACACAAATAAAAGATCATGAATAACAATGATACGGATCAACGTGATCCGAGAGGGTTTTGGCCCAATCTTTCACGGCGATCAGAGAACAAGCAAGAGATAACTTCGGTCGGTGAGCAAATTTGATATACTCCACGACACGCGCAACAGATCCGAACGAATCAGCAAGCAAAACGAACAATATGGGTGTCCCCCGACATGGGACCTTTTCTGTATTCTCAATCTCAAAACAATTGAACTCCCCCTATTACATGGACGCACCTGGCTTTATATATTAGCCAACTCAACTTGACTCACAAGCAAACAAACTAGAAAAATAAAGTAACTTTATACGGACCCACTTCTCCTAAACAGAAAATAAAACGACACACTAAAATTAAAATGACTCTTTTGTAGGTGCGCCATATTGCCACGCCTATAGGTGGACCCCAGCCGGACTCCTTCAAACACATTACGCTCCACCAAACTGTTTCAAATATAGTCACGCCTCCTTTGATTTTCTCCTTGCGCGGTAAGAAAAGGAATAGTAAACGTCGCTTGATAGCATCAGTATCAGGGAAAAGAATATACGCATCACACATAGGAGGTGCCGTATCATCCTCCCCTTCTTCAGGAGAAACCGTCCTCGGTTTCAAGTCATTTTTTTCAGCAACATCATCATGAACAGGCTGAATGTCGACCACAAGGGCGTCAACAAGATAATGTGCCGAAACAACAACAACTGCAGCAGTATCGGCCACCACTATAGGCTGAATAGGCTCCAAAACATGTGTAGCAATGTCGGCCACCACAGGAATTGCAGCAGCTTCTGCTTCTCTCGTCTTTGCCTCTTCTAGCTCTCTAAACATTACATCGGCCTCTTTCTTATTCTGCAATCGTTCATCTCTCCAAGCTAGGTATATGTTGATATCCATGGATTTCAGATTATACTCCATTTTACCACGAGTCATAGTGTACCGAGGAGAACTATTATTCAGGAAGTAAACTGCATTGTGCTCCTTAGTCCACGGTATCCCCAGCATCAAATGACACGAAACCATATGAATTGGAATCACATCACAACACACATCGTAGGACAACGGACCCAGCTGAAAGCGAACTGATGCTTGATGTGTGATGAGAAGATCAATGTTACCTAGATATAGCCAATATGGATGCTGAAGTGGCACCATAAACAAGTCAAGCTTCTCCACCATCTCAAGACTCACTGCATTGATGAAACTATTACGGTCAATTGTCAACGCACATGCCGTGTCATGTACTTTCACACGAGAATGAAATAACTTTTCAGCACACCCTTCTTCCTCTCGCTGAAACCAGTAAGATAGCACATCTTTTTCTCCATTAATGCAGAATATACAGAGCATACGTCGGCGTCGTGGAAGAAAAATACAGCACAAAAATTTAGTTGACAACAGTACGTAGGAGCCTGCAATATAGTAGTAGTGTTCGACCAGAACGGACTGAGCGGTAGAAGAAAACCAACGGAGCCAAACTGAACGTGGTTAGAATTCAAGCTATCCACGTTTCCTTTTCCACTTTCCTGGTTGTTGTTTTTTTCTTTCCTTTTACTTGTGGTATTGGTACGTACCAACCACACCACGGTTGACCAGAATCCCAAAATAATAGGAACCGAACCAACTCTTCCTCGTGTATTAAGATCTGGTACTTTCCTTCCTGGTAGTGGTAGATATGGACCCTCGATAGACAACAGATGCGAACCAACCAACACGCAGCGAGTTAATAGTTATCCGCGCACGTGAACCAGGAGAAATGCCTCAAGCCGAACGAACTCACGATCGTGGCGGCGGCAGCGACAAGGTCTTCACGATCCCCCGCAAAAACTAACAGAACCGGTGTTTTGGCTGTCTCGTGCGGCAGAACAATCCCCATCAAAAACGAACAAAACCGGTGTGATGGCTAGATCGCCTCCGGCAGTAACACTCCACCAGATAAATCCCGGTAAGATGAACGCCGTGATAAACCCGACAGCTCTGATACCAAGATGATACGGATCAACGTGATCCGAGAGGGTTTTGGCCCAATCTTTCACGGCGATCAAAGAACAAGCAAGAGATAACTTCGGTCGGTGAGCAAATTTGATCTACTCCACGACACGCGCAACAGATCCGAACGAATCAGCAAGCAAAACGAACAATATGGGTGTCCCCCGACATGGGACCTTTTCTGTATTCTCAATCTCAAAACAATTGAACTCCCCCTATTACATGGACGCACCTGGCTTTATATATTAGCCAACTCAACTTGACTCACAAGCAAACCAACTAGAAAAATAAAGTAACTTTATACGGACCCACTTTTCCTAAACAGAAAATAAAACGACACACTAAAATTAAAATGACTCTTTTGTAGGTGCGCCATATTGCCACGCCTATAGGTGGACCCCAGCCGGACTCCTTCAAACACATTACGCTCCACCAAACTGTTTCAAATATAGTCACGCCTCCTTTGATCTTCTCCTTGCGCGGTAAGAAAAGGAATAGTAAACGTCGCTTGATAGCATCAGTATCAGGGAAAAGAATATACGCATCACACATAGGAGGTGCCGTATCAAACAATGCATTGAAAGTTATACGTTTTTTCAAGTATAGAGAAAACATAGCAAAGTGATATTTCGCTTGTCCTTAAGAGTGGGGCAAAACATAAATTCTAGGACACCTTCAAAGTTTACGGGGAAGACTAGAACAATAATTTGAGAGCAAGTAATAACACATCATAAAGCAATTAATAATGTTTCTGGGACAAATGCACATTAAACTCAGAGTGGCAACTATACTCTCTCAACTGTGCACAAAGTTAGAAGATGGAGACTCAACATAAAAGTAAAAGAAAGGCCCTTCGCAGAGGGCAGCATGGATCACTCATGTACTAGAGCCTTTTATTTTATTAAACAGAGGTATTGAAATTGTTTGAAACTCCTCTTAACCTTTCTTACACAAACCATGGCTAACCGAATCCTCGTGTGCCTGCCAACAATCACATATACCATGGAGGAGTGTCTATTTTTTTAGAGAGGTGTATGCTTATGTCAACGAATGGTAAACAGAAAATACAGTACGTCACAAGCCAACTAGACTTCACAAGAGCGACTCCCATTGAAGGACGCAACTGGTATAGAAGTTCATCCCTCTTTCTCTTTTGTTTACACAATTATGCTTTGACTGATAAATCAGGGGCAAAATTAGTGAAGAGAATTTGTTTGTATTAATTTGGGGATGGGCACCCCGCTGCGAGCTCTTCTGCCAATTGGATAAGTGGATCAAGCCACTAGTCCAGGGTGTGAAATCCAATCAACAAGTGAGATAAAGATTCTCTATTTACGTCCTCATGAGCTAAAACAGGAATACAAAACATGAGTAATTTTGAAAGTTTTAAAGGTAACACATGAACAATTTACTTTGGAGTGGCGGTTAAATACCACATGTAGGTAGGTATGGTGGACACATTTGGCATAATTTTGTTTTGGGGAGCTGGATGCACAAGTAGAGCTCATACTCGGTACAGGTGGAGGCTAGCAAAAGACTGGGAGCGACAAATCAAGAGAGCATAAAGGCCATAATTATACATAGCGACAAAAACATCATTAATCAAAGCATAAGTGGTACTGCAAGATAAAAAACTAAATGATCATAGAGGCTATAGGTGACTGGTTTGTAGTCATAAACATGGTGTAAGCATGCGCCAAGTCAACCAAATAAAACATTCAAAGGAGAACACCACAAATTTATGCTTCAATATGACAAGAACAACTCATGATTCTTTCAATGGAACATTAAACACTCCCAGCTATTTGAGACAAATCATGTTACAAAATAACCACTAGGCTTTATAATTAAAATAACATCTAGGATGACATGAAAAGGTCTAGCCACAGTCTATACAAGCTTCTATTTGCATCGTTATAAATTCTACCACATGCAGCAGTTTCTTTTCCCAACAAGCACCATACAAAATATGTTTTAACAAAAACTCTCTAAATGATACAGCAACCAAGCATGAGAGTACTCACATAACACTACTAAAACTAACATCTCCGATTAAGAGATGCAATGAAAACAGGAGCTAAACAGGAATTTTTGCAGCAGCTAGAAGAAAAACTAAGAATACGAGCATAACGAGTATTCAAATGAAAAAGTGGAGCGTGTATCTCTCCCAAACAAGGAATCTAGGTTCCAATGATTTTTATTGCAGAAAGTAAAACAAAATAAAACAAAGGAAAACAAACATACGCTCCAAGTAAATTTCATATGATGCGACCGAATAAAATATAGTTTCACTAGAAGTGACCTGATAATTTATTGATGAAGAAGGGGATGCCTTGGGCATCCCCAAGCTTAGATGCTTGAGTCTTCTTAAAATTTTCTAGGATGAACCACGGGGGCATCCCCAAGCATTGACCTTGCACTCTACGTGATCACATTATATCACCCTCTTCTCTTGACCCTTGAAAACTTCCTTCACGCCACACTCAAAGAGTAATTCGTATTAGAGGGTTAGTGCAACAATAAAAAAATCCATGGGTTCTGTATGGGAACAAGTTCTATTGATACTTTTAAACATTGGCAACAGCCACTGATGTTTCATGAAGCAAAGAAATCCACTTGACATTGTAAAAGAGCAAATGTAAGAAAAATGGCAGAATCTGCCAAAACCAGAACAGTCTATAAAGACGAATTTTTTAGGGACACTTATGTTGCTCAAATCGAAAAACTTAAAGAACAAAAAAGTTTAGAAAATAGCTTAGGAATAAGCATAAAACATTTCAGGTCATTCTGATCTTTCTAGATTTTTCGCGATATTTTACGGTGGACAGCAGAAATCTGTTTCCTCCGCAGAAATCCAACAACTCCAACTTTCATTAGAAAGTTTACTTGGCACAACTAATACCTGAAAATAAAGATACAAAGGAGTTGCTACATAAGTATACAACCCCTTGACTCAGAGAAAACAGAGAAAACAAAGAAAAAAATAAAACCATGGGTTATCTCCAAAGAAGTGCTTTTCTTTAACGCCTTTTAGCTAGGCCCAGAAAAGTATATTCACGTGTTTTCAAGTGAAGAAGCATCCAAATTGTAATTTTTTCGAATAATAGAATCAAAAGGAAACTTAATTCTATTTCTAGGAAAGTGTTCCATACCTTTCTTGAGTGGGAATTGAACTTTAATATTCCACTCTTTCATATCAATAACACCACTAACAGTTCTAAGAAAAGGTCTTCCCAAAACAATTGGAAAAGAAGCATTGCATTCAATATTCAAGACAAAAAAAATCAATGGGGACAAGATTATTATTAACCATGATAAGAACATCATCAATTCTCCCCAAAGGTTTCATTCTAACATTATCAATAAGACGAACATCCAAATAACATGGTTCCAATGGTGGTAAATCAAGCATATCATAAAGTTTCTTAGGCATAACAGAGATACTAGCACCAAGATCACATAGAGTATTGCAATCAAAATCATTCAATTTCATTTTAATTATAGGTTCCCAACAATCATTTAACTTCCTAGGGATAGAGGCTTCAGACCTTAATTCATCATCTCTAATTTGCATGAGAGCATTTGTAATATGTTTCGTGAAAGCCATATTCATAGCACTAGCAAGATTTTGTAAGAACTTAATCACTTCAGTTATGTTGCTATCATCAAAGTCAAGATAATTTTTATCAAAGGTAATGGGACCATTGTCTCCCATGTTTCTAAAAAATTCAGCACTTTTATCAAGAGCATTTTGATCAGTTTGAGGCAATTTTGCATTTTTAATAGCAGGAGTGGGAGTATTGCAAACACCAATTACTTTACCATTGATAGTAGAAGGTTTACTGGCATATGAGAATTGACACGTCATAAACGTATCCCTAATTTCTGATGTTCCATGTTGTTTCCCACATGTTGTCCTTACACTTTATGTCATTTTTACACGTTTTCCAGGACTAACCTATTAACAAGATGCCACAGAGCCAGTTCCTTGTTTTCTGTTGTTTTTGGTTTCAGAAAAGTTGTTCTGCAAATATTTCGGAATTGGAAAATTCGAAAGCCAGAAGTCCTAAAAGTCCCGGAAGATTCCAGAAGTCCCGAAGAGCCCCGGAGGGGGGCCACAGGGTCGCCACACCATGGGGTGGCACGGGTCCCCCTGGCCCCGCCACCTAGTGGTGTGGCCCCCCTGGCCACCTCCTAGCATCGCCCTTTCGCCCATATATACTCCTCGATGCATAAACTCTAGGGGAATCGACCTTTTCCGCAAAATACATCCGTAGCTCCGTCGCCGCCATCGACAAGTTTTGGGGGACAGATCTCTGTTCTGGCACCCTGCCGGGACGGGGAAGTGCCCCCGAAAGCCATCTCCTTCGACTCCACTGCCATCTCCATCGCCGTTGTTGTCTCCTATGATGAGGAGGGAGTAGTTCTCTCCCGGGGTTGAGGGCTCTACCGGTAGCTATGTGGTTCATCTCTCTCTCTCCCATGCTGTGATCTTTATGTGATCATGAGCTTTGTAATCTAGTTGAATATGTAGATTTGATCTTCATCTGTTATGCTACTCAAGTGGTTTTGTTATCTCCGTAAACAATTTGATCACGATGTAAAGGTGATAGTGTGTGTACCGCGTGGTTTAGCATGATATTTATATCTTGTGTTGGAAGATGAACTTATGAAATTGTGGCGTTTGTTTATTACTAATTTATGGTGCTCGTAGGGACATTTGGGATCCCTAGAGAGTGTTGTTAAAGCCTTACGCAATGATTAGTGTTCGTTATTCGACAGGAGAGTGGTTCGGAGTAGCATAGTGAAGAAATGATATTTATGCATTCAATTATGTTTTCATTGTTGAGAATGTCCTCTAGTGAAAGTAGGATCCTTAGGCCTTATTTCCAAGCATTGAAACACCGTTTTCCGCCTGTTCTGCTACATGTCTGCTTGCTTCCATTTTTATTTCAGATTGTTATTATCACTTATAATCATCCATACTACTTGTATTTTACTCTCTCTTCGCCGAACTAGTGCACCTATATACCTGACAAGTATATTGGGTGTGTTGGGGACACACAAGAGACTTCTTGTATCTTGATTGCAGGGTTGCTTGAGAGGGATATCTTTGACCTCTACCTCCCTGAGTTCGATAAACCTTGGGTAATCCACTTAAGGGGAACTTGCTGCTGTTCTACAAACCTCTGCACTTGGAGGCCCAACACTGTCTACAAGAATAGAAGAGTGCGTAGACATCAAGCTCTTTTCTAGCATCGTTGCCGGGGAGGTAAGATAAAAGGTACTCACATCCTCGGGTGTGAGTGCTCGAAGTTATTTCCTTTATATCATGCAATTATATCTTTTTGTTTCTTGTTTTTACTAGTTAGGCTTAATGGAAAACAACAAAAATTTGGGAGAGCTTTTAATATTTATCTTGAGTTAGGACATGAAGTGTTTGAAGATAAAATTAAAAAACCTATGAAACTTTATTTGCATGCTAATAGCAATGTTATTAGTATGAATGCTTTGAACACTATTATTTCTAATGCTATGGAAAAGTCTAAGCTTGGGGAAGCTAGTTTATATGAAAATGGTCTTTTTAGTTCCCCAAGCACGAAGGAGAAAATTTGCTTTGATGATGAGCCTATGCCTGTTACATATAGTAGTGATCATGATTGGGAAGAGCACACTACTTTTGATATTGAAAATTATGATATAGAAAGCTCTAAACTTGTGGATGATGTGTTTGAAAATCCTTTTGCTACTAATGATTATATGCTTGATACATCTCCTCTCAGTAAAAATGATGATATGTTTACAAATGAACACATTTTGGAGGATAACTATTCTATTGCTTATGATGATATTATTCTTCCTATATATGATGATTACAATGATGAATATGATATTTTCAGTCCACCTACTATTGAGGAGAAAATTTATTTTGATGATACTATGCCTCCTATATTTAATGATTATGGTGATGAGAATAATAATGATAGCTACTTTGTTGAATTTTCTCCCACTACTATTAATGAGAATGACTTTGCTTATGTGGAGAGTATTAATTCTTTTATGCATGTGGGTCATGATAAGAATGTTTCATGTGATAGTTATATTGTTAATTTTATTCATTATGCTACTGAAAGTTATTATGAGAGAGGGAAACATGGTTTTATTCATCTCATCAATATTAAGTTTTCTCTCTTTTTGTTTAAAATTTTGAAGTTGCACTTATTTTGCTTTCCTATGCTTGTTGCTTTGTGTTTTCATGACTTGTTTTTCTGCAAGATTATTTTTCATAGGAAATGGGTAAGACTTAAATGTGTTTTATATTTTCTTCTTGATTCTATCTTATTGTGCTTCTACTCTTATTCTTATGTGAGCATCTTTTAAAAATCATTGTGCCTAGCTGAAAGGCGTTAAAGAAAAGCGCTACCGGGAGACAACCCGTTTTATTTCTCTGTTTTCATTCAGTTTTCCTTTGTTTTCTTTTTTGTGCTTTTCACCTGGGTGTTGTCTTTTTCCTTAGCAACCCCGTTGTATCTTTTCTTTTGTGTTTTTGTTGAGCCAAGTAAATCCTCTAGTGGAAAGTTGAGACTATATTTCGGATTTCTGCGCAGGAAACAGATTTCTGCTATCCACGGTTAAATAAATATAAAATCACAGAAATTTCAAAATGACCTTAGCTTTATTGTTCTTAATCCTGGTCTATATATGCAACTTTTCTTAGTTTACCACTTTTTTATTTGAGCAACATAAGATTTTCGAAAAAAATCGATCTTTACCTGATGTTCTGTTTTGACAGATTTCTGCCAATAATTGCATTTGCATCTTAATCTCTTTCTTTTGGTGTTATTTTGAGAAAAAGAGTTTTAAAAGAAGTTGTGACAGTAGATAATGTGTTTTTGAGTGCTAGTCTTGTGTTGAAACTGAACCATGTGAGTTTATTATTTTGATTGCACTAACGTTGCTAATGAAGATTGTGAGAATTTTGGTGTGAAGGAAGTTTTCAAGGGTCATGAGAAGAGAATGATATGATGTGATCAAGAAGAGTGAAAATCCTAAGGTTGGGGATGCCCCTGTGGTACATCCCAACAAATACCAAGAAGACTCAAGCGTCTAAGCTTGGGGATGCCCAAGGCATCCCCTTCTTCATCAACAATTTATCAGGTCACTTCTAGTGAAACTATATTTTTATTCAGTCACATTTATGTGGTTTACTTGGAGCGTCTTTTATTTTTGTTTTCAGTTTGTTTGGATTTCCTTGCTGTAATAAATAGTTGGATCATATCATACTTGTGTGGTAGAGAGACACGCTCCGTTTTTATTGCTTAGAACACTCTAGTTTTCATTCTTATTGTTCTGTGAGTGTTCACTTTTTGCTAGTACAAAGTTTAGCCTTTGTTTTCATGCATCTCATATTCAGAGCTGTTAGTTTTAGTAGTGTTATGTGAGTAATCTTATTTTCTTGCTGTATCATAAAGAGTATTTTTGTTAAAACATACTTTGTATGGTGCTTGTTGGGAAAATAAACTGCTGCTTGATGTAGAATTTATAACGGTGCGAGTAGAAGCTTGTATAGACTGTGGCTAGAATTTTTTTCATGCCATGCTAAATGCTATTTTAGTTTTAAATCCTTGTGGTTATTGAGTAGCATGAATATCCTTAAATATCTGAGAGCGTTTAATATGCCATTGAAAGATTCATGAGTTGTTCTTGTCATAGTAAAGCATAAATTTATGGTATTCTCTTTTGAATGTTTTATTTGGTTGACTTGGCGCATGCTCACACCATGTTTATGAATACGAACCAGTCACGAATAGCCTCCATGACCATTTAGTTTTTGAACTTGTGATACCTCTTATGCTTTAATTAATGATATTTATGTCGCTATGCATGATTATGGCTATTATGCTCTCTTGATTTGTCGCTCCCAGTCTTTTGCTAGCCTCCACCTGTACTGAGTATGAGCTCTACTCGTGCATCCAAACTCCTTAAACCAAAGTTTTCTCATTGTGTACACCATACCTACCTACATGTGGTATTTAACTTCCACTCCAAGTAAATTGCTCATGTGTTACCTTTAAAACCTTCAAAATTATTCTTGTTTTGTGTTCTTGTTTTTGCTCATGAGGACGTCAATAGAGAATCTTTATCTCATTTGTTGATTGGATTTCACACCCTGGACTAGTGGCTTCATCCGCTTATCCAAATGATAGAAGAGCTGGCAGCGGGGTGCCCAGCCCCAAATTAATACAAACAAATTCTCTTCACTATTTTTGCCCTGATCATATCAATCAAAGCACAATTGTGTAAACAAAAGAGAAGAGGGATTACCTTCTACACCAGTTGTGTCCTTTGCCATGGGAGCCTCTCTTGTGAATCCAGTTGGCTTGTGACGTATTGTATTGTTTGTTTACGATTCGTTGACATCAACATACACCTCTCCTAAAAAAATAGACACTCCTCCACGGTGTCAAACTTTTAATACATCTGTTTAATAAAATAAAAAGCTCTAGCACATGAGTGATCCCTACTTCCCTCTGTGAAGGGACTTTCTTTTACTTTTATGTTGATTCTCCATCTTCTAACTTTATGCACAGTTGAGAGAGCATTTTTGCCATTCTGAGTTCTATGTGCATTTGTCCCATAAACATCAATAATTACTTCATGATGTGATATTATTTGTTCTTAAATTATCTGTTCTAGTCTTCCTCATGAACTTTGAAGGTGTCCTGGCATTTATGTTTTGCCCAACTCTTAAGGACTATCGAAATATCACTTTGCCATGCTTTCTCTATGCTTGAATCAAACGTTTACCTTTCTTTGCATTATTATTCATGGTCCTTTATTTAAGATACTCTTCATGATGCAAAGTGATTGCTATGCTTTATTATTAAAGTTCTATTTATCATGTTTGTGTTTGAAGTTCTATGATCTCAGCGTACATATGCTTTTACTTTATAATGATCAAGTTTATCATAGTAGCATGTCACCTCAGAAATTATTTTGTTTTATCGTTTACCTACTCGAGGACGAGTAGGAACTAAGCTTGGGGATGCTTGATACGTCATAAACGTATCCGTAATTTCTGATGTTCCATGTTGTTTCCCACATGTTTTCCTTACACTTTATGTCATTTTTACACGTTTTCCGGGACTAACCTATTAACAAGATGCCACAGAGCCAGTTCCATGTTTTCTGCTGTTTTTAGTTTCAGAAAAGTTGTTCTGGAAATATTTTTGGAATTGGAAAATTCGAAAGCCAGAAGTCCTAAAAGTACCGGAAGATTCTAGAAGCCCCGAAGAGCCCCGGAGGGGGCCACAGGGTGGCCACACCATGGGGTGGCACGGGTCCCCCTGGCCGCGCCACCTAGTGGTGTGGGCCCCCTAGCCACCTCCTGGCATCGCCCTTTCGCCCATATATACTCCCCGATGCATAAACCCTAGGGTAATCGACCTTTTCCGCAAAAACAACCGTAGCTCCGTCGCCGCCACCGACAAGTTTCGGGGGCAGATCTCTGTTCTGGCACCCTACCGGGACGGGGAAGTGCCCCCGGAAGCCATCTCCTTTGACTCCACCGTCATCTCCATCGTCGTTGATGTCTCCTATGATGAGGAGGGAGTAGTTTTCCCCCAGGGCTGAGGGCTGTACCGGTAGCTATGTGGTTCATCTCTCTCTCCCATGGCGTGATCTTTATGTGGTCATGAGCTTTGTAATCTAGTTGAATATGTAGATTTGATCTTCATCTGTTATGCTACTCAAGTGGTTTTGTTATCTCCGTAAACAATTTGATCACGGTGTAAAGGTGATAGTGTGTGCATCGCATGGTTTACCATGATATTTATATCTTGTGTTGGAAGATGAACTTATGAAATTGTGGCATTTTTTTAGTACTAATTTATGGCGCCCGTAGTGACATTGGGGTGTCCTAGAGAGGGAATATAGACTTGAGGAGTGCTGTTAAAGCCCTACGCAATGATTAGTGTTCGTTATTCGACCGAAGAGTGGTTCGGAGTAGCATAGTGAAGAAATGATATTTATGCATTCAATTATGTTTTCGTTGTTGAGAATGTCCTCTAGTGAAAGTAGGATCCTTAGGCCTTATTTCCAAGCATTGAAACATTGTTTTCCGCCTGTTCTGCTGCATGTCTGCTTGCTTCCATTTTTATTTCAGATTGTTATTATCACTTATAATCATCCATACTACTTGTATTTTACTCTCTCTTCGCCGAACTAGTGCACCTATATACCTGACAAGTATATTGGGTGTGTTGGGGACACAAGAGACTTCTTGTATCTTGATTGCAGGGTTGCTTGAGAGGGATATCTTTGACCTCTACCTCCCTGAGTTCGCTAAACCGTAGGTAATCCACTTAAGAGAAACTTGTTGATGTTCTACAAACCTCTGCACTTGGAGGCCCAACACTGTCTACAAGAATAGAAGCGTGCGTAGACATCAAGACTTCAGTTTTACTAGTGGTGGTAATGGTACAAACATTAGTTATATTATTCTTTCTAGCTATTTCATCTTCTCTTTTCCATCTAGCATGTAATTTAGCTAACATCCTAACATTGTCATCAATTAGAATTTGGATGGAATTTAAAGTTTTGCTTTCTTTAACATCATGAGGCATAACATTTAGTTTCAGAAAATCAACATCAAGAGCAAGGCTATCAACTTTAGAAGCAAGAAAATCAATTTTCCAAAATTTTCCTCAACAGATTTATTAAAAGCAGTTTGTGTACTAATAAAATTCTTAAGCGTGTTCTCAGGATGAGAGGTTACACTTTTGTTGTTGTTGTAAGAATTATCATAAGCATTATTATAATTAGGAGTCTATGGCCTATAATTATTGCTACCAAAATTATTCCTATACGCATTGTTGTTGAAATTATTATTTTTAATGAAGTTCACATCAACATGATCCTCTTGAGCAACCAAAGAGCCTAAAGGAACATTATTTGGATCAATAGGAGTATGGCCATTAACAATCATAGACATAATAGCATCAAGTCTATCACTCAAAGAGGAGGTTTCTTCAACAAAGTATACCTTCTTAACAGTTGTAGCTCTCTGAGTGTGACATTCGGAATAATTTACCATCATATTATCAAGAAGCTTTGTTGCTGCCCCCCAAGATCATGTACATAAAGGTTCCTCCAGCAGCTGAATCCAGAAGGTTTCTTGAAGAAAAATTCAATCCTGCATAAAAGTTTTGGATGGTCATCCAAGTAGTCAGTCCATGAGTGGGACAACTTTTTACTACATATTTCATTCTTTCCCAAGCTTTGGCAACATGCTCATTATCAAGTTGTTTAAAATTCATAATGCTACTTCTTAAAGATATAATCTTAGCAGAAGAATATTATTTTCCAATGAAAGCATCTTTACACTTAGTCCAAGAATCAATACTATTTCTAGGGAAAGATAGCAACCATTCTTTAGCTCATCCTCTCAAAGAGAAACAAAACATTTTCAGTTTAATAATATCTCCATCTACATCTTTATGTTTTTGCATCTCACATAGTTCAACAAAATTATTATGATGGGGAACAACATCATCAGTACTAACACCGGAAATTTTTCTCTCATAACAAGATTTAATAGTGCAGGCATAATCTCGTAAAAATCAGCAGTAGGAGCACGTAGAGCAGTAGATGTGCTAATAAAATCATTGTTGTTGGTTCTAGTAAAGTCACGCAACTTAGTGTTCTCAGGATTAGTCAGTTTAGCAAGATTAGAAACGGGATAAAAACTACAACTAGAATAAGAACTATTTTTTTGTGTTTTTGATAAAGAGAAGCAAACATCACAAAATAAAATAAACTAAGAAAAACTAAAACAAAGTAAAGAGATTGGAAGTGAGAGACTCCCCTTGCAGAAATTCTCTTCCTCCCGGCAAAGGCGCCAGAAATTTAGCTTGATGCGCGTGAAACACACGTTCGTTGGGAGACCCCAAGTGGAAGGTATGGAGAGCACAACAGTAAGTTTCCCTCAAAAAGAAACCAAGGTTGAATCGACCAGCATGAGGAAAAAGCAACTTCCAAAGGTTGATGCAGCCGAGATGGCAGGGCGCGCTACCGGTTCAACAGCAACGTGGAACCTACACAACACAATCAAATCACTTTGTCCCAACGAACCAGTGAGGTTATCAATCTCACCGGTTTTGCTGAACACAAAGAGTTTAAATGTATGGTGTGGAAAACAATATGAGAACAATATGAAAATGGTAGCAGCGATGTGAAAACAATAATTGCAGTGGTTGTATTATCTATATGAGAAAATGGACCGGGGTCCACAGTTCACTAGTGGTGTCTCTCCATAGAAAATAAATAACATGTGTGGTGAATGAATTACAGCTGGGCAATTGATAGAAATGAAGGCTGCACCGTAGTGCATATGCAAGACATAAAAATTACTATGTGATTCATGCGGGCATTACAACAAGATACATAGATCATCATCCAACTGCGTCAATGACTAATAATCCACCTTCCGAATATCATCCGAACAAACGTTGGGTATTAAGTTGCAAGCAACAGATAATCGCAGTAAGAAAAGTGTGTAATGTAAACAAAGTAAACATTGTTGTTTTCTCCCTAATGGCAACAGCACATCCTTCATCTGTCACGTCTTTGTCACTCGAGCATAGATGCAAAGGAGGCATGAACCCACTATCGAGCATACTCCCTCTTGGAGTCACTAGCATCTACTTGGCCAGAGCATCACTAATAACGGAGAGCATGCAAGATCATAAATCACATATGCATGAAGATAACATGATAGATTGATAATCAAAAGACATAGCATTGAACATTCATCGGATCCCAACAAACACAACATGTAGCATTACATAAAGATGATCTCGATCATGTTAGGCAGCTCACAAGATCTAAACATGAGGTACAAAGTGGAGAGAACAACCATCTAGCTACTGCTATGGACCCGTAGTCCAGGGATGAACTACTCACGCATCACTTCGGAGGAGGGAATGGTGGTGTAGACCCATCCGGTGAGGAATTTCCCTCCCGGCAGGGTGCCGGGGAGAGCTCCAGAACCCTCCCGATCTCGGGATGTCGATAACGGTGGCCTCGGGTGTTTCTCGGGAAAAAGTGGGTTATTTTTTAAGGGATCGCGTATCGAGGGGATTATATAAGCGAAAGGGCGATGGCGGTGGATGCCTGAGGGGCCCACACCACCCCACGGCGTGGCCAGGGGGCGCCGCCCTATGTTGTGCAGACCCTTTCGGGCCTCTTTGGAACTCCGTGGAACCTTCGGAATTTCTAAGACTTTCGGGTTTCGATTTTTCCAATTCCGCAAATATTTCCAGAACAACTTTTCTGAAACTAAAAACAAAAGAAAACAGGGAACTGACTCTGTGGCATCTTGTCAATAGGTTAGTTCCGGAAATCAATAAAAATGACATAAAGTGTATATCAAACATGTGGGAAATAACATGAAAACAACATGGAACATCAGAAATTAAGGATACGTTTACGACGTATCAGGCCCCGCTGCAAACGGGCTGGTAGGATAGAATATGTTGTGCAAGTTTCTCATTACGAGCGCGTACGACTAAATTGGAACATATGCCTATGCTTACCTAGTACTTGGATGTTTTATTATTATCTATCTGCAATGCCCGTGTTTTGATTATTATATGAACTATCTTATCCATGCAACACCCGTTGATCCATTCCCTATGCCTACAGTATTTTAATCATGTTGTGTCCTACAACTACTACCGCTATTTCTATTTTATTCCTGTTGTTATTTTACTACTGCTACTGTTATAAAACTGTTGCTACTGATAAACTGTTGCGAGCAAGTCTACTTTCAGGTGCAGCTGAATTGACAACTCATCTGTTAAGGATTATAAATATTCTTTGACTCCCGTTGTGTCGAATCAATAAATTTGGGTTTTACTTCCCTCAAATACTGTGTCAATCCCCTATACTTGTGGGTCATCAACAAGCGCATCAACGGCAATGCATGCCACGAATACATTCCACGCATCAAGATGTACATGGACTTCGACAAGCGAATCAACGACAATGTAAGATATGGAGTGGAGTGCAACCAATGGGTCAAGTTCTTCTTCACACAAGCGTTTCTACAAGCAATCGAGCAAACAAATTTTGAGCTATTCGACGACTAATACACCGACATTCGCGATCTTCATCAACCAACTAATGAGGACCATTTCAAGATCTTCATCGCATTCAGACCACCCCCACCAGGAGCGTATCTTTGCATGGCCTTCGATAAGAGGATCAACTTCAACGACATCTTCGTCGTCAACTTTCCTTATCCCTCTCATGATTACACATGCGAAGATACTAGACAAGGTTAACTCATTCCTCTCTCTATATGTCTTTGGTGTCTTGGTGAATGGTGCGCTACCTCATGGAACTACCCTATGTGTGCTCAGGTTTGATCCCACAATGGAGCCCCAAGAACGTGGCCAACAAGCTCAAGAACGTGCCCAAAATGATGCCCAAGAAGCTAGCAAGGAAGGTCAAGAAGAGGGCACCGAGGAAGAAGAAGAGAAGAAGGAGCAAGAGGGAGTGCAGGAAACCCGGCCTACACCCCGGCCAGGACGGTCTTCAGGCCGGCACCCCAACAGAGTTGGTCGGCCTCCAACCCCGCGTAGGCCGGCTTTCCTGCGTGCTTCCAGGCCAGCCCCCTACCCGAGTTAGTCGGCCTCCCACACGGCCTAGGCCGGCCTCCCTGCGTCCCAGGCCGGCCACCCAACCGAAGCGCCGACCTACAGGCCGGCTTTTCTGCCAGCATGCAAAAGAGGGGGGAAACCCCTTTTCCATCCCCACCTACCCCCTTGGCTATAAAAAGACCCTCTTGAACTAGATATAGTTTTAGAGATGAATTTAGACTTTTGAGCTTTGCTCTTGTACCCCTCTTGTGAGGCTACTCCTATGATTTGTATCTGAAAGTAAAGTATGGGCACCTAGAGGGGGGGTGAATAGGTGCTACGACCAATTTTAATTTTTTAACAAGATTTAGGCTTAACTCAAAGGTAAATTCTCTAGATAGTGCAACTAATGGTGAATTTACCTATATGGCAAGGCAAGCAATTAATGAAACTAGGACAACACTTAAAACAACAAGTATTACAATAAATGCTACAAGTACGAGTAAGTAGAGAGTGAGGAACGAGGTAACCGATGGAAGCACACGGAGACACGATGTATTCCCGAGTTTCTCCTTGTTAAGGGAGTACGTCTCGTTGGAGGGGTGTGAGCTCGCCAGGAAGGCCTACTCAACGCCACAAAGGCCTCACCCTATTCTCCGATGAACTTTCGCCACAAAGGCCTAGTTCACCTCTCACTATTGAACCCCTTTGAGGCGGGGATCGAATCCTTTACAAACACTTGGGGCACACACCCACAACTTAATTGGGGGCTCCCAACTCTTCTTGAATCACCACTAGTAACAAGAAGCCTAGGTTCTCCACATGAGGAAACCCTAGGCAAAGATCTCTCAAGTGAATGAGAGGGGAAATGAAATCCGGTTGGTGAAGATGTAGATCCGGTGGTCCTCCTCCAATCTTCAAAGTTTCAACAAGTTTGGGTGGAGGAGGAGGGAGATCTAGCTTAGTGGGTGAGCTCAATCAATGGAGGCTTCAATGCTGGTGGAGCTGACCCTTGGGGAAGAAAGAGAGGGGCTATTTATAGCCCCCACTCAAACTAGCCGTTTTTCTGCCCAAACTGCGACCATCCCGGATTGCTCCGGAATTTTCCGGATCCCGGAATCATCCGGATTGCAACAGAGAAATTCACGTTGCAGTCGGAATCATCCGGACTGAATACGGATTGCAACAGAGAAAATCCCGTTGCAATCGGAATCATCCGGATTGAATCCGGATCTCGGAATCACCCGGAATAATCCGGATTGCAAGAGAGAAAATCACGTTGCAGTCGGACTCATCCGGACTGAATCCGGATCCCGGAATCCTCCGGAATAATCCGGATTGCACTTTGAAGAACCTTTTTCTGGCCCGGAAAAGTTAGTTGATCTTCGATTTCTTCACCATTTCTTTGACACCGTATACGTGCTGATTTAAGACCAAATCCTTTGACAAAGTAGCACATACGGTTAGTAACTTCTTTATGTTGTTAACAAACACACAAAACAGCGAGATATCGAGAATGCACTTTCAATCTCCCCCTTTTTGGTGTTTGATGACAACATAAAGATTTCACAGGAATAAAACAATATGAACTAAAGAAATGGTGTCCAAAAAATAGACGGAGTTCTTCCTCGATGTGTGTCGTGAGGCACACACTTCATAGGCTTTGCTCCCCCTATGTTTTAGAAATCAAGCCGTCTAAAGAAGTTCATACAACATGCATAGATAATGATAGAGATAATAGCACGCATGATAATAGTAGCATAACCACAGGTAGGGTGACACAAATACGTCACGAGGTTCCACACAAATAATACGAAGTCTCAAACGAAAGAAACGAAATAAAGATACCGGAGCACAAGCCTATAAGATCGAAATCAAAAGGCAAAAGACTTCTGCCCCAACCCTTACAAAGCCCGTGGAATCCTAATATGGGACTCCTTCTCCCCCTTTGGCATCAAGACGCCAAAAAGGGAAAACGAGTCCAACTAACGACCCAAGAAATCAAGCGTCATCTTCATCTTTCTCATCATCATCCTCATCTTCTTCTTCCTCCTCCGGTTCATGAGTACCACCACCACCAAGCCCAACAGCATCAAAGTCATCTTCAGCAGACCCTGACTCCTCATCATCAACCTCAACATCAGCAGGAGGCACACCAAAGTAGAAGTCATCGTCATGGATCTCAGGCATCTCAAAAGGCACATAGACAGTGGGCTCAAGAGAAGGAGGATCATCAGGTACAGGAATCCCAGCAGCTCTGCGGTCGGAGTTCTGAATGCGGCGGGTCTCCTTAGCCAACTCTCTCGCCTCATGAGCAATTGCCCTGGTGTCACTGCACATGTTGAACATAGCCTTGAAGAACTTGGAAATGCCACCGGAAGGACGCTGAGAGGCACCACCAGCACTCGTGGAAGCAGAAGGAGTGGCCATAGGAGATTTGGACTTGGACCTTGAGTACTCCGGAATATCCACTCCACGAATGAGAGAGGGAACCATCTTCTTTCCTTTGACCACGGGATAGGCATCCATGATCTCAACCCCTACCTTGTGATTGATGAAACTCTGAATCAGTGGACCATAAGCAGGCTTCCTCTTCTCACAGATCCCAAGGCAAACCTCACGGTATATGAAATCCATCACATCAATCTTCCTCTGGTTCTGAGGCCTGGTGATGAACATGAGGTTCACCATGTAAGCCCTGATGGCTGATTTATCACCAACCTTGATCATTATGGTGTTATGGAAGATCTTGGACAGCAGATTGTAGTAGGGATACATGGCAGAGTTGAAGGGCAGAGTCTTGCCCTGAGCATCAGGAGGATAGCAGAACGCCAAGCTAGAGTTGTCAAACTCAGAATTTTCATGGATTTTGAAACCATGATTAGCATAAGTGAAGGTCCACATGTATCCAAGAGCCTTAGACCACTCACCCAAATTGCTAGTGATCTTCTGGTCCCCAGTCATCCAAGTCACAGTACGAGAGGCGTCACCATGGGCATGGAAAGTGCAGTAGAACTGGGCTATCAAATCAGGGCAATACTCACACTCAAAATCCATAAGAGGAATCATACCCATCTTCATAAGGCAACCATGCACATGACGGAGATCACTGTATTTGTGCTGGTTATAGAACTCCATGTCAATCTGGGACTGCTTACAAACAAGAGGCTGAGCAACGGAGTAGAACTCTTCCCAACACTTAAGTTGAAGGTTGGTCCAGAAACGAGGATCATCACAGGTAGAGTCACGAAAGCGGTATGGATTCCTCCTCTTGATATGCTTCCACTGAGGGATAGTGAAACCTGCGAGGTCCAGTGTGGGAACCCTCTCCTCCTGATCATCACGGTTCCCAGCCCCATGAGCTGAGCACCCCCTGACGGGACGCGAACCCCTTCCAGCCAACTGCTTCCTCTTGGTACCCGGTTTAGAGTTGTCACCTATGAATAGAGGACATAGGAATAGCAGAAGATAAGTGCATATGCCAAACAGGAACAATAGGAACTCAAATGGTTTGAAACAGTGCAAATTCTCAAATTTCTGGCAGCATCCGGACAAATTCCGGAGGCCCGGAATTTTCCGGCTGAGCCCGGTAAAATCCGACCGGGTCGGATTGGTCCGGAATGATTCCGGGCTCCTCGATCTGACTCGAGAAAATTCCCAAAAACTCGAAATTTTGACTTATAACTGTTCCAAACAATTAGGGGTACCATAGAGATGATCATAGAGGTGTTCTAAGTGCGGGAAAAAACATGAGATTGGCACGAGATTTGAGATGGATCTAAGTCTAGATTGGGAAGTGGTTAGACTAGATCTACGAATCCATGGCAACTAGGTAGGGATTGGCATGATGAACAAGTTGATAGAACTCGGATCTAGATCAAACCCTAGGTGAGATTTCATCTAGAACAAAAAACAACCAACAAAAACGAACAAAATGAGATGCCAAACACAATACCTTCCATGGGGGAGTCCTTGACCAAAGGAAGGATCAAACAATCCTCCCTAGGGGCAACGGGGACGAAAACCGCGGATTTTGGTGGCTAGGGCATGGGAGGAGCGGAGAGAATGAAAAGAAAAATGCCCCTCGTGCGTGTGGGGGGTATTTATAAGGAAAACTGTCTCGTCCGGAATGGCCCGGAAAAATCCGGCTGCCGGAATATTCCGGACCAATCCGACCTACTCGGAAAATTCCGGCCAAGGCTAGAATGAATCCGGGACAGACCAAAAAAAAAGGCCAAACCATTCCAGAAAAGACAGTTTTGACAGGCTAGGAAAGATGTGATGCTGTGTGGAGTAAGGCATATGCATAGATGAACAATAGAGAGGACAAATAGAGCAATACACACAAGGGGTTAGATTTCCTAGTCTTACTTCTCGAGGGAAAAGCAAATAAGATCGAAATAGCAAGGAGAAGTAGTATTCGGAAGGATAAAACAAAAGATATCCAACTAAGAACCAACTCTTCAAAAGAGAAGAGGTTGGTGGCCTAAGCCACCATGTAAGAGTTCATGGTATGCAACTGCGAAGATATATCTTGGGGGCATTGCCAATACTCAACATTGAAGCTCACAATTCAACATTAGAAATAGAGAGATAACAATGAAATTTTTGCTTTGGGCATAATGGGGGGAGGGAGAATCCAATGTGTTAGGATAACACTCCCCCTATGTCCATGCCTACACCTAAGCTCAAACACGTTTCATCTATAGGGGTGTGTGCAAGATCTTCAAGTCAAACTCCTTGAATCAATCACATTTAGTTCATTACTCAAGAACAATAACCTTGCATCATCAAGTGGCTTCGTGAAAATATCCGCAAGATTTTCCTTGGTGGGCACATAAGATAGTGCAATGTCTCCTCTCGCCACATGGTCTCGGATGAAGTGGGGGCGAATCTCAATGTGCTTCGTTCTTGTATGTTGCACCGGATTGTATGCAATTTTGATGGCACTTTCATTGTCACACAAAAGAGCCACCTTATCCAAATGAACTCCATATTCCTTGAGAGTTTGCCTCATCCATAACAATTGAGTGCATGCACTTGCGGCGGCAACATACTCGACTTCGGTGGTGGAGAGTGATATGAAATTTTGCTTCTTGGAGTACCAACTCACTAGGGACCTACCAAGAAATTGGCAAGCCCTGGAAGTAGACTTCCTATCATCTTGATCACCCTCTCAATCGGAATCCGTGTAGCCATCGAGAGAAAATTGTGCCCCCTTTGGGTACCACAAACAGAATCTTGGGATATGAACCAAATAACGAAAGATCCTATGGACCGCCATTAAATGGCTATCCTTAGGAGCCGCTTGATACCTTGCACACACACCTACACTCAAAACGATATCGGGCCTAGATGCACAAAGATAGAGCAAAGAACCAATCATAGAACGATACAACTTTTGATCCACATCCTTACTCCCTTTGGATTACGAGATAGGTGGCACTTGACTTGCATAGGAGATGTCTTGATCTTAGCATCTTGGAAATTAAACCTCTTGATCATATCTTGGGTATACTTGGCTTGAGAAATGAAGGTCCCACGATCCAATTGCTTGATCTCAAAGCCAAGGAAGAATTTAAGCTCTCCCATCATAGACATCTCGAACCTGTCAGTCATAAGCTTAGAGAACTCATCATTGAAAGCTTGGTTAGTTGAGCCAAAGATGATATCGTCCACATATAGTTGGCATATGAAAAGCTCTCCCTTTACTCTCTTGGTGAAGAGAGTGGGGTCAATCTTCCCAACTTCGAAACCACGATCATCTAACAACTCCCTAAGGTGATCATACCAAGCACGAGGTGCTTGTTTGAGACCATAGAGAGCCTTGTCAAGTTTGTAAACGTGGTTAGGAAAGTTGAGATTCTCGAACCCCGGAGGTTGCTTAACATATACCTCCTCTTTTAGTAGACCGTTTAAGAAAGCACTTTTCACATCCATTTGTTGCAATTTGAAATTATGAGTGCATAAGCAAGGAGGATACGGATGGACTCAAGGCGAGCCACGGGTGCGTAGGTTTCATCAAAGTCAATGCCTTCAACTTGAGTGTAACCTTGAGCAACCAATCTTGCCTTGTTCCTAATGAAAATGCCATGCTCATCTTTCTTGTTCTTGAAAATCCACTTAGTGCCAATAACATTGTGGCAATCTTTGGGCTTCTCAACCAATCTCCAAACTTTGTTGCGCTCAAAGTCATTGAGCTCATCATGCATAGCTTCAACCCAATCGGAGTCCTCAAGATCTTCATACACTTTCTTAGGCTCCACCATAGAGATATGAGCTTGATGTTGACAAAAATGTGCCAATTTACTTCTTGTGGATCTTCGAGCTTGAACATCCTCCAGGACCTTGTTGTCTTGGGCATCAATTTGCTTCAAAGCTCTTCTTATCCTTTTGACACGACGAGCTTCGATCTCCTCATTATTGCAAGGAGGGATCACTTGATCATCTTGATCATTTGGGTCTCCATCTTGACCAACTTGGCCTTGATCATCATCATCATCATCATCAACAACAATATCTTCAACACTTGCTTCAACTTGGGGAGAGGATGAAGAGGATGGTTGATCTTGGCCTTGACCTTGACTCGTATTAGTGAGAGGAGTGGGTACGACTTGCGGAGTCACTTGGTCAATAAGAGGAGGGTCTTGAACATGTTCTTGGTTAGGTGTAACATTGGCTACTTGGTTTGTTCTTCTATTGTAGAGGAGGGCTCTACTTGAGTGTATCATAGTCCTTCTCGAGTCGCCATAAGGTGTCCCTAAATGGGGCGGAAAAATCCCACACCCATCCTTCCTATGGCTTCTTGAGGTATTTCAACATCTACATTAGAAACATGAAATTGCGCCACTTGGGAGCCATCATTTTCCTCGAAAGCCACACTACAAGATTCTATGACAATCCGTGAGGCTTTGTCAAAGACTCTATAAGTGTGGGATTCGGCACCGTAACCAACAAAAATACCTGGTTTTGGAATGAAATTTAGACAACCTAACACCCTTGATCAAATAAAAGCACTTACAACCGAATACACGGAAGTAGGAGACGTTGGGCTTGTTGCCAGTGAGGATCTCATATGGGGTCTTGTCCAAGCCTTTGCGGATGTAGAGGCGGTTGGAGGAGTGACATGCGGTGGATATGGCCTCGGCCCATAAATATTGGGGAGAAGAGTACTCCGCCAACATGGTCCTTGCCATATCCAAGAAGGTGCGATTCTTCCTTTCGGCAACACCATTATGTCGTGGGATTATCACGGCAGACGTTACCGGGGGTAACTGATCTTGGGGCAAGACGACACAGGTGTTTGGGAGAGGGTTTAGCTCAGAGGAAAACATGGCGGAACTCGATCTGGTAGCCGGCCATCAAGTCGCCGAGTCTCCGATCTCAATATATTAACTCGATCTCTCGTATACACTGGATGCCCGATATCAATTGGTACTACTAGGGTTCTTAGATCTCTCTCGACTAGACCTGGGGGTCGGTTTATAAAGCACCCGTACCCCCCATGGCTTACTCTCCAAGGCGCACCCTGGATCCTACCCGGACACGGCATACAAACCCAAACCTTCCTTTAAAGTAACCCACAATCCGGGTTACTAGGCCTACAAACTTGGGCCTTCCAGAAGTTTCTTTATCCTTAGCCGGATCCTGCGCAACGTCCTTTGGGTCGGGTTACACCTTGGAGTTGGCCTACCGGATTATTATCCCTCCATCAGTAGTCCCCAGAATATCTTGGGCTTCACGGATCCTTTCTTGAAGCGCTCGCTATTCCCTGCAGAAATATCAAATACACAAGTGTATGGAGGCCGGGTTAAGGTGCTTCGATAGATAGCTAGGCCTAACTCCATGGTGGCCATATAGTAACCCGACTTTTCCCAAAGTACTTGGCTTAACTTTCCAGGTCTGAATACTGATAATAATGTCAAGATTCTATACTCGATAATCAACCCTGATATCACGGGGTGGATCTCCTTCTCTTTTTTGTCCAGGTACCTTGCCAAATACTCGAAGCATATCTCGCAGGATCCGCGTGGATAACCATTCCCCCCTAATTTCCGGCTTCCGGCCGTTGGGATAAGTTCACCCTCACCTTATAAATAGTGTTCAGAGGATGACCTAGAACCCAACGGCTCACTCCATCCTCTTCTTTCCTTCCTCACTCCTTGCGCTCTCGTAACACCACCGCAGGAATTTCGTGCTCGCCGCCGGAGCAGAGCCACCGCCGGCCGCGTCCGCTTCCGAGCCATCCCGCGCCGCCGCCAAACTTCACCGCTGCGCGCTCACCCCGCTCGCCAAGAATCGCAAAGGGGCACTCGATCCACGCCGTCCACCGTCGTCGCGCTAAACTCCAACATCTCCCAGTAAGTTCCTTGTACTTGTTTAATTTAGCCTCGCAATTTTTGATTCACCCCAGACTGGATCTAGGTCAACCTGTGGGCCGTTTTTTTTCACACCAAATTTAGACGGCTTAAATGCTTGCCAACTTCTTCAACAACATGTTTGATGATCACGCACCACCCTCCTATCATTATTAATCACCAATCTCTTGGTAGAATCGTTTGCAAGTTTTCCGATCTAGATCCATTTCACCTCAATTTTCCGCACATAACATTGACACCCGGAAAATCCTCCTTTTCCGGCTATTTTGCTTGCAGTAGATACATGGGCAACCATCCGTCTTCCCCAAACACTTTTCCGTACGTAAGTGACCAATAATCTCCATAGTTATACTTAATACCCGGATACCTTGCAATCTCCACTTCATGGCGTGATACTCGGATAGTTCTTAGTTTTCACACTTTCTTGATATCCCAGACTCGGATAATCCAATACTTCCGAGTCTTATTTCCTGTACCTCTTTTTCTTGTGTTTTGCAGGTTGATCCCATGGCTCCCAAACGGCAAGGAAAACAGCCGACTCAGGCAAAGGCAACCCAGACCATATCCGCCAATTGGGGGCGTTCCACAGTTACAAAGGCCAAGCTGGACGGGCTAGCCGAGTTAGGAATTCTCCCTTCCCAGAAGGATATTCACTGGAGAGCACCGGGCGACGAGACCCGGCCCACACCCGCCGATAATGAGGTAATCTGCTTCATAGAGCACGTGACCCGAGGATTCCGTCCCCCGGGTCACCCTTTCTTTAGGGAGGTCCTAAACCATTATGGCCTCCGGGTATTCGACATAGGGCCTAACTCTATGTTGAACATTACCCACTTCATCGTTCTATCCGAGTCGTACTTATGCGTACCGCCAAGTTTGACTCTCTTCATCGAGCTATTCCAGTGTAAGTCGTGTTGCGAAAGCGGTGACGGGGCACTTCTTACCTGCGGCGGGGTATCCATCCAACGCCGCAAGAATTCACCGATGCCAACCCTCAATCTAAACTCCCATGTCAAGCACTGGCAGCTATCATTCTTTTACTGCCATGATACCTCCCCAGACAGCGAGAAGAAACTGCCGGGTTACTCGGAGAGTCTCCTCGAGCCTTCCGAGTCTTTTAATGCTTTTGCCCCTGACTCGGACAGGGAAGCGATCCTTCCCTTGTTAGCTAAAATAGCCATCCTCTCAGCCCAAGGCCTCCTTGGGCTCAATTTAGTGAAAACGTGGGTTGATTTTTGAATCCAACCCAACTCCATCCGCACCAAATTAATGTGCGAGTACTCGGGGCACACCACGGACGCACTCCGATACTCCACCAAGAGCTTTGCGACCGGCGATACCAACAAGACCATCAAGGGCTTCTTGACAGAGAAGCTAGAGGTGATAAAGAACATCGCCGGGTTACCCCCATTCACTCGGGAAAACCCGGCTCCAGCGGTAAGACCCGATATTCATAGCTTATTTCCACACTTTGACTTGATACAACTTCTAACCCTTAATTTCATCCTTTTATCTTAGGCTGATGATCCCTTCTGGAGAGTTGAACCCTCCCCTCCTTCCAGAGACCCGGAAGAAGAGGACGAGCCGGCCGATGATAGTGAAGGTACTTGCCCGGATCTGGTATTATCTTTACTTACATCCTTTTCCTCCCATTTAACCTTTTCCATCAATACATACTCGGCTCGCAGGGCTGGAGGACGAAGAAGAGAAGGATGAGGACGACCCGGAGGCCACCGAATCTGATCAGGAAGTAACAGTCGGAGCCAAGAGGAAATCCAGAGGGGCAGTGTCCAAGGTTCCTTTCTCTTCTATATCCTCTGAACCTTACTCCTTTGATGCCATGCGACAACTTAACCATCAATTATCAAACTCGTCGTACTTGAAGGACTCTCTTCCAGCCAAGCGCAGAGTAACTCGGAGTTCCCCGGGTGAGGATCCCCTTAACCCGGGCATCTCTACCTCCCCCGTCCACCGTGATAGTGCTCCTTCACCTCGTCCTTCCAATTCTCCTCAGCGCCACCCTTCTCCTAACCATCCACATGCCGGGCAATTCCGGGTTCCACTGTCGGTCCCTTTGACATCTTCGTCTGCTTCCAGCGGCGAGCTCCCGCCGGATTACGCCATAAACACCGGGTAAGTTTTTGGCTATATGACACCCTTTGATACCTGACAACTTTCAATCACCATTGCTAACTGCCTTCTTTCATCTTTCTTTTAGCGCTCAAGTCACCGTTAGTGACCCGGAGAATGTGGAGATGGATAACCGGGAGGCGGACAACCGTCAGGCAGAGGAGCCGACTGAGAACATAGAATCCGCGACTGGCGGTGATACTGCGAACGACCAGGAACAAGGCCCCTTGGGCGACTCACTTCACCAAGCTGCCGAGTCTCCTGCCTCATCCAAACCAGTAGACGAGGAGATCGAGGTTCCGGATACGAGGATGGGTTCTCCTAACCCGGATAGTCAGACTGTCCGGGTCTCGACCCCAAGGGCGGGGAGAGCTCCCCCATCAGGCGACCATGCTGCCGGCTCTTCCGGTGTCCGACCCGAGGACCTGACGTTTGCCCAGATGCTCGAAACCCTGCGCGCTTTGAGAGCTAATGAAGAAAATATCTTGGATGCTTTAGTAGCCAAACACGAGGTAAATCCGACTAATATTGCTTGTGTCCTTATCCAGTCCCCAAGTTCCGAGTGAATTATTTCACAATTTGCTTGGAACTTTTACGATATAAACGACTGATACCTTTCCCCCTTACCCGGCTAATCCCTCCTTGCATCCATGCAGTCCTTCGTGACTCAATCTGAGGAGAAACTGGCAAAGGCCACCAAGCTCATTGAAAAGGAGGTGGCTCTGCGTGAAGCGGCCGAGGCTGAGGCCAGGAGGAACAGGATGATAATGAAGAAGTATAGGAAGAGGGCTCACACAACAGAAGATGATCTAACGAGCCTTTCTGTTCAAATCGCTGACACGTATCGTGCTTTGCTTGGTATGTTTCTTCATCCGGGTTACCCTTTTGATAAATAGCCGGAGTTTCCTGACTTATGTTTCGATTTCTGCAGGTCCGGATGAAGTGATGCCAGACGAGGGTGACATTGCCAGGCTGAAAACTATCAAGAGCGTTATCCGGCAGCTATGCGCCGGAACCAAATGGATCCTTCAAGAAATACGGTGGCCGGGTACAGGGTACGGCGACCTGAAGAGAATGCTAGACGCTTGCTCTACTATCCCTGAATGGATTTGGCACTGGAAACGCTCGCCCTGCCGGGTGGGAGTAACCCGGGGGCTTGCACTTGCCAAGGCTTATTTCCCTAAGCTCGAGCTGGCTAAGCTTATGGGCGGTTTCCCGGAATTCAAGCTTGATGGGTCCAAGTTCTCCGTGAAGGATTTCCAAGCCGTCCATAAAGAGGTCCGTTACCCGGCCAGCGTGATTGCTGACGGTTTAGATGTGGATTCCCTCGTTCCTGCGTATGACGCTGCTGGTGAAGTTGTCAAATCGGATCTTCCCGAGCCGTATGACATGCTTGCCCGATGGAAGGAGGAAGCTGCTAAGCTGAGGGAGGAGGCTGCCAAAAAGAAGGCTGAAGCCGATTCTGCACCCGCTACCTCCACGCCAGTCGTTCCTCCTCCTGCGCGAGCCGGCGCTGCTGATCCGGGTGCTGCTGCTACCCCAAGCGATGGCAAGGGTAAGGCGAAGATGGACACCGAGGCTTAGAATGCCGAGTGATACCTGCTCCTTAATGCCACTTCTCATGCGTCAGTCGGCCGATGTGCCGTTTAAACAATTATTTTTGGATGGTGCGCCTGTGCACCTTTGATACTATTTACCGGAGTTTGTAATGCACTCTAAGTTCTTGATACACTTTGTGCTTGTTATGTCCGTTTAAATTTATCCACTTTTGAGTCAACTTGTTCTTGATATCCGGCTTTCGTTATGATTCCTATTGTGAGACTCGGTTTCCAAGTTTCATGGTTGTTTTGACGAGCGGGCTTGCTTCTAAGCCCCCAAGTCCCCAAGACTCGGATGTTTGGGTGTTTTTGAGCCTTAGCAACTACTTTTTCCTTTCCAAAATCCCCAATCGCCAAGACCCAAATTTCCGAGTCTGGGATATGTGGTCTTTTCGAAGAGAACGAGTTTTGTTGTTTGCTAAGCTCAAACCCGGAGCCGTTTCACCTAGGTAGTGAAGTTATGCTTGATAAACATTGAGTTTCCAGCTTTTAGCCTTATACTCTGCATAACTTGTGGTTTAGATGACCCTTTTGACAATCTTGTACTATAAGGCGGCTTTCGCGTGGATATCATGTTGTTACATCTATACGAAAACAGGGTCAGGCAAGTCCCATTGGGCTTCATGGCTGATTGTAATCGTAAGCGAGCAAATCATGCCACTTTTATTGCGAGTCACATCGAGCTTAAGTAAGAAAAGTCAAGAAAGTTTGGCTCCTTTGTCCGGTTATAAGATTGCAGCCGTACTCGTTTGCGAGTAATCGGCCCTTATAACTCATAGGCATCAAGGCCGGGTCATTGAGTTTGTAACTGTGCTATTCAAGCAATCAGCCCCCAAGACCTATACATATGCAACGTACTGAGATGAGAATAACCACTTCTTTTTTTTGATATGAGAATATTGGGTCAGCAAGCCGCCTCATTAAAAACCCATCCAGTCCCCAAGGGTACCCTGGATAGGAAAATAGTACGTCTAAAACCTGCTGCCTGTTACATCGTGCAATTCCACTTGCCAATATGGTCTTTACTAAGTATAATACGGACGTAGCTGAGCCACGTTCCATGGTCTGTCTCTTTCTTGCATAGATGAAGTGGTATGTGCGGTGTCGTTAATTGTAGCCGACTCTTCCCTTGCATCTACCAAGTAATATGATCCATTATGCAGATTCCGGCTTATGATAAATGGTCCTTCCCATGGTGGTGATAATTTGTGTTTTCCTTCGTTTGACTGTACCAGGCGCAGAACCAAATCTCCTTCCTGGAACACCCGGGTTTTCATGCGCCGGCTATGATACCTCCGTAGATCTTGCTGATATATGGCTGATCTTTCCAGGGCTTGTTCTCTTTGCTCTTCTAACATATTTACGGCGTCCTGCCGGGTCTTTTCGTTCTCCACTTCGACGTAAGCTGATACTCGCGGTGAATCGTGAATAATGTCACTCGGTAACACTGCCTCCGCGCCATAGACCATGAAGAAGGGTGTCATTTGAGTAGACCTGTTAGGTGTAGTGTTGATACCCCAAACCACAGAAGGAAGTTCTCCGACCCATGCGCCAGCGGCCCTGATACAGGGAACTCGCAATCGTGGTTTTAATCCGCGAAGCAATTCTTGGTTTGCCCTCTCCACTTGTCCATTGGCCTGCGGATGAGCCACTGATGCAACATCAAGCCGGATTCCATTGTTGCCACAGAACTTCTCCATCTCACCAAGGGACATGTTGGTTCCATTGTCGGTAATTATGCTGTGGGGATACCCGAACCGGTAGATAATCTTTTTTAAGAACTTGACTGCTGTAGCTGCTTCACAATTAGTAACTGGCATAACCTCAACCCACTTGGTAAACTTGTCAATAGCCACCAAAAGATGTGTCTTCTTGCATGGTGATATATGAAAGGGGCCAACCATGTCCATACCCCAGACAGCGAACGACCAAGTTAACGGGATGGTCCGTAACTCCATAGCCGGCACATGGGTTTGGCGAGCGTACCGTTGACATCCGTCACACCTTGCTACCAATCGTTCCGCATCTGCTAGAGCCGTGAGCCAGAAAAATCCGTGTCGATAAGCTTTAGCCACAAGAGATCTTGTGGATGCATGATGTCCGCAGTCGCCTTCATGGATTTCCTTGAGAATCTGCCGGTCTTCTTCTGGCGCTACGCAGCGCCGAAAGACTCCTGCTGCGCTTCTCTTGTATAATTCCCCATTGATGATAGAATATCCCTTTGCTTGCCTCAAAATTTGCCTTGCTAATACCTCCTGCTGTGGTAACTCGCCGCGTGATAGGTAGGTCAAAAACGGTTCTGTCCACTCGGGAATAGTACGTACAGTGGCCACAAGTCCTGAATCCGGGTCTTGATTTGCCAGTTCCTCCTCTGACTCGGTTTTAACTGATGGTCGCCATAATTCGTCCAGGAAAACGTTAGGTGGAACCGGCTCTCTGCGCGAGCCGAGTCTGGCGAGTGCGTCGGCTTCCTCATTCTTTCTTCTGTCTATATGCTCCACCTCATATCCGGAAAAACATCCTGCAACCCTATCAACTTCCCTGCGGTATGCTGCCATAGTTGCGTCCTTTCTATCCCAAGTTCCTGGCACCTGCTGTACCACAAGGTCCGAATCTCCGAAGCATCGTATCCTCTTGATGTTCATCTCCTTGGCTACCTTTAAGCCATGTAACAGGGCCTCATACTCGGCCACGTTGTTGGAACAGTCGAAGTGAATTTGTAGTACGTAACTCAATTTGTCTCCTTTGGGTGATGTTAGCACCACCCCAGCTCCTGATCCCTCGTACTGCTTTGATCCATCGAAGTGCATGATCCATGACTCGGAACTTGGAACCACGGTAGTCATGCCTGTGTGTGTCCAATCATTAACGAAATCAACCAAAGCCTGAGATTTGATTGCTGACCTGGGCTCGTAGCTGATGTGATAATCCCCCATTTCTATCGCCCATTTGGCTATTCTTCCAGTCGCATCCGAGTTTCTGATGATATCCGACATTGGTATTGAGCTAACTACTGTTATGGGGTGTTCCTGGAAATACGGCTTTAGTTTCCGGCTGGCCATAAAGACCCCGAAGACCAGCTTTTGCCAATGCGGATAGCGCTGCTTTGCCTCTGATAATACTTCACTGACATAATAAACGGGCCTCTGGACTGGATAACCTTTTCCATCCTCTTTACGCTCCACAACCACCACCGCACTAACGGCTCTGGGGCCAGCTGCTACGTACAGCAACATAGGCTCTTTGGGACCCGGGGCCGCTAGTACTGGTGCTTCAGATAACTGCTTCTTTAGTGCCTCGAACGCCTCATCCGCCTCTTGATCCCATACAAATTTGTCGGACTTCCGCAAGAGCCGGTACAAGGGTATTGCCTTTTCTCCGAGTCTTGATATAAATCGGCTCAAGGCCGCCACGCAGCCCGTGAGCTTCTGAACATGCTTCAAATTTTCCGGCTTTTTCAGATTTTGAATAGCTTTAATTTTGTCCGGGTTTGCTTCAATTCCTCTCTCCGAAACGATAAAGCCAAGTAATTTCCCGGCTGGAACTCCAAATACGCACTTTGTCGGGTTAAGCTTCATCTGATACCTCCTTAAGTTTTTGAATGTTTCCCTCAGGTCATCGATAAATGTTTCCGCCTTCCTGGTCTTGATAACCACATCATCCACATAAGCATGGACGTTGCGTCCAATTTGGTCCTCGAAGCACTTCTGAATACACCGTTGATAAGTTGCGCCAGCGTTCTTCAACCCAAATGTCATGGTTTTGTAACAAAAGGCCCCAAAGGGGGTTATAAATGACGTTTTCTCCCAATCCTCCCTCTTGAGTTTAATCTGATGATATCCGGAATAAGCGTCCAGAAAGCATAATAGGTCGCTTCCAGCTACTGCATCTATGATCTGATCTATCCTAGGCAATGCGAACGGATCTTTTGGGCAATGCTTGTTGAGACTCGTAAAATCAATGCACATCCTCCACTCATTGGTCTTCTTCATCACCAACACCGGATTTGCTAACCAATCCGGGTGAAACACTTCCTTGATGAAGCCGGCTGTTAATAGTCGAGCAATTTCTTCACCTATAGCTTTTCTTCTTTCCTCATTCATCTTCCTCAAGCCTTGCTTAACAGGCCTGGACTTGGGATCTACATGCAAACTGTGCTCTGCCAATTCTGTAGGGATACCCGGCATGTCGCTAGGTGTCCAGGCGAATACGTCCGCGTTCGAACGAATAAACTCCACAAGTGCCTTCTCCTGCTCGCCGTCCAAGTTAGACCCTATAGTAAATTGCTTAGTGGGATCACCTTCGACAAAATCCACCATCTTGGTGTCATGTGCTTCCTTGAATTTTGCTCTTTCGTCCTCAGTATTCGGCCTTCTCAATGGGGTTCCATCATCTGGATCTACTTGAGACCGATAATACTTGAGTTCTTCTTTTCTGCAAGCTTGCTCGGCCATTACCGAATCTCCTTCGTCACACTCAGCCGCTATATCCCGGCTTCCATGTATGGTAATGGTCCGCTTAGGACCCGGAATCTTCAGCTGCAAATACACGTAACACGGCCTGGCCATGAATTTGGCGTAAGCCGGTCTTCCAAATAGTGCGTGATAAGGACTGCGCAATTTGACCACCTCGAACGTGAGCCACTCGACTCGATAATTATCCGCTGATTCTCCGAAAGCCACCTCCAATGCGATTTTCCCCTCAGGACATGCCGAGTGACCCGGCACTATTCCATGAAAAATTGTTGAGCTTTTCTGTAGCTGGGACTCTCTAAGACCCATGCGTGAGAAAGTTTCCCAGTACAAGATATTGATGCTACTTCCACCGTCCATCAGGACCCTTTTTAACTCGTATCCATTAACCTGTGGTGCGACTACCAATGCTAAGACTCATGGGTGCTCTATCCTTTCCGGGTGATCTCTTCTGCTCCACGTTATCTCTTGTTCCGCCCATCTCAGGTATCCCGAAACATCCGAGGAAACCGAGTTCACAGCTTGCTTGAGTATCTTTTTGTCCCTACTAGAAGTTCCTGTAGTATGCACATGATATTGTCCTTTTGAATCAGACGTACGTACCATACCGATGAAGAGGCTGATCTGGCCGATCGTCACAATGGACCCGGATGCAAGGTGATCCGACTCTGGCTCCCAGCCGGAATCGTCCACCATCTTCTCCCCTTCGTGGTTGATGTAGATCTCGCCGACGACAAGATTCTCCATGTTCTTCCGAGCTTCTCCCGTGATGTAAACACCTTTGGACGCAGGCCCCACGGTGGGCGCCAACTGTCGTGGGGTTATCACGGCAGACGTTACCGGGGGTAACTGATCTTGGGGCAAGACGACACAGGTGTTTGGGAGAGGGTTTAGCTCAGAGGAAAACATGACGGAACTCGATCTGGCAGCCGGCCATCAAGTCG
Source organism: Alopecurus myosuroides (assembly GCA_028641055.1). NCBI lineage: Eukaryota > Viridiplantae > Streptophyta > Magnoliopsida > Poales > Poaceae > Alopecurus > Alopecurus myosuroides. Next base: position 243,229,086 of record CM054063.1, read on the forward strand.
CCGAGTCTCCGATCTCAATATATTAACTCGATCTCTCGTATACACTGGATGCCCGATATCAATTGGTACTACTAGGGTTCTTAGATCTCTCTCGACTAGACCTGGGGGTCGGTTTATAAAGCACCCGTACCCCCCATGGCTTACTCTCCAAGGCGCACCCTGGATCCTACCCGGACACGGCATACAAACCCAAACCTTCCTTTAAAGTAACCCACAATCCGGGTTACTAGGCCTACAAACTTGGGCCTTCCAGAAGTTTCTTTATCCTTAGCCGGATCCTGCGCAGCGTCCTTTGGGCCGGGTTACACCTTGGAGTTGGCCTACCGGATTATTATCCCTCCATCACATTTTGTTGAGGAGTGTAAGTGGCGGAGTATTGATGACGAATGCCTTCTTCACTAAGGAATTCATTCAATGTATAGTTCTTGAACTCCGAGCCATTATCACTCCTAATAGCCATGATTTGCACATTGTGTTGACGTTGCACTTCGTTGGAGAAGTCGATGATGGTTTGTTGAGTTTCACTCTTGCACTTGAAGAAATAAAACTAAGTGTATCTTGAATAATCATCGATAATCACCAAGCAATACTTCTTGCCACCAATACTTGCCTCGGGCACGGCACCAAAGAGATCAACATGGAGAAGCTCCAAGATCCTCTTTGATGAGATAATAGTCTTGGCCTTGTGCACCCTGTCATGCATCTTCCCTTCAACACACGACCTACAAACGCGATCCTTTGCAAAGGAAACATTTTCTTTTAGTCCGACAATAAGGCCACCTTTGTGAAGACTTTGCAAAGTTCTCATGTTGACATGGGATAGGCGGCGATGCCACAACCATCCCAAGTCCGCCTTCCCGAAAAGACACATTGCTTGAGTGTTGGTTGACTTTGAAAAGTCCACCACGAACAACTCATTTTCAACATGTCCCACGTGAGCGACGTCAAGAGTCTTGCTCCTCAAAAGGACCACAATATCACCATCGAAAAAGACGGAAAAACCCATCTTTCCAAGAGAGCGGACGGAAAGTAAATTGTAACCAGGGGATTCGACAAGCATGACGTTCTCGATAGTTATATCGGGAGCCACCACAACCTTGCCAAATCCGGATACCTTAGACTTGGACGAGTCTCCATAAGTGACGTTTGCTTGGATGTCATTTGGTCGCAACTCCGTCACAAGCTCTTTGCTTCCGATCATATGATTAGTGCATCCACTATCTAGAATCCATTTAGTCCCACCGGAAGCATAGTCCTGCACGAGATCATTGACTAGAGTTAGGACCCGAGATGGGTCCCTTCATATTAGCAACAAGGGTCTTTGGAACCCAAATAGTATAGTCAATGAAACCCTCAATAGGACCAACATATTTAGCTTTCACAACACCATAATAATCAACATATAAGAAATGGTGTGGATTGTTAGTTCCCGCGGATGTGCTACGAGTAGTGTTGTCCCTCATGACACTACTACTCGAGGCAATGTTGTTTGCTTGAGCAGGTGTACTAGGAGTAGTGTTGTCCCTAATGACAACACCACTCGAATCACCATTGTTGGTCTTCTTATTGCTCTTCTTCTTGTTGTTTTTCTTCTTGGCTACATAGCCTAGACCTTGCTTGCCCACTTGTTGCCTTTGTGCACTCGATTGTGGTCTAGCAATGACAGCATTAGAGTTAGGGGCAACTACTTGTGGGTAAGGGGTCACAAACTTCACAACTTGAGGGCTTTTACCCTTGAGCCTTGCCAGCTCATCCTTCAACCTAGCATTTTCCTCAATAATATTTGCATGATCACAAGAAGAAGTAGAGGTGCTAGCACTGTTAGTTTGATTAAGTTGAGTTTGAAGTTTTTCATGCAACTCTTTGAGGGATGAGTGTTGGCTTTCCAAAGCCTTGTGAGCCTTGGTTAGCTTTTCAAACTCATCGGTTAGTTTACCGTGACCAACCCCAAACTCGACCTTATCCTTTTTAGCCTTTTTATATTTAGCAATATCAAGATCACGTTCCTTAGTGATGTTTGAGACAAGTTCATTATGAGTTAATTCAATACATTCAAGTTCATCCTGTAGAGAAACTCTACCATCATGCTCTTCCTCAAGAGTCATAGAGAGAGATGCAATTTCATCTGCATCCCTTCTCTCAATCTCACCTTTCTTCTCAAGATCATCTTGGGCCTCTTCCAATTGCCTCATGAGATACTCAACGTACTTCTTGGTCTCCCCTTGCATGTTAGACATAAAACGGTCCAAGGAGACCCTTTCTTCTTCTCTAAGATTAGCAAGATGTTCAAGTTCACTAGGGGTCTTAGAGTTGGGGGAAGGTGATACCTCTGTGGCCTTAGCCATGAAGCACTTGGCATTACATTGAGGAAGATCGTCATTGGGGGATTCAAAGAGGGATGAAGATGATGGAGTAGAAGCAATAGCTAGAGCGGCCACTTCACTTGTGGTTTCTTCTTCTTCATCACTCCTGGAATCATACTCCTCTTGAGTCAAGAGCACAAACTTGGTGGGAGACTTCTTGTTGAAAGGCTTCTTCTTGAAGTGAGGTTTCTTGTACTCAACCTTGGACTTGTCCTTGCGAATGAGCTTGCCACTATGGAGCTCTCTATTCTCATAAGGTCACTCCACAATGAAGTGATGCTTATCTTGACAATTGAAGCAAGACCTCACTTTTTGAGCCCCATCATTTCCATAGCGAGACCTTGTCTTCTACTCAACAAATCTCTTGCCCTTAGGAGGATTGCTCCAAAACTTTTGCACGGTGAGAGAAATGAGATCCTTTAGAACGGGATCATAGTCTTGTTCCTTCAAAGGAGGCAACACCTCTTCTCCTTCTTCTTCATTCTCAACCTCTCTTGACAACACCTTGGCCTTCAAAGCAACGGATGATCCTTGGTGCATTCCAATGGCCCTAGCACAGTTGTCAAGCGCATTCTTGGTTTGCACTTTGTAGGAGCACATCTCTTGCATCACTTGAGTTGAGGTCATGGAGGAGAAATCATGTCTCCCTTGAATGCTCTTCATGTCCGCGCCCTCAAATGGCATTATGGCAATCATGTACTTCCTCTTGATCCAAGTATCATCAATGTACGTGGCGCCAACATTTGAGAAGGCGGTGGCAAGAGTCTTGAGTCTCCGGTACATGTCTACATGATCCTCTCCATCATGCATATAGAACCCTTCGGCCTCATTGGTCAAGGCATCATATCTATTCCTTTGCATGCTTTCATTGTCCACAAACATGACGACAAGAGCGCCCCATGTTTCCTTGGCGGTGGAATATTGTTGAAGATGCGGCATGTGGTTAGGACCCACGGCTTGTTGAAGAATGGACAAGGCAGTGTAGTTGAGTTGGCAATCTACGGATACTCTTCTTGTGAGATTCTTGGGATCAAATGGCTTGTATCCGTCACGAGTGATCCTCCAAAGATCTATACAAGAAGAGTTCAAGTGAGTCTCCATGTAGTATTGCCATTCACGAAAAGAAAAGGCATCAATTTTAGGTGGATATCCCCTAGGGATTATATGAGGATGAGGGACGGGGGAATCGGGAGAATATCGTCCTTCAACGGAATTATATCCTTCCACTCCACCCGTGCCTTTCTTAGTGGATTGTTCGGCGGAAGCATTTTTATGTGGATCACCATTTACCCCTTTCTTGGCACCCTCCGGAGGAATTTCCGGAATAGAGGATTCGACTACCTCCGGACCTTTGGCTTTGAGGAGTTGCGTCATTAGTTCACGCAACTCATCAAATTTGGTGTCTATGGATGAGGTCAATGAATTTCTCAAAGCATTGAGATCATCCATGGTCACCTTTCCACCGGCCGTTTCGGTATCCAAATCATCTCCCATACTAAAACTCTTAGGCGGTTAAGCCCGATACAAGAGCCGAGGCTCTGATACCAATTGAAAGTAAAGTATGGGCACCTAGAGTGGGGTGAATAGGTGCTACGACCAATTTTAATTTTTTAACAAGATTTAGGCTTAACTCAAAGGTAAATTCTCTAGATAGTGCAACTAATGGTGAATTTACCTATATGGCAAGGCAAGCAATTAATGCAACTAGGACAACACTTAAAACAACAAGTATTACAATAAATGCTACAAGTACGAGTAAGTAGAGAGTGGGGAACGAGGTAACCGATGGAAGCACACGGAGACACGATGTATTCCCGAGTTCCTCCTTGTTAAGGGAGTACGTCTCGTTGGAGGGGTGTGAGCTCGCCACGAAGGCCTACTCAACGCCACAAAGGCCTCACCCTATTCTCCGATGAACTTCCACCACAAAGGCCTAGTTCACCTCTCACTATTGAACCCCTTTGAGGCGGGGATCGAATCCTTTACAAACACTTGGGGTACACACCCACAACTTAATTGGGGGCTCCCAACTCTTCTTGAATCACCACTAGTAACAAGAAGCCTAGGTTCTCCACATGAGGAAACCCTAGGCAAAGATCTCTCAAGCGAATGAGAGGGGAAATGAAATCCGGTTGGTGAAGATGTAGATCCGGTGGTCCTCCTCTAATCTTCTAAGTTTCAACAAGTTTGGGTGGAGGAGGAGGGAGATCTAGCTTGGTGGGTGAGCTCAATCAATGGAGGCTTCAATGCTGGTGGAGCTGACCCTTGGGGAAGAAACCACTCAAACTAGCCGTTTTTCTGCCCAAACTGCGACCAGCCCGGATTGCTCCGGAATTTTCCGGATCCCAGAATCATCCGGACTGAATCTGGATTGCAACAGAGAAATTCACGTTGCAGTCGGAATCATCCGGACTGAATCCGGATTGCAACAGAGAAAATCCCGTTGCAATCGGAATCATCCAGACTGAATCCGGATCCCGGAATCACCCGGAATAATCCGGATTGCAACAGAGAAAATCACGTTACAGTCGGACTCATCCGGACCGAATCCGGATCCCGGAATCCTGCAGAATAATCCGGATTGCACTTTGAAGAACCTTTTTCTGGCCCAGAAAAGTTCGTTGATCTCCGATTTCTCCATTTCTTTGACACCGTATACGTGCTGATTTAAGACCAAATCCTTTGACAAAGTAGCATATACGGTTAGTAACTTCTTTATGTTGTTAACAAACACACAAAACAACGAGATATCGAGAATGCACTTTCAGTATCTAGGAACGTATCAAGGCTACTCCTATGATTTGTATCTAGGATCGTATCAAGGCTACATTGTGTTACCTACCATTTCCCCTGGGAATCAGTTAAGGACTTTCCAATCTATCTCAACTAACCCTCGAGGTTTTATTGGCGTGGTGGACCGACCACGTGGTGTTGAAGCGGTTTCCGATAAGGTGAGTTCGGTTGGATTGATTGTTCCGTAGGCGGCCGTTGCGGCTTAGTTGACGGGAGATCGAGCCTTTCGGTTCTTGATAGTTATCTTCCCCTCCTCGATCCCCCTCGTTCCCCTTTGTGTTTTTCGTGTTCTTCGTGTTCTTGGTCAATTCGTGAAGATCGGGCCACACTATAGGTTAACCCCTCCATCATGTTGGTTTCTTAATGTATGTCATGTTGTGTTCTCGACTTGATTTGTCTTATGCTATGAGTTTGGTTAGTCAATACATGGCTAATCCTGGTAAAGAACATTGGAAAGTTGTTCAGTGGATTTTCAGGTACCTCTGCGGCACATCCAAAGCTTGCTTGAAGTTTGGCAAGACTAGTGAGGGACTCGCGGGCTACGTGGATTCAGATTTTGCTGCCGACTTCGATAAGAGGAGGTCCCTCACAGGTTATGTGTTTACTGTTAGTGGATGTGCTGTTAGCTGGAAGGCTAACTTACAGGGTGTTGTTGCATAATTTACTACTGAGGCTGAGTACATGGCTATTGCTGAAGCATGCAAAGAGTTGATTTGGTTGAAACGTCTGTTTGTCGAGCTTTATGGAGATGATACTTGCATTAACCTGTTTTCGACAATCAGATTGCTATTTACCTTACTAAGCATCAGATGTTCCATGAGAGGATAAAGCAGATTGATGTCAAGTACCATTATGTGTGTGATGTTGTTGAACAAGGTAAGCTGAAGGTATGCAAAATTAGTACTCATGATAATCCTGCTAATATGATGACAAAGCCAGTTCGGTATCACTGTTTAGCCCAAGAGGCGCCGAAGGTGTTTTGTTTGTTTGTTTCAGGGTGAAGGTTTCATTTATGCTACACGAAGGAATTTGTCTCAAGCTGGAGTGTTGTTTTGTGGTGATTTAAATTTATATAAAGATAAAGTAAGCTTCAAATGGAGCGGAGCGAGCCCCGTCGCCGGAGGCTTAGGGCCGAAGCGTCGAAAATTGTTTCAACATGTTGAAACAACTATTGGTGTGCTCCATTGCACTGGGCATTCTCCCATTTCTCGCCCGAGCCTCATCTAACGCAGAATTGAGAGTTATTTTCGGCAATAACATACTCCCTCCGTCTCAAATTAAGTGTGACAAAATTTGACATCCACTTTTGTCAAACTTTGTGACATTTAATTTGAGACGGAGGGAGTATTTGTACTTTCAAACTTTATTTTTTTTCTCTCTTTCGAAATGGGGTAATCCCTCAAGCAGTCAAACTTGGAGTTGGTGGATGAGAACTGAAGGCGTGAATCCATGTTTCTTCTGACAATACTTATAGGAACTCAAATAATTTTCATTAGCATCAGCATCATTCTTAGGATTCAATGAGAAAAGTCTCTTGTTTGGTAATGATGGGACTGTGAGAAGGAGAAATGAAACAGAATCGCGCAGAAGAAGGGCCTTATTCTAGCGGAGCTCAGGGACAACCCAAGAACGACGACTAACTCAAAACTTAAAGTAGGAAGAGATTCAGACTTAAGTACTCATTCACAGTTTCAACAAGAAGCATTCCTCCAAGGAATGAATAGTACTCATTCACAGTTTCAGTAAATAGAAAAATCATTCCTCGGAGCTATCTATTGCATTCATCATTTTCTTAATGATAATATACCTCGTTCCTTACAAATTCTGAAGCAAACATGCATGTACATCTCCCAGCCAACTTGCTGGAACTGGAAGCAGAACAAAATCGTCCAGCTCTGAAGCAAACGAATGCTTCTTGAGAACAAAATCGTCCACCTCTGAAGCAGATGAATGCTCCTTCAGCAGCTGCTCTCTACATACACAAGGGACCTCTTTTTTTTAGCTTTTCGTGTTCTAAACAAGCACCTGCCAGTAGGCAGCGAAAGCAAAGGGGACCTTTTTTTTGAGCTTTTCGTGTTCTAAAAAAGCACCTTCCAGTAGGCAGCGAAAGCAAAGGGCTTGAGCTAAAAGCAGTTCACGGTTCTACAGGCAAACACTCTGAAGAACGTGATTGCGAGAAACCAAGGAAACTGGAGCTAAGCTCATCCTGGGAGCTCTGCTCTGTGAAATGGTTGTATTGAACATTGGTTCGCCGGGCATAGCCGGAGCAACTCGTTGTCAGGACATCCCCACCGTGCAGAGCGTTGCATCAGGTTGGTATATGGTTGTATCTGCTATCTTCGACGGTGGCCAGTACCGGAAGATGGACCTCCCAAGAATGTTCCTCACGGGAAGCGGGCCCCTGAAATATCACAGATCACAAAGAAGTTAGACCTGAGTTTTACATAGTGGAAGCTTGGGATGTAAATGGAGTTTGGTTCGGAGTTAGGAGCGCATACCAGTTGTGAGAATCATAGCTGTTGTTCCTGTTGTCTCCGAGCACAAATACATACCCTTCAGGTACAAGCTGCAAGAATAGCAACAGCAATTAGCTCACCAATCTCAGAAGGTTGAAATCTCTATACGCACTCTTATGTATAAATGTGCAAGCAGACACACAACGCTCGGGGAGATATTCTCTGCTACTCCTACTAGTGGGTGGTTATGTAGCCTAATTGATAGATTGATTGATGCCATATTCATTCTTAAATTTCAGATTCTGTTTAACATTTCAAAGACCTACAATGTACAATCATGATACAGCTCGCAGCATACAAAATAAGTGGCGGTCGACATTAGAAATTAGAGACAGAAGATAACATACCATTGGTTCCATCTCATAGTTGTGTGCCTCCAGCACAAACTCTTCATCCTGAGGCACCCCATTGACAAGTAGCTTGCCATCACGCACCTATCATAGAACCAAGTGAATAAAAGTTAAATCTAGCTCAATCAAAAGAATGGATTTTTCTGGAGCACCGTAATAAATCAGTAGGTAGTAACAACACAATGAAACAAACTACCACTGGGAGAAAAGCTTACTTCGACGTAGTCCCCTCCCTTGGCCACAACTCTCTTGATGAACACATCGCCTGAGCTGTAGCCCATAGCCTGTCATAGTATTGCATTCAAACATCAGATTCACCATGAAAGTAGTGTACGAGCAAGTGAACATGAGAGACAGGAAATCATACCTGAAGAGCTAGGGGAGCACGGAAGATCACGATGTCCAAGATTTCCGGTTCACGGAACACGTACGACACCTGCAGATCACATTATCACAACAAGTATCAGAAACCAAGTACAGTAACGAGAAGCTAAAGTAATCATCAGACAATCCTCCCAGAATGTTTCACTACCTTCTCGGCGAGAATCCGGTCACCGACATCGAAGGTGGGGTACATGGACTTGGAGGGAATGGACCTCGGCTCGGCGAGGGAGGAGCTGTAGAGCAGCGGCACGGTGACGGCGGCGAGGGCCGTCTTGGCGTCGTCGGAGCAGGAGCTGACCCACCTCGACAACCAGCTGCCCCTGCTCATGGCGCCACTCGCACCCACGCTCCTCGCAATTCCAGCAGAAGCGGGAGAGGAAGCACCGATCAACGACTTCTTCTTGGAGGGACGAATCGTAGGCATCGGCGGCGCGGGAGGAGGGGAAGACGAGGAGGGGGCAAGGTCGCTGCAGGGGAGCCACCTCGCGGTCTGCAAGAACGGGAGGAGGTGCACGGGGTTGAACAGCCCGATCGAAATCGACGAAGAGCCGTACAGAGACGCGGCGCCAGGGATCCCGGCCGTCGTGCCCTGGGCGAGCACCGACAGCAATCCCACGGCGACTCGCGGCGGTGGGGCCTTGGACGAAGCAGAGTACGAGCGAGAAGGGAAGAGGTAGTGGCTTCCGGCTGAGGCGGCGGTGGCGGCGAGGGCCAGGGGCTTGGGGTGGTTGTGGTCGTCGGCGGCGTCATGGCGGTCGCCGCCGCTTTTCCCGAGGTGTTCGGGCTGGCGGGAGGAGGTGAAGATGCAGAAGGGGCGCCATGAGCCTTCCTGGAGGAAGCGGCAGCCGGCGGAGGAGGCCGACGTTCCGCAGCGGAGGCCGAGCGACGCGGCGAGGTTCTGCGCCACGTAACCGGAGTAGGACACGGTGATGCGGATCGCCATGACAAGCAGGCAGATGAGCCGTCGTAGGGAGTGCGAGAGGAGCTGGATGGGGCGGTCGGGGGAGAAAGTGTAACGCGAGGTGCTTTCAGCTACTGATTCGTTATCATCTCGGAGGGGCTCGACTGGAGGGGCGGCGGCGCGGGGGATGGCGAGGCGGCGGCGAGCCGGAGGAGACCGATGGACCGGCCGATGCTAGCTCGGGAGGGATACAGAGGGGTCTAGGCGGTGGCTGTGGGTTGGTTTCCGGCGGCGAGTCGGCCTCGCCGGAAGGCGAGGTCAACGGTGGCTGTCAACGGGGTAGGCGGCGAGTTGGTGTGGTGGGGGAGAGAAGGCGCGAGGGAGAGGCGACCGGTGTTCTATATAGACGCGTGGGCGTTTCACTGTTTGATGGTGAGGTGGCGGGCCCCTGGCCCCAGCATTTTGGAGACTTTTCCCGGTGAAGCTGAGGAAATGGCTCCAACAAAGGAAACCAGTGAGAAATGGCAAGTTTATTGTCCTACTCCTAATTTGTGTTTGTTTTGCACGAAACACTTCGAGCTTCTATCGAACATTTTGTTCTAGTGCACTCCTAATTTGTGTTTGTTTTGAATACAACCAGTGAGTACTTTTCTTAGTTTGACGAGCTAGAATGAAAAAAAAGAGTGTTATATTTTCTTTGCTAAGTGATGATCTTTTTAGAATCAAGAGAAGGCATGTCCCCGTTGTACCATATCTTCCCTAATAATATAATTTTGCACTACAACATAATTAATACTCACCGATTAGCTATGAATGACAATAAGAAAAATACATTGTACAATTATATGTATTGTCTTCTTAGATGATGTGAAGGGTTAACAGAAAACATGGCATGCCCTAAGTAATACTCCCTCCGTTACTAAAAGTAAGACTTACGTATAATTTTAAAGTCAAACAATGTAAACTTTGAATAAAAGTTTTCAGTGTATGCGATTTTTTCTTTAAACTTAATCAAATCTTACATTGTTTGACTTTAAAAAAAAAACTTTATTTTCAGTAACAGAGGGGAGTAAGTAAGTAACTTTTCACTAACTTGTGGACTGCCGATCTAGACGTCCACTCCCTTTCTTCAAAATAGTCGAACCTTCGGTTACAACATAAAAACATTGCACCAACATTTCTTTTGTGTCTCCGCATACAATAAATGTGAGTGTTAAAGAAAGACGGAATATGTTCCGTAGAAAATACATATAAGCAAGATTACGAAACAACACATAAACATTGCAATGCAACATGAAAACAACCCCCAGCAACAAAAAAAAGGCATCTATAAAGCAACACAACATTTGGCTTGAAATTAATTGAGGTCAATGATAAACTAGTCGTGCTACTTCTATTCAAATATTTTTTTCTTGCGGAAAAAAATTAGCATTCTACCTGCTACAACGTGTCAACATATTTAAGACTTTTGTTTGGAACTATACAAGAGGATCGTGCGGAGAAAAAATAAAGGAAAATATATTTTCGAAACAGCAATTATCATGTGCTTGGGAGGTACTCACAGGTACGAGGTATCTTCTAGCCAAAATTTGGTACCTCCTTTGAACCTACCATTATGATCGGTATTGTATAAGAGGAAAAAGTTTGGAGCATGTTCGGCTCCTAGGCATTAGAGCAAGACTTGTGGAATTCGTTTATATTTCAAGTAGGCAATGTGTTTTGGCTACCACAGAGTTTAGTCTTAGGAATTCATTTTAGGGCCTATGCAACGTTGTGTCTAAGGGTGTGACTAAGAGCATCTTTTCTTACTAGACCCAGGTCTAAACAGCGGAGAGGGTGTGTCTAGCTAAGAAAATTTTGAACATAGAACTAGTATCAGTCACGGTGGCTAAGAGAATAAAAACCACAAGTGGTCCACCGGTCAGACATGGTTGTGTCTGCATGGTATAGAGAGTGTGGCAGATAAATTATATTCTTTCTATTAGATGGGTCGACATGCTATGTCTAAACGCTGGAGGAGTTCTTGGTGTGCTAGACCCAAGTCAAGTATTTTCTTAGACAAAGGCTCATGTTGTACACGCTCTTATGATTGCAGCGAATGGTGAGTACCTAAACCAAAATCCTCCCCTTACCCATGTCATTTTCCCAATTCTTATCCTCCCCGCTGAAAGGACACGGATGTCTCCTAGATGGGAGGGTGAATAGGCGTTTAAAAATAGTTACGGTTGAGACTTGAATAAATGTGGAATAAAACTAGCGTTTAATTTATCAAGCAAAAAGCTAAACAAACTAGTTTCACCTATGTGCACCAACAATTTATGCTAAACAATTCAAACAACTATGTGATGGCAAGATATGTTACTTCAACCTCAATGGCTATCATGAAAAGTAAATTGCATAGGTAAAGAGATTCAGGTATAGAAATAATCAAGACATGTGGAAACGATGATTTATCTCGAAGTTCACTTCCCAATGGAAGCTAGTCTCCATTGGAGAGGTGTGGATTCACCATGACTCCAAGCGCCCAATGGATCACCTTATTCTACTCGTGCCTCCACCAATGCGGAGTGCAACGATCCACTAGGCTACCTTTGAGGGCGGTCACTTTAACACCCGGGGGATTTTCCCCCAAAGTAGATTTGCTTGTTTTCCCTTTTGCATTGCATTGCATCATGCATCCTATGCATTGCACCTTGTTTTCAAACCAATGTAAACTCTCAAACATGTCCAAACTTTCCAATTAAAAATTGCAAACTAAACAACTCAATTTGGTTTCAATAGTTTTGAATTTGAATCAATTAAATTGCTTGTTAATAAAATCCCCTTTTATTAACACCCTAATGGTAAATTCAAGTTCAAATTCAAATCAAATCATTCATACTTGGCATGTTCCAATTGTGGTTTAAAATTAAAATCTTGCAAACATTTAAATTCAATAAGTTTTCATAGTTGTTTGAGCTTATTGAATAAACTTGGTTATTTCAAAAATCAATTCTTTATGAAACCCTATTTGAAATTAGAATGACAAATTCAAATCTTTTGGCAAGTTGAAAATTTTGAAAATAAAGTTCACATACTTTGACCTTGCTGTTTTGTAATTCAATAAAAAATTATTTCATAAAATAAAACCCCTAAAACCTTATTCTTTTTCTCTCTCTTTCTTTCCTACAAAAAAAAGTGTAAACAGAAGAAAAAAAAAAGATGAGCAGGGGAGGCAGGCCGGCCCAAAACGGGCCAGCCCACCTACCACCCCGCACTTCCACTCCACCCAGCCCACCAAGCCACCGTTTCGGCCTTTTCTCCTCCTCCTTCCTCTTCCGTACCATCGTGACGACAGCAGGGGAGAGCCACCGAGCTCAACCACTCCCACCTGCTTTCCCCCTCCTTATCTACCCAGCATCCCTCTCCTCCCCAAACCCTAGACTTTCTCCCTCCCCATCTCCAATCGCCGCCACCCTCTTCTCTTCACCCTCTACCCTATCCCTCTCTGAATTTTGTTGTTCTGCACCGAAAGAAAACCAACAGCAGCTCCGACGCCGTCAGAACCCACCTCGTCGTCGATGCCGGGGCCCCCTCGTGCCATGCCGAGGCCGGGAATGGAACCCCCGTGCCCCGGCCTTTCTCCTTGCCACTTCACCGGGCCGGAGACGCCCTGGGGACCCCCCCCCCCCCGCGCTTCGTCCTACGCCGTCGACCACGCAGGGCCCGGGAGCGGCCTCGCCATCTGCAGCACGACGCCGCTCCGACCCCGCGCACTCCCGCGACGCCTGCCCGTGGTGAGCACCTTTCTCCCGGCCTAGGCCCCCCCTCGCCTCCGTGCTCTGTGCGTGCCAGCCGTCGCGCTGCACGGCGTCGTCCCCCCCCCCCCCAGCGAGTTCCCCCTCCGTCGCTGCTTCCCGATCGTCGTTCGGTAACTAAACGTGGTTCAGTTTCGTCACAGATCGGTAAAGCCCGAGGCTTTACCTCAAAACCCCACGCCCCCTGTACCTAGCACCAACTCGCACAGCTAGCCCAGTGGCTGCGCGCCCTGTCCCGCACCCTGGAGTCCCGAGTTCGATCCCTCCCCCGCACAGAATAAAACCCACCTTTTTTCCACCTTTTTTTCTTTCTGAAATTTTGTTCTGAAAAAGAAAACAGAATTGCAGTTTCAAATCTTAACTTGTAAATTCCACCAAATATTCATACATGCTCCCATTTTGGTGATTCAAATTTCTACAAACTCACAGTGAGGAGAACTTTCTGTTAATGTCAAGTTGCAACATGTTTCTGTAGTAAATTTTGCACTAAATAATTAAATACATAAATGGCTATAAAAATTTAAAACTTTGGGAATTCATAACTTGAGTTCTGTTCACCCAAATTGAGCAAACTTGGGCTCTAAAAATTTGTCTTAACAAACTCTACACATTGGTATTTTATTTGGTCACAATTGAATTAAATTTGAACATGTTTCTCTCTGTTTACTAAAAGGGGCAGAATAAAAATGCTTATGGAAAAATGCATAATAAATTCAATAATGATCCAAAAATTATGTTTAATAGCTCAAAATGTTCAGTGAAACATTTGCTACATGTTTTCAACCTCTTCAATACAATTTATTTACTGTTTTTCCTAACTAAAATTGGAGTAATAATTCAATAATTTAATTACACCTTTTAAATTGCAAAATTCATAACTTGGGCAATTCAAATCCAATTCCAACATGTAAAATATGTTTTCCATGCAAACTTGAACAAGCTTTACAAATATAAACTTTGTTTTCTATTTTGAATAAATTAAATTGCTGAAAACAAATATTTCTTAATTAATACCTTTAAAATTGTCAATTTAATAACTTGCTCATTTTAAATCCAAATTCAACAAATGAAATATGTATTCCATCTAAAATTTTGTGTTCTTTCCAAATATAAATTTTTTATCTGTTTTGAACATTTAAAATTGGCGAAAACAACAAATATTTGTTTAATCATTTAAAATGCCAAAGTTCATAACTTAATAAATAAAATTCCAAACTTGGTAAACAACATATCAAACTGAAGCTATTGTTGTTTTCCTATTGTTTTCATCATCCATGCATCATTCTAATCAACTTTCACATGATGGTTATTTCTAGATCATTTAATTTAACATTAATTCATGGGATTTTCCATATGCAATCCAAATTGCATATGGGCCCATTTAAATATGTTTACGATGTCAACTAGTTTATCTTTGATGCATCCTTAAACTTTTTATGAATCCATATCTTGATCATGCTGGATCTTTTGCCGTAGAAGTAATTGTTGCATCCGGTGTTTGTTCTAGTTCGTTGCTTCTTCACGGATAGGACGTTGAGATGATGTGAGCAACGACAAGTTTTTCGGATGTACCTCTACTTGCTGGATTCCAGGCAAGTATACTCACTTGCTACCTATGGCTGCCTTTCATCACTTGTTACCGATCCTTTCCGTTATCTTTATGCTAGCCTTATGATTCGATGCTTGTGTCTCGATCCTATCATATGTTTACCTTGCAGCCATGATATAGCCTTCCTTCCACTTCCTATTAACTGTTGTTTGTTTACCTTGTTGGACCTCGTGTCGTAGTTGCATGCTTAGTGTTGTTTGCGCTCAAGTCTTGTTGTCCGTCTTATCACCTGCTTAGTTTGATAGTTGAGTTTCAACTTAATCAACAACATGTTAATGTTTTGGGTAATAATAATTTGATGATAAGGCACCGGCAGGAGGCCCGGCGTGGTTTTGAGGCCTGCTAGTGTCGAACTTAATTAGGAAAAGGGTCTTGCCCTCCGATCCATGATGAGCGCACTAACCGCATGTGGGAAGCGAGTATGGGCGCCCCCCGCAATTCTGATTCGATTCGCATCTCGTCCAAATCGCCACACTTAGTTCGGGCTTTACATTTGATGCATGCATATGCAGGTGCGAGCCCTTGGCGCCAGGGTGGAACTTTTGTAGTCGGCATTTAGGGCGGCGTGGTCTTCCAGTGCTATGAGGTCCCCCTTTTCTTCGTGGGGGCTCGATTAGCCGCGCACGCATAGCACGTGGTTCTTTGGGCTTGATGCGAAGAAGAGTTGGGTTGTGTTGAGTGGCCTGCTTGGTGGGTTTGCTCCCCGCCTGGCGGGCCATTCTTACGTGTACGGCCAAATTGGTGCATCCCTGCAGGGTTAAATCTTCTCGAGAAGCCGTGTTTTCCGTGGTTATGGATGACTTGGTGAAAGTGATGGCTAACAAGTACTCAGACAACTTACACTTAATGATGATAACTTGACTAGTAATATAGATTACCTCCACCATAAAAATGATTCTCACCTTAATCAACCGTGTTAGTTTCCTTGGGTTGCTTCCTTAGTAGGGCGTAACATTGGATGGGTATTGTTTGGTGAGTAGTTATAGTTGGTTTTGTCGCGCTATCTTATCCCTTTCTTTTAGCCGGATGTTGTAGCGAGTCTCTGTAGTTAGTTAGCGCAGCCCGCTGCCGCTTCTTTGCAATAATCCCTTCCTTTCCGTTGTACCCAAAGTATTTGTATCTTGTGATAATTGGTTACGCTGGTATCGTGTGAGTATGGGTTATCCACTTGCCAGTACTTAACCGTACTGACCCACGAATCCTTTTCGTGGCTGCATATTCCACATTGCAGTCAACAGGTTTGAAGTCTGACGACGTTAGCTTGGGAATCCCTCCGGTTTGGCCTGGGCAGGGATTGGACGCCATCGGTTATCTTCAGGACTCTTAGTCCAATTTGTATCTTGTCCGTAGTCGGACACTATGTTGTTTCTTCCGCTGTTATTTGGATCTTTGTATTGTATCAGTTGTATCCTTGACTCGTTTGAGTCGTCTTGTATATACCTCCTCTGTTGTTGTTGTGGATTATTCGTGAACTGTTGTAATGTTATCACAAGTGGCAACCTGGAATCGGTTATTATGTGGATTTTGGCGGAAATGCTGAAATCTGCATAGTGCCCGATCCCGGGGCGTCACAAATGGTATCAGAGCATGGTTTCCGATTCCCAAGTTGTTTCGATACGAATGGTTATCGAAGCAACGGGTCCGCAAAGCCTGTAGGATAACCTCGCTAACGGTCGTTGTTTCTAGATTGTCAAAAACTATTTGTGCAAAACCTGTTTTGGAAACATCTCAGTAGGATTCTTGTTTTCTCCTTATCTCTATTCTATTTCTCCTCTCATCTTATTTGTTTTGGAGTCTCTCTCCCTCTCAATCTTTCAAAGTTTTAGGATCCTACGTGGGTGGACGTTTTCTGAGCCGTTAACCTAATAGGTTCGGTCATCGGAAGATTCCTGGCGGGAGAAGATCGTCATCAACCCGAGCAAGATTCTCTTGTTAGTGGTGTCGAGAAGCCCTTGTTAGTGGTGTCGAGGAGATCAACTGGAAGCATGAAGAATCGATAGTCGAACTTCTTTCCCCTCCCGGGTTAGTGGGTGGATTGCGAGGTCGCAATCCCTTGTTAGTGGTGTCGTCTGTAACACCCGGGGGATTTTCCCCCAAAGTAGATTTGCTTGTTTTCCCTTTTGCATTGCATTGCATCATGCATCCTATGCATTGCACCTTGTTTTCAAACCAATGTAAACTCTCAAACATGTCCAAAGTTTGCAATTAAAAATTGCAAACTAAACAACTCAATTTGGTTTCAATAGTTTTGAATTTGAATCAATTAAATTGCTTGTTAATAAAATCCCCTTTTATTAACACCCTAATGGTAAATTCAAGTTCAAATTCAAATCAAATCATTCATACTTGGCATGTTCCAATTGTGGTTTAAAATTAAAATCTTGCAAACATTTAAATTCAATAAGTTTTCATAGTTGTGTTGAGCTTATTGAATAAACTTGGTTATTTCAAAAATCAATTCTTTATGAAACCCTATTTGAAATTAGAATGACAAATTCAGATCTTTTGGCAAGTTGAAAATTTTGAAAATAAAGTTCACATACTTTGACCTTGCTGTTTTGTAATTCAATAAAAAATTATTTCATAAAATAAAACCCCTAAAACCTTATTCTTTTTCTCTCTCTTTATTTCCTACAAAAAAAAAATGTGTAAACAGAAAAAAAAAGATGAGCAGGGGAGGCAGGCCAGCCCAAAACGGGCCAGCCCACCTACCACCCCGCACTTCCACTCCACCCCAGCCCACCAAGCCACCGTTTCGGCCTTTTCTCCTCCTTCTTCCTCTTCCGTACCATCATGACGACAGCAGGGGAGAGCCACCGAGCTCAACCACTCCCACCTGCTTTCCCCCTCCTTATCTACCCAGCATCCCTCTCCTCCCCAAACCCTAGACTTTCTCCCTCCCCATCTCCAATCGCCGCCACCCTCTTCTCTTCACCCTCTACCCTATCCCTCTCTGAATTTTGTTGTTCTGCACCGAAAGAAAACCAACAGAAGCTCCAACGCCGTCAGAACCCACCTCGCCGTCGACGCCGGGGCCCCCTCGTGCCATGCCGAGGCCGGGAATGGAACCCCCGTGCCCCGGCCTTCCTCCTCGCCACTTCACCGGGCCGGAGACGCCCTGGGGACCCCCCCCCCCGCGCGCTTCCTCCTACGCCGTCGACCACGCAGGGCCCGGGAGCGGCCTCGCCATCTGCAGCACAACGCCGCTCCGACCCCGCGCACTCCCGCGACGCCTGCCCGTGGTGAGCACCTTTCTCCCGGCCTAGGCCCCCCTCGCCTCTGTGCTCTGTGCGTGCCAGCCGTCGCGCTGCACGGCGTCGTCCCCCCCAGCGAGTTCCCCCTCCGTCGCTGCTTCCCGATCGGCGTTCGGTAACTGAACGTGGTTCAGTTTCGTCAGAGATCGGTAAAGCCCGAGGCTTTACCTCAAAACCCCACGCCCCCTGTACCTAGCACCAACTCGCACAGCTAGCCCAGTGGCTGCGCGCCTTGTCCCGCACCCTGGAGTCCCGAGTTCGATCCCTCCCCCGCACAGAATAAAACCCACCTTTTTTCCACGTTTTTTTCTTTCTAAAATTTTGTTCTGAAAAAGAAAACAGAATTGCAGTTTCAAATCTTAACTTGTAAATTCCACCAAATATTCATACATGCTCCAATTTTGGTGATTCAAATTTCTACAAACTCACAGTGAGGAGCACTTTCTGTTAATGTCAAGTTGCAACATGTTTCTGTAGTAAATTTTGCACTAAATAATTAAATACATAAATGGCTATAAAAATTTGAAACTTTGGGAATTCATAACTTGAGTTCTATTCACCCAAATTGAGCAAACTTGGGCTCTAAAAATTTGTCTTAACAAACTCTACACATTGGTATTTTATTTGGTCACAATTGAATTAAATTTGAACATGTTTCTCTCTGTTTACTAAAAGGGGCAGAATAAAAATGCTTATGGAAAAATGCATAATAAATTCAATAATGATCCAAAAATTATGTTTAATAGCTCAAAATGTTCAGTGAAACATTTGCTACATGTTTTCAACCTTTTCAATACAATTTGTTTACTGTTTTTCCTAATTAAAATTGGAGTAATAATTCAATACTTTAATTACACCTTTTAAATTGCAAAATTCATAACTTGGGCATTTCAAATCCAATTCCAACATGTAAAATATGTTTTCCATGCAAACTTGAACAAGCTTTCCAAATATAAACTTTGTTTTCTATTTTGAATAAATTAAATTGCTGAAAACAACTATTTCTTAATTAATACATTTAAATTTGTCAATTTAATAACTTGCTCATTTTAAATCCAAATTCAACAAATGAAATATGTATTCCATCTAAAATTTTGTGTTCTTTCCAAATATAATTTTTTTATGTGTTTTGAACATTTAAAATTGGCGAAAACAACAAATATTTGTTTAATCATTTAAAATGCCAAAGTTCATAACTTAATAAATAAAATTCCAAACTTGGTAAACAACATATCAAACTGAAGCTATTGTTGTTTTCCTATTGTTTTCATCATCCATGCATCATTCTAATCAACTTTCACATGATGGTTATTTGTAATTCATTTAATTCAACATTAATTCATGGGCTTTTCCATATGCAATCCAAATTGCATATGGGCCCATTTAAATATGTTTACCATGTCAACTAGTTTATCTTTGATGCATCCTTAAACTTGTCATGCATCCATATCTTGATCATGCTGGATCTTTTGCCGTAGAAGTAATTGTTGCATCCGGTGTTTGTTCTAGTTCGTTGCTTCTTCACGGATAGGACGTTGAGATGATGTGAGCAACGACAAGTTCTTCGGATGTACCTCTACTTGCTGGATTCCAGGCAAGTATACTCACTTGCTACCTATGGCTGTCTTTCATCACTTGTTACCGATCCTTTCCGTTATCTTTATGCTAGCCTTATGATTCGATGCTTGTGTCTCGATCCTATCATACGTTTACCTTGCAGCCATGATATAGCCTTCCTTCCACTTCCTATTAACTGTTGTTTGTTTACCTTGTTGGCCCTCGTGTCGTAGTTGCATGCTTAGTGTTTTTTGCGCTCAAGTCTTGTTGTCAGTCTTATCACCTGCTTAGTTTGATAGTTGGGTTTCAACTTAATCAACAACATGTTAATGTTTTGGGTAATAATAATTTGATGATAAGGCACCGGCAGGAGGCCCGGCGTGGTTTTGAGGCCTGCTAGTGTCGAACTTAATTAGGAAAAGGGTCTTGCCCTCCGATCCATGATGAGCGCACTAACCGCATGTGGGAAGCGAGTATGGGCGCCCCCCGCAATTCTGATTCGATTCGCATCTCGTCCAAATCGCCACACTTAGTTCGGGCTTTCCATTTGATGCATGCATATGCAAGTGCGAGCCCTTGGCGCCAGGGTGGAACTTTTGTAGTCGGCATTTAGGGCGGCGTGGTCTTCCAGTGCTATGAGGGTCCCCCTTTTCTTCGTGGGGGCTCGATTAGCCGCGCACGCACAACACGTGGTTCTTTGGGCTTGATGCGAAGAAGAGTTGGGTTGTGTTGAGTGGCCTGCTTGGTGGGTTTGCTCCCCGCCTGGCGGGTTATTGTTACGTGTACGGCCAAATTGGTGCATCCCTGCAGGGTTAAATCTTCTCGAGAAGCCGTGTTGTCCGCGGTTATGGATGACTTGGTGAAAGTGCTGGCTAACAAGTACTCAGACAACTTACACTTAATGATGATAACTTGACTAGTAATATAGATTACCTCCACCATAAAAATGAGTGTCACCTTAATCAACCGTGTGAGTTTCCTTGGGTTGCTTCCTTAGTAGGGGGTAACATTGGATGGGTATTGTTTGGTGAGTAGTTATAGTTGGTTTTGTCGCGCTATCTTATCCCTTTCTTTTAGCCGGATGTTGTAGCGAGTCTCTGTAGTTAGTTAGCGCATCCCGCTGCCGCTTCTTTGCAATAATCCCTTCCTTTCCGTTGTACCCAAAGTATTTGTATCTTGTGATAATTGGTTACGCTGGTATCGTGTGAGTATGGGTTATCCACTTGCCAGTACTTAACCGTACTGACCCACGAATCCTTTTCGTGGCTGCATATTCCACATTGCAGTCAACAGGTTTGAAGTCTGACGACGTTAGCTTGGGAATCCCTCCGGTTTGGCCTGGGCAGGGATTGGACGCCATCATTTATCTTCAGGACTCTTAGTCCAATTTGTATCTTGTCCGTAGTCGGACCCTATGTTGTTTCTTCCGCTGTTATTTGGATCTTTGTATTGTATCAGTTGTATCCTTGACTCGTTTGAGTCGTCTTGTATATACCTCCTCTGTTGTTGTTGTGGATTATTCGTGAATTGTTGTAATGTTATCACAAGTGGCAACCTGGAATCGGTTATTATGTGGATTTTGGCGGAAATGCTGACATCTGCATAGTGCCCGATCCCGGGGCGTCACAGTCACCAATCCCGTACAAGATTGGGGCAATCTCCACAACTCAATTGGAGGTTCCCAACAATATCCCGCGAGCTACCAAAACTCTGAGACGGCAACAACCGTCTAGGTCACTCCAAGTACGCAAGAGTACAAGCTCAAGGGCACCTCAAGAAGCCAAGAGTGACAAGCTTCTTAACTT
Source organism: Alopecurus myosuroides (assembly GCA_028641055.1). Lineage (NCBI taxonomy): Eukaryota > Viridiplantae > Streptophyta > Magnoliopsida > Poales > Poaceae > Alopecurus > Alopecurus myosuroides. Next base: position 243,250,415 of record CM054063.1, read on the forward strand.
CCACTCAACTGAATCCTCGTAGAGAACTCAAACCGATACAACCGATGCAATGGCAAGAACACAAGAAGTGTTCAAATCCTTCACTCACAAATCCCACCAAAGCAACAAATTCTATGGGAAAGAAAAGAGGAAAAACAAGGAAGAACTCAACAAATGAATCCATAAGATCTAGATCCAAATCCTTCCACTCACGAAGAGAAGAGATGGATTGGTGGGATAATATATCTAGATCTCCTCTCTCTCTCTCTCTCTCTCTCTCTCTCTCTCTCTCTCTCTCTCTCTCTCTCTCTCTCTCTTTTCCCTCTAATTGGAGGCAAGAATCATGGAGGAATAGAGAGAAACCAAGCTCCAAAAAGGTCAACGATGGTGGGGGTAAACTTTCTTAAAAGGTGGGGAATCAATGGGGAAGAAGACCCCTTATATAGGCCCCTAAAATCAGATCGTTGGGTGCATTCCGCGCGTCCTCGGCCGGAAACCGGCCAGGTCGGCCACCTAACAGAACTGGCCGTCCTGGGGGATCCTAGGCCAGCCTAAGCCCGGCCAGGCCGACCTTCCAGTTTTCAGAAAATCGTTGATACTAAAAACGAGATATCTTTCGCCTCTGGACTCTGTTTTAGATGATCTTGGGCTCGTTGAAATCACAACAACAAGCACTACAAGGTTATGCAAAGAAACATCATAGCCCATCATTGGAGGATAAAACCAAATGATGAAAGATTTTGGCCTCTCTATAAAGGAACAATCAGTAAAACCTCCAATATAAAAAACGCAATAAGTTTTTTATGAACTTGAGCTTGTATTGAAGCACATTACAAGATCTAAAACCAAAAATTGAGAAAAAACAAATAATAACCAAGAAAGATGATGCCAAGTATGCAAATGTTTAAGCTCTCTCTGGTGTGATCAAGTTGCTAATACGAGAGCCCCTCTTGATAGTACAATTATCCATCCTATAACCCTGGCCTCCCAACTAATGCTATGAGACTGGTAAAATTGAAAACCTATCAAGATTATACCTTTGCCTTGAGCATTCTACTTGAGCTAGATGATGAAGATGTTGACTTCCTCACCTCAAGATAGAACATCTTTCTTGATTTCTCTTTGCTCAGTGAAGACACATAGATTGCCCCCCCTCATACGCCACTATGGGAGAGGCTCTTTTAAGTCCATCTTCACTTGGCCATTATGTCCAAAAGGGTGGAAAGGTTCAAGCATGTGATATCTTCAATATTCTCCCCTTGGACTTGCACTTCTTAACGTTGATGTCGATCACCATTTCACGTCATCCACCATGGGCTATATGAAATCTTCCCTTTGATGCAAGCTCAAGGAAACATACCTAAACTCACATAGATATACCACACACATATATCATGAGTTAGTTCACAAAGCTAATTTCACAATTACTTACCATACAATGAACCCATATGGTACATCTTCTAGCTTTGTGAGTTGATCTACTTTAATCATCTCTTAGCACTTTGCCTTGATAAAACTTGTATCTTTTCTTATCTCTTAATTATAATGATGTATTGAAGGTAAACATTAATGTTCGCACAATATTCTTCTTCTTCAAGACATACTTGCAATATGCTTGACTCTCTCATGGCCAAACAACGAATATTCACATGAATAGCACCTTGGTCATCGCTTGATCATCTTGAATCCAACACATGGACATCAAACATTACCTATGGATAAACTCTACAAGTATAACTCAATTTAACCATTAGTCCATAGTGATTGTCATAAATTACCAAAATCACACATGGGGGCACCATGCTCTTTCAGTCGCTTATCTCCCTAACGCCCTCTTCTTCCCCCTAAGCTCTATCGCTCACCAACACCTTGCTGCCACGATTCTCCCCGGGGTCCTCTCCACGCCATGGCCTTTTCCCACATAGATATGGATGCCTCCTGTACAAAAGTTTCTAGTTTCCGGTGAGGCAACATCGACCTCATCTCACAAAACCTCCACATGCCGGTCTTCTTCGCCACCTCTTAGTTCCTCTTCACTCTCCTCTTTTCACCTTTTCGTTTAACCCTAACCTTAGCTTGCCTGATCTATAGCTCATCGAACAGAAGCTTCGGCCACTTTGATTTCTTTATTTCATTTGTCATTTTCTTCCTCCATTGCCGGCCACCATCTCCAATTTTCAAATTCTCAAAGGCCGAGTACAATCCTACATCACTATTCGGGGTTGTTCCAACTAAATTTTGCACATGGGGCTAGTTAAAACAAATATATTTATACTAAACTTTTATATCTTTTAAATTTTTCATATTATGAATTTATATTGTATATTATTTAGTTAGCATTATCAACCATACTTTTTTTATAAATTGTTTTTGTTATAAATTTTAACTGTATATAATTCAATACAAATAAAAGTTATGCTAGATTTATTTTCCTTTGTGAAGTATTACCCTTGACAAGATACAAAACCACCTTAAAGGTGAAAAATTAAACTCATGCACCCTTAGTTTTTTTTAAACAATTTACGATATGATTTATACAATATATATGTATATTATTGTGTTACTACCTTTCTCTATTTTCATGTTAGTAAATATATCAGTAGAGATTACAAAATGTACAAAATAACAAATATCTTAATACATGGGTGTATCGTGTGGTTATGTAAGACAATATATAGAAAATTCTAGTGTATAAGTTGAACACTTGGCATGAACATTTTTTTTAAAATCAAAATGTGTCTTATAGGTTGATCTAAAAAAATGTGTCCTATAGGTTACAATGGATTCGGTAATAACATGATAATGTTTTAAAGATCTAGCATTGTATATAGTATTCAACGACAAACATAAAATAATATGAGTTCTGCTACTTTTGCAGGCATTAAATTCAATTAGTGTACGGTGGCTGTCAACGGGGAGGCGGCGAGGTGTGGTGGTGGGGGAAGAAGGCAGGAGGGGGAAGTGACGGGTGTTCTATATAGATGTGCGGGAGTTTTACTGTTTGATGATGGTGAGGCGGAGGGCCCCTGGCCAGAGCATTTTAGAGACGTTTCGCGGTGAAGCTGGAAATGCGTCCAACCAAAGGTGAAACACTTGAAACTTGTACCAAACTCTTGGTTCTACATAAGTGCATATATCATGGGGTAATGTCAGTCTTCCCTCAAAATTATAGTTTTTTCTCAGTTGGACGAGAGAGACTAAAAAAAAGAGAGTGTCGTCTTTTCTTAGTTAAGGATGATTTATTAGCCCATTAACTCATAGGGACACATCGTGGTACTTATATTAATATTTCGCATCTAAATAATATGTGCGGTTAAACGAAGACGTGTCTTCTCTGTAATATACTAACCAATGGACCAACACCCTAGTCATCCGCTATCGTTACAACACGAAATCATTGCGCGACATTTTTCTTATGTATATAAGAGATCATAAAGATATTATTTATTTGCAGTAAATGTTAAAAAAATAGGTTATAATATGTTTCACATAAAAGGAAAAACAAACATGAAAAATGACCCTAGCAACACAAGGAACATATTTGTACAACAACACAACCACCAGTGTACACAACAAACAATATACTACTAATGTACCCAAACAATCACCGAAATCAAAACCTATATTCATCAACTGTCAATTCAAGCTCCGCGGTGCCAAATTCAGCTGGTCGGCGCCGAATCAAGCCAGACACTTGACCCATTCCCCACAGTTTGAATGTCTTCTAGACCTCAACGACGCGAACGCGAGTTGCCCTCATCCATGGCACATGCGAGGCACTCAGGATGGAAAAAATGCTAGGAGATGCGTTATAGGGCATGGAGGTGCCTAGAAAGAGAAAGTGACGTTAGAATGAGAGAAACAGTAAGGGGAAAGCGTTGAGAGATTGAGATTAAATGCTCGCGAGCAAGTAGTGGTGCCCTCGAGAGGAGTCGACCAACTAATCGATCGGGCCATATCAACTACGGGATCAGATGCTTCAGCTAAGTTTCTCTTATCTCCTATAGCAAAAGATCGAAGCATTTCTACCTATATGTTCTGTTTTCTTGTTAGAAATTTTAAAACATTGAAAGACATTTTAAAATGATTTTTTAGAATTCATTAAGCTTCCTTAATACTATCCTCTCCGTTTACTATTATAACATGGTTATACGAATGGTTCATCTCTTTTTTGTAAATGCATGTCTAGATATATTCTAGTGCGCTCTGAAATAAAACATCTTATTATAACGGACAGCGAGTATTTTTTTTTTTAAAGAAATACTATCCTTGTGGTGAAAACTCGGTGAGTACAAATGGCCACCTTTACACTTCCGTGGTGGCCAGTCAACTCGATCACAATCTCAATCATCCAATTCCAATTGTTAGGCGCAGTTTGAAGCTCGAAACAGCATACAAAAAAGAAACTCGCCGCTGCACTGTAAAGGCGACAACGACTTGGAAAGCCAACGGAGACAGCCATCCACCACTAGCTTAACGGCAACATTATTCTAGTACTACAATGTTGCCGTTCTTCGCCTTTACACACCACGTGACCGATTAGCTCCGTTGCTTCTTCGCAGCTTCCGCCGTAGTACGTCCCAATCGAGCTAGGTCGTAGATTCGTAGTGGGGGAATAGACACGGTGGCATCAGAAAGAGTACCAATCAGAGCCCACCGGTGAGGTGGAGCAGTGGGAAATTCATCCGGAGATCTTGACGTCCGGCAAGGAATATAATGGTATTCAACGATATCCTTCGAGGGATCATTGGGTCAGGAAAACAGAGGGCATCGCGTTCACACGAGGCATAGTAACGAACCACTGTGATCCGCAGGATGAAAAGTATACGCGCGTTCGTCGCAGAAAAGTAAAGAGAAATGCAGTTCGAGTAGCTTTATTTATTTATTTGCGCTCCGAAAAGCTGAGTTTGCGCGATTGACAATGGAGAGAGAGCACACAAATAATAATCGCCTAAAAATCAATACATCGTCAAGCAGCACAATATGCGACAGCATCAGCTGAAGAGAGTCGCCGCGCGCGGGGGTAAAATAACCGTATAAGTATAACCGGGTGAAACCCAGATCAGAGTATTCGAGCAAGGTCAACAGAGCACAGACATAAATTCAAAAAAAAAAAACAGAGCACAGACATGTGGGCTCCTGGAGAGCGGAGACCTACCAGCTAACCGCAAATGAACGAACCCCTCTTCCCCACCCCTCGTGTTTTGAGAGTCCGCCGACAGCTTTCGCCGCCGCCCTGTTCTGTCTCTCTCTCCGGTAGCTCAGCTGCTCGGCGGGAGGATGGATTCGGTGGTGTGCCTTTGTATATACTAGTATTTGCTTTTAGTTTAGCTTTGCTTTGCAGGTTTCTGTATTTCCAGTTTGGCGTCATGCCGTGCTGCTACTTGCTCTGTGCGTTGACGGGCGGCGCCGGGGATGCTCCTCTCTTCTTCGCTGGCTGTGGTCCGTGGAGGACGGTGGCGGTGACTGGAGGAGGTGGAGGTAGCAGCTTAATAAGCTCGTTTAAAGCAGATCTGCGGGACTCTTCTGTGCGTCAGTTCGTCTCTTCGATTCTTGCCGTGGAGGTGAGGATTAGGAGAGGATCTTGGCCATGGTTGAGCGCTCGTGGCCTCTGCACCAGGGGTGTGGCGAAGCTTCGCCAGGGAGTTCTTCCACGACGACGAGGTTGTCTTTGTCGTCCTTCATGGTCGTCAGGCGACCACTCCCGCCCCATGGGCTGGACTGGCTCCAGCGATGGTGGTCTTCTACCTCCAGGCTTCTATGCCAGTGTGGAGGCTCTTCAGCGACGTCGCAGTGTTGCTCCCGCCTTGTCGTCCCAAGTGGTGTTGTCCCTGGCGGCGTTGAGGTTGACTGCGCGTGGCGATGGATCGGATGCGGTGGAGAAGGAGCAGGACCTGATCGCTTTTCTATTTTCTTTTCGAGGTCCTAGGTGCAAAGTTTCAAGGGCTAGTTTGTATTCCTTATTTTCTTGTTGCCCTTTCTGTAAGTTACTCCACCGATCAATGAAGCTCTAGGTCCTTCGGGACCGTCCCCTGTTCAAAAAAAAAAAAACCGCAAATGAACGAACGGCCAGCGCTCCATTTAACAATTTTGGGATGCTGGTCTCTCATCTTTGGGCAGTCGTAAGCGCTGACGCCATGCCATGTTCCTAGGAGCAACGGCGAGCCATCACAATCAGACGACGACACGGAAACAGTACATCGAGGATGGTAGACAGGTTCAGATAGAGTCAGACCAACGCAGCAAGGATGAACGCATGTAGTACGATCCTAGGATGAAAATGTCCACGACTAACTTGCATGGAAAGAACTGACCGTTCACAGTTCCAAGTTCGTTCAACTCTGTCTGACCGCAGCATTCGTGCGTGTTTTGGGAAGGGGTGACTTGGACAGTGCCTGAGAAACATAACATGAAAAACAAATTAAGCAAAAACAAACTAGGTCCCGCCTCCACCCTCGTGTGTAAAAAAATAAAAAGAGAGCAAACTTCAGTAATCATGTCCCAGTCGGAACAAGAACAAGAACCAAAATGGAGGCCAACCTATTCCTTCCTTCGACCAGAAGTAGCCTTGAGACTTCAGAGTCGCCGCCATGCCGAGCATGCGTGACGGCACATCTAAGACATTGACACACGGGGGAAGAATGGAAAGATCCGTGCAGTCGTACGAACGACTTCCATATAAGTATATTATATCACACAAACCGTTGATCTTAGTTACCAAGTTTCCCAAAGTGAGACAGCGAATAAAAAATCATAACTTAGAAAATTGCATGATGAAGAACGCACAGACTTCGTAGTTCGTACCCAAGGTTCTACAATGGCTAACAAACTACTTGAGGTCAATGACAAACTAGTTGTACTACAACTACTGAGTCTACAACTTCTATTGGTCTTACGAGAAAGAGTGGCATTCTACTATGTGTACGTATATTTTAGATTTTCGTTCAGAAGTCTAAGAGATGGTTTTTACAAAGGGAAAAGGAAGCAAAAGAGATATTTACAAAGAAAGCTATTTACCGAAGAGGAAAGTAGCATAAGGACCCGCTTGGAAAGTCAGCAACTTTTCCGCTCCGTTCCTGGCCCTGGAAACTACACAGACTTTGAGGTCCGTATTTTTTTTGGACGGTTTTTAGCCTAAAAAGGTCATCCAAGGAGACTCTAAGATCTGCGATAGGCGATTCTAGGGCTTCGTGGCTGGTTTTGGTGCCCCCGATCCATTGGTGGTGCATCTGTAGCTTTTGCCCTCCGCCTAGAACCTCGATCAGCATACGCCACCGTTCCTCCCTCTCGTTTTCGTCTCCCGCGGTCCGTTCGGGGTGATCAAGGGGTAGACCTGGTCTACTGCCCACCCTTGGCGGCGGCGAGATCGGATCGGAGAGGTAGAGATGGCGGATGATCGGAGCGGGAAGACGAAGGACACGGTGGCAAAGGAGTTGGGCACCGATCGGGACCCGACTGCGCAGGGGAGTTGTGATTCGAAGGGGAAGGAGCATGAGGAGGCTGCACCGATGAACTATGCCGGTGACGGCGTGACGGCGATGATGGGTCGACTCAAGCTAACCTCGAAAGAATCGAATGTGTTTGTTCTCGATGCTACGGACGAGGACATCCTTGGTGGCCCGGAGTGGGCACTGGTAGGAAAGGTCTTGGCACCAAATACCCTCCATATCAACACGATCTCGACGGTCCTCAGACCGGCATGGGGGAATCTGAGAGGGATGAAGGTGCGCCCTATGGGTGCAAACCTATTTCTTGCAGAATTCGAGTCAAAGACGGATATGCAACGTGTAATTAATGAATCGCCATGGGTATTGAGCAAGAACGCTATCTTACTCAAGGAATTCGACCCCAAGGTGAGGCCGGCTGATATTGTCTTTGACAGACTGATGCTGTGGGTCAGGATTTATGGCCTACCCTTCCCCTTGATGTGTTCAGAAAGGGGAACACCACTTGCTAGCATGTTGGGCAAAGTAGAGAAGATGGATGTCGATGAAAACGGTCGTGCGTGGGGGGATTTCCTCTGGGTTCGTATCGACGTGGCATCACGGAGCCTCGATGAGGTGTGTGGCTGTGGAGTCACCTAGTCTGAAGAAGACAATGTTCTTCGAGGTGAAGTATGAGAATCTGCCCCTGTTTTGTTTCTTGTGTGGCATGTTGGGTCACTCGTTGGTGAGGTGCCCGACGCCAGCAAGCAGAGATGGGGATGGGCTACTGCCATGGAGCAGTGATAGGGTCTGTATACCCGATTATAGGAGGAGGGACTCAAAATCTCCTTCTGGCCAGGGGTCCAGGTCGGGGCAAGGGTCAAGCACTCAAACCAAACCGACGGAGCAAAAAGAGCATGAGGTCACGTCCCCCGTGAAGCCTCGCAAGCCAAGGACCAAGAAGAATACGCAGACAGAAAAGCGTACAGATGCAGCTGGGAATACAGGGAAGAATACTGGGATGAAAAGGAAGCAAACATATAAGGCCAAATCCTCAACGATCTTGGCGATAGCTAACTACCCTGCAAATCCAGAAGCTAACAGTGGTATACCTAATGTATTGGTGGATACAGAGGCTGGGGAAACATCGAGTGAGGACTCGAATAAGAAGAGGAAGAATTCGACTGGTGAGGTTTCTGTGCGATCGGCAGATCAGGCGGTGGCTGGCCCTCAGCCCCGCCAAACGCAATGAGTTTGTTAATCTGGAACTGTCGAGGTTTGGGCTCGGACTTGACAGTTGGAGAGCTGCGATGGCTCGTGAAAGAATACCGACCCGATATCCTTTTTCTTTCGGAAACGAAGATAAAGGAGAGGAGAGCTCAGAACCTAATGTGGTCCTTGGCATTTACAAATAGCCTGGACGTGAGTAGTATTGGCCAGAGTGGGGGCCTTGTTCTTTACTGGAAGCAGCCATACAATATGACATTGAGGGGGTGTAATCAGAATTGCAGCGATGTCACTGTGACATCTGGTTCAGATGGAATGTGGCGGGCTTCTTTTATATATGGCGAACCTCGACGTGAGAGACGCCATGAGTTCTGGAGTTTGTTGCGAAGGATGCGTGTTGGGTGGAGTGGACCGTGGTTGGTTTGTGGTGATTTCAATGAAGCACTCAGCCAGGAGAAACACTTCGGCTCAACTGGACGATCAGACGCACAAATCCAATTATTCAAAGAGTGCCTAGAGGACTGTGAGCTAATCGATATGGGTTTCTCGGGACCCAAATTTACATGGTCAAACAAGCAGGAAAGTGACAGTAATGTACGAGTACGCTTGGATAGAGCGGTGGCAAACGGCTCTCTATTGCAATTGTTTGATGATTTCAAAGTGGAGCATGTGATAACGACCACATCCGACTACTATGCCTTAGCTATCAATCTGCGAAAATTCAATACTCCCAGCTGTAGCAGATCGGTGCAAAGGGGCTTCAGGTTCGAGGCGGCATGGATTCGGTCGCCCGAATACAAACAAGTGATCGAGCAAACCTGGCGGGAGAGCACCCCAAGGCCTGCATCACTGCAGAATACATGGGCCAAACTTCACCGTGTGGCGACAGTGTTGGGCCAGTGGAGCAAGGAGAGCTTCGGCTCGGTTCGCAGGAAGATTCAAACGCTCGAAAGGTACTTGAAATATTTGCGCTTGGCGCCTTGGGCTGGTACGGATGCTGAAGCAAGGAAAGTTGAACGCGAACTTTGTGAGTTATTCGAACAAGAAGAGATCATGGCGCGCCAACGATCTCGCATCGATTGGCTCAAAGAGGGAGACCGAAATACGGCCTTCTTTCATGCACGTGCTTTCGCTCGTCGACGTACTAATAAAATCAACTCTTTAGTGCGTAACGATGGAACACGGTGCTCTGATATGCGTAATCCATACTGCCCTTTTTCAAATGGGCCCTACTAAAGCACCGGACCGGATGGATTTCCGGCGCTTTTTTATCAAACTCATTGGGAATTACTTAAGGAGGAGATTTGTGGTTCTGTTCGAGGTTTTCTGAATGGGGAGTTGGTACCTGAAGGTCTTTGTGATTTGGTGGTCGTTTTGATTCCAAAGGTAACAAACCCAAGCAATCTCAAGAATTTCCGTCCTATAAGTCTTTGTAACGTTCTTTACAAAATTGCATCCAAAGTATTAGCTAATCGCCTGAAGCTCATCCTTCCTATGATTATTTCTGAGCATCAGAGTGCTTTTGTCCCTGGGAGGCTAGTTACTCATAATGTGATGGCTAGGTTGAGACTTCAAGTGCAGAGTGTGTAGCTAGTGACAAGCCTTCTTCCCCACGAGGGTGACTCGAGAGTTTATATCGAACTCTTGGGGAGCCAGTATTTCAGCAGTTGTCTTCCAAGCTTCCTCCAGGATCCTGCAAACAAGTAGAGAATTTTGTGACCTCAACCTCACCAAGTGGTTGTCAAGCAGAAGGTGTGAGACTTCTAAATTGCAATGCAAAACTGAAAGTAAATGTGCAATAATTAAATCTACTACTAAATGCAAATGAGAAAATAAATATGCAATGGATTATTTTTGTATTTTTGTGATGCAAGTGGTGATGGAGATAATGTAAATTCGAATTGGAGATGCAAGTAAAGTAAAGTGCAAGTAAAGTAAATTGCAGCAAAGTAACTAAAGTGTTTTCTTATATTTAAAATAGGACCGGGGTTCATGGTTTCACACTTGCATTCTCTCAAATAAAGTAGTAGACGGTGGACATAAAGAATTACATGTGAGATTACAATAACATGTTTAACATTGAGTACTTTCATATGGGCATCACGTCCTAGCATAGAGATCTCTACGGTCATATTAATCCCTCTTATACTCCACCAAGATGCGAAATAAATCATAACACCTCGATAATTAAGGAAAAACCAGAGTATAGCTTTAAGCAATGTGACATGAAGTTGAAGTAAGAACTTGCTAGATCTAGTCATGGAGATTGATTAGTGTCACTTCAAATCCCCGGTAACAAGGTACTCCTTTTTATCCCTAGTGAGATAACTAAGAAAAGTTTAACAAAACCTAAGTTGATCGCTGAACTTCTGTCACTTTCACAGCACTAGCCACCCCCCGTTACTCTAACTAATGCACCCATCACCCCACACACGCTCTCAACAACTAGATTGATCAAAGCTAGCAAATAAGAATAGGGTACATAAGATACATCTACTCAAATAACTCAAGAGAAACAATTGCAATCTCAGATTCAATAACTCATAGAAAAGATCCACCACATAGGAATTACAACGGTGCCCGTAATCATGTGAGGCAGCTCATACGGATCTAATTATTGAAGCACATAGAGAGAGATACAAGTGCTACTTCCACAAACCCATAGCCCTGGGGTGGACTACTCCCTCTTCATGGAGATGTCGATGGAGATGACGTTGGAGGGGTAGGAGATCACACCGGCGGCGCCCCGCCGGAGATTTCCCCCTCCAATCTGGAACGTCTGGTCTCTGTTTTTGTGTTTCGGTGTTTCGGCGGTGCTCCTCTCCGTAAGGGTACAGGGGACCCTTTTTATAGTCGGTTTTAGGTCAATACGGAGTCGGTAAGTCGAAGATGGAAGGAATTGGGGCCACAGGGTCCAAAAGGGGGCCTCTCACGCGGCCAAGGAATCTTGCCGCGTGGAGGGTCCTCTTTTGGGCCTCCTTGCCCAATTCTCGTGGATCCTTCGCCCGCAAGTCTTCTCCTTCCAAGAAAATGACCCCCGCAGATTTTCAGGTGATTTCGCGGAAGTTTGCCCCCTGAAACGTCAAAAATATAGAAAACGGGGTTTCTGACAGACAGGGTTAATTCCATAAAAGTTGGGGGGGATTTGTAATTTAACCCCAAAATACTATAAAACATTGAATTATACCCTTATATGATGCAATATGTAATAGAAAACCATGTGAAAATATGCAAAATTCATCTATGCATTTTACATGCATCAACATCCCCAAGCTTAACCCATGCTTGTCCTCGAGTATGAAGGTGATAAAACTAATATGGGTTTTGCATATTGAAACAATCATGGGATATCAAGGAGGATTATTCATGCTACATATAATCAAATGATTAATACTAGAAATGAGTAGCAATATACAATTCATGTTGTAAGAAATATCAAATATGCAAGCAAAGATGCTTCATGAAAGTTCACAAAGTGTATAATGAAATAAAAGCACTATGGACCAAATGCATACACAAAATGAAAAAATAAAATCCTATATTGGTCAAAGAATAGCATAATGGAGAATAGAAAATGTGGTGGAAACTTTGGAGAAAATTGAGTAGAGGTAAAACATGATCAAGTCTTATTTAGCCTCTAAATTATTCAACTAAAATTACTAATTGAAATGTGGTATCCATTGATCTAGGACTCTCATTGCCCCTTTATCACTAGCATCTTAAAATTGTGAGTATTGAAGTAATGAGAATGACAAGGTGGTTGAAAGCCTCATGCCTCGTGAGTGTGAAAACCTACTCCATGATTACTCAACTTAAGATTCCTAATAAGGTTTGTACAATCATAATAAGTATTAATGACATCATAGAGAACCGCAAAGAGGTATCTCTTGCCCCATGACATGGAAACAAGCCCATGTTACAATGACAAGATGAACAAACGGAGTAGACTCATCATCCTTTTTATTTTCATTCACTATTATGCATAGCTTCTTATTTTATTATAGGATGTGTTGTAGAGTCACTCAAGCTGTAAGTAAATTTCCACCATGATAAATCATGGCTTGGGTTAGTGGACCAATGCGTTTCTCTAGTCATATAGATACTTACTCATCAAAACTTACTATTCCTCTATTTCATTTCGGCATGGCAGGAGTCCAAAAACAAAAGTACATGATATCAACCAAATGTAAATTTTTTGTGCAATGTTGAAAGCTTTCCGGTGATACACGTTTATAGCTAGCTCCCACACTTGTCAAACGCAAAACTTGTGGCTCCCATTATTGGGTCATGTTTATTAGATGCATAAAAAGTAAAGTGTGCCTTCAAAAGTTCGTGAGAGTGCTATCCCAAGTTCAACCCATGACAATTAATAAAGTGAATATCTTAATTTAGAACATAAATAACACAATAACATGGTGAACATACTCGGAATAGCAATGAAGCTAATGGGAAGATATGGTGGACTCACTGGAAATACTTGGCTAAGGAGTGTTGGAAACAAGTTTTTACTTGTTGGGATTTTTGAATTTTTGGGCTAGCAAGAGGGAGATAGTTGACCAGATACTATGCATGGATATGTCCATATAACTACTCATTTCATGACAAACTAAATAAACCAGCAATTAACATCAAGGACATGAATAAGAGATAGTTCAAGACAACATTATTGCAAATTTCTACACATAAAAAGCCTATAAATCATGCAAACATATGTAGATCTTCAAATCAACCATGGCATCCCTATTCCAAGTCATAATACTAGCATCCAATACATTCCAACCCCAAACTCCAGTAGCTCAATCTCATATAAAATGATGGTGGTGGTCTTATCAAAACAAAAATAAAAACAAAAACTAGACGCTTCAAGTCTCTACGACAAATGCTTTGCTTAGAAAAACAGAAAGTAGACGTGTGCTAACCAAAAGAGTGTAGCTCCATTGGGGTGTTCATCACATCCCCAAGCTTATGGCTTTCACCATTCTTGTATGTCTTGAGGCGCAGCTCCTCTATTCCCTGTGAAAAAACTTCACAAAACATGTTTCTCCCGTTCTTTTTCTGTGGGGTGAGATTAGTAAGGACAAACAAATCACATGCTTGCTGTGAAAAATTCCAAATAAAATGCTCCAGTAGATAGACAATAAGGTTAATTATGTTGTATGTTCACTCTCTTGCTTGAAAGAATCATGGAAATTCGATTCCCAAGCCCAAAGAGTGCATAAAACAAAAGAAGGCAGAATCTGTCCAGAAAAGCAGCAGCAGCAAAATGAACGTTTTTCCCTAAGCTAGACTCGTCAAAAAATTAAGCCAATTTTTGTTCTTACAGAGGACGAAAAGTTGCAGAATATACTAAAAATATAGCTCAATCCGACATACCAATAAAAAACGTAAAATTATACGGTGAGCAGACTCGTGCTGAAACATAAATTTCATGCACTAGGATAGCAACTTATAAGTCCAAATGGGTTTGACTTGACTCTTTATTGAAAACTCCAGAATTAAAACAAAAAAACTAATCTCTTGATACAGCAAGAGTACACTAGGAAAATCCAAACAAAAACAACCGGGTTGCCTCCCGTAAAGCGCTTTCTTTATAGCCATATAGCTAGGCTTTACTTACTTGATAATCAAGAGGGATAAATCTCATGAGGGAGCTTGTTCTTCAGCGTGCCCCTGTTCCTTGGGAAGTGCTCCATGATTTTCTTGTGAGGGAACTGAAACTTGACATTCCCTTCCTTGGAGTCTATGATTGCACCTGTAGTACGAAGAAAAGGTCTACCCAAAATAATAGGACTAGGGGATTTATCCCCCATATCCATAATAATGAAATCAACGGGTACGAAAGTCATGTGCAATTCAATCATAACATCTTTTACTTGTCCTACATAATGTTTAGTAGAGTTATCAGCAAGGACAAATTCACTTGAGCACTTTTCTAAATTTTCTAGTTCTAGCAATTCATATAATTCTTTAAAGAGTACCGATACACTAGAACCTAGATCTAACATAGCATGGTGAATTTCTTTTCCAATTGAAACTAGCACCTTGGGGATCCATGAATCCCCAAGATTAGGAGGTATCATGGCCTCATTATTGTACCTAGCAATTTTTTCTTGCAAGACATGATTAGCAATATAAGATCCAAAGCCAGGTTGATTAACATTTATAGTGGGATCACTAGCAAATTTTTGTAGAGTAGCAATAAGTTCTTGCAAGCTACTTTTTTCTAAATCAAGCAATGGATCCTTAATTTCAGTAAGCATCATAATTTTCTCTACTTTACTCTCTAATTTAGCTAGCATGCTTGATTCATGAGGACAAATTTCATCTTTTCTAGCAAGATAAGACATATATGGAAGTAAATATTCAGGGTACTTCACTATTTCATTCAAAGTTTCTTCTAAGCTAGTAGGGACATGCTCACTTGTATTCTCAGAAAGATGATCAATATTTTCAATAATAGGATCATCAATAGTAATAGAATTCATTCCTACACTAGGTTGTGCTTGTGGCTTTCCTGCTGACATGCTTAATAGAGTTGCTTGATTATCAGCTAATTTTGACAATGCTTTATCTAAATTCGAAGATTGAAGTTGCAATCCTTTAATATCACTACTAATCGATGCAATAGACTTATTTAACTCATGTATCATAGCATTGTGACTAGAACTTGTTCCATAAGCAATTTATTAGATTCAGAAATTTCACTAGAAGGCTTCCACTTATTTTCATTAGCATTAGGATATGGAACAAAAGGTTTATTTGGCACATAAGGAGGTTTACTATATGAACTGTAAGCATTACCAAAACCATTGCTACCATAATTCCTAACAAAATTAACATCCACACTTTCAGAATTACTACCAACTAGCTCCTGCAAAGGCACATTCTCCATATTTTGTTTATTAATAAAAGCAAGAATAGTGTCCATTTTAGAAGACAAATCATTGGTTTCTTCAATTGAGTTTATTTTCTTAGTGGGATTGGGTGCTCTTTCAGTATTCCATTGACTATAGTTTTGCAATATGCTTTCTAATATGCTCTTAGCCTCACCTACAGTTTTACTCATAAAGGCACCTCCAGCAGCAGAATCAAGTATATTTCTAGACATGTAGTTTAGACCATTATAAAAAGAGTGTAGTATGGTCCATTCATTTACTCCATGTGATGGGCATGTTCTAAGCATTAATTTAATTCTATCCCATGCCATAGCTACATGTTAATTATCATTTTGCCTAAATGAGATGATATTATTCCTATTTTGCAAAATTTTAACGGGAGGATAATATTTCTTAATGAAAGCTTCTTTTAAATAATCCCAAGACTTTATACTAGCTGTAGGTAGTGAAAGTAACCATTCTTTAGCCTTTCCTCTAAGTGAAAAAGGAAATAATTTTAGTTTTAAAACACTACTTTCCACATTTTAAATTTTTTGCATATCACATATTTCCATGAAATCATGAAGATGCATAGAGGCATCCTCCATAGCACTACCACCAAATTGCTCTCTAGTAATTAAATTCAATAAACTAGGACTTACTTCATAGCTTTCAGCTTGTATTTCAGGTGTAGTAATTGGCCTAGCAATGAATTAGTCATTGGGTGTATTTGTGTAGTCACTTAATTTAGTTCTTTCACCCATTTTAACAGTTTTTATGTAGTTTTTAATTTTTTATGCAAAACTGAAAAGTAAAGTAACTAGGAAAATTCGAAATACTAAAATAAACTAGATAACTAAATGCAAAACTAAAATGCAAACTAAAATAAAATATGCAAGACAAAACAACAACAAAACAAAAACAAAATCAAGACAAGAAACAAAACAATCTACTTGAAAGAAGGTGGAGATAGAAAGGACGGTACTCACGTAGGTGCAACCTCCCCAAGCTTAGGTGTTTGCACACCTTGTTGGTGATGAAGACTTCTTGTGAGCTCCCTTGGACAACTCCTTCACCTATGGCTCCCCGGCAACGGCGCCAGAAAAACGCTTGATGGCTAGGTTGAGACTCCAAGTTCAGAGTGTGTAGCTAGTGGCAAGCCTTCTTCCCCACGAGGGTGACTCGAGAGTTTATATCGAACTCTTGGGGAGCCAGTATTTCAGCAGTTGTCTTCCAAGCTTCCTCCAGGATCCTGCAAACAAGTAGAGAATTTTGTGCCCTCAACCTCACCAAGTGGTTGTCAAGCACAAGGTGTGAGACTTCTAAATTGCAATGCAAAACTGAAAGTAAATGTGCAATAATTAAATCTACTACTAAATGCAAATGAGAAAATAAATATGCAATGGATTGTTTTTGTATTTTTGTGATGCAAGTGGTGATGGAGATAATGTAAATTCGAATTGGAGATGCAAGTAAAGTAAAGTGCAAGTAAAGTAAATTGCAGCAAAGTAACTAGAGTGTTTTCTTATATTTAAAATAGGACCGGGGTTCATGGTTTCACACTTGCATTCTCTCAAATAAAGTAGTAGACGGTGGACATAAAGAATTACATGTGAGATTACAATAACATGTTTAACATTGAGTACTTTCATATGGGCATCACGTCCTAGCATAGAGATCTCCACGGTCATATTGATCCCTCTTATACTCCACCAAGATGCGAAATAAATCATAACACCTCGATAATTAAGGAAAAACCAGAGTATAGCTTTAAGCAATGTGACATGAAGTTGAAGTAAGAACTTGCTAGATCTAGTCATGGAGATTGATTAGTGTCACTTCAAATCCCCGGTAACAAGGTACTCCTTTTTATCCCTAGTGAGGTAACTAAGAAAGGTTTAACAAAACCTAAGTGGATCGCTGAACTTCTGTCACTTTCACAGCACTAGCCACCCCCCGTTACTCCAACTAATGCACCCATCACCCCACACACGCTCTCAAGAACTAGATTGATCAAAGCTAGCAAATAAGAACGGGGTACATAAGATACATCTACTCAAATAACTCAAGAGAAACAATTGCAATCTCAGATTCAATAACTCATAGAAAAGATCCACCACATAGGAATTACAACGGTGCCCGTAATCATGTGAGGCAGCTCATACGGATCTAATTAGTGAAGCACATAGAGAGAGAGATACAAGTGCTACTTCCACAAACCCATAGCCCTGGGGTGGAATACTCCCTCTTCATGGAGATGTCGATGGAGATGACGTTGGAGGGGTAGGAGATCACACCGGCGGCGCCCCGCCGGAGTTTTCCCCCTCCAATCTGGAACTTCTGGTCTCTGTTTCGGTGTTTCGGCGGCGCTCCTCTCCGTAAGGGTACGGGGGACCCTTTTTATAGTCGGTTTTAGGTCAAGACGGAGTCGGTAAGTCGAAGATGGAAGGAATTGGGGCCAAAGGGGCCAAAAGGGGGCCTCTCACGCGGCCAAGGAATCTGGCCGCGTGGAGGGTCCTCTTTTGGGCCTCCTTGCCCAATTCTCGTGGATCCTTCGCCCGCAAGTCTTCTCCTTCCAAGAAAATGACCTCCACAGATTTTCAGGTGATTTCACGGAAGTTTGTCCCCTGAAACGTCAAAAATATAGAAAACGGGGTTTCTGACAGGCAGGGTTAATTCCATAAAAGTTGGGGGACTTTGTAATTTAACCCCAAAATACTACAAAACATTGAATTATACCCTTATATGATGCAATATGTAATAGAAAACCATGTGAAAATATGCAAAATTCATCTATGCATTTTACATGCATCACAATGCTCTTATTGCCTATGAATGCCTCCACAACATTCGTAAGCAAAAGTCCAAGAAACCCTATTTCGCGCTAAAGATCGACATGATGAAGGCGTATGATAGAGTGGAATGGTCTTATCTCCACGGTTGCCTAGTTAAATTGGGCTTTGATGCTAGCTGGATCAACTCGGTGATGAGGTGTGTCACAATGGTGAGGTATGCGGTGAAGGTCAATGGGGATCTCATAGAATCTGTTATTCCTTCTCGGGGGATTCGACAAGGGGACCCCATCAGCCCTTACCTCTTTGTCATGTGCACGGAAGGGATCTCGTGTCAACTCACGTTGAAGAAAACCAATGGTGAGTTGATTGGTATTTGATGGAGGGATGATAACCCGGTATGCTAACGCCCAGGAGTAATTCGGCCCAAAGGACGCTGCGCAAGATCCAGCTTAGGGAAAAGGAGCTTCTAGAAGGCCCAGGAGTGTAGGCCTCGTAACCCGGATTGTGGGTTCCGATAAGGAAGTTTAGGGTTTTGTAAGTAGTGTCCGGGTAGGATTCCGAGTACGCCTTGGATAGAAAGCCAGGGGATCCGGGGATTATATAAGCCGACCCCTAGGGTTAGATCGACAAGTTCACAAGATACACAAGTTTACGAGATAAAGACTACGAGATATCGAGTATCCATTGTAACACGAGTATCGAGATAGTATATTCAGATCATAGACTCGGCGACTTGATTGCCGGCTACCAGATCGCATATCACCATGGTTTCCTTTGAGCTAAACCCTCTCCCAAACACCAGAGTCGATTTGCCCCAAGACAAGTTACCCCCGGTAACGTCTGCTGTGATTATCCCACGACAGTATTCGTAATGGAAGGAGGCCCCCCCGGTGTCCCATCAACTTTTTGCGGATGATAGCATTTTTTTGCCAAAAGTGATCAACCAAGTGTTGATTCTCTCTGTTCCACGCTACAATTATATTGTCAGGGATCCGGACAGAAGATCAACCACGAGAAATCTTCAATTTTCTTTGGGAAACACTATGGAGTGGATGTCAAGGAGAGAGTGAAAAACCAACTGGATGTTCATAGTGAGATATTCCAAGACTCCTACCTCGGCATGCCAACGGAGATTGGAAGATCCACTACGGTTTCTTTCAGCGTCTTAGCGGATCGTACATGGAAGAGGCTGAGTTCAATTTCCGAACGTCCACTATCTCGAGCTGGTAAAGAGATTTATCTGAAAGTAGTCATTCAGGCAATTCCAACGTACGTGGTGAGTTGTTTTCAGATCCCGGTCGCGACATGCGTGGCCATGCGCAAGACGATCGCGAATTATTGGTGGGGTGTGGAAGATGGAAAGAAAAGGATGCATTGGAGGTCGTGGGAATGGATGTCCACGCCTAAACCCTTGGGTGGCATGGGTTTTCGCGACCTGGTGCTCTTCAAGAAAGCTATGCTGGGTAGACAAGGATGGAGGCTCATCACAGAACCTGATTCTCTTTGCAGTCGGGTTCTAAAGGGACGGTACTACCCAGATTCGGATTTTTGGCATGCAACACGGCCACGATCTTCTTCCTTCACATGGCGCAACATTCTGTTTGGCATGGAACTAGTCAGAGAAGGGCTGCGATGGGGTATTGGTGATGGAAGAAATACCAAACTGTTGGTGGATAATTGGGTACCGGGGATCACTCCTGACAGACTCAATCCTCGCATTGTGATCCCTGCCGAGGCCACGGTCGATATGCTCCTGGACCTGGTCAGGAACTTGTGGGATTCAGAGTTGGTTTGCACTGTATTCGACGACAGTACAACATCTAAAATCCTGCAGATTCCTCGTAGACATATGGGAGGAGGTGATTTTGCGTGTTGGCCGCATACACGCTTCGGAAACTATACCGTTCGGTCTGCATACAATATGGAGAGAACGTCAGAGGTGCTTATTAGCCGAAATCGTTCCGGGAGAGGACTAACTTCTGATTCAACGGAAGAGACCAATCTGTGGAAAAAATTGTGGAAGCTTAAGGCGCCGGGGAAGATGAAGATTACTCTATGGCAGTTCACACACGATTGTCTACCTTCTAGACAACAGCTGTTACACCGTCAAATTCCGGCGTCAGGGGGTTGTGTGTTCTGCGCGCGCGAGGAGCGTATCGATCATACAATGTTATTATGTCACTATGCCGCGATGGTTTGGCGGGAAGTGAAGAAGATGGTTCCACTCAGGCTACTGCGGAAGAACTTTGCGAGCATGAAAATTTGGATTCTCGACTTCCTAGCAAGAGCGGATGATCGTCAGGCAGCCATGGCTGCGGTGACCTGCTGGCATCTCTAGAATGCCAGAAATGCAGTACGCAACGGAGAAAAGTTACAGAATCCAAACAGCCTTGCTCTCCAGATTTTGTCGTATGTTGACATGATCCAGACGCATCTATTCAAACAGCCATCCATCAATAGACGTGAGATCGTCTCGAAGCCTGCTTGGTCTCCGCCAACTGAAGGTACGGCTGTAATTCACGTGGATGCGGCGTTGTTCAAGACTTCTTCTAGAATGGGGGTTGGTGTTGTAATAGAAGGCACAACGAAGAATTCCTGGTAGCTTACGGCCAGGTTCTTGAGGAGGTTACGACACCGAAAATTGCAGAAGCACTCGCCATCAGAAGTGCAGTCACCCTTGCTCGACAAGAAGGATTGAACAAGATCATTTTGGCATCAGACTGTCTCTCAGTCATCCAGCGGATTCGATCATCTTCGAGGGATCGGTCCATGGTGGGTGTGGTGGTACAAGACATCATAGACTTGGCGTCGCCTTTAGCCTCGGTGTCTTTCCACCGTGTTAGTTGCTTGATCAATAAATCAGCACACATTCTAGCTCGTAAATCTGAACTTGGTAGTTTCATTTATCGTTCAGTTCCGTATTGTATCCGTGAATCTCTGTGTATTGATGTGTTCTGATCAATAAAGTGTTTTACCCCTAAAAAAAGGAGACTCTAAGATATTCTGGAGGAATAAATATATTGTCTTCCACATGAAGATTAGTAATTAGCTCTATAAAAAAAAGGCTAACTCAGCCTGAGTTTGAGAGTTGTGATCCACTCCAAAATGATGAGAAATTTTGTTAGACCAACCAAGGCAAAGATATTTCCAGCATATTTGAACAATTTTGCATTGAGAAAAAGACGATATTTGTTTCGAAGACAGTATCATTGCACATAACACATGTATATTCTGATACAAAGAAAGTTCTTTGTTGGAGCAAATATCCACTATTATGTGTATCTTGAGGGAGCACCCCAAAAGAAGATCCTTATGCTTCTGTTGTCATGAACTTCCATACCTACCCAAATGCAGAACGAGGCTGAACAGAAAATTTGAAATGCGCATATGCATTGGACATAGTACAAACCTTCCCAAAAGGCTATGTCCAAATACCAGTCACATCAGTTTCCTCCTCGTGGAAAATGAGTTGCTAAAAAGGTTGAAACTCAATGAAAACATCTCAGACATGGGTAAATGAAAGAGGTATAGCCAATATTCTTGATACCTTGATTGCTTTAAAGAAATCTCCTGACATATTGCGAAGGATCCAGATGATGAAATTTAACTTTAAGGTCATGTTGATTCCATTAATCATTCCACTCGAAAGTACTCAAGATCCATCTTTTAGGGAGCAACTAGCTAGGTCTTTAAATTCAGACATAAGCTTCAAGCAATCTCCACAAAAGGAACAACCTATGATCTTAGCTTGTGACAGAGCATCCTGGTAGTAAAATTCCCAAATAGCTTAGTCCAAGGAAGATCACCATGATTTAAAAATTTATCCAGGTTCTTCATAAGTAAAATCATTTTGAACCCACATATCATAATACAAAACCATCTTTTATCTTGTGTCTTGCATATCGTAAACCATGTAGCTTCTTGTGGCAGATTGTGTTTGGTTAAGTCTCCTGTGGTTGTTCTAGGGTTTTGGGGAAACGGTGACCCCTTTGGGGGTACCGGGTGCATGTTTATATAGATGGAAAAGCCCCATCGTGGCATAGTACAGGGGGGACGTATGTGGGTCGGAGTACTACTCCGTACCCCATACGGTACCAAAACAGTACCATATTACAATGTCTAACACCCCCCTTAATATAAGCCTTGGAAAGGTTGAGATTACTGAACGGACAACGACGTCGCCTAGAGGGGGGGGGGGGTGAATAGGCGATTAAAACTTTTCCGGTTAAGGCTTGCTAAATGCGGAAATAAACTAGGTGTTTAAATTAACAAGCATATAACCTAATTATTATATGGTCAACTAGATGCACTAACAACTTATGCTAAGCAAGACAAGTAACAAAGTGATAGCAAGATATATAACTTCAAGCACGAAGGCTATCACAATGTAAATTGCATAAGTAACAAGCTCGGGTATAGAAATAACCGAGGCACACGGAGACGATGATGTATTCCCGAGTTCCTCCCACAAAGGGGAGTACGTCTCGTTGGAGGGGTGTGAGCTCACCACGAAGGCCTACTCAACGCCACAAAGGCCTCACCCTATTCTCCGATGAACTTCCGCCACAAAGGCCTAGTTCACCTTCCACTATTGGCAACCTTCAAACCCGAGGCACGCATCCACAACTCAATTGGAGGCTCTCGGTGTCACCACAATCTCGGGGCACACATCCACAACTCAATTGGAGGCTCCCAAGAACACCACAAGTCGTCTAGGGTCCAAGACCCAAGAGTAACAAGCTCACAATCTTTCACTTCCACGAATCCTCGTGGAGAGACCAAACCGATGCAACCGATGCAAATGGCAAGAGCACAAGTGCTCGAATCCTCCACTCTCAAATTCCAACAAAGCAACAAATGCTTATGGGGGAATAAGAGAGGAAGAACAATGGAGAAACACCAAGAACTCCAAGATCAAGATCTACTAGGTTTCCCTCACTAAGAAGGAGGATGGATTGGTGGAAATGTAGATCTAGATCTCCTCTAACTTGTCCCTCAAAGATATGCAAGAATCATTGGAGGGATTGAGAGAGGAGCAAGCTTTCCAAAGTCAACAATGGTGTGGAGTGAGAGGGAAAACGGGCTGGGGAAGGCTTTGGGACTTTGGGGAAGAAAGCCCCTTAAATAGGTGCTCAAAAAACTAGCCGTTTGCCACTTTTTCCGTCCATTCCGGAATGGTCCGGAATATTCCGGACCCCGGAATGACCCGGAATGGCCCGGAATCGATTCCGGAGCGATTCCGGATGGAAACAGAGCCTTTTCCCGTTCTGGCCGGAATATTCCGGAATATTCCGGGGATCCGGAATATTCCGGAGCCCAGAAAAATACGGATTCCGGAATCATCCGGAATATTCCGGATTGCAAACCGAAGACAGAAAACCGATACGAGAAATGCAATAACTTTTGCATATGAACTCCGTTTTCGATGTTCTTGGGCTCGTTGGAATCGCAACGACGAGCACTACAAGAATATGCAGAGAAACATCATTGTCCATAAATGGAAGATAAAACCAAATGGGTAAAGGTTTAGACCACTCAAATAGGAACACCCGGTAAAACCTCCAACACGAAAACACACATAACTTTTGCGAATGAATTCCGAATAAGGTGAATCCAAAAGGGTTGGAAAGGTAATAACAAGGACTATCCAAACAAAAAGGAATGGAGAAGTTACCACACATGGAAGATGTGGAAACATTCTAAAAACTGAACCGGATATTTTCACCACCGAAATCGCAACAAGTTTTTCTTACCAAAACCGTTTTCGATAAACCTTGGCTTGCCATGAAGATCATGACAAGCACTAAAACCCAAAGGAGACAAAAGCCAAATAATAACCAAGAAAGATGATATGCAAGTATGCAAAGGTTTGAGCTCTCCACAACAATTCGATCACGTTACTCACTTGAGAGCCCCTCTTGATAGTACGACTATCTATCCTATAATCCGGTCTCCCGAAGACACGAGACCGGTGAAATAGAAAACCTATCAAGATTATACCTTTGCCTTGAGCATTCCACTTGAGCTAGATGATGGCGATCTTGACTCTCTCAAGTTGGATCTTCTTTCTTGATTGCACTTGCTAGCACAAGCTCCGCTTGATGAAGACTTGCAAGTTGCTCCCCCATACACCATTACGGGAGAGACCCTTCGGCAAATCTTCACAAGGCCACAATCTCCAAAAGGGTGGCAAGCATCAAGCATAGGATATCTTCTAGATGCTTCACTTGAGCTTCCACGTCAAGCTAGATGACAAACACCGCTTGACGACGACATAGACCATGGGTTATAATAAATCTTCCTTTTGGTTCATGCCCATAGAAAGATACCTAACCACACATAGAGATGCGACACACACATATCATGGGTTAGTTCACAAAGCTATATTGACAATTGCTTACCATACCATGAGATACACAATCCCACTTGGTACAACTTGTAGCTTTGTGTGTTGATCGCTTGCTTGATCAACCTTGTATCTTTGCTTCTCACTTCTAAAGATGATGTCTTGAAGATGATAATGAAAGATCACCTAATCCTTTTCTTCAAGACACACTAGCAATAAGCTCAACTCAAACCATGACCATTCTTGATATAAATCCTTGAAATAAACAATGGCCATTCCTATGGACAAGATCTACAAAGATAACTCAATGCAAACATTAGTCCATAAGGATTGTCATTAATTACCAAAACCACATATGGGGGAACCATGCGCTTTCAATCTCCCCCATTTTGGTAATTGATGACAATCCCTTGTTACGAGGGTTTATATGATGAATAAAGCAAACATGCTAAACTAGAGCAAGGATGCAATAGCATGGAAAGGCAAATGCTTAAGAACGAAACTAAAGCATAAACCAAATTCCCTTAAACCCTCTAAACTTCTCCCCCATTGGCATCCATTGCCGAAATGGGCAAAAAGATTAGAAGGCCAATATAGTAAGAGCTCCCCCATAGAGTATGCATTCCTCATGATATGAGTGAACTCAAGTGCATATATCCAACTATAAATAGATGGAGGGAGATCAAACTATATTTAAGATCCAAAGGTTTACAAGCAAAGTAAAATTGAAGGATACTTTCACAAAGAAGCAACCAACCACAAGGATCCGAAAAACCGATTGACCAACATCAATATTTTGATGGGATCAACCAAGTGTTCTAGAAAATCAAGAGGGAACTCCCCAAGGTACATGCACAATGTTAGATTTGAATTACTATATAGTGTGCATAACATGGAATCATCACTCCCTTCTAGATAATTTTGAACACAAACAAGTGCAAGTGAATAGATTGGAAAAGAAGCAAAGCAACTTGCAAACAAACAAAAGTTGAGCAAAAGGATCAATAAGTGACAAATGAAGACTTACTCAACCGAAATAGATGCGTGTGACAAGGAAAAACATTTTTAGGAGACTAATAGAATGATAGAATCATCAACATAGTCTTTCAATATAAGAAGCACCTAGTGCATATCATGTCTTTCCCATACACACAAACCATCAAATGATAAAACACATAGGTCCACAATCTTATTAAGATGCAAAAGGAATACCAAAAGAAAAACGAAGCTTGTGCCTTTTAGGAACCACCAAGGAATATAAAGCAATAAAACGTGGTCACTAAAGAAATAGAATATCAATTAAATGTGTAACTATTATCGTGTGTATAAGTTTCTAAGTGGACACCAATCACAAAGATATATATCCACAAAGAAACTTGCACACACAAAATAGGTACAAAGGTGAAAAACATGATATCCAAGGAAAGTTCATAAATATACCAATAAGATTTTTGCTTGAAAGAAAAGCACTAAGCTTAGTTTAATCTTAAGGGGATATAGATGAACAAACAAAACTCATCAAAGCATCACAAATATCACAAGGGAAAAGTGATAGTTGGAATGCTTCGAGAAAGGTAACGCATATCACAAAATATTCAAATGGTTTTTGAGAATTCATCAATATTGCATATGAGAGACTTCAAGTAGAAGTTGCTAGATTAATATACTTGGGATTAGTGACTCATGAAAATGATTATAAATATCTCCTTAGTATGTAATCATCCCGGCTTACTCATAGTTGCAATTAAGATGTTTTTGATAAGACATTTGCAAGAACCAAATGAAATGCAACAAAGGGAAATCATGCCAAGATGCAACCTACACAAGGTTGAAACCTAGAAATGTATGCATGAGTTAGATACTTGTTACCGAGACGACATTGGTGATGAAGAGGATGCGAGTTTGATAATCATCGAAGCTTTACTCCTATAATAACATGGTGAGAACACCTTCCTTATGAATGGAGCAAGCAACCAATGTATCTCCATTGTACCTAAAAACAAAATTCAAGTACAAAAATGGTACCCAAACTTATTGGGTCCAAAGTAGTTAGAGCAACTACAATACATAGGACAAACTCCACATAAATATGTGCATATTGATATGAATTTGAATTTCATGCACATCTTAGCCATTTAGGATTTGATGGAGTTTATCCTATATATTGGAACAACGAAAGTAAGCATGCCAAAAGATATATATAGTAAATATGCATGCACAAAACTTTCAGGAACCAAAACAAGATACAAGTTGGACAAAGAACTAATTAAACCAAGAAGCCATTCACAAGAGTGAAAATAAAGAGAATTGTCCAAAATATATCAAGACCCAAATCAACACATGATTGAGGAAACCAACATAGAGAGGATACCAAAAAAACATAAAAGAGTGAACAAACCCTCTACACTTTTCATGATAGCACACAAAGTACCAAGACGAAAAGTGTTTGTCTTCCAAAGAGACAAGTCATTGGGATAACAAACAAATTTAAAGACAACAAGTGTTCAAACGCATATAGGATAGTTCTTCCAATAATAGTGCATTATTTATGATCTTGCTTTTGAATAAAAAAATGCACACAATGGAATCATTACTCTCCATATATATTATTCAAACACTAGTCATGTTTAAATAAAACCAATTAGATGCAATACCAATTTAAAGAACGGTGATCTACTCAAAGTAGGATAGCTTCCCCAAGAATAGTGCAACCCAAAGAAGTATGACTTTGACCATAAGTGCACAAGTATGGGATCATTGCTTTTCCTAACTCAATAAAGCATAAAACAAATTTTGAGTAGAGCAAGGAAGACACAAAGGAGTTTGAACCAAACAAATCATTGGCAAGAAACAAGGAAATTTTAGAGAAAAAGCCAAAGTAAATATGATCAATAAACTTACCACAAATTATTATCACTTGTCAAAGACAAGAGATGTATGGAGATATTTCTCGGTGGTAGAATTGTTCACAATCATATTCACAAAACATAAGCATGTGGAAAAAGATAGGAATAAGAAAACATGCTTAGATAGAGATTCTTGAAGGCTTCAAATAAAACTTGAAAAGGCAAGGCAACAAGAAACTCTCTTACAAACAAGATACCAAAGAAGAGAGACACAAGATATTTTAAGCAAATATGGGACTTGTTTGAGCAACATTCCACATAGGAACAAGATAACTAATAATATCAACTCTAGGTGGCAATACCTCACATGTTCACATTTTCTAGGATTGTAATATGCACATAGCTTATTACTCCCCCATAATGTGATAATCCATTTTTTTTTAACAAGAGGCAAAGAAAATAAATTCAACTAGAGAAAGTTAATGGACATTTAGAAATGAATTTCTCATGAGAATGACATACCACATAGAGAATAGATAATATTGATATATCAACACTAAGTGGTATTCCTCATGTATACACATTTTAGGATAGTAAAGTGCAAAGCATATTACTCCCCCAAAATGGGATAGTCCATTAATCTCCCAAAGAGCCAACTAATATAAGCAATGAAAGCAATGAAGGCTCAACACAAAGAACACAAGTACATGGAGTGCAAACCAACAAACATAGCTAGATTACTCAAGATAGGTAACTAGGAAGCACTACATATACAAACACATGCTAGAAACAAAACTAACATATGCAAGGGAGCAAGCAACTTTCAATGTATATAGAATTAAATACAAGTTACCGCTTGGAGGAACATTGGGTAAGAGATATATATAATCCAAGTGACTTGGCTTGAGGAAATATAATTGATGAAGATCCCTTAATTCTTCATGAAATAGCCAAGTCTCCAATGCCCTCCAACTCCACCTATTGATCAAGTTTGAGCTTGTTGGTCCCCAACCAAGTTGGGTCCTAAGAGGTTAGTCACAATAGGTTTGGCAACCCAAATGGTTCTTTTCTTGACACCACTTGGAGTACCAACATACTTGGCAAACACATTGCCCACATTATCCTTCCTAATAGAATAAACATCATCAACAAGGATAGGGTTGGATAATGTACCATTAGTGCATGAAGAAGCAAAGTGTCCCTTCTTGCGACAAAGGTAGCAACATTGACTCTTTTCTTTCTTCTCAATAGGCTTCTCAACAAGAGGAGCATTGGCTTGAGTCTTCTTAGGAGGTGGCCGTTGTTCAACTCGTGGTTGAGCATGAGATTGAACAAGAGGCCTCTTCCCTAGTTGCTTCTCACTAAGAGGCTTCTTCTTCAAAGGGCAAGATCTAACATGGTGCCCTTCAATCTTGCACTTGAAGCAAATAATCTTGGCCGTATCTTTTACTTGTTCTTGGCCCTTCTTCTTGTCAACCTTGGACTTGTTATTGATATTGGAGTTGAATCCAAGTCCACTCTTGTCATTGGGAAGTCTTCGCACTCTCAACATCTTGTCAAGGGTGGAACTCCCTTCATGACTCTTTTCCAAGTCTTTCTTCAAAGAAGTGACTTGGGCCTTGAGCTCTTTAATTTCCTCTACATGGTTAGAATCAACACAAGAGCTAGAGGAAGTAGATGCTTCATTGTTAGAGCAACAAGGCAAGGAAAGCAACTCATCACAAGATGTAGAAACATTATGAGAGGATGAGTTACTAATACTAGAACAAGGCAATATAGCATTAATAGAAGAGATTGTTCTAGTTACTACATGAGGCTCACAAGATGTTACCTTTGTAGTGGTAGCCTCAAGAGCTAATTTTAGCTTGGTATGGGATGCTAGAAGATCCTCATGAGAGCTAGATAGCTTTTCATGACTTTCTTCCAATTTCCCACACTTGCTAGTCATTAACTCAAGTTGAGCCCTTAGCTCAACATTCTCCTTCAAAATAGATGCTTCACAAGATGTGGAGTTAGTAGCACAAGCATCATTAGAAATATAAGAAGATAACTTGGCAAGCTCATTATTTAACCTAGAGTTTTCCTCAATTAGATTAGCATTGCCAACAACAAATTTAACCTTTTCATTTTTAAGCACTTTATATTTAGCATTGGTATGGTCACGTGCTTTAGTGAGATAGGCTATTTGTTCATTATAGAGCTCCTCGATAGATTCAAGTTTCTCCTCAAGAGTAACTCGGAGCTCATACTCTTCCTCAAGAGACATAGTGAGGGATGCCTTTTCATTGGCATCACTTCTTTCAATCTCACCTTTCTTTTCAATGATTTTAGCGCTATAAATAGCAAAAGCCATTATTTCACTAAAAGGAGTGATAGCTTTACTACCTTTAGGGAGATCTAGAAGAACCAACTCACCCTTCTCCATTAAAGAGACTTCATCCTCAAACTCTCCATATAATATATCCTCATCCTCATCATCACAAGATGTAGTGGGTTCCAAAGGTGGAGATACCTTTTAATCCCTAGCCATAAGGCACATATGAGAAATGGATGGCGATGATGAAGATATACTAGAAGCGCCATTAAGGTCCATGTCTTGTTCCACAAAAAAATGGGATTCCTCTACATTGTTAGCCACACAAGTACTAGAGGAAATGGAAGCATTGTTTTCATGAAAACAAGACATATGAAGCATATCATCATGAGATTTAGTTGAACAACTATTACATGATATGCAAGGACTATCAACACTAGCATGTATGTAATTTTGAGTGCTAGAAGATATTAAGTCCAAAGATAGATCATTGCAATGGGATAGAGATGAAGTATAGTCAATAGCAAATTCACTATCCACAATGCAATTTCTATCACCACTCACCATATCATTACCTTGTGACAAATCACATGTTGGTGGAGTGGATAAAGATGTGAACTCATCACGGCCGGAAGTGGATGGAGAACAATCATCCTCAATAATATTGGACACATCATATATATCTTGAAGTTTTGTCCATAGCTCATGAGCGTTCCGAAAAGGCTTGATTGATTCAATAACTACATCGCTCAAAAAGCACAAGAGACCATTAGATACAAGAGTATCGAGATAAGAGTTTTCCTTATCCTCTAAAGATAAATCTTGAGAATCCATTGGAGGAGGAAAATCCATATCTACAATTCTCTTAACATACTTTGGACCCATGTCCGTAAGAAATTTAAGAATGCGAATTTTCCAAACATCAAAGTTTCTACCATAGAATATAAAAGCGGGATCATGTTCTATTTCTCTAAACGACATCGTACTCTCTAGGATGTAAAGCCTAATAAAGAGAGACGAGGCTCTGATACCAATTGAACGGACAACGACGTCGCCTAGAGGGGGGGGTGAATAGGCGATTAAAACTTTTCCGGTTAAGGCTTGCTAAATGCGGAAATAAACTAGGTGTTTAAATTAACAAGCATATAACCTAATTATTCTATGGTCAACTAGATGCACTAACAACTTATGCTAAGCAAGACAAGTAACAAAGTGATAGCAAGATATATAACTTCAAGCACGAAGGCTATCACAATGTAAATTGCATAAGTAACAAGCTCGGGTATAGAAATAACCGAGGCACACGGAGACGATGATGTATTCCCGAGTTCCTCCCACAAAGGGGAGTACGTCTCGTTGGAGGGGTGTGAGCTCACCACGAAGGCCTACTCAACGCCACAAAGGCCTCACCCTATTCTCCGATGAACTTCCGCCACAAAGGCCTAGTTCACCTTCCACTATTGGCAACCTTCAAACCCGAGGCACGCATCCACAACTCAATTGGAGGCTCTCGGTGTCACCACAATCTCGGGGCACACATCCACAACTCAATTGGAGGCTCCCAAGAACACCACAAGTCGTCTAGGGTCCAAGACCCAAGAGTAACAAGCTCACAATCTTTCACTTCCACGAATCCTCGTGGAGAGACCAAACCGATGCAACCGATGCAAATGGCAAGAGCACAAGTGCTCGAATCCTCCACTCTCAAATTCCAACAAAGCAACAAATGCTTATGGGGGAATAAGAGAGGAAGAACAATGGAGAAACACCAAGAACTCCAAGATCAAGATCTACTAGGTTTCCCTCACTAAGAAGGAGGATGGATTGGTGGAAATGTAGATCTAGATCTCCTCTAACTTCTCCCTCAAAGATATGCAAGAATCATTGGAGGGATTGAGAGAGGAGCAAGCTTTCCAAAGTCAACAATGGTGTGGAGTGAGAGGGAAAACGGGCTGGGGAAGGCTTTGGGACTTTGGGGAAGAAAGCCCCTTAAATAGGTGCTCAAAAAACTAGCCGTTTGCCACTTTTTCCGTCCATTCCGGAATGGTCCGGAATATTCCGGACCCCGGAATGACCCAGAATGGCCCGGAATCGATTCCGGAGCGATTCCGGATGGAAACAGAGCCTTTTCCCGTTCTGGCCGGAATATTCCGGAAGAGCCCAGAAAAATCCGGATTCCGGAATCATCCGGAATATTCCGGATTGCAAACCGAAGACAGAAAACCGATACGAGAAATGCAATAACTTTTGCATATGAACTCCGTTTTCGATGTTCTTGGACTCGTTGGAATCGCAACGACGAGCACTACAAGAATATGCAGAGAAACATCATTGTCCATAAATGGAAGATAAAACCAAATGGGTAAAGGTTTAGACCACTCAAATAGGAACACCCGGTAAAACCTCCAACACGAAAACACACATAACTTTTGCGAATGAATTCCGAATAAGGTGAATCCAAAAGGGTTGGAAAGGTAATAACAAGGACTATCCAAACAAAAAGGAATGGAGAAGTTACCACACATGGAAGATGTGGAAACATTCTAAAAACTGAACCGGATATTTTCACCACCGAAATCGCAACAAGTTTTTCTTACCAAAACCGTTTTCGATAAACCTTGGCTTGCCATGAAGATCATGACAAGCACTAAAACCCAAAGGAGACAAAAGCCAAATAAGAACCAAGAAAGATGATATGCAAGTATGCAAAGGTTTGAGCTCTCCACAACAATTCGATCACGTTACTCACTTGAGAGCCCCTCTTGATAGTACGACTATCTATCCTATAATCCGGTCTCCCGAAGACACGAGACCGGTGAAATAGAAAACCTATCAAGATTATACCTTTGCCTTGAGCATTCCACTTGAGCTAGATGATGGCGATCTTGACTCTCTCAAGTTGGATCTTCTTTCTTGATTGCACTTGCTAGCACAAGCTCCGCTTGATGAAGACTTGCAAGTTGCTCCCCCATACACCATTACGGGAGAGACCCTTCGGCAAATCTTCACAAGGCCACAATCTCCAAAAGGGTGGCAAGCATCAAGCATAGGATATCTTCTAGATGCTTCACTTGAGCTTCCACGTCAAGCTAAATGACAAACACCGCTTGACGACGACATAGACCATGGACTATAATAAATCTTCCTTTTGGTTCATGCCCATAGAAAGATACCTAACCACACATAGAGATGCGACACACACATATCATGGGTTAGTTCACAAAGCTATATTGACAATTGCTTACCATACCATGAGATACACAATCCCACTTGGTACAACTTGTAGCTTTGTGTGTTGATCGCTTGCTTGATCAACCTTGTATCTTTGCTTCTCACTTCTAAAGATGATGTCTTGAAGATGATAATAAAAGATCACCTAATCCTTTTCTTCAAGACACACTAGCAATAAGCTCAACTCAAACCATGACCATTCTTGATATAAATCCTTGAAAGAAACAATGGCCATTCCTATGGACAAGATCTACAAAGATAACTCAATGCAAACATTAGTCCATAAGGATTGTCATTAATTACCAAAACCACATATGGGGGAACCATGCGCTTTCAATTACGCATGAACTCATTTAACAACTTGACTAGTAACGCTTTGGTGCATCCATATGCAACTTGATCTTTGTTGGAAATGAACTTGATGGCAAGCTGATTATTTGCAACTCTTTCACGAACAAAGTGAAAGTCGATATCAATGTGTTTAGTGCAAGCATGGAACACAGGGTTTACAGAGAGATAAGTAGCTCCCAGATTATCACACCATAAGCACGGTTTTTCCTGCAAAGAAACACCAAGTTCACGAAGTAGTGACTCAACCCATATTAACTCTGTTGTAGCATTAGCAACTGCTTTGTATTCTGCCTCAGTGCTAGAATGAGAAATTGTGGGTTGTTTGCGAGCACTCCATGAAACCAGGTTGGGGCCAAAAAGATGGCAAAACCCCCAGTAGAACGACGATCATCAACACTGCCTGCCCATTCTGCATCGGAAAAAGCACCGAGAAGAGTAGATGAAGATGATGTAAAGGTGAGACCAATATTCCGTGTATCCTGAACATATCGAAGTATACGTTTAACGGCTGTCCAGTGAGATGTGGTGGGAGCATGAAGAAGCTGACACACTTTATTAACTGAGAAGGCCAAATCAGGGCGAGTCAGAGTCAAGTATTGTAAGGCTCCAACAATGCTTCTATAGTTTGTACTATCAGCAGGACCAGTGGAGTTCCATCATGGAGAGCAAGCTGTTCACTAGAGGACAATGGTGTAGGGGCAGGTTTACAGTCATGCATGCCAACTTTAGCAAGTAACTCAGTAGCATATTTTTCTCGTGTCAACAGCAGTCCTTGTGACATATGTTTAACTTCAATTCCCAAGAAAAAATGAAGAACACCTAAATCCTTAATTGCAAAATGAGCATTGAGATCTTGAACTAGTAGTGTAATGGCATGATCATATGAGCTTGTGACTATGATCTCATCCACATAAACTAGAACAAATATTGTGATACCTGACTTATTGTAGAGAAACAGAGATGTATCTGCTGTAGAAGGCTGAAAACCAAGAGCACACAATTTGGAACTCAATCTGGCAAACCATGCTCGAGGAGCCTGTTTGAGTGCATATAATGCCTTATCAAGTCTGCAAATGTGGTGCAGAGCGTGAATATTTTCAAACCCAGGAGGTTGTTTCATGTAAACTTCCTCTTCTAGAACACCATGAAGAAACGCGTTCTTGACATCTAGTTGCCTTAAACTCCAGTTGCGAGAAAAAGAGATGGCTAAAACAGTTCTAATAGTAGCTATTTTGACAACTGGACTAAAAGTATCTTCATAGTCAATACCATACCTCTGTTTAAAACCTTTTGCAACCAACCTTGCCTTATATCTGTCTATGGTGCCATCAACTCTTCTTTTGATGCGGTAAACCCATTTACAGTCAATGACATTGCGATGTTTACTTGGAGGGACCAAGTGCCAGGTATCATTTTTCATCAATGCATCATACTCCTCTTGCATAGCAGTATGCCATTTGAGATCATTAAGAGCTTCTTGGAGTGAGCTTGGTTCCCCTGTAGCAGTAAAAAGACCATGTCGGATATTAGTATTAGGATAAATTTTGGCTTGACGACCGTATTTGATTGTGCCATCAGTGTACTCTCGTGGCTTGCGAATTCCTTTTTGGAGGCAAGTACGAGCTGGAGCAGGCGGGTTCACAGGGATTGGTGAAGCAGAGGATCCTCCGTCGGAGGACACGACAGCCGCAGCTGTATTTGTGCCAGAGCAGGCCACAGGGGATGCTGGTGGCGTGTGGCCACCAATGGGAGGCGAAGTGGCAGTACTGTTAGCCGCAGAAGATCCTGCAGCAGGAGCATCGGGAGTATGCGCATGCACGGAGACCTCCGGTGTCTGCATGTCATGATCAGAGGCAGAATCAGCCTCGGGATCAGGGGCGCTGACGCTGGCAGCAGGGGAGACAGGATCATCCTCGGGATCCAGGAAGTCAGGGGAATGTTCGGAAGCATCATCCTCTGTTTCAGTGTCCGTTTTGTCATCTTCTGAATGATTTTCAACAACGTTTTCTGGTTCATGCTCTTCACCAATTTGAATGGGATTTGAATCTGCAGCTTTGGGTTCATGTAACACATCAGTAATAAGCACAACAGGGGACATATGATCATTGTTTTGTGCATTCACATGTGATGAAGAGATGGATGGCGAGAGTAGTAGGATTTCTTCCCGCAACCGTGAACCGGCATTGGGATGTAAGGAGGCAAATGGAAAAATATTTTCATCAAATACAACATCACGAGAGACGTAAACACGTCCAGTGGAGACATCAAGGCATTTTACACCTTGATGGAGAGGACTATAGCCCAGGAAGACAAACTTTTTGGAACGAAAAGAAAGCTTATGCTTGTTGTAAGGACGAAGATTGGGCCAACACGCACATCCAAAAGTCCTCAAGGCATCATAATTTGGTTTAACATGGAGGAGACGTTCAGTGGGAGTTTCAAAATTGAGAACTCGACTAGGGAGAAGATTTATAAGGAAAGTGGCTGTAATGAAGGCTTCATCCCAGAATTTAAGAGGCATAGATGCATTAGCCAATAAAGCAAAACCCACTTCAACTATGTGATGATGTTTTCTTTCAGCAGAACCATTTTGTTGATGTGCGTGTGGGCATGAAACATGATGGGTAATACCAACTTATTGAAAAAGGCCATTTAGTTTCTCATATTCTCCTCCCCAATCTGTTTGCATAGTTATAATTTTTCTATCAAACTTGCGTTCAACAAATTGCTGAAAATTAAGAAACACTTGATAAACCTCAGACCATTTCTTAAGCAAATAAATCCAAGTGAATTTGCTGAAATCATCAATAAAGCTTACATAGTATGCATGTTTGCCAACAGAAAGAGGGGCAGGACCCCAAACATCAGAGAACACTTGTTCCAAAGGAACAGTGGAAACACTTGTGGAAGTAGGATATGGTAACTCATGACTCTTAGCTAGTTGACATGGATCACACACATAGGGATTTATTTCAGGAGTATATGGGAGTTTCTTCTTCCTAAGAATTTGCTGAACAGTAAATGAAGATGGATGTCCTAGACGCCGATGCTTGGAGGACTTGTCGGAGACAAACACCAAGGGATATAAACCATCATGACAAGGGCCTTTAAACAGAATTCTTCTTGTGGCTTGGTCCTTTATCAAGAAGAAAAAAGGGTGAAACTCCAGAAAAACATCATTGTCTAAAGTAAGCTTATGAACTGATATGAGATTTTTGGATGCATTGGGGACATGAAGGACATTATTAAGATGTAATGGATCATGTGAAGTGCACAAAATAGAATGACCAATATTACTAATAGACATGCCCTTACCATCAGCCGTGTGCACTTGATCACGCCCCTTGTATTTTTCTGAAGTGGAGAGCTTGTTCAATTGTCCAGTGATGTGGTCTGTGGCACCTGTATCCGAGTGCCAGTTTGTGTCAACTCCATATGAGGCAATGTGTGCTTTCTTTTCTCCATGGTCACGATCACGGTCCCCTTCATCATCACTGTCCTCGCGACGCCACCAACAATCGCCAACTGAGTGACCATGTATCTTACATATCTGACAAGTTACATCAACATATGGAGTGGGAGCACGGCTGCGGTACTTTCGGGGGCGTTGTCCTTTGTCATCACGGTGTCGAGGTGCATCTCTATCATCACGTTTTCCATCACGTTCACGGTCACGACACCAATCTCTGTTACCACGTCTGTCATCGCGACGTTGATAGTCGGTCATCACGGAACTCTCTGTCATCACGACGTGAGTACCGATTGTTGTCTCTATCATCACGACGTGGTTGTCCTACATCATGGCGATAGAGCTGATCACCCTTGTCATGACCGCGTTGTGGAGCATTAACTGATGAAGTGAAAGTGTTTGGGGAATGATTGCCTTGGTCATTACGCATGTCATAAGACGGCATCAAACTGAACAAATCATCTACTGTTGTATGTGGATTACTGTCAACTGCTGTCACAAGTGCGTTGTATGATTCATCTAATCCATGAAGAAGATACCCGATGATCTCGTCTTCTTCAAGGGACTTTCCGGCTGCAGCCAATTCAGAGGCGAGTCCCTTGATCTTGGTGAAATAATCTGCAACAGACATTGTGCCCTTACGTGTGTCATTGATGAAAGCTCATGATCCCTCTAATGATTTTGGTGATGATGATAACACGGGTATCATCTATCTAACAGTGTTGTTTTAGACTGTGCAGCTATTATCTCAGATGCTTATTGTTATATTCTTGTCGGAAGATCAAAGAGAAGGCCTACACTCTGGATTAACTGCCACAGGATTTTTGAGTACGTAGACCGGAAATTCCGGTGTCTATGGGGCGGAATATCCGGCCCCAGCACCGGAATATTCCGGCCCTCTTCTGGCATCTCCAAAACGACTAAGTGTTTTCACTGCCCGCGCACAGAAGCCAGGGCGGAAATTTGCCCCGGAAATTTCCGGTGCAAAAATCCGGCCCTCTGGGACTTAGCGAAAAAAGGAGTCCTCCCAGGTGCCCGCGCATAGAAGATGGGGCGGAAATTTGCCCCGGAAATTTCCGGTGCAAATATCCGGCCCTTGGTCCTTAGAAAATTTCGTCAACGAGCTGGTGCCCGCGCGCAGAGAGGGGGGCGGAGTATTGGGGCGGAAATTTCCGCCCCCGGATATTTCAAAATTCCGCCCCCCGGACTATTCAAAAATCCGGCCCAGGCAGACCGGAAATTTCCGGTTCTTACACCGGAATATTCCGGCCCTACAGGACTGCAACGGTCAGAAATTGGAGGAGCCTATAAATAGCTGTCTTCTTCCTCTAGATAGGTAGCTCGTCCATTCCTCTCTCTCCTCCATTGTTGTAGAGCTCAAAATGCCCCGATCTCCCTTCTCCTCCAACCAAACTCGATGCCCGTCAAGGATCTCATGGAGGAGGACTAGATCTACCTTTCCACCAAGCCAAAACGTGTGTACCCACACCACAACTCTTGGGATCTTGTAATCTCTTGGTTGCTTTGTCATCCAAGGGAAACCCTAGTGCTTGTAGCTTCCACCTTGTAGCAAGAAGCTTCGATTGTTGAGAGCCTCCATCTCACTTGTGGAGTAGCCTCAACCCCTTGTAAAGGTTTGGTCAACACCTTCAAGTCGACCTCATAGTGGAAACGAGAATCTCCCTCACCGGAGAAGCTCAAGGAGAACAAGGTGTGCACATCCGTGCTATTGAGGAGCGCCTAGGTGGCTCCCCACCTTTCTAACGTAGACGTACTTCTTTTAAGAAGGAACTACGGGAAACATATCCTTGTCTCCGTGTTTTTCACTTGTTGTTATCTTGTACAGTTCCTTTATTTCCGCTGCTACTTGTTTCTTGTCACCTAGGGTGTTCACTTAGTTGCACATCTAGATAACCAAGCTTTTACTTTCACAAAGCCCCCATTAAAAGTGAAAAAGAATTAAAATTTGTAGGTCACCTATTCACCCCCCCCTCTAGTTGACCATATTGCACTTTCAATTGGTATCAGAGCCTCGGCTCTTTTATCGGGCTTAACCGCCTAAGAGTAATCATGGTCAACGGAGATGATCCCGAATCTTCTAAGGAGGAGCTCTCCAAAATGTCCGACACTATAGCCAACCTAGAGACAACGGTTTGTACCATTCAAACCCAATTGTCCAAGGTTAGCTCTAGTGTGGGCTCGGAGGTTTCCTCCATCAAGAAGATGTTGGATAACATGATGGGTAGAACCAAGGGGCCTTCGCACTCTCCCCATGTTACCGATGAGGATAGTTCGGATGAGGAAACGATTCCGGATAATTCCGAACTCGAAGAGAACATTGCCAAAGCTAAGGCTAAAGCCGCACAGGCTAAAGCCAAAGCTAAGGAGAGTGACGGTGGCTCCAAGTCTCAAACGGCTAATGGTTCGGGGTCCAATTCAAAAGTTCCACCACCGCAAAACTATGATTCTATCCACCCAATCGTTTCCATGCCACACATCCTTAATGTTGGAGTTCCACCCATCCTTAACACTAACGAATTTTCCTCTTGGAAGTTTGAAATGGAATCTCACATTTCAGGATCGTGTACCGCATTGTGGAGAAGCGTGATCCATGGATTTCATCCTCATGACCCAAGAAACTTGACTCCAAGGGAGGATGTTGAATCTCAACTCAACAAAACTGCTCTTGTTATTATCCAGAAGGCTCTCCCAAGGGAGCATCTCACTCACATCCGTGGTTGCAAGACCGCCAAGGAAGCTTGGGACAAACTTGACACCTTGTTTCAAGGAAATGCTAGCATTAAATCTTCCAAGTATGATGTGGCCATTGACAACTCCGAGAACTTCGTTATGCAAGAGGATGAGACTCCCGAAGATCTCTATAGAAGAGTTGTCACTCTCGCCAATCAATTGAGAGACTTTGGCAAGGAAGAGATCTCCGATGAGTGGATAAAGAGGAAATTTGTCAAGGCTATCACACCCTTCGAGAAGAATCTCTCCACTAGTATCCGGACAAGAGCGGACTACAACACTCTCAACTCCATTGGTGTTCTTAGTGAGTTCATCGCAATCTCTCTCTCACACAAGAGTGCGGATGATGCTCTAGCTCGCTCTAGAGGGATGGGAAAGTCTCCCAATCTTGCATTGAAGTCAAAGGCAATGGCTCGAGTTGATGAAAGTGAAGAAGAAGATGATGATGAAGAGGACTATGAAGACACCTATACGGGAGCTCACAAGTGCATTGCTCTCGCTATGCATGGATATTGGAAGAGATGGGAAGCTCACAAAGCCGGCTCTCCGAGACCTCCACGAAACAAGAACTACAAGAAGAAGGGGGGGCGCCCAAGGACATGCTACAATTGTGGTAACGCAAACCATTTCGTGAAGGAGTGCCCTTTTGAGCCAAGAGAAGAAAACGAAGGCAAGCTAGTTCGCAAAAACAAGGCCAAGCCTCCTCAAAACAAGAACTTTGCTAAGAGAGTTCCAAGGGCCCTCTATGTTCAAGAAGGGGCGGTTCTAGAGACTTACGTCTCCGGAGATGAAGGAGAAGATGAAGTAGTAGGAGTTGCTCATATCGCCATGGCTACTGCATCATCGCCTTCAATCTCTCTATTTGAATCCCCCAATGAAATTGTGGCTACCCGACCTACATGTCTTATGGCAAAAGCCACTTCGGTATGCTCTCCTAACTCCAAGACCATTGTCACTAACCCTCCTTCATTATTGGATTGTGTTGAAAATGATTGCAAGGAGGATGATGAGTCTAATGAGTTAGGCATTTGGCTATCTAGCCTTAAATGTGAGACTAAGGAAAAGGTTAATGCCCTTTTGAGGCAACTTGATGAAGCTAACTCTCTTATAGATGAAAAGGAGGAAATCATCGTGACCTTGGAAGGCCATGAAGGTCACACTTGCAATGAACAAGAGCTTGAAAAAGCACTTGAAAATGAACGTTCCCTTCGTGCCTCACTTGAGGAGAAATTATCTTGCCTTGAAGAAAACTTTGCCATTAGTGTCTCTAAGCTTAGGAAGGAAAATGTGCAATATCTTGCTAAAATTAAAACTCTTGAACATGAAGAATTGAAGCTAGGAATTGCTCACGAGGAACTTGGCACTCGTCATGAAAAACTCGAAAAGGAGTTCATGTCTCTTAAGGAAATTCATGACAAGCTAACCAAATCTCGTGACAATCTTCTATCTCAACTATGAAATAAGCAAGTTTTGTCCATTTCATCTCCTAGCTCAAATGTCTTGCCTAGCAATGCTTGTAGTGCGACTAATCTTGTAGGAAGTGTGAAGAGTCCTCATGAGATTGCTTCTCAACGAGTCAACAATGGAAAGGAGGGACTTGGCTATGTAGCCGAGTCAAAGAAGAAGTACAAGAAGAAGAACAATAATAAAGTCACCTCCCCCTCACAAAAAGTAAGATTTGTGAAAGAGGGATAGGTGACCAAAGAGAAGGAGACCAACACCGTTGTGGGTGGTGATACCTCTAGGGGGAGCACCACTCATAATAACTTTGCCGGGAAATACAACCCATCTTATGTTCTTATGAAATCTAGAGATGGTCATGTATATGCTAAATATGTTGGTACTTCTTATGGAGATGATTATCATTGGAGTATTTGGGTTCCTAAGACCCTTGTCGCTAACATGAGAGGACCCATTCAAAGATGGGTACCTAAATCAAGAAACTAATCTATTGTAGGGAAGTGCTTCCGGTTCGATCAAATGGACGGTGTATAGTGGTGCATCTCAACATATGATCGGAAGCAATGATGCAATGAGTGATATTCATCCTCCATTACCTCATCTCAATTGCGCGACTATTGGTGACAACTCCGAACTAAAGGTATTGGGACGAGGCAAGGTAGCAATCTCAAATGACTT
The DNA here is from genome assembly GCA_028641055.1 of Alopecurus myosuroides. Lineage (NCBI taxonomy): Eukaryota > Viridiplantae > Streptophyta > Magnoliopsida > Poales > Poaceae > Alopecurus > Alopecurus myosuroides. Next base: position 243,292,162 of record CM054063.1, read on the forward strand.
GTCAATTGAGAATGTTCTTCTTGTTGAGTCCCTTGGCTATAATCTCATCTCGGTTCTTCAACTTGCTAAAAGTGGTTTTACCTCTTTCTTTAATAAGGAGAATGTGATTGTCACTTGGGAAACGACTCTTAAAGTAGCCTTTGTTGGGCATGTCGAGAACGGCATGTATGTAGTGGACTTCTCTAAAGGAGACACGTGTGCCGCGACATGTCTAATGGCTAAAGTTGATGTGGGTTGGCTATGGCATCACCGGTTAGCCCACACCAATATGAGGACGTTGCATGACCTTCAAAGTGGCAATCATGTTCTAGGACATACAAATGCTAAGTTTGCCAAAGATCGTGTGTGTATCTCTTGCGTTCTTGGAAAACAACATGGAGAAGCTCACCCAACCAAGACCAACATCACCACCTCAAGAATCCTCGAGCTCATTCACTTGGACCTCTTTGGTCCTTTATCATATGATAGTCTTGGAGGCAATAAGTATTGCTTGGTGATTGTGGATGACTATTCACGTTATTGTTGGGTGTACTTCTTCAAGAGAAAGAGTGAGACTCAAAAGCGGGTCATCGAGTTCATCACTTTGGTGGAACGGCAATATAATACAAGCATCATGGCTATCCGAAGTGAAAATGGATCCGAGTTCAAGAACTACAGCGTGGAGGGATTTCTTAGTGAGGAAGGCATTGCTCATCAATACTCCACTCCCTACACCCCTCAACAAAATGGTGTGGCGGAGAGAAAGAATCGGACTCTTATGGATGCGGCTCGAACCATGATTGCGGAGTTCTCTTCTCCTTATTATTTTTGGGCCGAGGCCGTCTCCACCGCTTGTCACGCTAGCAACCGATTATATCTCCGCAAGATCTTGAACAAGACCCCTTATGAGATTCTCACGGGCAAGAAGCCGGATGTTTCATACTTCAAGGTCTTTGGATGCAAATGCTTCATTCGCAAGAGAGGGAAACGCTTGTCTAAGTTTGAAACTAAATCCTGTGAGGGTATCTTTGTTGGCTATGCCTCAAACGCTCATGCTTATAGAGTCTATAACAAGTCCACCGGATAAGTTGAAGAAGCTATAGATGTGGTATTTGATGAGGATAATGGGTCCCAAGGGGGCTGTATAGATCATGGTATTGTAGGAGATGCAATTCCTCCCATCGTCATAAGAAGAATGGGGATTGGTGAAATAATCCCCATTGAGGGTTACCGTATGACGGAGGGAGAAGGACTATGCCCCACTCAAGTGGAGCCATTGACTACACCCATTGATAACCAAGCTACCCAACAAGATGCACCAAGCCCTCATGCTTCACCACAAGGCCAAGCTAACAATCAAGGCCAAGCTCATGATGAAGGTCAAGCTCACAATGAGGAACAAGATACACATGTTGATGATACAACTCGGAACATAAGGGATCCACCTCCCGTTGATGATCAAGATCAAGGTGGACATGTCTCCGATGAAGAAGGTGATGATCAAGTACTATCCAAGGAAACTTTGGAGGAGATGCTAGCTCGTAGGGCAAAAAGAAGACTAGATAATCTCGCTCGTGCCGGTCACATGGAGGACATGATTCTTGGACAAGTTCGTGGAAGGGTCGTCACAAGGAGGCAACTAGAGGATTTTAGCAAAGCTCATGCGTTCGTCTCTCACATTGAGCCAAAGAAGGTCTATGAAGCTCTTGAAGATCAATATTGGCTTGAAGCTATACACGATGAACTCAACAACTTCGAGCGCAACAAGGTGTGGAAGTTGGTACCAAGGCCCAAAGATTGCAAGAACGTCATCGGCACTAAGTGGATCTTCAAGAATAAACAAGACAAGGACGGCATCGTCATCCGCAACAAGGCTAGATTGGTTTCTCAAGGCTTCTCTCAAGTCGAAGGTGTCCATTTCAGTGAAACATTCGCTCCCGTAGCTCGTCTTGAATCTATTCGTATCTTACTTGCATATGCCTCTCATCACAACTTTAAATTGCAACAAATGGATGTTAAAAGTGAATTTTTGAATGGTCCCATCCACGAGTTGGTCTATGTCAAGCAACCTCCGGGTTTCGAGGATCCCAGCCACCCCGATCATGTCTACAAACTCGATAAGGCGCTATATGGGCTTAAACAAGCTCCACGTGCATGGTACGAGCACCTTAAAGAGTTTTTAGTAGATCGTGGGTTCAATGTTGGTTTAATCGATCCCACCCTTTTCACCAAAAGGGTTGGAGGTGACTTGTTCATATGCCAACTCTATGTGGATGATATCATCTTTGGTTCTACTAACATCGCATTCAATGATGAGTTTTGCAAGCTTATGACGGATAAATTCGAGATGTCCATGATGGGAGAATTGGAGTATTTTCTTGGCTTTGAGATCAAGCAACATCCCGAAGGCACATTCATCAAGCAAGCCAAGTATACTCAAGACATGCTCAAGCGCTTCAACATGCACGATGCCAAACCTATGAAGACTCCCATGTCCACGACTATTGACTTGAAACCCGACCCGAATGGTAAAGAGGTGATCAAAAGGTATACCACTCCATGATTGGCTCTTTGCTCTACCTTTGTGCATCTAGACCCGATATTATGTATAGCGTTGGTAAATGTGCAAGGTTTCAAGCCTCCCCGAGACAAAGTCACTTTGAAGCGGTTAAGCGTATCTTTCGATATTTAGTTCATACCCCAAACTTCGGTCTTTGGTATCCCAAGGGTTCAATATTTCAGCTCATTGTGTATTCGGATGCGGACTATGCGGGAGAGAAGACGGATAGGAAATCTACATCCGGAGGTTGTCAATTTCTTGGCCGCTCATTGGTATGTTGGTCTTCCAAGAAGCAAAACTGCATTGCTCTCTCCATCACTGAGGCCGAATACATCTCCGCGGCAAGTTGTTGTGCTCAATTACTTTGGATGCGGCAAACATTGAGAGATTGTGGTATCGTCTTCGACAAAGTTCCTCTCTTGTGCGACAATAAGAGTGCCATCAAGATCGCCTACAATCCCGTTCTTCACTCCAAGACGAAGCACATTGAGATACGACATCACTTTATTCGGGATCATGTTGAGAAGGGTGATATTGACCTCTCCTATGTAGCAACCAAGGATCAACTCACGGATATCTTCACGAAGGCCCTTGATGAACCAAGATTTCGGGGTTTGAGGAATGAACTAAATGTGATCGATGCATCTAACTTCTCTTGAACCCTTGCATAAGTACCTTCACTATATGTGCTATCTAGTTTAGATGTAGGCATGGACATAGGGGGAGTGTGGTTCAACCAATGAACTAACACTCCACCTATCATGCGCAAAACAACCAAAGCGTCATGCATATCTAGTCAATTGTGACTTATTGTGCTTAAAACGTGAGTTATACTTTTAAGTCCAAGATACATCTTCGCGACTTCTTGGTATCACTCAAACACGGTGGCTTCGGCCACCAACATTTTCCCGTGTTATTTATATTTGTTTTGTTTTAGTTTTGATGTTTTCCTCGTGTTCGTGCGTTTGTTTGTGTTTGTCGTTTTTGGAGGCTCACGACTTGTTCCATCTTCCACAAAAACTCGGATGGCGTGGGAACACCGGAAATTCCGGCCTAGGGCCCGGAATATTCCGGCCCTCAGACATTTGTCCCAGAAATTTTGCCCATTTCCGATGTGCCCGCTCACAGATGGCACACCGGAAATTTGAGCGGAAATTTCCGGGGGAAATTTCCGGGTGCCCGGAATATTCCGTGCCTTAAGCCACGGAAATTTCCGGGGTTCGAAGATTGACTCGAATACACCCCCAAATATCCAGCGTGCCCGCTCGCAGAAGGCACACCGGATATTTGGGCGGAATATCCGGTCCAAATTTCTGGACCCCGGAATATTCCGGCCTTAATACCGGAAATTTCCGGTGGGGTTGGTCTGGGGCTATATAAGGGCGACGGGAGGGAGCAGTTTCAGATTGCTCTCCCTCCCTTCGCCTCCACTACGCCTCCAGCCGCCACCGCCTCCGAGACTTCCGGGAGGCCCCTTTGCCTCCCCTCCTCGTCCTCTAATCACCTTTTGCGGATCAAGAGACCGCACATCCGTTCCTATCTCATGGATCCCGGTATGTGTCCGTTTTCTCCGTAATCTATGGTTGATTAGATGATTTGATCTCATGTCTAGTGTTCTTCATGATATTGCACGGTTATATGTTCACCCAAGTATCACATATACTCTAGGTGTTATCTCTATACTCCAATTCATCGTTCTAGATTCGTTACAAGCCCAGATTCAGATCTAGATTCGAAAATTCCGAAGGCTGGAAATTTCCGCCCCAGGACCGGAATTTCCGCCCCCCGGAAATTTCCCTGAGGCCGGAATTTCCGCCCTCCGGAATTTCCGCACCCAGGGCCGGAATTTCCGGCCTGTACTGAATCTCGAATAGAGATCTATTTCCTTCATTTTCACGAGTCGTGAGCCCCCGTTTTTTATTCTTGTTTGGTTTTCTTTGCATCTTTTCTGCTTTCCTCGCAGATGGCTCAAGCTCTAGGCCCGACAAGTTGACTAGCTCCCGCAAGCGACTCCGTAACTTGAGGGAAAATGAGGAGGTGACCTTTGTGGATGAGAATGAGACTCGCCGGCGTGCGAGGGATGCTGAGAGGGAATATGAGCGCCAACGTGATGCTGACAGGGCTGCTCGCAAAGCTGGGAAGCAGCAAGGGAAGTCTGATCTGAACTTGGCTACCATGTCCATCCCCGAGTTCAAGGCATGGAGGGGCAAGGCCTGGTACACTGAGGGTCCTCAAGACCCCACTATTGATTCCTGCTTCTGGCACGTTGAGCAGGAGACCCTTTTCAAGCAAGTGTACACTGTCATGAGCAAGCCGGTGTGCCCAATGAAGGTTATCAACTTTGCTCATCTGGCTGCCAATCCTGCCTATTTCAACAACTCCGTCCAGCTGGCTGAACTCCTTGGTCTGCGCCCTCTTATGGAGACTAGATGCTCATACAATACCACATTCATCCAGCAGTTCTTCGCCACACTTGTCATTGATGATTCCGAGGAGATTGGGATGTCTTGGATGTCTGGCCCCCACTTGCTCACTGCCAACTTTCATGACTTTGCTACTGCGCTCAGGTACCCCTTTGCTGGCCTTAACACTCCTCAGGGTCACCGCATGCATATTCACGGGGTTGAGTATGAGAAGAACAGACTGGCTGAGTTGTATGGTTCCACAGGTGTGATTGGCTCGACCAAAGGGCTCTATCCCATATATGACATTCTGTTGCGTATGTTCAGGGAGTCTATTGCTCCATGTGGTGGCAATAATGATGCTATTCGTGGTGGATTGGTCAACCTCATGTACCACGCCTACCTGACCTTCACTGAGGGTGACATGACTGACATGGAGGCCCACAAGGTTGATGTGATGGATTTCATCTTCAATGAGATCCACTTTGCTCTCTTCCACCGCAAAGTGCCCCCATATGCCCCGTACATCATGAAGCTCATCAAGGCTCGCTATCCCGAGGCACTCCGTGAGGACCTGGAGCTGGACTGTGAGGACCACAAGGATGTTACGCTGTACAAGAAGGCAGCTCACACACAGCAGGCTGCACATGATGTGGGTGCCACAGGTCAGGGCCACCGTGATCCTCGCATGCGTCCTCCTCCCCCTGGCAAGAAGAAGCGCTCATGGCTTGTTCGCGCAATTGAGAAGGTGCTGTGCATGAATGTGTGCCTCCACAAGGAGAACTACATCGCCTATGTGGAGCGCCGCAGCATCCTAGAGAACCAGCACCACATCATGACTGCTCTTGGTGCTCCCAATGTGCCACCACTTCCTCCTCGCAGGATTGCCTACAAGAACTGGAACAACCGCGACGTTGACTGGGATATCGGTGTGGATGATGATGAGGACATGGAGGATGTCACCGAGGATGAAGCGGAAGAGGAATACGAGGACACCCAGGCCTAGAGTTTGCTCCATGGGACGTAGCTCTCTCTTTTCTCTTTTTGGTATCATGATGCCAAAGGGGGAGAAGATCTAGATGATCGCGGGGATTTGCTTGGGTGGGTTTCGTTCTTTATTTGCCTGTTTTTATCGTTTCGTGCGTCTTTTCGAACTTCGTTCTATCGTACTCGTTATTCGTTGGTGAACTATTATTATTAGGAGGCATGTCTCCTATATATGCTATCTGTGATGTTTTCATATCTTGCACTGTTAGTTTAATTCCCTGCAAATACCCGTGTTGTCATCATTCACCAAAAAGGGGGAGATTGAAAGCTCATGATCCCTCTAATGATTTTGGTGATGATGATAACACGGGTATCATCTATCTAACATTGTTGTTTTAGACTGTGCAGCTATTATCTCAGATGCTTATTGTTATATTCTTGTCGGAAGATCAAAGAGAAGGCCTACACTCTGGATTAACTGCCACCGGATTTTTGAGTACGCAGACCGGAAATTCCGGTGTCTATGGGGTGGAATATCCGGCCCCAGCACCGGAATATTCCGGCCCTCTTCTGGCATCTCCAAAACGACTAAGTGTTTTCACTGCCCGCGCATAGAAGCCAGGGCGGAAATTTGCCCCGGAAATTTCCGGTGCAAAAATCCGGCCCTCTGGGACTTAGCGAAAAAATGAGTCCTCCCAGGTGACCGCGCACAGAAGCTGGGGCGGAAATTTGCCCCGGAAATTTCCGGTGCAAATATCCGGCCCTTGGTCCTTAGCAAATTTCGTCAACGAGCTGGTGCCCGCGCGCAAAGAGGGGGGCGGAGTATTGGGGCGGAAATTTCCGCCCCCGGATATTTCAAAATTCCGCCCCCTGTACTATTCAAAAATCCGGCCCAGGCAGACCGGAAATTTCCGGTTCTTACACCGGAATATTCCGGCCCTACAGGACTGCAACTGTCAGAAATTGGAGGAGCCTATAAATAGCTGTCTTCTTCCTCTAGATAGGTAGCTCGTCCATTCCTCTCTCTCCTCCATTGTTGTAGAGCTCAAAACGCCCCGATCTCCCTCCTCCTCCAACCAAACTCGATGCCCTTCAAGGATCTCATGGAGGAGGACTAGATCTACATTTCCACCAAGCCAAAACGTGTGTACCCACACCACAACTCTTGGGATCTTGTAATCTCTTGGTTGCTTTGTCATCCAAGGGAAACCCTAGTGCTTGTAGCTTCCACCTTGTAGCAAGAAGCTTCGATTGTTGAGAGCCTCCATCTCACTTGTGGAGTAGCCTCAACCCCTTGTAAAGGTTTGGTCAGCGCCTTCAAGTCGACCTCATAGTGGAAACGAGAATCTCCCTCACCGGAGAAGCTCAAGAAGAACAAGGTGTGCACATCCGTGCTATTGAGGAACTCCTAGGTGGCTCCCCACCTCTCCAACGTAGACGTACTTCTTTTAAGAAGGAACTACGGGAAACATATCCTTGTCTCCGTGTTTTTCACTTGTTGTTATCTTGTACAGTTCCTTTATTTCCGCTGCTACTTGTTTCTTGTCACCTAGGGTGTTCACTTAGTTGCACATCTAGATAACCAAGCTTTTACTTTCACAAAGCCCCCATTAAAAGTGAAAAAAAATTAAAATTTGTAGGTCACCTATTCACCCCCCCTCTAGTTGACCATATTGCACTTTCAATTGAGTGCAGTCCGAAGGTGCTGAACCCTGGTACGTGAGGCAGTGTTGAACATCGCGTTGATTGCAGTCCAAGCTGCAGCAGTACTATCCATCCCGAGAACATGTGACAAGATGTCAGGTGATAGAGAGTTTAGAAGGAACCTCAGAACCTGTTGATCTCAGGAGATCCATGTCAGATAGGCGGGATTTTCAACTGTTGTTTTCTTGTGTGCATCATCTTCGACCTCCAGCGACGGGGACGGAGCCCTATCTGTTCCTTCAAGCAGTCCCATAACATTTTTTTTTGAAATGAGAACATCCCAGTCTCTGCATCGTGATGATGCACACAGCTGATTTCATTGAAATTAAAAGTTATGCGGAGAGCGTACAAAGTATCCCGGAAAACAACAATTCAGGGATCAACCATTGTGGCCACAAAAACTAGCCACCAAAATAGACAGAACGAACGAAGACTACACATATTGGAGTCTTCTAGCATGCTGCCATCCTCCCCGGTTGAAGATAGGCCGAACGACCGCCATCAACCGAGTGCACCCGGAATCCATGAGCGCCCACTGTGCAGGTGGTAGGAGAAAGGACCATATATGGATCCAGTAGGTAGCGCGGTGAACAACCTGCAAGAAATGAACACCTCTAAAATTGTTAAACACCACATCATTCCGACAATTCCAAATTTCCCACATAAAGGCACATGTACCAATACTGATACGATTTTTGGAAAACTTATCAACACCATCCAACCAGTTATCAAACATATTATCTATACTAGTTGGCGGTGAAACACTAAAGGTAAAATGCAAAAGTCTCCAAAGGAGGAAATTCCCCCTCGTCAACTGCTGGACTGGAGGTGCCCCAAGGGCAGCAGCCAGGGAGGCGATCGGAGTCGATGAAGTCATGACGATTAGCTGCAGGGTTTATCGGGTATTGGGGTATTTGGGGTATCGGTTTCGAGATATCTGAACTGCGGCGGTGACTAGATGCCACGACGACAACAAGTTTGGGTATTTGGGAATATTGGGTATTGGTTTTGAGATCTCTGGACTGCGGCAGCTGAGGAACAACGACGGCATAGTACAGGGGGGATGTAAAAGCCCCATCGTGGCATAGTACAGGGGGGATGTATGTGGGTCGGAGTACTCCTCCGTACCCCATACGGTACCAAAACAGAACCATATTACAATGTCTAACATCTCCAACCCTCTAAAAACAATGTTTCATGTATTTATCAATCTGTTCAATAACACGTTTGTAAATCTTGAGAGTACTTAAATAAAAGGATGACAGAGCACACGTAACCGAGTTCACCATCGGATGAAGACGACGACTAGTTCCTAGAGCGGGGCAAAGACGACGACTAGGACGGGCGTCGTTTTTAAATTGTACTCTATATATATGTATGAATTTTCATCTCGCTATATGAATCGAATCTAATGTTCAATGTATATATGATCGTGGTTACCGACGTATGTGTGTAGTACCGTCGGGCCTGGCGTGTTAGATGAGCTATCCAGATAATGTCCTGCGTTCCCGAGCAGCCCCAAGGTAGGTGGGTCTTCTGAAAGTGACGAACGTATTTTCGACCAGACCAGACCGTTGGGATGCCGCTGTAAGCTTTTTTTTTTGCGTCCGGACCCCTAAATGTGCCATTAGAGGCCGATTAGAGGGTGCCGTCGAGATGCTCTTATCTTCATTGCTTGTTGGCAGCTTTCGCCCTGGGTCGTAGCGGAATCGAACCCACGGTGGAGAATGGGAATAGTGGGAGATTCGTCCGGACAAGTGAACTGGACTGGGGAGAAAATAATGGTATCAATGATATCCTTCGGGGGATAATTGAGTGACGAAAACAGAGAGCATCGTGTTCACACGAAGCACAGTAACAGCCACTGTAATCCTCAAGCTGAAAACTGAAAAGTATACACGTAATTCATCGCAGAAAAGTAAGAGAAGTGTAACTTTATTTATGTCCAGGTTACCCTGTTGAATTTTGTGGTTGACAATGCAGGCAAGACTCATATAATCACTTAAAAATCAATACAGTACAGACATCAGGAATGGATAGCCGGGCACGTCGTCAAACAACACAATATGCGATAGCATCAGCAGAACAGATTGACAGGCACAAGAGAGTCGCGGCGAGGTAAAGTAATCGCATAACCGGTCAAACCCAGACAAGGGTATTCGAGCAAAAGGAGGTCAACAAAATAGTAGCACTCGCCTGTAACACATACTACCAGCTAACTGCAAATCAACGAGCAGCAATAACAGATACTCCATTTAACAATTTTGGGAGGGATGCTGATCTCTGGGCAGTCGTAAGCGCTGACGCTGCTATGTTCCTAGGAGCAACGGCGAGCCATCACAATCAGAGGAACATGTTCAGATTTTTTTTTTTTTTTTTAGAAATGGAGGGCGTACCCCCAGCCTCTGCATCAAAATGATGCACACAGCCGGATTTTATTAAAAAGAATACAGAAACCACCAAGTCTTACAAGTGAATACATGAACCGACTAAACCTGAAGCCACCAACCAAGCGACATCTCGCTACATACAAGACTAATGAAGGGGGTGGCCAAGCACAGGACCGCATGTCCTGACAACACACCAACGCGCATCATCTAAAACCGAAGGCCACACCTAGCCGCCCGGTAGCGAGCAAGGGGCACAACAGGTCCAGCACTCCGCAGCGCACACCGACGTACACGCTCCAGAAGTTGCCGCCGCCGTCTTCCGCTCACCCATCTTCAGGACAGGGATCAATGCGTACACCATGTCAGACCAACCTGCGCGCGTCCCTCACCCCGCATCCGTTGCCGAGGCCCCGCAGCGCCATGCTGCCAAGACTCGCCACCGTCGAAGCGGTAGAATAAACACCGCCCGCCCTTCCACTGGTCCCTCGGGCTTGTGCGCACCTCCAAGATTGATGCCCCCAAGAGAGAAACGACACAAAGGTGCCGCCATCAACCGATCCATGGATCTAGGGTTTCCCCCGGAGGTAGCGGAGTAGGACGGGATTTCACCACGGCGATGCCTTCAAGAAGGAGACGGCACAAAGTGTCGCCATCACCGACCTCAGCCGCCGGCCGGCAGCCGAAGATAGGGTTTTCACCCGGTTGGTCCACGAACCTCCATCCCGCTCTTTCACACAGGTCCGGCCGCCGCCCGGAGATCGAGTCTTCACCAGCGCCAAAGGCGGCAGAAACCGATCTCCACCACCAAAACGCCGACATGCGATCCAAGATCGGATCCCACTCGGCCCGCCGATCGCCGCGCCGCTGCACACCGTTGCCGGAGTGCTGCGCCACCATGGTGCCCGGCTACACCACGCCCTGGCGGAAGGGCACGGCTACCGCGCCGCCATACCCCAACGAGAAGAGGGCTGGTACTCCCCCCGCCGCCGGCGACGGCCAAGATTTTCTCGGTCGCGCCCTTGGCAGCGGCGGGGGAGGGAGGGTTGGAGAGAGCGGAGGGGGGCTGCTGGAGGCGGTGGAGGGCGCCCTCCCGCCGCCGCGCGGTGGCGGCGCGAGGGTTACAGGGGAAGGGTTACGTCCTCAGGCTCCGCTTTGGGAAAAAAGAATGAGTGGATGATCATGGGACGAAAATGTCCAGAACTTACATGGAAAGAGCTGACCTTTTTCTAAATCTGTTCAATTCTATGTTCTTTGAACGGGTGTTCAATTCTATATGTGACTGTGCACACCCGTGTGTGTTTTGGGAAGGGGGTGACATGGACAGTGCCTGAGAACATGCTCTGGAAAACTAGGTCCACGTCCACCCTCGTGTGTAAAACGGAGCCAACTTCAGTATTCATGTCCCAGTCAGGAAAAGAACCAAATTGGAAGCCAGCCCATTCCCTCCTTCGACCAGAAGCAGCCTTGAGATCCCTGAGTCGCTGCCATGAAATGCATGCATGACAGCACATCTACCGACATTGACAACGCGGAGGATTGGAGGAAGCTCCGTGCAGTCGTACCAACGTTCATCATATCCTAGTGGCCAAGTTTCCCAAAATGAGACAGCCAGTAAGAGTCGTTTAGAATTATTTAAATAAAAAAAAGCATAACTTAGAAAATTACATAACGAAGAACACAAAGGCTTCGTGATTCGTACCCAAGGTTCTACGATGGCTTGAAATTGTTTGAGGCTAATGACAAACTAGTCAGGGTCAGACCCAGAGAAAAATCAACCCGGTGTCATTTTATTAGTCACACATAATTTTTAGAGGTATTAGCACCGGTAGTACAAGAACTTGTCCGGGAATAGCAAATTCATACAACAAGTTGAAAAATGGAATGTAGTGGTACAACAACTTGTTTTGTTGGTGCAAATTGGTACAAAATGATTTTGGTGATGACACGTGGCAGCGTTACTTTTGCAGGAAACACCCCTACGGATTTTTACCTCGCATATAACATCTTTGGTGCAGCCTTACACGTGGGTCAGAACTTCAGTGGCGGAAAGAATAATAGGTAAAAGTATAAGGTTCGCCAGGGTTCAAACACACAACCTCAAGAAGCTGCATAACTCAACTAACCACTAGTACTGATGCATGATCCTAAGGGAATCTCCAGTCGCCCCCCAGAGCCCCCCATGCGGCCTTTTTAGCGCCGGAAGCGGCGAATAGCGCCGTTTTCGCACCAGCCGCCCCCCCAGAAGGCCAAATAGCGCCGGAGCGGCGCTAATTCGCGCCGCGGCACCCAGGCGAAACCCAGCCCGCTGGGTTCGGCTTGGGGGGGGCGCGAAAATGCGATGCAGCCCACGCGGGCCAGCTCTGTCAGTGACGCGTCGAAAAACCGCGGGAACAGAAGCCCCCGCCCGTGATCTTCTTCTCGGCGCCCGCGCCGGTCAAAGGCTGTCGGAGTAATGGCGTGGCGGCCGGTTAGTGCATGCGCCCCAGTCAAAGACTGCCGGAGTAATAGCGTGGCGGCAGCGGAGAGGCACGCGCGACGCAGTAAATGCCCCGCCAGGCTACAAAAGACCCCCTCGCTGCTCGCCGCTCTCCCATTCTCGACGTCCATCTCCTCGCCACCGCGCTCCCTCTCACCGCCCTCGCCGCACTTCACCTAGACACGATGCCTCGCCGGTTCCGTGCCTGGCGCCACTCACCGTTGCACTGCCGTCCAACAGCCGCGACGCGTGGCCACAGCGACGGCGAGTTCCACTACGAGGAGCAACCGGCGCAGGAGGAGGCGGCGTCCGAGCAGCAACCGGCGCAGGAGGCGGCGCCCGAGCAGCAGCCGGCACAGGAAGAGGTGACGCCCGAACAGCAGCCGGCGTAGGAGGAGGAGGCAGCCAGTCTGGCCCGAGCAGCACGCGGCGTGCTACTCGTTCGAAACCTGGCGGAACGAGGAGGCGTTCCACCGGGTTCGCGCTGGCCTCGAGTAGGCGGTGGCGGCGGCCGAGGCTGCCGCCGTTCGGGCATCCCTGGTGACCCACCAGAGGGAGGAGGCGGAGCGCGAGGCCTACCGACAGCTCACCGCAACCGCGGCGTCGGGCGAGCAGAAGGCGCTCGTCGCAGTACGAGAGCGACCGACGCAAGGTGGTGCTGCAGAGCGAGCGGCGCAACCGCCAGCCCTCCGAGCAGGCGCAGCTGCACCGGCTGCGGATGCAAGGTAGGGCGGAGCAGCGCTGGCTCGCTACGGTGGCGAACCCGTCGACGAGCGCCCCACCGCCCTTCGCCGAGAACGACCACGAAGCTGGCCCCTCCAACCGGTCGGCCTACGACGACTGCGAGGAGGACGACGCCTAGAGTAGTCGCCGCCAGGCCGGGCCATCGTAGTTTTTAAGTTTTTCCCAATGTTTTAGTTTAAATTTCTGTCGGAATCTATGAAAATTGCGTCGAATTTATTTTTCAAATTATTTTGGGCCGAGTGTTGGGCTGGGGGGCGACTGGGAACCCTGGCCCCCCAGGTTCCAGATTAGCGCCGTTTGGCGCCGCGGCGGCCCTAAAAAAAAGGCGGCGTTTTGGACTCTGGGGGAGCGACACGGATGGAGATGCCCTAAGGAGCACGCTCTAAATTTATTATTCTCATGCTCTCACGACGGACAACAGGTACGCATCTCTGATCTCTCGTAAAACTGCGGGCACATCGAATAAATAGCTTGACATACGCACACACTCGCAGCACACTGGCCAATAACTCATGTCGTCCATGCACACCCAGTCACCCACTAGCTACATGCAAGTCATTCTCTTGACCGCTACATAAGACTCGGCCAACACGGAAAATAATTATTTGTAGATCAGGTCTCATATAATTATTTTCCGGCCAACACAGTATCCATGCAACAACCGATTCATTCTGTCACCTGCTGCCTCCATGTCTCTAGAAAACTAACTACCTACATGCATGAAAAAAACAAACTAAATGCAAATAATTATATCGAGATAAGAGCTAACAGGTGCGTGCTGGTATGCGGTGTACAGCAGGTGCTCGACACAATACAAGCCTTGGGATTGAGGGACTCCATTGCGCCATAGAGACGGTTGTTATCGAGTCGAGCATTGCAGGTTCGGCGCGGATGGGTCGTCCTTGCCAGGAACGCACACAACACTGGCATAGGCGCAGTCGCAGTGTCACTCCAGTTCAGCAACACTGGGACATGTTAACAAACGATGGCGTGATGCACCGATTCGGCAACACATTCATGGACACCGCGATGATCCTATCACCTGCCTTGCCGTCCTCCGACCGCACGATTCCGTAGCTCTACGCCCAGCCGTCGCACTAGGCGTGTCTGACCGTATTGCGGCAAAATGATGCAGTCGTCTATGGTGAACAAAGCAATATAAAAATGGCAGTTTGCCGCATGACACGAGCTAGGGATATCTTCTCGTGGTTAGGAGGGTTAGTCAGCCATTTCAGGTCGCTTGTTCGAGCGCCGGGTGACACAAATATTTTACTGCCTCCGATCCGGAAAAAACGTCGCGAAGAATGAACTGTTTATGTTCAGAACCCTGTACATGTTGTGACATATTTTTCGGACCGGAGGGAGTAGCTATTATTTATTCCGACACTGACAGGTCGGACCCACATGTAAGTCTGCACCAAAGATGAAATGTGCGAGATAAAAATACATAGGGGTGTTTTCTGCAAAAGTAACGCTGCCACGTATCATCACCAACATCGATTTGTATCAATTTGCACCAACATAAGAAGTTGTTGTACCACTTTATCCTATTCTGCAACTTGTTGTATGAATTTGCTCCTTCGGGACAAGTTCGTGTACTACCTATGCTAATACCTCTAATTTTACCTAAATCTAGGGGTGTCATACACTACAAATGTGCAAAATATAGCAAAGAAATGAGATTTTACCCGGTGTCCTGTGACACCTGCCAGCATAGTGTGGGTACGCCCCGAAACTAGTCGTACTACTACGACTCGTAGTCTACGAGTCTACCTGTCTTTTTATCTCGCGGAAAAAAGTAGCATTCTACCCAGCTACCACGTGCTCACATATTTTAGACTTTTATTCAAAAGTTTACTTGAGGGTAATTCCCTCTTGAAGGGGGATATCATCGGCATCGTCGTCATCATCAGCACCATCATACTCACCATCCACCTTCATCTCGCCGTAATATTTAGGATTCTATGTCGTTATATCCCATTAAATCTCTCTACCGGTGTGAATTACTCCTTCGTAGTTGATGCTTGTGAGAATTATCGGTGTTTTTACTTTATGACCAGATTGTTATTCATCCATATATCACCTCTAATTATGATTTATATGATGTGTTGTGAGTAGATCATTTAGTTCTTGAGAACATGAGCGAAGTCTAGTTATTAGTAGTCATGTTTTGTTGTGTAATATTTACATGTTTGATATTTAAGTTATGTTTTTATTTCTCTAGTGGTGTTACATGAACGTCGACTAGATAACACTTCACCTTTATGGGCCTAGAGGAATGCATTGTGTGTTGGATTGCTTATGGTGTGTTGCCAGAGTGATGGAAAACTAAACCCCAATTTGCAATACCTCACATAAGGGTATAGTAGATACCACGAGTTGATTGTTACGGATAGATTTATATCTTAATTACTTTCTTGAATTTGTGGACGCTTGCAAGTAGTGTAATCGTAAGTGTGCATTAGTCTTGGATAGGACGATGCACCAGCATAGGTCTACCGACATAACACTTACCAAAATAATAAAGATTAAGCAACGGCGTGTGATGAAAATAAGTTGACGAAACCTCCCGTGTGTCCTCAGGAACGTTTTAGCCATTATAAGAAACACCACTGCCTTGTCCTTTGTGCTAAAAAGGATTTGGCCACTTGCAGCAACTATTTAATTTCATTGTTATTTACTTGTTATCGTTTTATACTTTTATTTATCATCACAAAATCACTATATATTTACCTTTCAGTGTTTACAGTGAAACCTTATTCAAAACTATTTATCAATAACTTATGTTCCTCGTTGGGTTCGACACTCTTACTTATTGAAAAAACTACGATAAACCCCCTACACTTGTGGGTCATCAACCTCATAGTGGAAACGAGCATCTTCCTTACCGGAGAAGCTCATGAAGAATAAGGTGTGCACCTCCATGCTATTCGAGTGCCTAGCTGACTCCTCACCTCTCTAACGTAGACGTACTTCCCTTGGGAAGGAACTATGTGAAAATATCTTTATCTTCTTTTTTACACTTGTGGTTTACTTTGTGTTTTACATATTATTTTTGTTGCGTACTTTTTATGGTATCACATAGGTTGTTCATCTAGTTTCAAATCTAGTAAACCTTGTGTTTTATCTTGTTTAGCTAAATATAAAAGAAACAAACAAAAAATTGGTAGTCACCTATTCACTCCCCCCCCCTCTAGTGACTATACATGTACTTTCACCATGGCTCTTATCAAAGAGATCTCTATGCCGCCCGGACATGAGTGTCATGTGTCCAGTGAGGCAACATCAACTTCGTCTCACAAACCTTTGCATGTAGGTCTTCTTCTCCACCTCTTCGGTCCTCTCCACTCTAGTATGCCTTTTTTCAACCTTATTTTATCTCTAACCTTAGATTAGCCTATCCACTTATCATCGACCTAAAGCTTCAGCTGACTTTAATTATTTATTTCATTTTTCATCTCATTCCTCCAAGGCCGGCCACCGTCTCCAATTTCCAAATCTTCAGGCATCTACGTATGATATCGTACTATCCTACAACTCTATGCAGGGCTATTCTAACTAAATTTTGCACCCGGGCGAGTTGAAGTAAATTTAGTTATACTTAACTTTTATACTTAAAAAAATCATATTGTGATTTTAACAAATATATTGTGTATACTATTTAGTTAGCATTGATAATCATACATTTTTGCTATAAAAAATAGTCATAAATTATCATTTTATATCATTAAAAATATATAAAAGTTATGTGAGATTTCTTTTCACTTGTGAAGTTATTACCATTGACAAGATATAAAACCACCTTAAAGGTGAAAAAACCTCCTTATTTTTTTCTACAATTAATGAATTATACAGTAATATATGTATATTATTGTGTGCTTGTATTTTGTATTTTTAGTATTATGAAATATATTGGTTGATATTCCAAAGTGCATAGCCTAACAAATATCTTAATAGAGGGGTGCAGTGTATGGTTACATATGAACATATATAGAAAATTTTATTGTACACGATTGAACAGTTGGCATGAACATTTATCCAAAATCAAATGGGTCTTATAGGCTGATCTAAAAAATTTGTCTTATAGGTTTTTCGATAATAAGATCATAGTATTTTGAAGATCTATTTTAAATGTGTCTTGGTCATGCAATTTAGAAAAATAGATTCTTGAATTTAAAATGGTCATACACTAACGGTGATTTCATCGGTGATAAATGGTATTTTCGTTGGTTTCTTCATGTTTTATGTAAACATCTTCCATTCATGTCCCACTTAGAACAAAAAAAACCAAAATGGAAGCTATCCCATTCCTTCCTTCGACCAGAAGGAGCCTTGAAACTGCAGAGTTGTTGCCATGGTGTGCATGCATGACAAAATATGTAAGACATTGACGAGGGAGGATTGGAGGCAGAGGACCTAGAAATTTATTGAAGCCTGGGCACGCCGCAATTTAACTATTTTTTTTTGGAAAAATATATATTTGTTTTGTATTTTTTATGTTCGGCTGATGGAGCGAGATGACTGATGGTCGAGCCGGCAAGCTCGTATTTTTTCCTTAGATGGGTATTGGGTATCCATAAACCATGAAAGGCTTAAAAATGACACTTCATCTTCTCATGAACCTAAATATGTTGATAGTGTGAGTGAAGGTAGACATGGAGATGATGATGTGATAGAAGTGAGAGAAGGGATATAGGAATCCTTTTCTAGGGTCAAGCTATGGTAGAATAGAGGGGAGGAATAAAGCCAAGGATAGGTTGAGGACAGAATCTAAAAATGGTTGCTATGAGGGAGAAGATTCATGGGATGAAGAAGATGAAGAAGGAGCTTTCCAAGAAGGCTCTCCAATCTTGGATTTAACTTGACGAGAATAAGCAATAAGAGAAGGAGACGTCATGGTTGGAACCTTTTGAAGCAATGAGGGGAGGTTCAGGTAGGAGGAGTACAAGGATCATATGGAGTTAATGGAGGCTCGAAAAATTTCCTTCGAGTAGAC
This sequence comes from Alopecurus myosuroides, assembly GCA_028641055.1. Taxonomy (NCBI): domain Eukaryota; kingdom Viridiplantae; phylum Streptophyta; class Magnoliopsida; order Poales; family Poaceae; genus Alopecurus; species Alopecurus myosuroides. The sequence continues at coordinate 243,310,400 of CM054063.1, forward strand.
GAGGTTGAGGAGAGAGGATCACAAGATAAATTCAGAGGCCTACAAGGAAATGGGGGTGCAAAAGACTGGTGTAAAACATGTTCATGATGATGGGTGCGGAGAAGATGGGTAAGAAGGCCATAGACTTTGGGAGATCAATTGTTTAGATATCTGGATTGGAGGAGTGCACGACCTACTAATTGTGACATATAATGCACATGTGAGAAATTTTATGAGTTATATTTATCTTGTTTGTTGGTTGTGCTTTTGGATGCTAGGTTGTGGTCATGTACATTTGTGATGCTTTCAAAACTATCTTTATTGTGTATGATATGGTGATGAACATTTGTGATGGTATTTCTTTCTATTTCATTTGATGAACGATCATAATACTACATTTTATGTTTATATGTTAACTAGAGGTTGTATGATGAAATAAATAAAAATAAAGAAAACCAAATTATAGAGGCCCGATTTATGGTGTCTCACTTTCAACGTAGTTTCATAGGGTAGAGGATGTTAAGAGAAATCTGTAAAACTACAGAGCTAAGAAATATAGGGCGTCTGCTATAGATGCTCTTAGTTTATGAACTTGTGTTTGATCTTGTTTTAGAACTTTGTAGCTATCGACTATAACTTTATTCAATTTAGGTTGAAATATTTTTTATTTGATGTTTGGTGTTGTAAAACTATGTTATAGTTTAATTTGCTACCGTTTCTTGCTCATACATAGAAGAGAGAATCCACAAATTATAAAAGAATAATGCAAAATTTAATATTTATAGGCCGAGTTTAGGACATTTGACTTTGCGCCTAGTTGTAGAGTCTTACAAAATTGTCTCAAACTGTTAAGAAAAGTCCGTAAAATGGTTTTAGAGCCCCAAGTTTTAGGGCATGTGTTATAAATGCTCTAAGTATATGAAGGAGAATGTACCAAGTCCAAATTACAAACCTGCAATAAGTACATCAAACCTACGAGCGGGCATCGTTAACGGGGTAAATATTCGGTTTGTGGAAGCTCACAATTAGAATAGTACTTGTAGGCATCACAATTAGGGACACTTCTTTTGTGGATTCTGGCTGCTTCTAGGTCACAAGAAGTAGAAACCCAAAAGAAGTATACAGATTGGGGAGAGATTCCCCCCACCGCACCACATTTTTTGTTCTGAGAGGCAGAAACTGCTTGGATGCAGTTTCCCAAGCTTCTAACCTCGAGAGCCAACCGTTTTCTGGAAATAGTCATGTGGTTGCCCAAAATTACGGGGGAAATGCCACTTCCCCTGCCGAATCCCTCTCTCTCATTACGGGCAAATGCAACTGCACCTGTCCAAACGAACAAAAAAAAGAGCAGAACAAAACTCGCCCTGACTCCTCCCACCGGGTCTCCCGTTCGCACCGCCGCCGATATGCAGGAACTCTGTAGACTCGCCCGGAGCCACCGGCAGAAGATCCCGGCGTGCCTCCGCCATATCATGTGCTGGTAAGCTCCGCCCCTACCGACCCTGCTCTTCCCCGTCCTGACCAAGTCCACCCGATTCCGCAACTGTTCAAGGTCGCCGTCCGTCCCCGTCAAGCTCCGCAGCTTTTGCTTGTCGTCGTCGATTGGTGGATCCGGTCCTACCCCGCGCCATACCGACCAGCCCCGCATCGGCTCCTCCCCGCCCCGATTCTGCCGCTCGTCAGTCGTCACGTCCAGAGACCGAAGCTTCTCGAGGTCCGCAGCTCCCGCTCGTCGTAGTTAACAGCAGCAGCATGTCCACCGGCCAAAATCTGCAAAAAAAATCATATGAAACCGCTACACCGTACGTAGATGCTAGTCAGATTTGCTAGTGCTCCGAAAAATGGCCGGTGTTGTTTGTATTTGGTGAATTTGTACTCTAAAAAAATTAGATCTACACAATTGTTGCTCTCAAAAAATTATGTACTGCAATAGTAGTTTGAGCTATTATTTTTATTTATAACTTCGAAATCACTATGACATTTGTATTATTTTTGCATGTACTGGATTAATGAATATATTTTTATTGTAATTCCGAAATAACTATGACCCTCTCATATTATCTTATTTTAATATCTAGCTCATTTTCTAAACATAGCCTATGTATGATACATATCAGTTTATTAAGTGGACATATCAAATTCGGGGTATATCGGACATGTCACAACTCAACCTAGCAAATAAACAAAAACAGTAAAACGCCAAAAGAAGTCTTCTAGAGAGTTTCTGCAGTTTCTCCCACCAAAACCTGTCTTCTGCATAAGCAGAAACTTAAAAGACGTGTCCCTTAGAATGTCATCATATGCTCCATGGTGCCCGGCCACCCATGCGAAATATTGTTCAATTCATACAGGTGTACACCATGGATAGCTCGAGTATGCATACTTTGGTTATGTAGGAGGTACACATATCCTTGCGTATACATACCTAGAATACGTATAATACCTATAGGTATAGATATATGTATTTTTTTTAATGTATACTCCACTATGTGTATACCTAAGATGATATATACGACCTAGAAATCTAATGTATGCATACCCGAGTTATCCACGACATCCATGTATCCAAAATGTACGGTATTATTGAATACAGGGAATCGGTTGCTGCCAAGAAACCGTTTCGCTCCTCGCGTAAAGGCGATCTAGGAGGCGACGCGTGAGGCGCTAAATACAGTGGCGGCCGTCGGTCCCTGCCTCCTCCGTTTAGCCACTCCGGCGACGCGAGGAGGTGGGGACCATGGCGCTTCGGCGCCAGTCTGTAGTTAGGGTTAGCCTACTGCTTTCTTGGGGCGTCGTTGGGGTGGTGGGAGCGACGCCCGGACAAATATATCTGCCACAACTCCACTCCCATACCGGCGGCGACCTTCAGGGCGGCGTCTCGGAGTTGATGGCAAAGTGTGATGTTTGGTTCTTCAGATCAACAGCTTAGTCTTCTCGCCGTTCTTCAGATCTGGCGAGATCAGTTTCTCGGTGTGTCGCTGGTGTTCGTGGTTATTCACGACGGCGCTGGCGGCCGGGGCGAGATGGTTCTTCTGGAGCGCTGATGTTGGTACAAAGGTGGTTGATCTGTCGTTTCTCTCCGACTTCGTCGATGGGAGGCGACATATCTTGGTCCAAGACAGCACGGGGACGTCCCCCGGTCGACGTGCCACAACGACATGTGCCTTGCTGCGTGCAGCGGGCCTGTTCATCGACTCACAAAACCTCGTTGGCGATGGTGCTTTCTCGGATCTTGCAATGGTGGAGCCTCGACGTTTCTTTCGGTGTTCGTCTCGACGGCGCTGGAGGAAAATGGCGGCCGCTCGCTACGGTGGTTGCAGTAAACCCTAGGGGTCATTTTGTATTTCTCAATCTTTTAGGGTTTTATTTGCAAATTCAGAATAATCATTTTATCCCGGTCTGTCTTTTAGTTTCCATATGTGTTGCTTATTGTAACTTGATTTTTTATTAATTATATATGTGGTTGCTCTCAAAAATAATGTACGGTATTTGATACTGATGCCCGACATCATGGTGTCCTTTTTGAGCTTCTTGACGTGATGATCCCTCTTGTCGGAAGGGTTGCCCGGATAATGTCGGCCCTCCCGAGTAGACCCGAGTTTGTCGGATCTTCTAGGACAACAGACGTAATTTTGTTAGGATCGGCTGTTTGGGAATACCGTTGTTGGTGTTTTTTGCGCCATTGGACGGTGCCGGTGGAGATGATTTTAAGTATAGACGAAACGAGTCCGGTCGGGTTAGAGCGTCTAGGTCCGGTGCTGCGTCAGACCAGAACGGAAGGTGAACATGAGATGCCTCCGGCTCCGAGTCTGGCTCTGAGAGGACTCATCACAATAAGAGCATAGACGAGGCTCGAGATCGAAAGCAGAAATCGCCGGGGCTGCGCACCCCCACGTCGCGGGCGACGACATCTCAGGCCAAGGCTCAGGTCAGGTGGGTTTCCCTTCCCCTCCGTCGATGCATTTTGCTCAGCTCAGGAACCCTTTGCACCGCTATTCCCCAAGCCAAGCACTGTGCGACGTTTGGGAGTAGGGATTTGTATTGACCTCCAACGTGATTGCGCTGCACATACAGGATGCAGGGAGTCTCAAGACGCAGGTCGCAACGGCTCCACGCTGCCTCCCTGCTTGGTTCAGCGGGCGTGAAAGAGGAGGAGGCTGGCCATCAAGGCCCTGCCGGTGAGTTCGTAGTTGCTGTAAATGGCTCTCGATTGCACTACAGTCTCTCTTCACTGCCAATTGCCACCAACGTTTCATTTTGTGGCCTGCCTGCACACTCAATCAATACTAATGACATGCCACCACATATGCAGCTCACCATGCCTTTTCTTCTGTCAAAGTGAAGGTCGAGATTGGTGACGAGCAAAAGAGCAAGCCCATCTCGCAATGTGAGTGAACACTTCCTGCTGATTCCTCCACTGCCTGCTTACTGAATATTACCACCATGTATGAGTGCACATTCTTTTTGTGGCCTGCCTGCCTACTCAGTACTAATGACAACATCTGCAGGTCACCATGCATTTCCTTCTGTCAAAGTAGAGGCCGAGATTGGTGATGAGCAACAGAGCAAGCCCATCTCGGAAGGTGAGTGACACAACACTCCCTATTGTGCTGTTTCCTCCACTGCAGCACCACTGCTCTTCTGTACATCAATTCTCTGTCCCGACTATACAGACTTGATCGCTTGCTTTTTCTCCCTACATGTTATGTGTATGCCGATGGATTGACATGTACCTGCAGCAAAAAAAAAAAAACATTGTAATGAGAAAATGTATTTTAGATGGAGTATTATTAACTTGCTTAATTGCTTTTCTCACTAGTCAGTAGCCTGCTATGACAAGTGTTGAACAATCTGTTCCAAGTGCCCATTGCAGAATGATTCTTTATTTTCACACCACAATCCCAGTACAGCAGGTCAAATATAATTTATTTATTCAGATAAACCATAAGAATGCTGATGATGTGCCGGTGTGGCAACACTTTATTTTCAGGCAGCAAAATGGAGCATATTCTGCAGAGGCCCGTGAGGGGCCGCCGCCGGGCGAAGTATGAAAATGGAAGCCGCTATGCACGCATTATGTCAATAGCACATCGTAAGAAGGCATCCCCTAATATTTTGGTATCAGGAGTTGAAGGAAGGTTATTCCATAATGTAATTAGCCATCTGGTTGATGCAATCGTAGCTTCTCAGACAGCTGGTATGAATGAGCTGAATATCTACTATCTCATCAAAATTCACTCCGCTTGTGATTGAACTTGTGACAAGGCAACATGCTAACTCTTTTGGATCAATAACAACTTTCTTGTCTACTACCATACTAGGGAGTGAAGAAAAGGCTATAGAAGTGAACATCAGCTCTGATGGCTGCAACTCTCTAATACCTTTAGCTGGTCGAGAATCTGTCCTGCAGAAAATCTTGACACTCCTGCTGGGCATGGCACGTCGGCGCCTTTATGACCCACCATCTGACGATGAAGTTGTATACTACAGAGAAATTAAGAGACATATCAGATGTGCGATTGCATACCACAAAGCGAAGGGGAAATCAGAAGGTAATACGCGGCAATATTGTAGTATTAGATTAACAGTTTTCTTTAGTTAACTAAGTCACATGTTTTGAGATCAGAATGTACTGAGATGTGACAGTCTTTCAGGCTCCTCTTTCTTTTCTGGACCAGTACCCCGATTTCAATTTTGATGTTGTTCCTTCACAGATGTCCAATGGGGGGACCCTGCAGGGTATCATACTTTTTCATGCTCGCGGACAATATCAGCTATCGAGGAGCTTATAGAGCTAACAGGCCCTCTTAAGGAGTTGGTCCCACACTTCCAGTATCTGAGTCACAGAAGTGGTAAGTGAAGTCTTATTTTACTCAATGTCCAATGGGGGGACCCTGCAGGGTATCATACTTTTTCATGCTCGCGGACAATATCAGCTATCGAGGAGCTTATAGAGCTAACAGGCCCTCTTAAGGAGTTGGTCCCACACTTCCAGTATCTGAGTCACAGAAGTGGTAAGTGAAGTCTTATTTTACTCAATGTCATCCATTCCTCCATTTCTAAGCATACATATAGTACTGCTCGACTTCTTAAAGATGAGATATGTTCTAGAGGCTTTGCTGCAGTCCAGATCGTTATGGTTATGCTCTTCATGACACCTTCCATGATGCTTGTGTATTGACATGAATGAATGACGATGCTCCATTCCCTTGCACATCTTTATGGCGGTCTAGCTATTACCTAAACGAAATGGTGTTTCTCTCTTCCTTGAATGGAGGTTTCAATTTTTGGAGTATTGACTTAACACGTTACAATAAAATTAAATTACTGAACCTTATCCTGAATTCAACCACCAAAAAGGAGTTACTGAAACTTGAATATTGGGCAGTTTCTAAATCCATGTCTGCAACTTTTAAAAATTCCTTTTGGCTCTGATAATTGTAAGTAGTTACTGTTTTATTGTGCATGCAGATCTTTGGCTGTTGTACTCCAGTAGGAAAATCCGTGAAACTCTTCCCTTTTGCAGGTTCAATGCCGGATATCGCGATGCATGTTAGGATGGATTTTAAATCTTTACCTGAACCAGACTTCAGTGTTTGGAAGACTAATGCATTCTATTACAGCAAGTTGATTATGGCTTTGCATGATCTGAAATGTTCAGGCCTGGTAGGTCTATCTCCTAACAGCAACGAGAAGAAATCTTTTGACACACTACTCGACTATGTAACATGTAGTCATTTACATGTAAAACAAGGTGAGTGCAAATAATCCACTGAACTAATTTGTTCTCGACTTCTCCTAAACTTCATAATATTTTAACATGGTGCTGTTGCAGAATATGAGATGTCTGCCTCCTCTTCACACAAATCAGTGAAATCTACTAAGAAGCGAGGAAGAGGTACCCCGCTTTAAAATTGTATAGATCTGTCTTCTTTCTTGTTTACTTATCACCTTGCTTTACGCATTACAAATCTTTTTTATTTAGAAGCAACTATATGTTGCAATATTCTAGGCTTTCTCGTTCATTGTGTATGACAAACACAATAAATCATGTTTTGCAGTTCACATTGTCTGACTGTTATGTGCTCTTTCAGATGTACTGATGGACGATGTTTATAGAGTAGATTTTTACCCATACGCTCCACTCGTGAATACAGCTGAATTTTTTGATGGTCAGTTGATAAAGTACATGGCGCAGTTGAGACAATCCTGCTTGATCCTGATGCTGGGAATTATGGGCAAGTTGGAAGCTGTGTGCTACCCCGTGAACCTATTTCACACGGATGATAATAATGTTATGCTTGAATGGCTGAAGAAAGTGAGGTTCGATAAACTAAAGAATTCTGCGAATGCTGCCAGAGATGCCCGTCACGGTATCCAACTTGCACGCTATGCTGCTTCACTGATTCAAGGAATCTCTTCTAGCATAGAAGATGCATGTGTAGACTTGACCGATATGTTGAGAAGGAGGGTGGATTATTTCGAATTTGCTCCTCAGGCTCTTCTTGTGTTGTTGCTTCTAGATTGTGGTAAGTCAAATCTACAGCTTAAACAACTCTAGTAGCACTGAGTGAGCCATCTTATGCACACAATTTCCTATGATTTTACAAGCGTTCTCTTGCAGCCTGGAGCACCTTGTAATCAAATATTTATATAATAGATTTCATTGTAAGACTAGTTGTTGACCTTTTGGTGGACTAATGTTTATTTAATGCCAGGTGCATTCAGGAAAGCAGGAGAGAAAATGGAAAAACTGCTTGATGGTAAAGCTCAGGACTCAAACTACAGCCTTTCCCACCAGTGTGATGCATCTTTCTCTGACGGCCACAACGATGCTGAGGCCCACACCAGTGCAGAAATTTTTGCGACCATCTTGCAAATCCTGAAAAACATTGGAACATCAGATGCACTCGGTGCACCATCGCCTAGCGAGGTGGTAATTCTGGACCAGATCATGGAGCATGTCTCGTTGTGCATCGATGGCTTCCTGTGCGCAAAGGCATACAAGAAAGAGAGGGACCTGAGAAGCATACCATATCGTAAAATTTGTAAGCAGTGCATCGCAGCCCTTCTCACCTATCTTAGCCTTATTTTGAGGATCGTAACTGAGGTTCATGTAATGATTTTGTTGTTGCAGATTCTGAGCTGTCTCGCATCGGGGAGAACGGGACTATTGCTTATTATCGTAAGTATGGGTCCGGTGCGGAGGGCATGTCCGAGCAGTTAAAACAGCTACAAGAGGGATTTAATCTCGTTGTTCAGGCATTGGAGAAAACAGAGACTATCTAGAGAACTATCAGTGGGAGTTAACCATGCCGCGGGAGATATTTGATTCCTTGTAACTATATCATTTGTCACAATCTGATCAGTTTATTTATGCTCCTGGTCTTTTCTTGAACCTGGGTCCCTGGTCCTTGGATTGATGATCATTCATCTGTGTTGTTTAATAATGTTTAGACCGAGTTTCATTAATTGGCACTGTGGGAACAATATGTTGTAAGGTGGGGGCAACAATGTCATCGATGCACAACGAGACATGCTCCATGATCTAGGTCCGGTGGGCCTCAGATGGGTTAGGGAGGGTACGATCTGCAGGTGGTAGCGGAGGACACGGTCGGTATGCAGGGACAGCGGTGACAGCGGCCGACCTGTTGCAGCGTGGCACCGAGCTTCACGGGCCCAATCTTGGGCCCGGCCAGACCATATTAAGACTGGTGTGCTTCTGTGGGGGCTTTACGGGCCCTATGGGCCTGGCCGGACCAAACCGGGACTGTTGTGCTCTGCAACCGCGTCCGGTCGACTAACGTCCTCGGCGGTGGAGGTTGTTCCCTCCCGCGCGGCTGTGGTCCTATTGTTCCCGGTTCTTGCTTCTCCTCACCTCCGCCATGCAGACCTCGTGAACGTGATGTCGGCTTCGGGGAGACGGCGATAGCAGCTTCGCGTTCGTGGTTGCGTGTTGGTGGGCGGCTGGTCCGGTGGTGTTGAGGCTTGTCCTTGCGGAGCTCTTGTGCGTCCAATCGCCCGAGGCTAGGGGTAGTGTTTTTTCAGAGAAATCCTTGTCGGTTCGTCCGACACCGGCATGGTGCCGCCTCCGGGTGGCATCTTTCCTTCTTGAAGAGTATTGTGCCTACCCTTCGTTCGCTACCCTGGGGAAACCTTAAGACCAGTCCATTGGTCCGAGTAGCAGCGTGACTTTTCTTCCTGAAGGTGATGCTTGTTACTTGACGATTTTGGTGCGTTGTGATACTCTGTCGGAGGACGCAACGGTTGCGGGTGACCATCGTTTAATCAATCCGCCTATGTCGTATTTTTTTTTCTTTGGGTGTGTTTCTGTGCGTTAGCCGTTGTACTGTTTTCATAACTGTTGTATCGGGTGGTTGCTATATTAATATATCGGGCTATTTGGAGAGCATATACAGATACAAAGTTCTCAACCATGCATGGCGCTGAGTAAAGGAGTTAGTACTGATTCGGCGGGCAGCGAAACGGCGGATGGAATCGCAGCGGCAGGTACGATAACTTTGACGCAGCAACGAACAAAGAGGGGGTCAATCGTTGACGTGCTCGGCTCCTCCGGTGGCTGGTATGCAAACAAGTAGAAAGGGTTGGCACGGTCGAACGTGTGCCTCATCTTCTGGGACTCGACGTTCACCGCCCCCTCGAGCGTGAAGCTGAACTCCGCCGCCGTACGCGTCTCGTCGTCCTCCTTGGTTGCGCGGACGAGGTGCACGATGGCACGCGTCGGGTAGAGAGTGAGGTACCATTTGCTGCCCCCGACGGCGAAGCGCGTGGAGTAGGCGCACTGCCGGCTCAGCAGCGCCGCCTTGAGCTTCGACAGGCTGGCGACGGTGAGCGTGTGGGAGGCGGCCATGGCGACCCCCGAGACAGCGGGGAGCTGCTGCTTAGATTTGGACGACGACCAGTTTCTAAGGAGGCAGCGGCGCCGCTTCGGTTGCTCTTTGAAAGTGCACCTGACGGTGAGGCTGTCGGCGTAGAGGCATGAGGACGCCTCCAGCTCGCGCCTCCGCACGCTCAGCATCAGGCACCCGCGGGCTTCCTCACAGGTGCCCCGGCTGCTCTCGCTCTGGAACACGGTGTGCTCGCCCGTCTCGTCCAGGATCTCGATGGACATGTCGGTGCCGACGGCCGATACTGGTCTGCGGGGCCAGACCCCCACGACCAGATTCTCGGCTACGTCGCCCTCTTCGACAGGCATCGGGCGCACCTTGATGTTCCACTGAAGATCGCGGAAGAAGATCGCGCCCACAGTCTGCATGGGACCGGGCAACCGCACCAACTTGGAGTACTCCGGGATCGTCACCAGGAACGTCTCCGTCGGCGGCGACGAGCGGCTTCCCGTGGCGCCCATTAGATTGACCGATCGAGAATAGTTTGTCTTGTCCGCCGTGACTCCTTGTGTATTATGTAGTGCTGGGAGCCAGGGATCGAGTCCGGCTGTCCGTCCTGTTAACTCTTCACCTCTTCCAACGATATTACAAACCGGTCTGGCTTGGAAGTCGCAACCAATTCGGTTTCCTATCCCAGGCACGAGAAAAACATCAGTGCGCGCGACTAAATAATTGAAATAGTAATCTCTACTGGCGCCACCGCCGGCTAGAAGGCGTGGCCGGCCGCTGTGTGATTTACTCAAGAGGTAGTCACACGACGGGGTCAGGGTGCTGCTGCTCATCTAAGATGGTATGCATTGAGTTGCACTGTAAGGTTAGCTGAATACAAATGCTGACTCACTGAATTTCCGTCCAGAATTCAAAAAATTATCTTCATGCCACTTATCTGAATTATCCTGTTGGCCCGATGAATCTTTTAATTTGTCCTATGGCAAGAACGTTTTCATGTGAATTATGACATGTCAATGCGATGTGTAGGAAGGTTACCTGGGCATAGGAAATGAGGAGGCATGTAGGGTTTTCAAGCATTCTTCAGTTCAGATATTGCTCTGCTCAAGAGACACGGCAGGCTGAAGCAACAGTGTTATATTGAACTTCACAAACAAACTCTCCTCATAGCATAAGCGATAAGCGTCCATTTCAGCAAACATCTCTTGGGGCCACATTCTGATGAAGGCAATTGTCTAGGTTCACTTCATTTCCTAAGAGTGTAACAGATTGAGCGCTGCAGGGTTTGCTTCTTTTTCTAACTATGGTTGTGTTGTAGTTATAGACCAGTTCTTGTACATGAGCGTTTGTATATTTAAGGAGCTCTCATGTAGATAAAATCGTAAAAATCAGATGAACCTTGAAAATGATCACAAGGAATGTTCAACGGCAACAGTTTGGTGTACGAAACATTAGACACCATGAAGTTGAGTCTGCCCGCAAAGGATGATTTCCTCGTGTTGAAGTTGGGGGATTTATAATGACATGTATATGCAAAATCTCTTTGCATTTGTGTTTGCGGTCTGAATTGATATTAGGGACTACCAAGCTTGCGATACACCCTACATATGTACCTGGACAAGACCTTGAATTTGTCGCCTCCAACCACTTTGGTAAGCTAAACACTCTCATATCCTTAATTACATAACAACTATATATGTAGTCCTATATGAGGTATGAGCGCACCATCATTTTTCTCTATTGACATTACTTCTTGTAATTCACAAAATAACCATTTGGGATCTTGGAATACTTACAAAACCCTCCATCGGTAAAATGCACTAAAATAAAGAAAAACAATGGTGGCTTATGATCACGGTCAAAGACGATGGATTCCGGAATGCCATGGAGGCGCACAATGTCAGTGAAGAATGCTCGTGCTACGGAAGCTGCCGTGTATGGATGGGCAAGAGGGATGAAGTGTGCATACTTGGACAAACGATCAACGACGGTGAGGATGACAGACTTGCCGCTAACTTTTGGGAGGCCCTCCACGAAGTCCATCGAGATGTCTGCCCAAATACTGGATGGAATCTCAAGGGGCCGTAACAGACCAGCAGGATGTAGATGTTCAGTCTTGTTGCGCTGACAGGTACCACAAGACCGAATAAAATCCTGTACCGCATCACGGTCATGAAGGACATGGAAATCACGGCGCAGGCGGTGTAAGGTCTTCTGAATTCCCTCGTGCCCCCCTTCATGAGCCAATGCCAACACTCGTGGCAGGAGGTCCGATGTTGCCGGTATATGTGCACGGCGGTCAAAGGTGACCATGCCGTCCACCAAAGCCCATGGTGCCTCCAGCTCACCAGTTTCAATGCGTGCCCGCAAGGCAGCCAGCTTGGGGTCGGAGGTTGCAGCTTGGCGTAGCTCGTCAACGAGGCTGAACTGAGGGGCAGAGAGTGCCATGGTGACCCCTAGTTCAGCATCACGGCGAGAGAGAGCGTCGGCAACGATGTTCTGGTTCCCAGGCTTGAATTCAACTCGGAAATCAAACCCAAGTAGCTTGTTGACCCAATGATGTTGTGGTATCGTCGATAAACGTTGATCAAGCAAAAACTTCAAACTGTAATGGTCTGTACGTACCACAAATGTACGACCCCATAGGTATGGTTGCCAGTGTCGCACAGCGTGTACAAGGCCAATGAGCTCCCTCTCATAGGCTGCTAACTTGGCATGCTGGGACGCTATAGTTTTGCTGAAAAACGCCAATGGCCCGGCACCCTGATGCATAAAAGCTCCGAACCCGCTGCCAGATGCGTCACATTCCACCACAAAGTCAAGACTAAAATCAGAAAGGTGCAGCACAGGGGCTGTGGTGAGGGCAGTCTTCAAAGAAGTAAAAGCGGCATCCGCCTCTGCTGTCCATGCAATTGCCTCTTTCCGCAGGAGTTTTGTGAGGGGTGCAGCAATGATGCCAAAGTCACGGATGAATTTTTGGTAGTAGGCAGCTAGACCCAAGAACCCGCGTACAGCTCGCACAGACTTGGGTGTCGGCCAATCGACTACAGCCTGCACCTTTTGCTGATCCATAGCAACACCCTTGGCTGAAATCACATGTCCAAGATAGGCGACGGTCGTCATGCCAAAGGAGCACTTAGAGCGCTTGGCGAAAAGGTGGTGTTGACGTAGTGTGTGCAGGACGACACGAATGTGTCGGAGGTGTTCTGACCAGGAAGTGCTGTATATGAGTATGTCATCGAAGAAAACAAGGACAAACCGTCGCAGGTACGGGTGCAGCACATCGTTCATGAGGGACTGAAATGTTGCTGGGGCGTTTATGAGACCGAAAGGCATCACGACAAACTCAAAAAGGCCTTGATGTGTCCGGAAAGCCGTCTTCTCGATGTCGGGCGGATGCATCAACACCTGGTGATATCCAGACCACAAGTCGAGCTTGCTGAAGAATTTGGCACCATGAAGCTCGTCGAGGAGTTCATCCACCACTCGTATGGGGAACTTGTCTTTGATGGTCTTGGCATTGAGGGCACGAAAGTCGATGCAGAAACGCGAACCACCATCCTTCTTCTTCACAAGGAGGACAGGCGACGAGAAGGAGGACTCGCTCTTGCGTATGATGCCTTGGCGCAGCATGTCGTCGCACTGTCTTTCCAATTCATCCTTTTGCAGATGTGCATACCGATAAGGGCGAACAGCGACAGCGTCCGTCCCAGGTAGGAGGCGGATGTGGTGACTGCGCTCACGCTCAGGTGGCACACCATGGGGCTCGTTGAAGACATCGCTAAAGTGGCCAAGTAGCTCGTCCAGCACGTCCGGCGCCGTGCAAGCCGACGTACAAGCTAAGGGTGCTGCTGGTGGTAGACCGTGCCATCTCACTTGCTTGCCCTCCTTAACAAAGGACATGGTGCAGCTGGTGAAGTCCCATGTGGTCGGTCCGAGTGTCCCAAGCCACTGTACACCGAGGATGACGTCGAAGCCATCAAGAGGTAGGGCGTAGCAGTCCACCGGAAAAATGTCATTGGCAATGGCGATGGCAAGGGCGCGGCAGACGCCGGTGCTGTTGACGTGGTCGCCATTGGCCACTGTTGCATAGAGCCCAGTGCGAGGACGGACATGCAAGGCTGCAGCAGCCACAACACGTTCAGCGAGGAAGTTGTGCGTAGACCCGGAGTCGAGCAGGGCCACCCACGTTTTGCCATTGATGTCCACTGGGAGACGCAAGGTCTGCCCTGTGCGCGGCTGAATGCCGACGACGGCCGCCAAGGATATTGCCATCGCCTCCCTGTCCTCGGTGTCAGTGTCTTGATCATCCTCGTCCTCAAACGGATTAACCTCCAGGACAAAGAGCTTTTTGCAGCGGTGGCCAGGAGAGAATTGTTCCTCGCAGTTGTAGCAAAGGCCCTGTTGACGACGCACAACCATCTCTGCCGGTGTGAGGGTGCGGCGTGCACGTTCTTGTGGTCCTGCTGGAGCCGCCCCGCCCCCTGGTGGTGCCGCTGCTGAGGGCGCTCCTCTGCCCCTGATGCCACCTCGGTGCAGTTGCGGGGGCGCCGGTGGTGTCCAGTTGGCCCGCCGCTCACAGGAGCGAGCCAAGCTCATGGCGTCGAGAAGGCTGCCAGGACGCCACATCTCTACCTCGAGCTGCAATGGTTCCTGCAGGTTGGTGGTGTAGATGGAAACCAGCTGGTCCTCAGGAAGTCGTGGTGCCCGGCATGAGAGCGCGGTGAACTTCTTGTTGTAATCTACCACTGTGCCTGTGCGTTTGAAGGAGATGAGCTCTCCTAGGGCGTTGCTGCGAGACGGCGGTCCAAACTGAATATTGATTAATTCAGTCAGGCGGCGCCATGTTGGAGGACCATGCTCCTGCTTGTACTGTTGGTACCACATCTGGGCGTCGCCCGTGAGGTGGAAAGATGATATGCCCACCTTCTCGGTGGAGGCCGTGCGCTGCGTGTCGAAGAATTGGTCGCAGCGATTCAGCCAGACCAAAGGGTCGACCTCCCCATCATAGGTGGGGAACTCCATCTTGAAGAAACATGGGGGATGGTCGTCTGTTGCCTTGGCGTGGGAATCAGGCTGGGTAAGCAGCCCGTCACGGCTCTTCTTCTCGCCGTGGGAGGTGGAGTCGTGCTGCCCGGCGCTCTCTAGCTTGGCAATAGCCAGATTGTGGGCGCGGACCTGCTGGCTAGTATCCTGCACCTCGCCGTAGATGGAGTCGATCTTCTTGGTCTGGCCATCGAGTCTTTGGTCGATGCCATCCAAGCGCTTCATGAGGGAGATGAGGGTGTTGTTGATCTTGTCAAGATCGCCGGCGGTAGCGGCCATGATCGAACCGAATCTGATACCAAGATGTTATGAACGTGGTAGGGGGTAGTCTAGATGGCCCTGGACAGGTGAGGTGCGACGCCCAGCCAAGAGGAGGCTGCCGCACAACAAGAGCAGGGAAGAAATAGACAGAGAGATAATTGGGATAATTTCTGCTTCACTATTGATCGATAGGGCTAGGCATATAAAGCCAGCGTACAAATTGGAGGCTAAGCCGAATAACAACTTTTAGGAAAGAACTAACTTGAGTATCAAGAAAATATCTCTAAGAGATCTAAACTAATAAGGGTAACTAGGGATACGTATCCCTTTAAGTCTCTCCTGTGGACCTCTCCCAGGTCTTGTGGCGTCTCTTGTAAGTCTGGCCCCACATAACACATTCAAATGTGCTCTCAGCACAATTTGAACAAGATAGGATACCAGCATCAATATTATAGTGCCTCCTTGTTTGCATTCACTAAATTCGCCCCATCCAGTAGCTAATTATAAGCCAAACTCGTGTGGTGACCACGTCAATGGGTACTCAAAAAATAGTAGATCATGCTTAATAGAAGACCTTGAAAGCATCCCCAGGAAATGTTTAATACATAAGTAAATAAACCAGGAGAAGATAGTTGGTGCATCAATTAAGGAGCAGGTTATGAACTAACTAGAAAACCCAAATTCTTGAATTAAGGCCTTAAGCAAAGAGAAAATACGTCAAAATAGGGTTGCTTGCTATCGGTAAAGCAAGGTGCAGTTGGGTGTGTATGCATCATCCAGCGAATCCAAGCAGCAATACGCCCTATGAAACGCACACTAGTGTCAACTGCAGTTTATCACAAAAGAGAAAAAAACGTGGCTGATACTAGTGTCAACCGCAGTTTGTTTGAAAATGTCCCTTGTGCTATATAAAAGTTTAATCTAGTCCAGTACTGATATGTATATGTGATTTTTTTTTTTACCAGTACTTATATTTGTTTCCCCTATTTTACCAATCCGCTCCTATCAACCCTCAGACCAGGGTCTTCTCTGCAGCATCAAGTAGTCCTTTCTAAGTTGGGGAAGGACTATGATTCCTATATCCCAGTTCCTATACCTAAAAAATACTTGATAGTACTGATGACTTCAGTACGGTTAATCTTACGACACTAGAATTAATGATTATTCCAGCTATGCATGATGAACCTCTTGAGGTTAATCTTATTCATTATTTCATCGTTGTTATATTTAAGGATCATTTCTCTGATTATCTGCTATTTAGCATGCTTCATCATGATTGAAAATTGTCTCATGGACGATGACAGCCTCAAATATGTATTTCTCCTGTTAACGGCTCCTTTGATTCATAGGATAGGAGAAGTGTAGGAAGAAGAAACATATAGGATTTGGATGGCATGTCTAATTGAATCCTCGTGTTATTTTCCTATGAAGTTTACACTACAAGATTCCTATGGGATTTTTTTCGTATGGGATATGATCCTATCAATCAAACTGCTTTGGAAGGAAAATTTCAATAGGACTTCAATTCTACACAAATCCTTTGAATCAAAGGAGTCCTAAGTTAGAAAAATAGTCTCCTTTCTTAATTTATGACATTATATTGTCTAAAACCATATTAAGAATCCTTAATTATTCTCCTAGTTATGTTATTCGCATGTCCTACTCTATCACTGCCAGCAATTGAGTTTTAAGATAAGAATTATGTATAATTCCAGGCTCTCAAGGCCATGAAAGAATATGATTCCCCCCTGCCCTGCAATTTTTGCAATGTCCAACCCAACTACTAAAGGTACTAGAAAATAACCCGCGCGTTGCTGCGGGAGTTATGTTGAAACTAAAGATAAATATTTTTGTAGGTATAAGACGAAATACTGTGGTAAATTCTCTATATCGGCACACTTTAGATTTAGTGGCACTATTATAGATGGTGGTATATTAGTTTGAGATGGCGCCAATGGAGGCTAAAAAATGGTGAAAATAAAAATCACATGTTCAGCTTTAATGGAAAATTTGAATTCCACTTAGATATATGCAAAGAAAATCAAAGACACATGTGGATATGAGATTTACAAATCTATCTAAGATATATGCTTAATTGAAAACTTTGGTGGTCCTTCATTCGATCATACAAAAAGTGAACCCATAAGGGCTTATATTGATGTATTTTTTTTCTTGGTCCCTTCCATAGAATTCTTTCTTGGCGTCCGTTTGAACCACATAAATAGAAATCTGAAAGATATCAAAGGATATTAATATAGCGGCAACAAAAATAAGAAGCTGAACCATAGGTATAAAAATGGTAACCATTAAGGGAGCTACGCGAACCTAAAGCACGGGAGATTGTAGACTGAGAGTTGTTCTATGACCACAAAAATAGCGAATAAACCTACCAGCCATGCACGCATATAAACTTATGGATATTATTCAAGACGCATGTACCATATGTGAATGTCCCGCCCGGACAGGCGGGCACCTCCCGCTGGCTCGTGCCTCTGCTCCCATGCAGCACAAAGTGGACCAAGATCACTTGACTGATCGTGGAACCTCCAGATGGACAGGCGTGCCAATACAATACGGATTAGTTGAAGGACACATGTCTATTGAGCTGCAATAGCACGGTCAGCGCCCGTATATATATGGCGATGTGATGCTTCAGTGACCTTTTGTTGAAATACCAAAAGACAGCTGTTTCTAAACTGCTGAGGATTTAATTAATTGAGATTCAAGGAATCGTTAAGGATAGCTGCATTTTGCCAGTAGGAATGTCAACAGATGGGCTCTTGATGGCCACATTAGTTACAGCTGACAGTGTGGAAGTTAACCAACTTGACTTGGAACCGTTGCTACATGCGTAGGAAAACAGGGTAGTGGGGAAATGGGAAATAAAGATGGTGACATGGCAGCTGCATGAGCCTATGCTTATGTGGACATCTTGCATGTTGAGAGAAATCACTTAGTGGGTTGCTCCCATTTAGATATTATAGATTATAGATTATAGATACCCCTAATATTTACTTTTTAAATACTAAGAATAAACACTAACATCGGCCTTTAATTGTTACAGCTGAATGCACGCCTGAAGATGTATTCAAGCATGTTGGAGAGAATGCAGTATTTGCTAGTGGAAGCCCTTTCAGTAACGTTACTTTCAGTGAGTCATGTTTAACCTCCTTTATATTGTTTGCTTGGTATAACTTCTTATTGGTGACTGCTGATGCTACGGTTTGAATGTCCCAGGCAATGGTAGAAAAGGGTATGCTAATCAAGCAAACAACATGTATCTTTTTCCTGGGTATGACAATCTTTCAGTTTTTACCTTGCTAGTCTTTGGTTTTTGTTTTCACCAGATGTAAATTTGTGTGAAATACAGGATTGGTTTAGGAGCCCTTGTTTCAGGTGCTCGGCATATTTCGGATGGCATGCTCCATGCGGCCGCTGAGTGGTAGGTCTTGTTTGATTGGATGATATCATTGGCCTAACTGATGACATCCCCTTGCTTGTTGCCGCATTTAAATACCATTGTCGTAAGATGTTAAACACACTTTACTGTTGTTATTGGGAGGTAAAGTGCACGTTCTAGGCTTGCAGACTTCAGCCGCAAGACTTATTGGTTTTTCAACTTAAATTGCACAGTTTTTGTAGTTAATGTATCTTGCAGTACTCTTGTTTTTCTCCCTTAGTCCCGAATGAGCTAAGCATGTAACTGATAATTGCTGGTGTAGCCTTGCTTCATACATCACAGATGATGCAATTCGAAAAGGAATCCTCTTCCCTTCAATCTCAAGCCCAAACTCTTCCATTCTCCAGCCGCAGTGAGACGACAGCAACGCCTTTGTAGTCTACATAAAGCAAAAGCCTGCACGCTATAATGTAAAACCCCTCTCCCTGCGATCAATCGTGCTACGAGATAAAAACCCCTCTCTGATCAATCATGGTTGGACGACCCTATCCTAGCTAGCTATGCCCTATGTGATGCAGATGGTAGCTTTATTTGTCCTCGCTGACTGACTACTCTCCTGGTCTGGATCGAGACGAGAGAAGGGGGCGAATACGGCCGTACGTCTGCATCGAGGATGCCCTGCACCTTGATGTGAAATGCAATGCAAAACTGGCCTTGTCAGGATACGGTACGGGATGAAACGCAGGAATCTACTACTATGATGCAGGTACATGAAAGGAAGAAAGAAACATGGTTAATGTAAAGCTCTACTCTTAGAATTTATGCTCTCAACTGTGACCCATTTCCAGTTCACACCATTTTGGATCACAGCGATCAGATGCATCGCAAGGGAATGTAAAACAAAAGGCAAGTCAATTGAGCAGGGTTGCGGAAAACTGCAATTGCGAGTACAGACAGAGTCGGACAACATATATAGATGTAGAATAAGAAGATACTATCACTAAACACCAGCACCGAAGGCCAGATAACATGATGTTTCTTGATGTTTCAATTTCAAAACCAACATCACTTCCTCAAAAATTCTCTCTTGATTCAGCTTTTGTTATAGTACTTGCTGTAAAATTGACGCAAAAATTTGGCATGACCTTTGCTAAAAAGGTCATGCCGGAGTGCTAGAAATTTGCCGGAACGGAAACGAATCGACGTTCCGGCAAAACGTTAGCAACTCGATCAATGTACCTGCAACAAAATGGGGCATTCTGCCACCCTGCAATCCTTCACAGCTAGGCCAAACAATAGAAGTACTCACAAAATGAACTAAATGATCCTCTGATATTGGATCTTCGGGTCCATGATGTTAAATTAATTTTTCATGGGGGCCGCCTGATTGCTTTGCACTTGGGGGGTTCCCTCGATCGTCGGCTGAGCGTTGCACTACAGCTTGGGGGGTTCCCTGAATCGCACGCATGCCCCTTTGCTTCAAGCTTGGAGCAAAGGCAACCCGTCTAGCTATCGCTCTCCTCACATTATTGGCACCTGCGCAGTGAATCTTTCTCGGCACGTACGTAGTACAAGCAGTTCCAGAAGCTACAAACGATGGTCCCAGATCTATCTACACAAAGTTAATCTGCAGTAATGTCAAATGGCAGAGGCTGGCCGGCTCGGTCGTGCGTACGGGCAGGCAGGCGGCCGGCGGTAAGTAAAGTGGCGATGCGCATGAGCCCCACGGCTACAGGGTACAGAGGGGAGCGAAGGGTAGGGGAGGGGCAGTACCTCAAAGACGACGGTGGCGCGGGCGCAGGGGAATTGGGGAGGGCTCGACGGTGGCGCGGGCTCGACCTCCACGGGCTCCACGGGCTCCACCTCCTCGACGCCGGCTTCCTCGACGCCGGTTTCCTCCACGGGCTCCACGGGCTCGGTCTCCTCGACGGCGGTGTGCGCGGTGGGCAGCAGAGAGAGGGCGGGGTGTACGCTAGGGTTCGTGAGAGCGCGCGGGGAAATTTTGGGGGAGAGTGTGAGATCGATGGATCGATCGAAAAACGGCTAAGTCTTTAGCCTCGAGTCTCCCTGTATAGAGTTAGCGTCGGCGCAGCCGTCACCCACGCGCGCCGGGGATACGTTGGGCATGCCCCACCTGGCAGTGAGGCGCAAAGTAGCGCCGGCGCGTCAAAACAGCAAGAGCTTAGGAACGCATACAACCTTTAGCGCCGGCACGTCAGTATGCTAGCGCGCCGGGGCTAACTTAGCACCGGCGCAAGTGCGTGCCAGCGCGCCGGGGATAGCTTTGTTTTTTTTTTCCTTTTCCCTTTTGTCTTTTCTTTTCCTTATTCTTAATTTATCTATTTTGCCTAAAATAAAATAGGATAGTAATAAAGCTAGTTTAAATATAGTAATAAGATAAATGAAATATTAATTGTAGTTATTTAGAAGAGGATATATAATACATATAAGATAGCGGCATCGACAAAACACACATCGTTCACTGTTATCGATTTAATTAAGAAAGAGTTGCATATAATAATATAATGTTAATGATAGTTCCATCCATCGTCACAACACACATTGCGAGTGTTTCTGTCTCATCGTTTCATCTCAATCTTCTTCTTTCCCTTCTTGGATGTCGTTGTATACTTTACCCCTATCTGATGACTTCTTCTTGTGCTGGGATCACCTGACCTAGGTAGCGTGGTCCTGCTTCTTCTTTTGGTGTATGTTCTATTGTTTTCATCGGGTTCTTCGATCACTGGGTCTCCGACGAGGCCGTCAAAGTCATTCTCGTTAGAACCTCCATCCATTCTGACAACGTTCCTTTTTCCTCTCCTTACGACAACACGGCTAGGCCTGGACGGGTCGGTTATGAAGAAGCATTGCTCCACGTGCTTAGCTAGTACCCATGGCTCATTTTGAGCGGTGGCGTTTGTGGTCTTGCATTTGTTGGCTTCAGGTATACACATGGTGACAAAATATTTGCCTTCGGTTTCGACGTTCTTAACCCATCTGACACGAAACATCGACACCTTCTCCCCAGTGTAGTCAAACTCCCAGATGTTCTCGATCCTTCCGTAGTATCTTTTCTTGACATCTCCTGTGTAGGATTCCATCGTTACCCCAGAGTTCTGATAGTCGCTACTTTTGTCTTTTTACTCCGTGTAGAATGTGATCCTGTTGATATCGTATGCTTGGTAAGTCATGAGGTTGGGCGCGGGGCCATATGACAAAGCCAAAATTAGTTTACCGTTCTCGCTGGTCATTGTCGGGGGATCAGCATCAATCTGGTCTTTGAACCAGCGAACGAAAGAGGAGTTGTGCGCTCTTAGTATATCTGCTTCGGTCATCGGCTTGCGAGCATTGTTTGCTATCATTTTTTTTGTGCTCCTCTAACCAAGGATCCACATCGTCGATGTGCTGAAGTACTACTAAGTTGGCCCTGTCAAAGTCGGATGTCCGACCCTCAAAGGCCACATGCATTTCCCTCCTGTCCGTTTTGTGGCCTGCTCCCTCGAACCTGCCAATGTGCTTGTTTTCCGGCAAACCAACCGGCTTTTCGACGTCCAGATAATTATCGCAGAAAGAGATTCGCTCTTCGGTGACAAACCCCTGGACGATGCTTCCATCCGGATGTGACCTGTTACGAACGAAACCATAGATGACCCCGTTCATTCTTTCGAACGGCATCATGTTGTGTAGGAATTCCGGCCCGAGATTGATGATATCATCTACGTTATGGACCAAGAGATGGACCATTATGTCGAAGAATGTGGGCGGGAAGTACATCTCAAGCTCGCATAGGATCGTAACAATCTATTCCTGCATCCTTCCGAGTTTCTTCACGGTGATCGACTTCCGAGTGATGACGTCGAAAAAGTTACATAGACCAGTCAGCGTTTCACGGACGTGAGGTTCCATTATCCCTCGGATTGCAACTGGAAGTATCTGCGTCATCATCACGTGACAGTCATGAGACTTCATCCGGCTAAAGATTTTCTTGTTCGGGTTCAGGTATCTCCTTATCAGCCCTGAGTAACCAAAGGGCACTTTGACTCCTAGAAGGCAACAAAACATTTGATTGAGCTCGTTGGGACTTGGAGTGAAGCAGGAGGGGGCATACCCAGTGTTGCGGCTTACCCCTTTTGCGCTTGCAACCGTCCGCCTCCTCCTCGTCCAACTGGTCATCTTTTGTCCTAGCAGCCGGTGGTGGTATTTGAAGGTCTTTCCTGATGTTTAGGGCCGCTAGGTCGTATCTTGCTTTCGGCCCGTCTTTGGTCCTATCCGGCATGTTGAACAGGGTGCCCAGCAAGCTCTCGCACACGTTCTTCGTGATATGCATGACATCAAGGCAATGAGGCGTACCGAGGATTGGCCAGTACGTCAAGTCCCAAAACACGGACCTCCTTTTCCATACCCCCAGGAGCGGTCCTACTGCCTTCTGTTTCTTCTTCTCTTCTTGCTTTTGCTTCTTTTCCTTTCCCTTTCCCTTTCCAGGCGCAGGGCACTCTATCCAATTGTCCAATAACTGCTTGATCTGTTCACCGCTCCTCTGAGGTGGACGTCCTTCGGGCTCATATTTACCGTTGAATAGATCTCCACGCTTCCTCCACGGGTCATTTTTGTCTAGCCACCTTCGATGCCTCATGTAGACAGTCTTACAAGACCCCGGTTCCTTAAGCTCTAAAGATGGTGTATGTTCCATGCACCTGACGCACGCCTTGTGTCCATGGCACACCTGGCATGAAATATATCTGTATCCGAGAAAGTCCTGCACCGTCGTGATCAACGCGACTCTCATTGGGAAATATTCTTCCGCGTAGGCATCCCATGTTTGTACCCCTTCATCCTCCCACAACGTTTCTAGCTCCTCCTTCAGCAGCTCGAGATACAGGTTGATATCGCTCCCTGGTTGTGTCGTCCCTTGAATTAGCATACTCATGTGTATGTACTTCCTATTCATGCAGAGCCAGGGGAGGTTGTATATCCAAAGAAACACGGGCCACGTGCTATGTTTGCTGCTCTGGTTGCCAAACGGATTGAGTCCGTCCGTGCTCGCACCCAACCTGATGTTCCTTGCCTCTTTCCCAAAATCTTCGTACTCGTTGTCTAGTGCCTTCCACTGGCTTGCATCCGAAGGGTGTGTCAGCACTGGGTTTTCAGCCCGCTCTGGATCATTCATCACTGCCTCCTTTCTGTCCGCGTGCCAGTGCATCATCTTTGCTTCCTTAGGGTCCACGAAGTACCGCTGCAGACGAGGCGTGAGCGGAAAGTACCACACCACTTTCCGAGGAGCGGCTTTCTTCCCTCTCTTGTACCGGTCAGCGCCACACACTGGGCATTGGGTCTTGTCCGCGTGTTCGTTCCGATAAATGACACAGTCATGGATGCATGCATGATACTTTGTGTGCGGTAAATTGAGAGGGCGCACGACTTTCTTCGCCTCGTCTAGACTAGTAGGACACGTGTTGTCTTTAGGAAGACGCTTTTTCATGTATTGCAGTAGGTCGTCAACACTTGCGTCGGTCCATCCGTGTTTTGCCTTCATCTGCATAATAGCGAGTGCTACTCTTAAGCGGGACTCCTCCGGATCGCGGTCTGCTGCATCGTACAACGGAGTATTCGAGTCTATCTCTGGTTGCGCCAGCTTAGATTCCCGTCTACCGGCGGCTCTCGCGTCAGTCGTCGACCTATCTCTGAGAAGTTACTCTTGAACATGAGGGTCCCGCACGACTGACGTTAGCGGAGTATTGTTGTCCGCTGTTTTTTCCTCTCCAATACGGCCGTGTGCGGTAGCCTGTTCGTCGTCGTCGTTCTCCTCCTGCCCTTCTTCCCCATTTTCAGCGGCTGCCATCACGCCCCCTCCTCATGATCATCCTCATGATCATCCCCATGATCATCCTCATGATCATCCCCATGATCATCCTCATGATCATCCCCATGATTATCTTCCTCATCACTCATGGTCCACTGAGTGTAACCGTCCATGAAACCACGTCTAAGCAGGTGGTCCTTCACTACGCCCGAAGATGGCTTGAACAGGGAGCCAAGTTTGCATCTTCGACACAGACAAAGTATGTCTATATGGTCCCTTCGATGCATGTCGGTCGTTGCATGTTCCACATATCTATCCACGACGCTTTCCCTCATCGAGATGACCATTATCTCCTGCACGGTCGACAAAGAGTAGATTTTGATTAGATCCACACCCGGCCGGTTTCACGGAAAATTTCGGCATGACCTTTGCTAAAAATGGTCAAAACGGAGTGGCAAAAATTTGCCAAAACGGAAATGAATCGACATTTCGGCAAAACATTTCCAACTCATTTACATGTCATCACATCTTACACGGTCGCAACAAACATAATACAATTCCCATGAATATGGGGCATCATCACATATTTTGGTTGCAAACACAATAATTATATATATATATCGATATAAGTATATTCCGCTGGCACGAGATATGGAAGATCATAACGTACACACGACACGTGTCGGCCGGAGAGAGCGGTGTGTGTAGACTCTAGCTATCTAGATCTAGCTAGATCTAGATATATGAATATGGTGCATGTGGGGGAGAGAGATTCTTCATAGTAGATCTAGATCTAACTAGGTAGAAGGGAGGGGCATGTTGGGAGAGAAAGTTTTGACAAAACATATCATATTTGGTTGGTTAAATGTGCTAAAATTGGAAGAAAGGAGTGAGAAAATGGGCTGGGAAGAGAGGAGTTTCGAGTTAGAGATGAGGAGTGAGTGGAGTGAGTGGAGTGGGTGGTGTGGGTGGTGTGGGTGGTGTCTGGATAAGGTGTAAGTTACCGCCAGCGCGCCAGAAAACAACCGCGTCGAGGGTAATTATTAGCGTCGACGCTTAGGTGACAAAACGCACCGGGGGTAAATGGTGGCCCTGGGCAGTCCTTTAGCGCCGGTGCCCTGGGCATGCAACGCGCCGGGGATAAATACTTACCACCGGCGTAAGCTTACTGGGCCGCGCCGGGGCTAAGTTTGACCCGAGGGGGGGCTGGCCTGCCTTTAGCGTCGGCGCGCCGGGCACAGGGAGCGCCGGGGGTAACATTGTAGCACCGGCGGTGCTCATTCCTGCGCACCGGTGGTACTTACCACCGGCGGCCCTGTTTGTATTTGCGCCGGCGGTAGGTAATGCTGCTATAGCATGTTCCCTAGTAGTGAGATGCTAGCGCGTAGGGCGGAGAGAAGGCTAGATAATATTGCATGGGCCGGTCACACGGAGGACATGATACTTGGACAGGTTCGTGGAAGGGTCGTCACAAGGAGGCAGTTTCCGGATTTTAGCAAGGCTCATGCTTTCATCTCTCACATCGAGCCCAAGAAGGCCTATGAATCTCTTGAAGATCAAGATTGGCTTGAAGCTATGCATGATGAGCTCAATAATTTCGAGCGCAATAAGGTGTGAAAGTTGGCGCCAAGACCCAAGGATTGCAAGAACGTCATCGGCACCAAGTGGATCTTCAAGAACAAGCACGAAAAAGATGGCATCGTCATTCGCAACAAGGCAAGATTGGTAGCTCAAGGTTTTCTCAAGTTGAAGGCGTCGATTTCGGTGAAACCTTTGCTCTCGTAGCTCGTCTTGAATCAATTCGTATCTTGCTTGCATATGCTTCTCATCAGAACTTCAACCTATAACAAATGGATGTTAAAAGTGCATTTTTAAATGGTCCCATCCATGAGTTGGTCTATGTCAAGGAACCTCCGGGTTTCGAGGATACCAACCACCCTGATTATGTCTACAAACTCGATAAGGTGCTCTATGGACTTAAACAAGCTCCACGTGTGTGGTACGAACATCTTGAAGTGTTTCTAGTGGATCATGGGTTCAATGTTGGCTTAATCGATCCCACCCTTTTCACCAAAAAGGTTGGGGGTGACTTGTTCATATGCAAACTCTATGTGAATGATATCATTTTTGGTTCTACTAACATCGCATTCAATGATGAGTTTTGCAAGATTATGACGGATAAATTCAAGATTTTTATGATTGGCGAGTTGGAGTATTTCCTTGACTTTTAAATCAAGCAACACCCCGAAGGCAAATCATCAAGCAAGCCAAGTATACTCAAGATATGCTCAATCGATTCAAGATGCATGATGCCAAGCCTATGAAAACCCCCATGTCCACGACTATTGACTTGAAACCCGACCCGAATGGTAAAGAGGTAGATAAAAAGGTATACCGCTCCATGATTGGCTCTTTGCTCTACCTTTGTGCATCTAGACCCGATATCATGTATAGAGTAGGTAAATGTGCAAGGTTTCAAGCCTCTCCGAGACAAAGTCATTTTGAAGCGGTTAAGCGCATCTTTCGATATTTAGTTCATACCCCAAACTTTGGTCTTTGGTATCCCAAGGGTTCAAGCTTTCAGCTCATTGGGTATTCAGATTTGGACTATGCGGGCGAGAAGACGGATAAAAAATCTACATCCGGTGGTTGTCAATTTATTGGTCGCTCATTGGTATGTTGGTCTTCCAAGAAGCAAAATTGCATCGCCCTCTCCACCACCGAGGCCGAATACATCTTCGCAGCAAGTTGTTGTGCTCAATTTCTATCCCGTTATTCACTCCAAGACGAAGCACATTGAGATACGGCATCATTTCGTTCGGGATCATGTTGATAAGGGCGATATTGATATTTCCTATGTGCCGACCAAGGATCAACTCGCGGACATCTCACGAAGGCCCTTGATGAACCAAGATTTCGTGGATTGAGGAATGAACTAAATGTTATCGATGCATTTAACTTCTCTTGAACCCTTGCATAGTTACCTTCACTACATGTGCTATCTAGGTTTAGGTGTAGGCATGGACATAGGGGGAGCATATTTCAACTCATGAACCAACACTCCGCCTATCATGCGCAAAACAATCAAAACTTCATGCATATCTAGTCATTATGTGACTTATTGTGCTTAAATGTGATTCATACTTTTGGGCTCAAGATATATCTTCGCGGCTCCTTGGTATACACTCAAACACGGTGGCTCCGGCCACCAACATCTTTCTCTTTGATTTTGTCATTTGTTTGTGTTTGTGTGTTTATCACCATTGTTTTTCGTTTTTCTCGCTGTTTTTGGAGGCTCACATCTTTTATCCTTTTCAAAAAAAAACTCGGTGTGTACGAGAACCACGGAAATTCCGGCCCCTGATATTTGCCTCCGAAATTTTCACCCATTTTCCATGTGCCTGCTCACAGAAGGCACTCTAGAAATTTGGGCGAAAATATCCGGGGGCCGGAATATTCCATGTCTTATGCCCCAAAAATTTCCGGGGCTCGAGATTGTCCAAAAATTCAACACCAAAAATCCATCATGCCCCCTCGCAGAAGGCACACCGGATATTTGGGGCGGAATTTCCGGCCTAAATCTCCGCCCCCCGGAAATTTCCGGCCTTAATACCGGAATATTCCTTGGTATGTGGCTGGGGGCTATAAATAGGCGAAGGGAGGGGAAGTTCTAGATTCTTTCCCCTCCCCTCGCCTCCACTCCGCCCCCCCCCCCCCCCCCGCCCCACCGCAGCCTCCGCCTCCAAGCCGTCCGGGAGGCCCTCTAGCCTCCCTTCTTCGTCCTCCGACTGCCTTTTCCGGATCAAGAGACCGCACATCCGTTCCTCCCCCATGGACCCAGGTATGTGCCCAGTTTTCTCCGTAATCTAGGGTTGTCGGATGGTTAGATCTCGTTTCCTATCATCTTCTTTGATTTTTTGGGAGGAACGACCGTACACTAGTGCCTTGTATCTCCTAGTGTTCCCTCCCATCGCTCTACTTTTTTGTTTTAAATTAGTGGTAGGCCTATATTCTCGGCCCTTATACGAATTTTCGAGGGCCGGAAATTTCCGTCTCCCGGAAATTTCGTCAGAGGTCGGCATTTCCGCCCCAACGGAAATTTCGTCAACGGCCGGAATATCCGGCCTGCCCTGAATCTCTAACAGAGATCTGTTAATCCACCTTTCTAAGTAGTGAGCCCCCTGTTTGATGTTTTTCTTTGCGTTTTCTCTTGCTTTTCTCGCAGATGGTTCAAGCTCTAGGCCTCACAAGGTGACTAGCTCTCGCAAGAGGTGGCTCAAGTTAAGGGAAAATGATGATGGTACTTTTGTTGATGATGCAGAGACTCACCGTCGTCAGAGGGATGCAAAGCAAGAGTATGAGCGTGACCGTGATGCCTCCAGTGCAGCTCGTAGAGCCAACAAGCAACAGGGCAAGGTTGCACTCAACTTGGCCACCTTGTTTATCTCTGAGTTCAAGGCATGGCACGCCAAGGTCTGGTACACTAAGGGTCCTCAAGACCCAACTATTGACTCTTGCTTCTAGCATGTTGAGTAGGAAATTCTTTTCAAGCAAGTGTACACTATGATGAGCAAGCCAGTCTGCCGCATGAAGTATATCAATTTTGCACACATGGCTGCCAATCCCGCCTACTTCAACAACTCTGTGCAGATTGCTGAGCTTCTTGGTCTGCGTCCACTCATGGAGACCCAATCCTCCTTCAACACCACCTATATTCAGCAGTTCTACTCCACTCTTGTCATTGATGATTCTGAGGAGATTGGGATGTCCTGGATGTATGGCCCTCACTTGCTCACCGCCACATTCCATGACTTTGCCGCTGAGCTGGGATATCCATTTACTGGTCTCAATGTCCCTCAGGGCACTCGCATGCACATTCAAGGGATGGAGTATGAGAAGAACATGCTGGCTGAGCTGTATGGTCCTCGTGGCGTTGTGGGCTCTGCAAAGGGTATCTTTCCTATTTATGACATCCTGCTGCGCATGTTCAGGGAGACTATTGCCCCTAGTGGTGGCAATAATGATGAGATCGGTGGTGGCTTGGTGAACCTCATGTACCACGCCTAACTGACTTTCACTGAGGGCGACCTTACAGATACTGAGCGTCACAAGATTGATGTGATGGATTTCATCTTCAATGATATCTACTTTGCTCTCTTCAACTGCAAGGTGCCTCCGTATGCTCCATACATCATGAAGCTCATGAAGTCTCGTTACCCTGCTGAACTCCGTGAGGATCTAGAGTTGGATTGTGATGAGCACAAAGATGTCAAGTTGTACAAGAAGAGCGCCAACACTCAGCAGGCTGCTCATGATGTAGGTGCCACTGGTCTGGAACACCGTGATCCTCGCATGTGTCCAGCTCCTCCCGGTACCAAGAAGCGCTCCTGGCTCACTCGTGCCATGAGAAGGTGATGTGCATGAATGTGTGCATCCACAAAGAAAACTACAATGTCTATGTCAAGCGCCGCAACATTTAGGAGAATCAGCGCACCATCATGACTACTCTCAACATCCACAATGTTCCAGCTCGTCTTCCTGACAGGATTCCTTACCGCAACTGGAACAACCGTGACGTGGACTGAGATCTGGATGTCGCTGATGATGAAGACATTGCCACCGCTAGCAAGGAGGAAGAAGATACCTAGACCTAGAGTTTGCTCCATGTGATGTAGTGCTTCCTTCTCTCTTTTTGGTATCCTGATGCCAAAGGGGGAGAAAATCTAGTGATCGCGGGATTTGCTTGGGTGGGCTGCTTTGCTTTTATTTTCTCGTGCTTTTCGAACAACTTCGTTTTTCTCATTCGTGGATTTCAGTTTCGTGAAATTATATTATCAGGAGGCCCCTCCTCTTGGAAATTAGTTACTACTTGAGCCGCGGAGGATGCTCTTTGACGATAGCTACATAAACACATATTACATTTTGTCCTTTTTGATTGAGAATTATGTCTCCTAAGTTATGACTATCTGTGATGTTTTATTTCCTACTTATCTTCTTGGATTATCACTATGCAAATACCCGTGTTATCATCACTCACCAAAAAGGGGGAGATTGAAAGCTCATGTCTCCTCTGATGATTTTGGTGATGATAACAACGCGGGTATGATCTCTAACCTATTGGTTTAAGTATCTAGATATGCCCCCACATATAATTCAAAATGATATTCTTGAGGGATTTTCACAAAGGATTTCTGAAGATGATTTTACTGCAGCCGGATTATTCAGGTGTTGCCCCTGGAAATTCCAAGGGATAAAGGCCGGAATATCCGGCCCTCTGGCTTCTTCAAAACGACTATGTGTCGAACTCCATCTGTCCGCGCACAGAAGGTAGGGCGGATATTTGCCCGGAATATTTCGAGGCAAATATTTGGCCCTCGGGTCCTTAGAAGTTTTTGGAGATTTCGCAGGTGCCCGCGCGTAAAGATTGGGGCGGACTATTGGCCGGAAAATTTCGGCCCCGGGTTATTCAAAAATCTGCCCCCCCCCCCCCGGATATTTCAAATATCCGGCCCTCGGTCCTTAGCAGAATTCCAGCGTGGTGCTGCTGCCCGCGCGCAGAGATGGGGGCGGATTATTGGCCGGAAATTTCCGGCCCGGGATTATTCAAAAATCCGCCCCCCGGATATTTCAAATATCCGGCATGTCAGCTCCGGAAATTTCTGGTCCTTACCCCGGAATATTCCGGCCCTGGTGTACTGCAACGGTCAGAATTTGGAGGAGCCTATAAATAGTTGTCTTCTTCCTCTAGACAGCTAGTTCGTCCATTCCTCTCACTCCTCCATTGTTCAAGAGCTCAAAACGCCTCGATCTCCCTCCTCTTCCAACCAAAATCGATATCCTTCAAGGATCTCATGGAGGAGGCCTAGATCTACCTTTCTACCAAGCCAAAAATTGTATTCTCTCACCATACCTCTTGGGCTCTTGTAATCTCTTGGTTTCCTTCTCATCCTAGAGAAACCCTAGTGCGTATAGATTCCACCTTGTAGCAAGAAGCTTCGGATTATTGAGAGCCTCCATATCACATGTGGAGTAGCCTCAATCACTTTTAAAGGTTTGGTCAACGTCTTCAAGTCAACCTCATAGTGGAAACGAGAATCTCCCTCACCGGAGAAGCTCAAGGAGAACCAGGTATGCACATCTGTGCTATTGAGGAGCGCCTAGGTGGCTCCCCACCTCTCCAGCGTAGACGTACTTATTTTAAGAAGGAACTACGGGAAACATATCCTTGTCTCCGTGTTTTCACTTGTGGTTATCTTGTGCCTTGCATTTACTTCCGTTGCATACTCGTTACTTGTCACTTAGGGTGTCTACCTAGTTGCACATCTAGATAATCAAGTTATTTACTTCCTAAAGCCTCTCTAAAATTGAAAAATGATTAAAATTTGCAGGTCACCTATTCACCCCCCCCCCCTCTAGTTGACCTTTGTGTACTTTCATCTACCCTTAGAACCATGGTTGACGTATGATGCGGAAATATACATTGATGATTGCTACTTCCAATTCTCCAAATATGCTAGCTCAGATCAATTTATTTGTTGTTTGATAGAAAACCCGTGATTTACACGTGGACTTTGTGCTCTGTTCGGTTGCCGTTTCACGAACGACATAGTTTCCTCGAGGTCTACCTCTCGTTCAAATGGGCATCACTCATCGGCGAGCGGTGGACATGGCTCACATGGAAGTGGTGGCTCTTCAAGCCATCCCCACGGTGCCGCTTCAAGCCATCACCGGAACGAAGACAGTTTCGAAGATGATGATGCTGGAGACGAGGATGTCCATGAGGAGATTAACACCTTGCAGATGCCACATGCACCAAGGCCAACTCCCCTCCAGCATGGCCACGGTCCTTTCGAGCTGAGGGAGCAGAATTACCAAGGAGGGAGCCAAGATTTACTCCTGATATGTATGGCAAGGGGAAGAATACAACCACTCATTCGCAAAAGCAGAGGGAGCAGTAACGGGAGACAGAGGATGACGAGGATGCTCCTATCATCTATAGCAGGCAGAAGTGGAAGCTCCCTTGTTGTAGGGGGAAACCCCCGGGTGATGCACAGTCATCGTTGTCATGATCTTCGCTTCTTTCAAAATTGTGTAATGAACTTATGCCGTGAAGTTGTCGTTGTGGTTGAGCTTGTGGTTGTACTTATGTCGTGAAGTTGTCTTCATGGTGGTTGTTGAACTTATGTTATGATATTTTCTATTTAGAGTTATATTCTGTGGTAGGATTTCCATGTAATTCATCGTGAATTGTATTCTCAATAGTCATCCTCAATAATTTGGAAAATTACTTGGATCAATTTAGTTGGAAAAAAGTACTTGGAATATATATCCAGGAGCATAATGCCCCCGACCAGGGCGTTATGTTGTCTTCACGCGGAATTGGCGCGAACATCCCCCCTAACATCCGGCTAGGGTTTGTTGGGTTAAGGAGTTAGCATAGACATGAAGCGGAATTCCCTGTCCTGTTCCATTTTAATGCCCTAAGCCGATGGGTTATGGCCCCATCACCGGAATTTTGTCCCCATATCCAGCTAGGGTTTGTTAGGTTGAGGCTTTAGGGCGGACTTGATCCGGAATTCCGTGCTTGACCGTTTAACTCCTTGGACCAGAGTGTTACGGTCTCCACCGCGATGCCCATCGAGACGCGGTGTGCCTCCCACGCGCGCCCACGGGCTCCACGCCCACACCCATGCGCCGCAGCCGCTTCCGCCTGCTCGTTTCTGGCTCCGCGACAACCGCCTCCATCTCCACGCTCTCCATGCCCACGCGCTCCACGTACACGCGTTGCAGCCTCTTCCGCCTCCTCGGTGATGGCTCCGCGACCACCACCTCTATGTTCACGCGCTCTAGCAGCTTCAACTTTGTAGTTATTTGCTCCGCGCCGACGCCCACCATGTCCATGGGGAGCTCTCACCATGTCTATAAAAAGTTAACAATTCAACATGGATAAGTAAAAAATATAACTAGTTAACTAGTTGTTTAAATTATAAAATATAACTAGTTATTTAAATTGCAAACATCTTAAGTGGAAATTTAACTAGTTATATAAATTACAAAATTGCAAACATCTTAGTAACTAGTTATTTAAATTAAAAAAAATTAACATCTTAGTAAATATAAAACACCTTAGTAATTTAACTAGGTTGGGTGATGAAATAGGGTTTGATGAACTAAGGTTTCAAGTACACTAAGAGAAGAGGATGAACTAGTGATGAAATATGGATATGGATAGAGATGAACTAGGGATTAAAAAAGAGAGGGGAATTTCTAGAAGTACCAAAAATCCACAATTTGAACCACAAAAAAGAAGAGAGAAGAGAAGACATACCTTTTGAACTCCAAATGAAACCAAATCCTTAGCCAAACTCCTTCAGTCTATTTGTGAGTGTATTGGAGAAAGAATAGGGAGAAGAGAAGAGGAAGGAAGAAGGGCGAGGAGAGGAAACAGTTTAGAACAGAGAGGGGCACGGGACGGGCGTTTGACTTATTCTGCCATATAACGCTCCCTGCAGGGCGTTATGCTGCCTTCCACGTCTGTGTCTTCGTCCATGGTCGCACCGTAAATAACGCCTTGGGACCAGGCGTTATCTATAGGATATAACGCCTTATAGGTGGCCGTTAAACAAAAGGGTTATTTTTTAATTTTTAGGTTCGAGGGGTTAGAGTGTGAATTTACTGCGCCAAAAGGTTACTTATGTAAAATTTCACATGTGGTTCTCCTTCATGCGGGCAGATGGAGGTGATGAGTGCCATTTTTTATTTTTAGAACACAGGCTGCTCAAGCAGAGGTCTGCTTTAAATTTATAAACCACCATTGACAAAGTAAAACACAGAAGTACACCAGATAATATAATGAGTGACATTAGCCCAAATAATTTGTGTTCGGCATCCCAGCCCACCCGCCAAATTTGGGGTCCTTCCTGCCGAGCTAGACATTGTTCGGTCAGCCAACCCGACAGGTGAGACTCGCTTGGCATTGACACAGAAAACAAAAAATAGTTTCACATAAACTAGATCATTGTTTGCACATATAATTTTGTACACATATATTTTACGAAATTTAAAACACGACGTCCTCCTAAGTTCTAACTGTCGTCCTCGTCCGACGACGGCGTTGCAGGCTCCCCCTGCTCCGACATGGGTGGTGGTGGACTTCCGGGAGGCGTCAGCGCATGAGCCGCGAGTTGTGCCCATGGTGGTGCAAACCACCGTGGGTCTGCACCGCGCAAGGCTTTCTCCCATGTGGGCAACGAATCACACAGGTCGAGAGCCAGGTCTAGCGCTGGCAGCGGCTCCTCGTCGAGCCGCCATGCCCCTCCTCCTCCTCCTCCATGCCCTTGTCGTCCTTATCTTCCATGCCCTCGTCCTCGTCCTCCTCCTCGCCGCCCCCATCACAACATTCTTCTCCGGCAGCGCCATTGCGTTGATGGTGGACGATTTGTGCCGGTGAACACGGTGAGGCGCTTAGAAAGGGGCTGCGGGCAGTCGAGGACACGCCGCCACTTCCCCACGCTTGCACGTCCAAACGTGTGGCGGAGACCGAGGAGCCGCCATATCCCCACTCCGCCCACGTCCCAACGTGTGGCGTAGATCGAGGAGCCGCCACCCTCACTCCGTCCATGTCCGACCATCTGTATCCCTAAAAACCCCCTCTCGCGGGAGAGGGGTTCATCGTGTCTGCCCTTTCCTCCCCCCCCCCCCCCACATCTCTCACAAATCCCCTCTCTCCGGAGAGCTATGGCTAGAGGTCCAAGAGACAGCCGTGGAGGGTGAGGAGCGCGAGGAGGCCGTGGTGGTCGCGGCCCATGGCGGTGCATCTGACGGCGAAACGGCAACGCTCCCCGAGTTCGCCATCCTCCTCTTCCAACCATTGGGCAACCTCCTTAGGCTGCCCGACAGAATCGCCGCCCTACTCGAAGGCAATTAGCCGGAGTTTTTCACTCTACAGCTCGAAGACTGTCCCCACCACGTGGACGTCGTCGTGGTGACGCCCCACCATGTGGACGTCGTCGTGGTGACGCACGACGGCGAGCTGTTCCTCGGAACCGGCTGGGCGACGTTCACCCGCATGCACCAGCTCCAGCAGGACTGGATGCTCACCTTCCGCCACGAAGGGCCCAAGCTGCGCATCAATATGTTCGACGACACCATGCTCCTACACGAGTGCTGCCAGGATGGCGAGGCCGAGCGTGGCGACGCCGAGAGCAGCGAGAGCGAGGACATCAACAATGAGTAAGCTTAGTTTAGGGAGGACGTTGTAATTTTTGTTCTAAATTTCAATGAAAATCAAACCTTTTGTTAAGATGTTGCGTGCTGCTAGCTACTCACGAGGCGTTTGGGTTAATGACAACATTTATAGTGGGCATGGCTTCGGGGTGCCGTTGTAGGACACGCCATAAAAAAAGACACATGTCCGGCACCCTCCAAAGAGGACATAATTGATGGGTGACAGTGGAAATGCCCTTACGTTGTAGGTTTTTGCGAGTTTAAAACTGGCAAAATCTTTTCCATAGGCAAATTGCCTCGTTACAAAAAAAAAAAATAGAATGTGTGCCACATAAGTTTTTAACCGCTAGTTTTCAGGCAATAGTTAAACCTGAGTCTTGATTTACATAAATTTATCTATCTGAGCGAAATTATTAAACCATGGGTAGCTACCGAGTCTCAACGGCATATAGTACTGGTCAGGGAGTGGAACCGTCAGTACCCTCCATAGTTTTTTTCTTTTTGCAAAGCAGCCGCCACGCCGAGTCAGGCCGTTCACGTCGATGGGTCATATCTGGAGTTCGGCTTCCTCCGCTTGGGCCTTGATGAGCCGACCTCGCTCTCCTCGGTGGTAGTCGGGCCCGTGTCATTTTCTTTTCCCTGTTACAAAAGTACAAATGATACAAATGCTGATCTATAAACCTTGTAAAAATTCCCCTAATAAAATACACCCTAGTAAAAATGACATGATTTTACTGTTCACATAATTCTTTGGTCTTCTATAAAACTAGGAATGGGCCTGCTCCTATCTTCTAGTATAAAACATACCGCAGAGTTCCTTCTTTTTGTGTGGTTACTTTCTTATTCATGCATGAACCCATCGTTCCGTAAGATAAATCAAAATATTGTGAAGTGTAAACCAGTGCCATGAATCTACGATCCCACTGGAATTCGATGCTTCATCGCGATTAGTGTAAGAATGAAACGTTGCAGTTTCGTTGTTCTTTTCAGAACATTACATACAACATACCACTAACATTAAAATATGCACACACAAATGAGTCTAATGAATGGAAGTTAGAAGCTTCACAAACCTTTACTTCATCTGCTTCTATGATCATTTTCTTTGTTGAGTCATCCACTATAGGCTCTAGGACCTATAAATATGACAACTTCTACAATATTACATATCATAAGCACAATAGAGAATGGCTCTGAATTTAAATAGAACTGCACGTCTAGCAAAACTGAACACCATATACAAAGAATTCATTTACTTCCACATTTAAGAGAAATTAGTCTTCAAAATGGACGAGTAATAAAAAAACGGCACCCTACTAGAGTAACTGACCTTTGCATGATCTGGCGATATGTTCATTTTCTTTAAGACCTATAAGTATGTCAACTTTATCAATATTACATATCATAAGGACAATATCATAATGATTTGGTACTGAAAACCTCTGCGACGTACCGTCAATGAATCATTCAAAGCGCGAACATGAGATACCAACATTTGCATCACCCGCTTCTGCTCCACCCAATTAAGCCGTCGGATGGACCTATCCTGTTACAATCTTACATCAGGAAGTTCTAAAAATCCTCACTCCAGAAGTAATAAGAATATGTTGATATGAAAAGCTTGGTAACTTTCAGTTAGAGACAGAAGGACAGTTTTACCTGATCTGGTGGGGCAGGCAAGTTCAGGCTGAAGGCTACACCCATCACATGTGCAAGTACCTGCCAACATGGTTTGTTATACACTATGTACAGAGTGCAACACATTTAACAGTATTGAAAACATATAGGTTAAAGCAAGTCCAGCTACTGTACATTTATTCTTTGTTGAATCCCATGGATATCTCTCCATCGTTTCTCTATCCCAGAAAGTTCGTGTTCCCACACCTCCCACTTCTTCAATTTCCAGCCCTCTTTTCGCTTTGGCATACGGACAATACCGACCTTCTTGTATGCCTCCAACCTTACAAGTGACTTCACAAACATATAGGATTGCATACTGTCGTCCCAGCGTGGGCTGAAATCTAACAGCTTCACTAACTTGGTTGTTTCAAGAGTAAACCTCTGGCTCACCAATTCATGACAGTATATGTGCTGATCAAGACTATGCATGACAATCTTATCCCCGCAGATGAAATGCGGTCCTAGAACACGAAGTGATGATAACTCAATATTGTACCTCTCACTCCAGCTTTGCTCTAACTTGTTGTCGAGTGTCCAAATCTGCACCTTCCCTGTCAGCCCGGAATCTCTTCTGGTTTGAACAGTAGCCACAGACACCTTCCCATCTATCTCCGTGATCCGGTAATGGAGTGGATAATCAAGTGCAGAATTTGCAAAATCGACTAAAGGCAGCTGTATTAATTCTATACCTTCATCTTTGAGATCAAAGGATACAACTGCCCGTAGCCATCTGCTTTTTGTGTCCTCGGTTAGCCAGTACATCACTCCATTAACATTGACAACTCCACTGTGTTCTACACAGTTCAAGCTTAGAGCTTGAGGAGTTCTAATAACTCTCCATATCTCATCCCCTAGTGTGTAAACATGCATGACACTGAAGGAGCCACCAACAATCTGCTGCTTATCTGGACAAAAGTGGATGACCTTGTATTCATTTGTTGCTGGACTGAAACCAAAATTGTAGCACGAAAAGTGATCGCCCTTGGAGTTCTTCACAGGTTTAGCGAGATGCATACATTCTCCAGTAGCAAGGTTGGCTATCTTGATGGTCGATTTACTTGAATACAGGCAAATCAGACCGTTGCACGAAGCACACAAGAAATCGTCAGGCTCAATCACGGGCACATCCCAAGTAGATGGAGACCAGGCTTCATCGAAGAGGACAGCTTCACTAGGGCAGAGCTTGCCAACTCGTTCGAAAAACAAAAGGGGGCGAGGCTCCGCATTCCGGAGGTGTGCCATGGTAAACCTGGGATCCCGAATGATAGCATCCCACTGCTTGCAGACACCACGGCACCTCAGCAGATTGCTCACCGACAGCCTCACAAGTATGCGCTCAATGATATCTTGCGGCAAGCAGGTCAAGCATCTCTCGTTTGTTGCCTGCATCTCTCGAAGCCACGGTGAGGGAACCACTAAATCCTTCTGCAATCAACAATTTTCACGAACTAAGATGCTAGACAAAGTTCGGACTTTGGAGACAGAACAAACTCTGGAGAGAATACATGAAAGCAAGATCATCAGAAAAAAAATTAAAACATCATGGGATCCAGGCAGGAACTGAAGAATCACCACGCTCTCAACATTTTGGCCCTTCACAATTACTCAAAAGGGACACTTCTTTTAAGTTTCTGCTTATGCAGAAGCCAGTTTCTGGATTGTGGTGGGTAGAAACTGTTGCGGGGAGAAATTCTAGAAACTCCTCAGGAGACTTCTTTTTGGCTTCTACAGATTTTGCTTATTTGCTAGGTTGGGTTGTGATATGTCCGATATACCCCCGAATTTGATATGTCCACTTAAGAAACCGATATGTATGTATCATATGCTACGTTTAAAT
Source organism: Alopecurus myosuroides (assembly GCA_028641055.1). Classification (NCBI taxonomy): domain Eukaryota; kingdom Viridiplantae; phylum Streptophyta; class Magnoliopsida; order Poales; family Poaceae; genus Alopecurus; species Alopecurus myosuroides. The sequence continues at coordinate 243,349,486 of CM054063.1, forward strand.
AGAAAATGAGCTAGATACAGCAGCACGGCAGATTTTTGCAACAACCTAGATTCTGGCCTCTGTTTCCAGTGGCTCTCTGTTGTGTGTACAGCAATCGTTGGAAGCATACAAACAACATTAATACATACAGCAAGCACATACAGCAGCACGACAGATTTTTTTTTTAAATGACTCTCTGTTGTCTGTACAGCAAGCACATATATACAGCAGGCACATACATACAGCTAGCACTTGGTTTCCAATGCGAATGTTTTTGCTAGTTGATTTTTCATTCATACAGCATTGGAAACATTCTCACCGTAGAGCAAGCACATACACAGAGCAAGCACATACAGCAGATACGAATTTTTTTGCTAGATGATTTTTCATTCATACATAGAGCAAGCATATACAGCACCACATACGCATTGGAAACAATCAAACGTTCGAGGAAAAAAAACACATACAGCACCACAACAGCATGGCAGCATTCGCAGCTTTGGAAGAAATCCTCACCTCGGCGGCTGAGGTCGACATGGTGCAGAGGATGAGGTCGGTCTCCTCTCACGGAAGCAGCAGGAGCTCGGGCGGCGCGGCGGCGGGATCCGGCGGTCGGTGGCGGAATCCGGGGCGAGCAGGGCAGGAGACTCGCGGCGGCGGAGGGGCTGCGTCGATCCGGAAACGGGGAGGCGAGTGTCAGGGAATATGATGGTGGCGTACCGGCGGCGGAACCCTGCGGGGAAGGCGCCCAGCGCCGGCGGCGGATCCGGAGGCGGGGAGGCGCAGGATCGGGGTCGGGGCAGCGAACCCCCTGCTCGATCTAAATTTTTTTCTCGTTTCGGTGGGTTGACCGACCGGTTGGACTCGGGAGAAGGGCTGGGGGGAGGCGGTGGAAATCACTCGGCAACGCCCGAGCGATTTGGTGCGATCATTTCGCCAAAGCGATCGTATCGTGGGCTCGGCCCGTTAACTCGTTCCCTTCTCTCTGTTCCATCAAGCCACACGTCTGTTTGTCTTTCACCCACCAAATAAACCATCGAGGCCGATGGTATGTTTAGCTCACTAGATGACCCGTTGCGCCACTGGCGCAAATAACTGATTTTTGCTGGCACTGTTTTCATAAGAAGAGAATATAATGAAAAGAGATTAATTGCTATATTAGCTATTAGGTGGAGCGTATATTTAGAGCTCTAAACTGGGCACGGTGGGGGTAGACTCGAGTGTATTTATGTTTTCTCTCTACTTGTAATTTATCTAAAGAGTAGATCGAAATCCAAAAATCCGTTTCGGTTGGAAGGTGCATTGTATCATTGGTCATAGTGCTTCCCTTGGTTTGGCTCAGAGGTGCGCAAGTATCAGATTTATGCTTTAATGTTACTTCATAAGAAAAAAATATTGATCTTCCCTAAGTTTAGTGCATTTTTTTTTTGGATCATAAATCATATTAAATAGTGGAAGAATAGTGTATATAAATTTCAACGAAGAATTTGCTGTAATATTTGTTAGTTTCCTATGATAAGACTTGTTTGTTCTCTATTTCCTTTAGTTTATTGACTTGTATGAGTTCTTGGAATTGTATTCTTGAATAGTAAATGGTGGAGTAGGGCGATTAGAGAGGCCATGCCAGCACCATAGTGAAATATGGTCTAATCCCCCCTCCTCTTGCGTGGCACGACTCCTCCCCGTGCTCTACACGAGTGCACCACAACAAGTCATCATTTACTGCGTCTCCAAGCTTCCAGCATGGCCTCCACTAAGGCTAGATATACACATCTAAGGGGAAAGGGGGCATGGGAAAACTTTGGCCGTGTGGGTGCGAGTACCGGCAAGCCCTCAACCGACATGGAGGTCGGTTGTGGTGTTGAAAAGTGGGTAGTCCTCCACAATCGTGGCGTCGGTGCTCATGGGAGCGTGGAGTCCCCGATCAACCAACTTAACGACTCCACAGCCGCGGGGTGGTTACAGGTCCGTCCGTGTATCGTGCGGGAGACGTGAACTCACAGCTGGCCAAGCGCTGGCTATCTCCCCGTAGAAAAACATGACTATCAAAAAAGGAAGTTGCAAGTGTTGGAGGGTCTAGCATGTTTGAATGCAACGATGTTGGCCATTGTGAGAAATGTGTCTCTGAGTTCAGTTCAACCTTCTAGCAATTTGATGGTCTCGTCCATCTTCATGATCTTCTGTAGTCTCCATACAGAGAATAAAAATTTTCAGTCTAGCATGACTTTAAGCGTGCAGAGTTTTGCAAGTCCCGCTGTTCAACGAGCAGTTGGGTCTTCAACTGTTTAGCCATTCTTTGGTCCATGTCATCAATCAAGCTTGGCACAATGCATTTGGTCTTGTGCCAACAAGCTACATCCATGGTGGCAAATTCTCTAGGCTCGGAAAAATGAAGATTACACAATTCAGAAGATCCATTTATAAATTTCTCATTCGGGCATTAACCCTTTCAGAATTGTTCTCATAGCATTGTTTGTACTCCACAAAAATCATAAAATAAAATCTGCAACCTGTCATACTACATGTAGAAAAAGAAATATGTGTGGTCCTCCATAGTCAATGAAAATAGATTCAGTATGCCAATCAAATAGCTTTGAGTGTGTCAATATTCTCTATTCTAATAAAGGTCTGTGAATGTAAATCCGTAATAAATATAGAAGTCCTCCAAAAACATTTGACAATAGTGATTGTTGAGGACAAACTTACATAAATATCATTATATCAATAATATCAATAAGAGAATGATCTAAACAAAAGAAAGTGACTCTCTGACAACATCCCTCAGCCTTGTCAATATGGCAACCTGATAGGTGGAAAGAACAATTAGTCAATTATGCTATTGAAATGAAACACCAAATCAAGACACTGGAACTCACAAGGACAAATTAATTAATACACACCATATGGATCAAGCACTGCAGGAAGCTGAACAGAAGGTACAAAACACATTGGAATCAAGAAAGTATTGAAGTCGTGTGGTATTGGAGAAATTTCACTATCCGTACACAACATAATTCCTTCATCATTCAAGAAGTGATCATCCAATACTGATTCTGGAAGGGATAAGAACTACTCCCTCCGTTCTGAGTTACTTGACTCAGTAGGTACAGATTTTGAACTGTGTCCATTTTTGCAGTCAAACCCCGTAAATGTTGAATTCTATCTCATGACCCTTGATATCTCCTCCCCATCTTGATCCCTTCCTCCCTCCAGTCCCCGCTGCACGCCTGCCCTGCTCCAGGTCTCTCGCCGCCTCCAGCTCGATCTTCAGGTATCCTGCCGCCTCCAGCAAGATCTCTAGCTCCAGCACGTCTTCAGCAGTCCAGCTCACTCTAGGTTTGGCGCGCCTCCAGCTCAATCTCCAGCACCAAAGGCACGTTCCCGAGCTACCGCGTACTTCCAGCACGATCACCAGGCAGGCGGAGGCGCGCCTCAAGCTCGATCTCCAGCATGGTCACGGATCTGATCGATCTCTAGCACCTCTCGTCTCGATATTTGTAGGAGTACAACCTGAACATTTTGAACCCAGCTCCGCTGCACCAAAAAAACAGAGGAAAGTGAACTTCCAATTCTACAGAAGCACAAAATAAGTTTCGTGAAATTGTCCTCAAAATTTGAAATCCAACACCAGAATTTGAACAAGACGAAGGAAAAAAATCAACAACCTCTGTAGCACCCATATTTTGCCAAAATTTCACCTTTTTCATCAATAATGCTGGTGTTTTTTCTTACAGAATATGGGTGCTATAGATATTAATCCAGGGTGACTTCATACAATGCAATAAAAAGGATGCACATGAGCTTGAAACGAACTATTCCGCGAAGAGAAGAGCCCAGCTTGTAGCTGTAGAATTGGAAACACTGGCTATAGCGCCTTCTAGAAAGTACTCTAAAAAAAGGATACAAAGAATTCCCAGGTGCTATATATAGTACCCAGGAATATCAATTGCAGCTCACAACATAAAAGATTTGTAAGATGATGATTTATATGGAGTACAATAACTTATTGTGATTGTTTGAATAAATGTAGGGAAACTTTAGTAGAAGTTAAATCATGAGCGGTAGCTTATTATGTAAGCAATTTACATCTCATAACGAAGTATTACTGTCAGCCATGTAAAACCAAGAACATGCTTCAACCAATGTTCTAAAAAGGATGTTTATCCCTCCCAGGAGTACATTTTTATACATGCAAAATAATACTCTAGCAAACTTGTAGGAATAAATTACTCCATCAAAATATCCACCATCTAGAGGGTTCAAGCATAGATGTTCCAACCTCCAAACAGGACCAAAGTAAAATCTGGAAGTGTTGATTCACTCACCAACTGCTGCCTGACCTCGGTATTGCTGAGATCAAAATTCTTGAAGTGATCAACCATGCGGTTATCCCATTGATCAGGAAATGCACTCATATTGTTTCTCTGTTAATACACCAAACGTCGATATAAGAGTTAGAAAGACTTGCAAACTTATGTTTACAGATTTCTACAATTCATCTCCATTATTTCTCTTGCTTTATTTTATTTTATTAATGCATGAAATATTTTCATAAACCTATAATCCGGGTAGAACTACATAGATAAAATCAATACAGGCAAAATGATACTCCTAGAAGCTTCGAGAAGACAAATGGGATGCATATGAAATCCATACAGTGCAGTAAACGAAACTATATTTCCCAAGTTCCCCTCAACCTATGTATAGGATTGTATTGATCAACATTCAACAGGATGACATTGAAAGATTGTACATTCATGTTGAAAGCAGGTTTTAGTGGAGTGTTCCTTTAGCAGCAACACAAGCTAATTGTACAATCAGTAGACAAGTTGTTAGTGCAAAATTGTATTTTAGTGGAGTACAAGGAATTACAGTAATGCAAGTTATAAGCAAAATTATCATCGGTTAAGAGAAGACAAACCAAGCAAAGAGGAGCACAAATACAAGAAAAGAAGAGTACATTAGTGAGAGCAGCAGAGAGAAGAGAAGCAGGCAAACAGATATGAACGGATGGCACAGAGGTGGAGGATCGATGACCACAACGATCTTGACAACATCTTGATCTGGAGGAGGACATCAACAATAAAGTTAAGTGAGTAAGCAAAGCAGGTATACCCAAACAAAGTTCAGGAAAAAAGAAAAGGAAAAATTGTAGGATTTAAAATTGTCTATGCTAGCCATGGAACTTAATTCATTTATAGGACAAAAGAAAAGAAAGCATATATAACTTAATATTCGGATGTGACATGGTAAACATGGAACTTAAGTCATTTATACTGGAAGTAGCAGAGAGATAAAAAAAGTATCCATCAAGTATTGTAGGACTTAGAATTATCTATGCTGCTAATTAACCAAGCTATCAAAGTATCGAGAAATTAAGGGCTTTACCTAAGAAAGAGTTTCAAGTATTACGTGTTGGTATATTACTTCTGTCATGCAAGTCTTATAAAAGGGAAGAAAATTATTATTATTTTCCTTTATTGTCATGTTTCAAAAATTTAATAATACACTGGTTCCTAATTACCTTATTTGTATCAAGCAACATAAGAGATTAAAATGACATAACGTGGCACATCATAGAAGTGACTACAAATGGGAAAGTGGATCTGATTATGACAGTGCAAGGAAGAACAACAAATCTGCATCTTTTCTCAACTGCAGACCAAAATTACAACATGAAGTGCAAAAGGAAAGAAAAAATGTGGTGTTGCCATGTAGGTGTCAATAGCATGATAATAGGATGAAGTACACTGAACCGAACACATTTAACAGACTAAGCAAAGCTAGAAATCATCCCTTGAAAACTTATTATGCCGGTCGACATCATGGAAGAAATGTTGCTGCAGTTTTATCAAACAGATACATATGAAGGCTCAGTTAAACAGTAATGGCATCGTAGTGCAGAAAAAGTAATGGCACGGGAAAGAATACCAAATACCTCCTATTGATATCCAGATGAAAAGGCAAGAGATCTGATCTATAGATCACTGAATTATTTGACAGTCTGACATAATTGTTAGAGGAATTAATTGACATAAAGCTGTGCTCAATAAAGGGAAACAAGTGTGCTCAATAAAGCAGCAGCATCGTCGCATCCAGGTTCTCCGACATGGCCAAAGGCGACGGCGCTTCCTCCTGCGGCGTCGGGTCCGGCGACAACTGCCTCGCGATCCCGGATCTCGTCGGCCCAGCCACTGTTCCGCCCCAGCCCGCGGCTACAGCTACAGCTTGCGCCATACCCGTGCTGCCCCGGACTCGCGCCAGCTTCGCGCCGCAGCTGTCGCCTTCGCCTCGCTCAACAACCACTGGACGCGGTCATGAGATCAAGGCTATTAGGTGTCAATCAATCAATATGGATCCTATATTCTTCAGAAATTAAAATAAATACCCGCATAAATACCAAGTAGAATACATAACAAAAACCATGTTTCCCTGAGTTATCAATCAATCTAACATGCTCAAATAAACCTAGAATAAACAAAATACTTTGTTCTGAAAACAAGTAGAAAAAACAACAAAACCGACTAAGAGTAAGCAGGATAGAGTGGAATCATGGTGACGACATCTAAGTAAGCTCCAGTAAAAACTCAGCTAAAAATTAGTTCCATTCATCTAAATAGATCAAGAATATGTATATGTTTTGACATCTTGCTTTGTGTTTTAACCAATGGAAGAGCACAATCTGCATTTACAAAAGATGTCCAGCTGATGAAATTTTTTCCAATTCAATGCTAATTAGCTCATATGGAGACTACATGCATTTAGAATGAGAAATAATTCTATTGTCAACAAGAATCACTCTTGCATGAACAATCAGCAATACTGACCAAATGCAACAAGATACAACAGTAAACGACACTATGGTTATCAATAGTTCAGGACAATGACAGTTGGATAGTAAGTAAACCAAGATAAGATGGAATGCAGATTACGTACAGCTTGCATCTCTCTAAGTGAAGTAGCCAGGAAGACTCAACCGCCTAAAGAATTCAAAAAGATGGGGATTTTATGTCCAGTAAAAGAAAGCTATCACAGGATCATCTCCGATGAACTGCATGCACCATATGAAAGTAGAGACAAAGGAAAATAGTTCGGAAGAACAAGAAGGTAAAAATGCATAATTAAGCTTACAAAAGCAAGCATGTGGGAAGAACAAGGTGAAGAGGCATAATTAGGGGTCAATCAAGATTAATTGTAGGAAGGCAATACCAAATAAATAAAAATAATTATTATTTCATAAGCATGTAAGCAGAAGGTAGAGCATCGTGGCTGCAATGCGTGAGTCTAGACCGAGAAGACGAGGCTAAGGATCTTCTTACCTTTATAATGCAATTAACATAGGTGAGGATAAACATAACATGGGAATGGGTCAAAGTGACAGACTTGGCACCATCCGAAGGGATAACAGGGGAATGTGTCAAAGTGACAGACCTGGCACCATCCGAAGGGGGTGTGTGTAGCTGAACACCAAATATAAACTGGTTCAGAATTTTAAAAACAAGCAAGAGAGAAATTTGAAACACACAAATAGTGACATAATGCTTGTTCCAAGCAAACCTGAAGTGCAGGTAACTGGTTGTAGCCTCAAGGGTCTTTTCAATCTAAATTGATCCCGAAGGCAGGCACACTGCATGTATGAGCAATACACGTCAACCTTTTGGCAAATTGCGGAAATATAACAAAGGTCGCATAGAAAAATATGGAAGAAAAATATCTTTCATAACCACAACATTAGAAAATAAAAGATACGTTATTTCAATATCACCTTAGGTCTGGAACCTCTGCTCATTTCATGGTTGAGCAACACTGTGCATGTGCATCCGACCCTGCTTCCCTTCATCATTGAATCCACCATCACACCACACTTTCATGTAAGCTAATAGTAATGGTATAAAAGAAAGAAGCAATATTTGTTGGATACCTATTGCAAGCAGATCTGCAGAACAGGAGTTGCACATGGTCGGCTCTATGCAAATCTGCAAGAAATAATAAAGGTTTCAACACTGAGAAGAACAAAGGGAGAAGAGGATACGGAACCCACAAGAATCAGAATTAAATTAGAGGGGAAGTAGTAGTTCCGCTCCAAAGCACTAACAGGAACCGTACCTGTCTCGAGATGTTGGTCTCCAGTGTCACCGAGGGTGTTGGTACAGGCGTCGCTTCGGCGGCGGGAAGAGCCGTAACGGCAGTGCGCACGAGGGCGCTCCCACCCCTTGTCGCCATCCTCCTCCCGCATCCTCTCCTCCAAGGAAGAGCTTGGCCCTCTTCGTGCCCTCCACCTCCTGCGTCCGTCGCCGCCCTCGGCCTTCTCAGCCACCTCCTGTGCCAAGTGGCCACCACATGCCGATGTAAAATCATGCTGAAAGAGGAATGTTATATTCAGCGGTTCAACTGTATGCCATGAAATGTACGGATGTGCAAGTGGCATTGATTTATCAGACCCCATGATTTAAGAATGATTGCAAGAACGGTGATAAAAGGAAATGATTCTTAGTTGCTTACTTTGATATGCTTGTCTACTGGGTTTACATAAATATTCTCGAGTCTAATCTCAGTATGTGCCATTACGTGGCTATGCAGAAACAAATCATCACTGTCTGAATCTGACATTCATTGCAAAAACAAATTAAGAGAACAGCAACACATTGTCCAACAGCCCCACCTTCCAGCAAGGTCTAGGTGATTCAATGTGCAAATTAACAACAGAAATGGCAAGTAGACTACAAGGGCGGACTGATTGTTATGACATAGGTGTTGGCTATATCAGATTGAAGGTCATGAATTAACCGAGTTGTTTACATGATGAGCTCACCTCAAAGAAACCTCAACATAAGAACTATGTAGAAGCACTCCTTGCACCTGAAGAAAAATGGCAAGCAATCCGTGCATCACAACAAATACAAGTCTGAACAGTTATCACGGTGAAACTGCAGCAAATAGAGTGGAGACGGTACGATGATACCTTGAGAGAAATGAGTGGTACCTGCTAGCTACAATATCTGGAGAAAATAAATATGAGTCAAGTAGAGCTGCCGCAAGATCTTTTAATTTGTACTCTGCAAGATATACGATCAAAAACAAGTTTTATTTAGCATTCTCTTGGAGGACCACAAACTGAAACACTAAATAAGTAGATATAGGAAAACATGGAGTCAGCACTCAATATTGTATTTGGACAAAAATAGATCCTAATCTATATTTTAGACCCTAATATATTATTCTTTATATAAAAAAAGGATCCAGAGGAATGGCAAGCTAATAAACTAATCTAGCGTGGTCGTCTTCGTTTCTACCAGTCGGCCAAAAACAGCAACGACATACCGCCAATAATTTGCATAATCTATATTAGTGCAGAGAAAATAAAAATAAATAAAACAACAGAGAAGGATGGCCGCGCAGATCATACCTGCGGTGGCACAGGTCGGAGACTCAAGAACATCATAGACGCCGAGGAGGAGAACAGCGGCGCGGAAAGCAACTATTATAGACGCAAGATTGACATTCACACTAACTTGAAGGCGATACGAAACATGAACCTGTAGTACTATGTCCCATGAGAGTGGCTCAATACTTATCAATAAAAAATCGTCTTCATCGTCTGTAAGACAAATACAAACACACATAAATAAAGGAATTGAGCAGATGGTTCATGATAGTCCTGAATTAGGACTTGAAAAAGCAAAAGCATAACATAAAAGGATGATTGAATGTGCATAGTCCAAACTGTGTCAAAAAGAAAGCACACCTATGAAACATCTTTTCATCATATAAAAAACCATATATTTTTCATAACATAATCAGAAGAGCACTAAAAGATCACACTAAAAATATAATCCAAGATATAAAAGCTTTGTGAATGTACATTTGACCATATGAATCCTCCTACTCAGTATAACCTAAATTTCGTCTAGCCTTCCCGCTGCTTCTTCCCTTAGGGAAAGTAAGGAAACAATGAGATAAAAATGAAATGGTGAATAATCACAAAAGCAGTAACCATGCAAGAGTCCTGTGAAATACTCAAGAGATTTAGAAAATTTGAAACCTTCAATGTAACCATCAGATCAAAGTAGAACCCACTCGAATAAATTTGAACAATAAAGAAGCTATTTTCGATCACTAATTGTAAACTTGACATCCACAATACATTATATGGATCTGTGGTCATCTGGTTTCTTCCCCAACCAACCTGGTCTCTTCAGCAAATTACACATAAAACTGATATTGCCAAGAGCATGAACAGGTAGCACTGTAAGAGCCCAGCCACACACTAATTGTGAACTTGACATCCACAATACCTTATATGGATCTGTGGTCATCTGGTTTCTTCCCCAACCAACCTGGTCTCTTCAGCAAATTACACATAAAACTGATATTGCCAAGAGCATGAACAGGTAGCACCGTAAGAGCCCAGCCACACATTGGAATTCTATTTCGTATAGACAGAACACAAGAAGCATTTTCCAGTTGCAGACTAATAAAGAAATGATCAACGAATTGTTTTTTTTTGTTATGGTCATAGCCGACCTAAATTATTTGTGATGGACTTTTTTTGAGGCAGGAAGACCCGTTAATCAAAATCTAAATTTGTCAAAGTAATATTGTCAAAGAATAAAATTGAAGATAAAATGGGCAAAATACCGAAATGGTGGAAACTCAAATGGGTGAAATAATACTGATCCTCAGAAACCCAAATGGACCTCCATCATATAGGTACCTGCTAAACGCTTGCCACAGATTATGAACATATCCAACTTCAATCATGGCACGTGCCACGTCCACTCAGCCCAGAGACATTTCATTTGTGCTATATAGGGGCTTCAAGACCTCACATCAGGGAAACAAACGGAGAGGGAGATAAACTTTGTGCTTGAGGGCCGCGCCTAAAGAGCAACCAACAGAATGAGAGTGCAACCTGGGGCAAAACCACCATAGCCATCTGAACAATCAGTACCAGTAAGTGGACCACTATAGTATGATGCAGCAAATGGTCCAATTTAAAAGCATATCTAACCAACTAAAATATAGAAAAAGCATATTGACTCCGAATCATATAAGAATGAATACAACAGAAGCAAGTATCGCCGTCAATATCTAAAAACCGCAGAGCAGCATAAGGTAGTACTGGATTTGATGTAACCATATAAGAATAACCCTAGCATCTAAGCCTCACATGAAGCGTAATAAGGTCATGATCCAATTAGGGAAAATTGTTAGCACCTTCGGTTCAATACATATCACCACACAACATGGCCATTTCACAACAAAATTATCACCACAGAAAAAATATTCACTGCAGGTTGAATCAAAACAAAATGAAAACTTGGAGCCTCTAATGTAACCATCAGATCAAAAGAGAACCCACTTGAATAAATTTCAATAAGAAAGAAGCTCTTTTGGATTATTAAGAGAGAGAGAACTCTGGACAGTAAAAAAGAATGATCAAAACATGAACTGCTCATTCTTCATAAACTTAGGTGGTAGATAGTACATTAAAATCTGGGATCATTAAAGTATGAAATGCAATCAGATAGACAAGACCTTACCACGGGAATAAAAAAAAAATTGTGACCTGCACCAAAGACCAAAAGACAGTTTACTTAACCCCTATTCAAACCCAAACAATTTAAGCAGATTGTAATGCCCTTAAGGAAGAATGTAATGACCTCAGAGCAACCATGCAAAGGGGCAGGGGGCGCACCTCGCAACAAAAATAATGGTCAAGAAACCTGCAACCTACAAACAGAGGAAGACATGCATAGAAATCTAAATATTAGTACAGGCAGAATTTCCAGAGCATTATTAAGCAGCAAAAGGTCCGATTAAACAATTTCACTTTGAAGAGTAATGGGTAGAAGCCTATGAAACAGCGAAAGCATGAAAATGGCTCGCAAAGGATTCAAACGTGAAAATGGCTTGCAAAGGATCCAAAAAACTAAAACATGAAAATGGCTTTCAAAGGATGGAACAATTGGCAGCCGCCACCAAGAATTTCATACTCATTTAACTTGTGGATCAAACAAATGGCAAAGACAAAAAACTAAATTAAATAACAAATTGGATTATGGCCTCTAGAAAATAAATTGAGGCAAAAAAAATCTTGTTGAACTGAACCGAGAGGACTGTGAGGTGAACTTGCCTCCCTTTTATGCTAATGCCAATTTCCTAAATAATCATTGGCTGGGACACTTCCTAAATATATCTAGGGGTCCAAAAAAAAGGAGGTTTATATAACCCTTTCATGTTTCTCTTAGTGGCGAGGCTACTAAAATAATCAGTGGCATTGCAATGCTGATTGTCTTTGAGATATGCTGATACAACACCCGGCAATGGAAATACAAGAGGCAAGGAATAAATAAATAAATGTGTTTACCTAAGGGACATACCATATCAGATCCAACGTGTTTAAAGATCGAAAAGACCGTGCTTCTTGAACACACAAAATCTGCACTGACAAAAATGAGAAGGGTGAGAGTTATAGTTGACTGCAAGTAAATTTCAGAAGACATGATAATATAAAAACGAATACCTGCAGTCTACTTGGATTTTCCTCAAACACCTTATATGCATTGATCCAAATACATCTGCACAAACAAAGAGGAGAAATTATGGAGAGTGGAAGAGAGAAAGGAGGAGGCAAATCAAGAGGAAGAGAGGATTGGGTACCTTGAATCGGCAGCGCATGGAGGTGGAGAGATGGGGTCGGAGGAGCCCGAGCCCAGCCAGCCGCCTCTTCCTACCACCGCCTCATTCAGACCGTGAAGGGGCCGCAGACGACCCTCTCGGTGGCATGTGGTCCTCTGCGCCAAGAACTGGAGAGATGGGGTCGGAGGAGCCCGAGCCCAGCCAGCCGCCTCTTCCTACCGCCGCCTCATTCAGACCGTGAAGGGGCCGCAGACGACCCTCTCGGTGGCATGTGGTCCTCTGCGCCAAGAACGTCATGGAGGAAGGACCCACGGCCAGGAGTTCCTGCTCTTCCTTTTCCCCGCCGGCGTACCGAGCTCGACGAACGAGGGGGGCCAGAGGCAGAGCTCCAACCCCTCGTGCTCCTCCAGGCCACCGGTCTGGTACCTTTCAACGACGGCGAGAGGGGCAGCGCGGGTGTGGCGAGCAGCTTGAGAAGGGGCAGCGGGGGGGGGGGGGGGGGGGACGGCAGCGAGCGCCGGCGGAGGGAGCTGGCGAGGATGCGGGAGAGAGGCGGCTCGCGATCTAGGGCTGCAGGCGTCGAGAGAGAATGGGTATTGGGGTTCCCACTTTCGCACGCACCGGTCACCGCTAGGCCTCCCGCGAGCGGCCAATCGGACGCCTACACGTGGCGCTTCCAGGAGAGCTGCGCGCGAGAGGAAGGGCTTCGTGGACGTTTGGCGAAGACATACACCTCATCCAACCTTAATAGAAGTGGTACCTTTCAACGACGGCGAGAGGGGCAGCGCGGGTGTGGCGAGCAGCTTGAGAAGGGGCAGCGGGGGGGGGGGGGGGGGGGGGACGGCAGCGAGCGCCGGCGGAGGGAGCTGGCGAGGATGCGGGAGAGAGGCGGCTCGCGATCTAGGGCTGCAGGCGTCGAGAGAGAATGGGGATTGGGGTTCCCACTTTCGCACGCACCGGTCACCGCTAGGCCTCCCGCGAGCGGCCAATCGGACGCCTACACGTGGCGCTTCCAGGAGAGCTGCGCGCGAGAGGAAGGGCTTCGTGGACGTTTGGCGAAGACATACACCTCATCCAACCTTTATAGAAGTAATTCCTTCGTGTACACGGACAGAAAACACGAATGCTCTTTCATTGTTCGTATAGGTACACATAGTGTCGTGCACCCACTCACCTCAAGTCCGTTTGTCTATTTATTTATTTTCTTGTTCTTTCCCCATTCTACATTTATGCATCCGTTTCTTCCTTTTTCTTTTTTCTTTTGCTCTTTTATTTTTCCTTACCTTTAGTTTCTTATTCTTCACTTAAATCAGGTTCTGCGTTTTTTATGTTTCTCTTTCTTTTTACCCTTTTTTTTCTAATATTGGTTTTATTTAAATCTATGTATTCATTTTTCTTGTTTTCTCTCATTTAGTCTATAAATATGTTTTTCCTCGGACGCTAAAATTTTATTTTCACTCAAAGCCGTTCCTATATATTTTTGTTCCATGCGAGTGAAATTTGTTCCAATCTAATATTTTCTAAAAGAAATTGCTCGGACGCCATACGTTGCACTCACACCATTACAATATTTTTCTGTTCCACCAGCTCTAAATTTTTGTTTCACTCAGAGTAATTCGATATTTTTTCCTCGTGCACTATATTTACATTTCACACACAGCCATTACGATATTTTTCTTTCCTTTTTCCTTAGATTAGTTTTTTACTTTAGATTTTCTTTTGCGGAACTTTTGTTCCTAACTTTGTTGCCTGAGCTTTTGTTCCTATCTTCAAGAAAGTTCGTTCCTCTATAGACTTTTTGGTTCATATCTCCATTGAGGTTTTTGTTCCTAACTTTGTTCCTCATTATTGTTCAAAGCATTTTTGTTCCTATGTCAATGGCGCCTTTTCTTTCTACCTTTTATTCTAGGTGTTTGTTCTTTGTTCCTCTCTCTATAGAGTTTGTTTCCTATCTTTGCGGAACTTTTGTTAAAAACTTTGTTGACCGAGTTTTTGTTCCTATTTCGATGGAACTTTGTTCCTCTGTAGACTTTTTTTGTTCCTATGTTCATTGAGTTTTTTGTTCCAAACATTTTGTTCCTACATTAATGGAGCTTTTTGTTCCTACATTTTATTTCGGGTGTTTGTTCATGTGTCCATGGAATTTTGTTTCTCTCTCTATAGAGTTTGTTTCCTATCTTTGCAGAACTTTTGTTCCTAACTTTGTTGTCCGAGTTTTTGTTCCTAATTTTTGTTCCTATCCTCATGGAACTTTGTTCCTCTGTAGACTTTTTTTGTTCCTATCTTCATTGAGTTTTTTGTTCCTAAATTTTGTTCCAAGCATTTTGTTCCTATGTCAATGGAGCTTCTTGTTCCTATCTTTTTATTTTGAGTGTTTGTTCCTATGTCCATGGAACTTTGTTCCTATCTTTATAGAGTTTGTTTCCTATCTTTGCGGAACTTTTGTTCCTAACTTTGTTGACCGAGTTTTTATTCATATTTTTTGTTCCTATCCCCATAGAAATTTGTTCCTCTGTAGATTTTTTTATTCCTATCTTCATTGGGTTTTTTGTCCCTAAATTTTGTTCCAAGCATTTTTGTTCCTATGTCAATGGAGTTTTTGTTCCTAACTTTTTATTTCGAGTGTTGTTCCTAAGTCTATGGAACTTTGTTCCTCTCTCTGTAGAGTGTGTTCCTATCTTTGCGGAACTTTTGTTCCTAACTTTGTTGCCCGAATTTTGCTCCTAATTTTGACTCCATGGAACTTTGTTCCTCAGTAGAATTTTGTATTCTATCTCCATTGAGCGCTTTTGTTCTTAGTTTTGTTCTTCGCTTTTGTTCCAATCTTTTTGTTCCTATGACAATGGAGCTTTTTGTTCCTATCTTTCATTCTGAGCATTTGTTCCTATGTCCATGGAACTTTGTTCCTCTCTATTGAGTTTGTGTTCCTATTTTCTTGGTATCGGTAATTTTTAGTTCCTTGGAGTTGAAACTTTTGTTCCCGAGGGACGAATTATTTGTTCCATTGTCTCGGGCGCTAATTTTTTGTTCCACTTATACTCCTAATTTGTTCCACGGCCGGTAACTTTTTGTTCCTTAATGTTGAATTTCCGTTCCTCTTTGTACCTCCTTGGATCACCGGCCGGCACAAGCCTTGCAGCGAGGTGAGTTCCCTTACGAGGTATGTCATTTTTGTTCCCCATATGCAAAATTTTGTTCCAAGATGTTTCGAAATTTTGTTCCTCTTAGATTAAAATGTTGTTCATTTTTCTTACGGGATGTGTTCCCTTGGTTATAATTTTTTGTTCCACTTAGTGTAAAATTATGTTCCAAATAGTTGCAACTTTTTGTTCTCGTGTATTAAAAAAATTCCGCTTAGTCTAAAATGTTGTTATGGAACTAAAATTTTAGTTCGATAATGTTGTTCCTAAGCGCTTGCTCAACTATATTAATAATTAACGCTATTTTATTTTTATTTATTTTTATTTTAGTGGATGTTAATTATTTAAAAATTCCACATGTTTTTAATCTCAGCGGCACGCTTTTTTGCTCTTCAAACGTACCAATTCTTGCACGTATTCTAAGGGCTAACTATCTAGCTAGTTACATGGATGAAGAATAACGTGATATTGGTTGTAAAAAAAAAAGAATAACGTGATCCTATAAACTGAAATTTTAAGCTTGAGAGATGCTAAGATGTTAGGAACATGTGTACCATATATGTTCAATTGTATGCACCTTGAGGAATGTTTGTGTTGTCCTAGATCAAGTTTCGATATTGCTTAATTGCAATAAGATGATATTAGAGTGTGCATTCAGCTGTGCTCCTGCATCACTCTATTTTTCTATTATGGATCTGTTTTATATTTCATTTTTTTCTATATATATGTACACATGCTATTTTATTATACAGAGAATTACTCCATTTATATTGGACACTCAAACTTGTTCATTGCAATAAATCTGAAGCATAGTGTGCAAGGTTTTATGTACCTGAACTACTAACCTACACATGTATGTACACATAATGCTTCGTTTTCTTTTGGGCCATTGGAGTTAGTGAGAAACGTTGTGGGCTGAACATGGAACCTTATAACTACCTCCGATCTGGAATAACTGTCAGGACTCTTATACATTTCTACTACGCAGTACACTTTCCACAATAGTTTTATCGGATTGGAGGGAGTATTTCTTTTAGATTCCAACTTTCTTGTCCCTTTTATGTTGTCCTTCAAATATAAAAATAACTTGGGATTTGTTCAAAATCTGTTACAATACCGTATTATTCTCATATGTATATTTCATTTGTCTCATAGTTTGCACGCACAAAAAATAAAGGAAAGGTAAAAATAATCTCATTCAAAAGAAAATGCTTTCAAATTAATGGACGTAGTATCTCCGAAATGGCAAAGAGACCCAAGTTTGTGATCAGCTTCATACTTTGCTACACATTGGTGAAATGGTGAGTTTTAGGATCTGGTGGGACATGAGAAGGGATGATGAATACATCATTGTCTTGTGTTTGAAGTTCTATATTTTGAGAGAGAGGGAGATGGAAAGGGAGGCGGAGGGAGTGAAAACAATGTGAAATATAAGCATGTCCTTCTAATTGTTATGATGAAGAATATCTAGAGCATGATCATGTGATTTGAGTGACCCGAATTCAAACTCTTGTAGATGTTGCCGTTAAAAATGTTGATTAAAAAGGTTCCTTCATTTTCATATCCTCCGTGTTATCATGAGTATTCAAATGCAATAAAATTTACATGTGTGATTCAATAAGATTTTTTTTTAACCCCGTAGTAACGCACGGGCATTACACTAGTAACTATATAAATGCAAAACATTAGTGACTACCAATTGATATCTATAGAGCAAGATTACAGAATATTAGTACTCCCTCCATCCTAGTTTATAGGGCACATATAGTAGACCTGGACCAAGGTGCTAGTTGATTGGGGCTACTATCTTGCATGCATTTGTGGAGAGGGGTGGAGATAGGCAACCAAACGCTAATTAGAAGAGAATTAATGCAAATATTTCTAAGAGATTGTACTGCATGGTTTTAATATTATGTCCTACAAATCATGACGGGGGGAGTATTAACTTTGGGATTGCCTATGTCTCAGTCGACTGATTTTTTTTAACTCTCAGTCAATTCAGAAAGTGCAACCGTAGTTCAAGGAAAGTGCAATTGCACTTTTGTGGAACGAAAAGTGCAACGGGTTTAGGATGTTAAAGAAATCAACACATCATTATGGGAAAGGAAGCAAAACCTTGAATTCCATCCAAATTCAAATTGATGATGATGTTAGGATGTTAGCTCTAGATGGGAAAGAGAAGATTAAATAGCTAGAAAGAATAATATAGCTAATGTTTGCATCATTACCACCACTAGTAAAACTGAATCCTCTTATGCTAGTAAACCTTCTACTATCAATGGTAAAGTAACTGGTGTTTGCAATACTCCCACTGCTGCTACTAAAAATGAGAAATTGCCTGAAACTGCTAAAAATGATCCTGATAATAGTGCTGAAATTTTTAGAAACATGGAAGACAATGGTCACATGACCTTTGATAAAAATGATTTTAATTTTGATGATTGCAACATAACTGAAGTTATTAAGTTATTACAAAATCTTTCTAGTTGTCCTAATGCTAGTGCTATGAATATGGCTTTCACAAAACATATTACAAATGCTCTCATGCATATTAGAGAGGATGAATTAAGATGTGAAGCCTTTATCCCTAGGAAGTTAGATGATGGGTTAGAACCCATTATTAAAATGAAATTGAATTATTTTAATTGCAATTCTCTATGTGATCTTGGTGCTAGTATCTCTGTAATGCCTAAGAGACTTTATGATATTCTTGATTTGCCACCTTTGGAACCCTGTTATTTGGATGTTCGTCCTATTGATAATGTTAGAAAGCTTTGGGGATATTTAGTGATGTTCTTATCATGGTTAACAATAATATTGTCCCTGTTGATTTTGTTGTATTGAATATTGAATGCAATGCTTTTTGTCCGATTTTTTTGGGAAGACCTTTTCTTAGAACTGTTGGTGTTGTTATTGGTATAAAAGAGGGGAATATTAAATTTCAGTTCCCACTCAAGAAAGGTATGGAACACTTTCCTAGAAAGAGAATAAAGTTTCCTTTTTATCCTATTATTATATAAAAATTATGATTTGGATGGTTCTTCACTTGAAAATACTTGAATCCATTTTTCTGGGCCTAGCTAAAAGGCGTTAAAGAAAAACAATTCTTGGGAGATAACCCATAGTTTTATTTTTTGCTTTGTTTTTCTCTGTTTTCTTTGAATCAAGGGAATGTATACTTATGTATCAACTCCTTTATATCTTTATTTTCATGTATTATTTGTTCCAAGTAAATTTTGTGATGAAAGTTGGAGTTGGTTTTGGGATTTCTACGCAGGAAACAGATTTCTGTTGTCCATCGTAAAAAATCGTGAAAAAATTCGAAAGATCAGAATGACCTGAAATTTTTTGTGCTTATTCCTCAGCTAATTATCTTTAAGTTTTTTTTTTACTTGAGTAGTGTAAGTGCCCCGGAAAAATCCGTCTTTACAGACTGTTCAAGTTTTGGTAGATTCTGCCATTTTTCTTGCATTTGCTCTTTTACGATGTCAAGTGAATTTCATTGCTTCATGAAACATCAGAGGCTGTAGATAATGTTTAAAAGTATCAATGGCACTTGTGCCCATACATAACCCATGGATTTTTTTATTGTTGCACTAACCCTCTAATGCGAATTACTCTTTGAGTGTGGTGTGAAGGAAGTTTTCAAGGGTCAAGAGAAGAGGGTGATATATGTGATCAAGAAGAGTGCAAGGTCAAACCTTGGGGATGCCCCCGTGATTCATCCCAGAAAAATATAAGGAGACTCGAGCATCTAAGCTTGGGGATTCCCAAGGCATCCCCTTCTTAATTAACCATTTATCGGGTCACTTCTAGTGAAACTACATTTTTATTTGGTCACATCATATGAAATTTACTTGGAGCGTCTGTTATTTTTCTTTTTTTTCTCTTGTTTTTTTTTGTTTTACTTGTTTTGTTTTGTTTTCCTTGTTTTCTTTTGTTTTCCTTGCTGCAATAATATCATTGGAAACTAGCATCCTTGTTTGGGAGAGAGACACACTCCGATTTTTCGTTTGAATACTCGTTATGGTCGTATTCTTAGTTTTTCTTCTAGTTGCTGCGAAAATTCATGTTTATCTCTTGTTTTCATTGCATCTCTTATTCAGAGTTGTTAGTTTTAGTAGTGTTACGTGAGTACTCTCATGCTTTCTTGATGTATCATTTAGAGAATTTTTGTTAAAACATATTTTGTATGGTGCTTGTTGGGAAAAGAAAATGTTGCATTTGGTAAAAAATATAAACGATGCAAATAGAAGCTTGTATAGACTATGGCTAGACTTCTTCATATCATGCTAGATGTTATTTTAATTTTAGAGCCTAGTGGTTATTTTGTAGCATGATTTGTCTCAAATAGCTGAGAGTGTTTAATGTGCCATTGAAAGAATCATGAGTTGTTCTTGTCATATTGAAGCATAAATTTGTGATATTCTCCTTTGAATGTTTTATTAGGTTGACTTAGCGCATGCTCACACCATGTTTATGACTACAAAACAATAACTAATATCGTCTATGATCATTTAGTTTTTGAAATTGTGGTACCACTTATGCTTTGATTAATGATGTTTATGTCGCTATGCATGATTATGGCCATTATTGCTCTCCTGATTTATCGTTCCCAGTCTTTTGTTAGCCTCCACATGTACTGAGTATGAGCTCTACTCGTGCAATCCAACTCCCAAAAACCATAGTATGCCAAATGTGTCCATCATACCTAATATTTATCTCACTTGTTGATTGGACTTTCACACCCTGGACTAGTGGCTTCATTCTCTTATCCAATAAATAGAAGAGCTAGTAGCAGGGTGCCTAGCCCCAAATTAATACAAACAAATTCTCTTCACTATTTTTGCCCCTGATTTATCAGTCAAAGCATAATTGTGTAAACAAAAGAGAAAGAGAGATGACCTTTTACACCAGTTGCGTCCTTCAAATGGGAGTCGCTCTTGTGAAGTCTAGTTGGCTTGTGACGTACTGTATTTTCTGTTTACCATTCGTTGACATAAGCATACACCTCCCTAAAAATAGACACTCCTCCATGGTATGTGATTGTTGGCAGGCACCCCGAGGATTCGGTTAGCCGTGGTTTGTGTAAGATGGATGGGAGGAGTGTCAAACATTTAATACATTTGTTTAATAAAATAAAAGCTCTAGCACATGAGTGATCCATGCTTCCCTCTGCAAATGGCCTTTCTTTTACTTTTATGTCGAGTCTTCATCTTCTAACTTTATGCATAGTTGAGAAAGCATAGTTGCCCTTCTGAGTTTAATGTGCATTTGTCCCAGAAACATTATTAATTGATTCATGATGTGTTATTGCTTTCTCTCAAATTATTTGTTCTAGTCTTCCTCATAAACTTTGAAGGTGTTTTGGCATTTATGTTTTGCCCCACTCTTAAGGACTAGAGAAAATATCACTTTGCCATGTTTTCTCTATACTTGAAACATACATATAACTTTTGATGCATTGTTATTCATGATATTTTATTTGTGTTACTTCTCATGATGCAAGATGATTGTTATGCTTTATTATTAAATTTTTATTATCATGCTTGTGTTGAAGTTCTATGATCTCATCTTACATATGCTTTTACATTATTGATGATCAACTTCATGTTGGTAGCATATCACCTCAGAAATTATGTGTTTTTATCGTTTACCTACTCGAGGACAAGAAGGAACTAAGCTTGGGGATGTTGATACGTCATAAACGTATCCTTAATTTCTGATGTTCCATGTTGTTTTCATGTTACTTCCTACATGTTTGATATACACTTTATGTCATTTTATCGCTTTTCGGGACTAACCTATTAACAAGATGCCACAGAGTCAGTTCCCTATTTACTACTGCTTTTAGTTTCAAAAAGTTGTTCTGAAAATATTCTCAGAATTGGAAAATCCGAAGCCCGGAAGTCTTAGAATTCCCGAAGGTTCCACGGAGTGCCTAAGAGACCCGGAGAGGGACCACGGGGCGGCCACACCATAGGGCCCTCTGCCATCGTTCTTTTGCCTATATAATCCCCCGACATATTAACCCTAAAAATCTACCACTTTTTCCCGAGAAACACTCGAGGCCGCCGTCATAGTCATCCCGAGATCGGGAGGGTTCTGGAGCACTTACCGGCACCCTACCGGGAGGGAAATTCATCACCGGATGGGTTCTACACCACTCTGCCCTCCTCCAAGTGATGTGTGAGTAGTTCATCCCTGGACTACGGGTCCATAGAAGTAGCTAGATGGTTGTCTCCTCCACTTTATGCCCCATGTTTAGATCTCGTGAACTGCGTCACATGATCGAGATCATCTTTTGTAATGCTACATGTTGTGTTTGCTGGGATCCGATGAATGTTGAATGATATGTCTTCTGGTTATCAATCTATCATGTTATCTTCATGTATATAATATTTATGGTCTTGCATTCTCTCCGTTATTAGTAGATGCTCTGGCCAAATAGATGCTAGTAACTCCAAGAGGGAGTATTTATGCTCGATAGTGGGTCCATGCCTCCTTTGCATATGTGCTCGAGTGACAGAAACGTGACGGATGGAGGATGTGTTGTTGCCATTAGTGAGAAAACAACAATGCTTTGTCTAAGTATGTTGTTATTGTTTACATTACACACTTTGCTTATTGCGATTATCTGTTGCTTGCAACTCAATACCCAAGGTTTGCTCGGATGACACTCCGAGGGTGAATTATTAGTCATAGATGCAGTTGGATGACGGTCTATGTATCTTGTTGTAATTCCCGCATGAATCACATAGTAATCTTTATGTCTTGCATATGCACTATGGTGCAGGCTTCATTTCTGTTGATTGCCCAGCCGTAATTTGTTCACCACGCATGTTATTCATCTTTCACGGAGAGACACCACTAGTGAAATGTGGACCCCGGTCCATTTTCCCCATACTGTTAATACACACACTGTTTCTACTGTTTTCACGCTGCTGCTATTGTTTTCGTACTGTTCTCATATTGTTTTCCACACTGTCGTGGTGGTGTCACGGCAGAAGCCATGGGATGGCTAAAGATGTGGGGACGAAGGACGCTGGAGGTGCTCGGGGAGGGATCACGCGACGAGTAGCCGCGTGAAGTAAGAACAATGCACTGCAAACAACACGATCTACCCAGGTTCAGGGCCCTCGTGAGGAGGTAAAACCCCTACTCCTGCCTTTCTTTGTGTATTCAGATGTCTCACCGAGTAGCCACAGTACAATGGTTCTTGCTACCGAGTAGCCACTCTCCTCTCTACGTGATGAACTAGGTCAAGAACTTAGGGTTTCTGGTGTTCGATCCCAACGTGCCTCGCGCAGGAGGCGGCGGGGCACCTTATATACATGGTGCCCAGCCGGATACGTCCAAATATGGACAAGTGTCGACATAGTGTGCACACCGTCCTTCTTCCGAGTTCCCGCTGACAGCTTTGGTTCCTAATCTTGGCTGCATCCGGAAAGTCGTTGGGCAAAACCAAGGGGACAGACTGGTATCACTGTGCCAAACACAGAGTAGGGCCCCCTTATCCTGCGACCGCCTGCTTCCACACTGTCACTGTCAGGCAGGCCGGCCCCAGATGAACAGTGGTTCGAATAGTGCCAAGCACGGACCCAGGATACGCGGGATCCTGTGTCAGAACGGCTCCTTTGACTTTCTAGCCCGAGTAGGTTCCCGCCAGTTTTACTCGGGCCAGCTCTTCTACTCGAATGGACGTAACTTGACTGATTCCTTCTTCTGGTCATCTTTCCATAAGACCGAGTAGCAGTCGACCGGGTAGCAATTACCGGGTAGGCGGCTACTCGACCAAACTTCTCTTCTGACCCTTGCCTTTACCACTTGCCTTTACCCTACTCGGGGGTAACCCCCCGACATTAGTCCCCGAAGCTGGTAGAGTCTCGCGAACTCGTTCACTAGGCTCTGCCAGCTTAAAAACCAATCTTTCCTTCGCCGCCCTTGAACCTCAGGATGCCGAGTAAAACCTCCGAGTAGCACTCTGGAAAGTACCTTGAGTTTCCTGTCTTCCGAATAACGCCAGCTTTCTACTCTGTAGCCGAGTAAAAAGACTTAGAGAATTTCTCATCCAGAGTCTCTGCAGCGCAGAGCACAATCCAGCCTTCCGTGCTGCAACTGGACACGTGTCAAGCATCTGCGACCCCGACGTATCGCTGCCCACGACACGACGTGCCACGCGGCCAGTTATCATGGGGTGGGCCCACCGGCTCGTTATGTCCCATCAAGCGCAGTAATAGCCCACGATCTGGTCGTTGGATCAATTGTGGCCGTTACGCGCGCGTGCCGCGCTGTGTGCGTTTCTAACCGGCCACAGACCCCACCACACGGGAGTTATGGTCACGATCGATCCCACTACCCCGATGGTAACGGTAATCCGCGGAGAGGATATAAATACCCCCACCGGTAACTTCCTCTTCTCCTTCCTCCGTACTTTCCTCTTTCGCCTCTCTGTTTCTTCTCCGCCGCCGAGCTCTCCGCCGCCGCGCAACTCTTTGCGCCGCCGCGGATTCTTCCTTCCCACCAAACTCTTCCACTCTTCCACCGCTTTCTCGCTCGCTGCCATGGCTGCTCGCGCCGGCTGGGCTGGTTATGATGTCACCGTCGATGATTGTTCCTGGCTCGTGAACACCCGGAGGGTTCCTCCTGGTGTTCAATGTCGGCCGTCCGACGGCGAAATCATTCCGGCCCCGCAGGAGGGCGAGCATGTCGTCTTCCTCGCGCACTTCGCGCGAGGATTCGGCCTGCCGGCTTCCGATTTCCTCCGCTCCTTCCTGGATCACTTCGGTGTTCAGATGCATCATCTCCCCCCAAATGCTATTGTCTTCCTCGCCTATCACACCGTGGTGTGCGAGGCCTTTCTTGGCATCCGCCCCACGGTGCAGACGTGGTTGAAATACTTCCATCTGCGCCAGCAAAGCAAAGGGAAGAAGGATGGCGCGGCCGCCGGCAGCCGAGTAACCGACACCGGCAGCGCCATGATGGTGCAGCGGACGGGAACCAACCACCCTCGCATGAAGGGTTTGGATTCCGTCCGTATGTGGCAAAAGTCCTTCCTCTACGTCAAGAACATCCCCGCCACGGAAGGGGGCAAGGTAACGGACCGCATCAATCTGCCTGCATGGAGCAACCGAGCTCCATCCGGGCAGAACTGGAAGACGAAGCCCTCCAACGACCGCAACACAATGCAGATGGAGGAGCGGCTCGCTTATCTAATCGGAGAGGGCCTCAAGAGCGATGATCCCGTCGCTTGCTGGATCAAGAATCGCGTGCTGCCTCTGCAGCGGCGCTCCCACCCAATGTGCTACTTGGGAGGCCCCCGCGATTGCACTCGGACGACCACGTTCGAGCTCAGCAACGCGGACGTCGCCGCGCACGCGAGGTCCATCCTGACCACAGGCCTCCGCGACAACTGGCAATATGGATTCGCCCCCTTAAGCCGCACGAAGCCGATTCCACGGGTACGTTCTCTTTACTCTGCTTCCGATATATGCAATCCGAGTAGAAATCCTTCTCTGCTTGCTGCAAGATAGCAATTGCATTCTGCATCGAGTAGAGCACTCTGCAGAACTGCCTAGGCTTAGTGTGCTTGACGTTTGCACGCCTTGCCGAGTAGCACATCCAGGAGAAATACTTAGGCTTATTGTGCTTGGTGTTTGCACGCCTTGCCGAGTAGGACACTTAGCAAATTTCTCTAGGCTTAGTGTGCTTTTTGTTTGCACGCCTATTCGAGTAGAGTGCCCTCGCGCTACTTGGCTAACTTGTGATGATTCTGTGTTCTTCAGATCCTTGACCGCCAGCTTGCTGAGAGTATTGAGCGCTTTGAAGGCAATTGGTCATCTGACCGGGAAGAAGATGACGTGGCCTCCTTCGAGACCACGGACCAGATTAATCTTCCTCATTCCCCCACGACGGAGAAGCATCGCGTAGAATCGTCTCTCCGCGACTGGTCCGAGGACGAGGATGCAGGTAACTGAATTTTCTTTTGTCTGTTCGCGAGAAGCGCTAACCGATAGCCTTCTGTTTCTGAATCTTTCCTCTTTCTTCTCGATCTTCACAGATGATGCTGATGCTGAGGACGGGGGAGAAGACGAGGATGAGGACGAGGTAGCCCTGGTTGTCCCCCCTCTCTCAGTTGCTGCTCCTGCTGCCCGCAAGCGGGCCGGCAGTGGCGCCCTAGAGCCCCCCGCCAAGAAGAAGAAACCGTCCGAGAAGACGACCAAGAAGGTCGTGAAGAGAACGAGACGAACGATCCCTTCCACCAAGGGGTAAGTTTCTTCTCGGTTAACTCCCAATCTTGTACTTCGCTGTTTCTCTCAATCTTCTTCTGCCCTTCTCTAATTTCTGAGCTTATTTCTCTCTTCAGAGCTCCGTTGGACGCGGACGCTGCTCTCGAGCCCACTGAGATCCAGAAGAAGGCCGCCATCGATGTCGACAAGGTTGTAGACCTCGAGGGCGATGAGTCCAACGCCACCAACACGCAAGCAGGGACCACCAATGCCCAAGACGCCGAGCTGGAGCAGCAGTCCCGCTCAGATCCAGACGCGCAGGATGCGGCTCACCAAGACATGCCCCCTTCTCCTCCGGCCAACACCGCCGAGGAGAACCAAGGCCAAGACCAGGAGATGCATGATGACGCCGCCCTTGAGCGGCCAGGAACTGAACAGGAGCAGCCATCCACAGGAGCTGCTGAACAAGAAGATCCCGCTGCTGAGCAGCGGGTAGAAGATACACACATGACGGATCATTATCCTCTGAGCGACGCGCAATCAAACGCCGCGCAGAGCAGCACCCAGCCAGATGCCGCGCAAGGTAGCGCGCCCGTGGCGCCACCTACTGATCAAGGTAGTGCCAAGCCAGATCCCTCCTTGGTGCAGACAACCAAGACTGCAGCCAACCCTCCTGCCGGGCCGGTCACCAGGAAGAATGCCCAAGATGCTGCAGAGAAGGAGGCAGCCGAGAAGAAAGCCGCCGAGAAGGAGAAAGCTGAGAAGAAGATGACCGAGAAGCAGAAAACCGAGAAGCAGAAGACCGAGAAGCCAGTCGCCGCGAAGCCAACTGCTCAGAAGGAGAAGGCGAAGAAGCGGGCTGCCGAGTTGATGCCGCCGCCAACATCGACTGGCCAGTCCAGTAAGTTGGCTATTCGCAATCCTGGCGTGGTTGCTGCCGCCGCTGCTGCAGCTGATCAGCCCTGCTACCCTGACTATATGGTGAAGGTTAGCCAGCAGCATCAGATCGGCCTTTCCCCCAAGGATCGGAGTCTTGCTCTTCAGAAAGGAAGAAAAGCCGTGGCAGTGAACTCCGGGCCCCCAGCCCCAAATCAAGACAAGTCCGTCTCCATTGCCTCTCGTGGAGTGAAGTACTCGACTTGGTCGGCTTCATCGACGCCAAGTGGGACAGCAAGGTTCTCGGCAACACCAACTGGAACGGCACCGACCTGGGCGATATCGACCATATGCGTGTCGATTGGAACAAGGTGGACTTGGGCTACAAACCCATGACTGTCTCCTCCACCGTCGCTACTCTTGCTGCCAAGATGTTCGTGCATCGCAAGAACGCAGAGGATCTCGAGCAGTCTTACGCGGTAAGCCTTAACTCATCCTCTCCGAGTTGCATCTTTTCTTCTTCTCTACTCGTCTTCCTTTTCCTTAGCCATCACCCAGTCCCCGAGATTCTGGCCGAGTAGGAGGATACTTTCTCGAGTAGCGGCCTTCTCGGGTTGAATCTTTACTTCTTTGTCTGACTCATTTTTCTTTTGCTTCTCAGAATAGTGTTCTGAAGCGGACCGACCTGCACCGTCGGCTACTTTGGAACCACGCCGTCGCCAAGAGACGTATTGCTGCTCTGGAGAAAGAGAAGGTAGCCGCCGAGGTGGCCGACAAGGAAGTGATGAACAGCACCATGAGGCTGTCTGAGGTTGAAGGTACGCTTCTAGCTACGCGGTTCTTGCGTTTGTTGTTTACGCCCACTTCTGCTTTTTGCGCTAACCATTTCTACTCTGCAGGGAAACTGAAGGCCCTAGCTGAGGAGCACGAGAATTGCCGTGCATTTGTGGAGAATGGCGAGGCCACTATCAAGAGACTCGAGGGTAAGTTGCCGTCTACTCGGCTTGGTCTTGTTTTTTGCTTCTTCGCTATTCTGCTAACCTTGCTTGGCCCTCCGCAGAAGATCACAAGAAATTTGCTGAGGAACATCAAGACTGCCTCAAGCCTGCTGAGGTGGAGGTGCAACTGGCAAGCCAGTCTGCCGCCCTGCAGAGTGAGCATGCTACCGAGATAGAGAATCTGCAACTCCAGCTGCGCACTGCGCTCCAGGACGCCCTCAACATTGCTGCCGAGAAGAAAGCTTTGGCTGCCGAGAAGGAGAAGAACGAAGCAGCAGCCAGAGCTAAGGAAAGAACCCTCGAAGCCGAGTGCGAGGTGTTGAAGAAAGCCAATGCTGAGCTCTTCTCCCAGCTGGACGGGCTCCGCTTGCTCGAGGAGAAACACGTATCCAACGAGGAAGCATGGAAGAGCCAGCTGCAGGGACTTCGCTACAATTTGAATCGTAAGTGTTCTTTCTTTTGCATCTCTTCTTCTCGGTTCTATCTCTTCTCTGATTCTGTTGCTGAATCTCTCAATAGTTTTTGCAGAAGTCTTCCCTGACCTCGTGTCCTCTTGCGCGCCTGCCCTGGCCAAGGCCCAAGCAGCTCGCATCGAAAAGGGCGAGCCTGCGGACACCAGAGCCGAGATCGAGGAAAGCATCTTGGTGATGCGAGGGCAGTTCCAACGCCTAGCCTGCATGGGCACCGACCTGGTGCGCGTTGGCTTACAGCTTCACAAGCTCTTCTGGCCCCAGGACAGCGCGCCAACAACCATCCGCGGGCTTGCTCTGAAGTTGCGCGGCGTGAAGGCCGAACTGAAGAAATGGCGCGCGTCGGGAGCTCGGGCGGGTGCTGATTTGATGCTACTCTGCGTCTCCTCCTGGTACGAAAACTTGAACATGCAGATTATCCGCGGGAAGCACGATGATTCCAGGTGGGAGACGGACCCCGACTGCGTGACCATTCGCAAGCTGGCTGCGCATGAGGTTGCGGAATATGCTGATACGGCAACCTTCATCGACGGCCTCACTGAACCCGACACCGAGGCGGAGGAGGACGAGGAGGAGGACGAAGATGCAGATTCAGATTTGGACAAGCTGGACTTGAGCTGCTTCGAGTCTCCTGACGGCAAGGCCGGGAAGGGGAAAGCTGCAGTCATCGCGAGTAGCGATGAGGAGGTCGAGGAGATCGACACCGCCGCACTCGAGTTCGGCACCTCATCAGGATCCGCCCTCGACGACACGCTACGCCTCCGCGACCAAGCTTCTGGTTCCTCCTCTGCAACCGGGCCCATCTCGATGGCCACGGCCACTTCAGACCGGGTAGCCACCGAGCACGACGCCGAGCTGGAGCAGTCCGTCCCCGTCCACTCGGAAGCGGACGCGACCAACGCCAGCACCGAAGAGGAAGTCGTGAAGACAATTGATGCCAGCTCGGAGGCGGCCGCAACCAAGACCATCACTGAAGATGAAGCAGCCAAGGCCAGCACCGACAACACTGCTTCCTCAACATGATTTTATTCTGCAAACTTTGCACTCAAACACTTATCAGATCCCCAGGATGCCGGGAGCAAATGTATCAGACTATTTACGTTTTTGCTTGCTACTCAGTTTTTATCCACACTTGTTATTTTTAAATTAGTCAATTTGAGCAGCCCTGGCTCGATGCCGGGTTGCGTTTCCATGCAAGTCCCCGAGTTGCATTTCTTATTCACTCTTTCTTTTCATCTCAGATCTACCCGCAGTTTACTGCTTTATTGGTATTCGAGTCACAAGAGTCCAAAGGCAGAGTTGCAAATACTTAGCTACTTAGAAACGATCATAGTAACGCAGCCCACCACTTAGCCGAAAAGAAAAACATCAGGAACAGTAGTAAACGACACCCTATTCGGTTCCTGCACTCTTCCTTTCGTTAGCAATTTTTCTTGTGCTCATTGACCTTGTGCTTGTTCTCTTGCTTGCTATGAAGCCGGGTTTCGGACAGCAGCAGAGTCGAAGAGTTGGCATGTAGGTTTAAACACATTACTCAATGTACTTATGGACTTTGAAGCAGAGCAACCGAGTAGGCAAAAAGTGGAGCCTAGTAGAACCACTTAGAGCAAATTTGGACGAGGGAAGTCCCCGAGTTCAATTTCAGATTGCAAAGTAGAATTTAGGATACATACACATTTTTGCTCACGAATGAAAGCGACGGAGTAGAGCTACATTCCAGGGACGCTTGGATTCCTCTCCAGCTTTGTCTGCCCTGTTCTTCTGGGATGGCTGTACGTCGACTAGATAGTAAGCATCATTGTGCAGCGCTTTGCTCACAATGAAGGGTCCTTCCCAAGGAGGAGAGAGCTTGTGCATCCCGGCTGTGCGCTGCACGAGCCTAAGGACCATGTCTCCTTCTCGGAAAACCCTTGGGTTCACCTTTCGGCTGTGATACCGCCGCAGGTTTTGCTGGTAGATAGCCGAACGTGACAGAGTCAGCTCTCTTGCTTCTTCAAGCAGGTCAACGTCGTCTTCTCGAGCTTCTCTCGCCTCCACCTCAGTGTAGAGGGTTACTCGGGGGGAGTCATGCTCTAAGTCTATTGGCAATACGGCCTCAGCCCCATATACCAAGAAGAATGGTGTGTAGCCGGTTGACCGGTTAGGGGTAGTCCTTAGACTCCACAACACCGCTGGCAACTCGTCTAGCCAACACCCAGGTGTTTTCAACAATGGCTCAATCAGCCTTGGCTTTATGCCTGCTAGCACCATGCCATTTGCTCTTTCAACTTGCCCATTCGAGGCCGGATGCGCGACTGACGCAACGTCTAGTCGGATATGCTTGTCTCTGCAGAACCGCACCATTGCTCCCTCAGCAAAGTTTGTGCCATTATCCGTGATGATGCTGTGCGGGTAGCCGTATCTCAGGATCACATCCTTCAAGAAACTCACGGCTGTGACTCCATCGCACTTCCGAATAGGCTTCACTTCTATCCACTTGGTGAATTTGTCAACCATGACCAAGATGTGATTCATGTTGCCTCTAGCCGGCTTGAAGGGACCAACCATGTCCAAGCACCAAACGGCAAACGGCCAAGTAATGGGAATGGTTTTCAACTCGGAAGCAGGCATGTGAATCTTACTTGCAAACATCTGGCAGCCATTGCACTTCCTCACGATGTCTTCAGCTTGCTTCAAGGCAGTGAGCCAATAGAAACCATGCCGAAAGGCCTTCTTGACTAATGCCCGAGAAGAGGCGTGGTGCCCACATTCTCCTTGGTGTATCTCCACCAGGATTTCTTCTCCTTCTTCTGGTGCTACGCAGCGTTGCAGCACGCCGGTGGCACTTCTCTTGTGTAACACATCTTGGAATATAGTGTATCCCTTGGATCTTCTTTGAATTTGCCTTGCCGCAACTTCTTCTTCTGGCAGGGTACCTTCCCTTAGAAAGGATAATATAGGCATAGCCCAACTCGGTGTCTCCCGTGTAGGAAACACTGGTTCGTCCACTTCCATTGGAATAGGTACCTCTGTCTGCTCTGCTGGGCTAGGAGCACCTCTCTGAAGCCCAGAACGGTTTGCGACAACTTCCTCAATGAATGCGACAGTTCCCGGGTCGAGCGGGACAGTCCCCGAGTAGGGAATGGTAGTCCCCGAGTAGGGAGCGGCAGTCCCCGAGTTGGGAACGGCAGTCCCCGAGTAGGGAATGGCAGTCCCCGGGTTCTGTGTTGCATTCTCCCAGTCAATCTCCATTGGAACAGCTTCCTCGCTTGGCAGAGAAGGAACGAAGATGGACTCCGAGTTGGGGGATGGCTTGATGGATGGCTTCCTCAAGTGCTCCAAGGCAATTCCCGCCGGGATGTATTGCCGAGAAGACCCCAACTTGGACAGCTCATCTGCTGCTTCATTCTCTGCTCGGTGGATGTGCTGGAACTCGCAGCCTTCGAAGAATCCAGTCATAGACTGCACCAAGAAGCGATACGATGCCATGTTGGCATCCAAAGCATCCCAAGTGCCAGAAACTTGCTGCACCACCAGATCGGAATCACCATAGCATATGATGCATTGCACACCAACCTCCTTGGCTACTCGCAAGCCGTGTACCACGGCCTCGTACTCGGCAACGTTGTTCGATGCCTTGAAGTGGATTTGCAGCACGTACTTGAGTTGATCTCGCTTGGGTGACGTCATCACTACGCCAGCGCCAAGCCCTTCCTTCACCTTGGAGCCATCAAAGTGCATCTTCCAATAGTTGGAAACTGGAGCAGGAGGTTCATACTGAACCTCGGCCCAGTCCACAAGAAACTCCGCCAGAATCTGCGACTTGATGGCTTCTCTTCTCGCATACGCAGGAGCGTACGCGGCTAGCTCGATCGCCCACTTGGCTACTCTTCCACTCGCCTCCTTGTTGCCCATGATATCCAAGATGGGGGCAGAACTCACCACAGTGATGGGATGCTCCTGAAAATAATGCTTCAGCTTCTTGGCGCCCAGGTACACACCATAGGTAATCTTTTGATAGTGCGGATAGTTCTTCTTGGAGCTCGACAGTACTTCGCTGAGATAGTACACGGGGCGCTGCACACTCTTTCCTTCTTCTTCTCGTTCCACCACTATCACCACGCTGACTACTCGGTTAGTAGCAGCAATATATAGCAGCATTGGCTCCTTGGGTAGCGGACTAGCCAAGATGGGAGCGCTACCCAGCATTACCTTCAGCTTGTTGAATGCCACGTCTGCTTGCGGAGTCCAGAAAAACTTATCACTTTTCTTCATCAATTGGTATAGAGGCAGGGCCTTCTCGCCCATTCGGCCAAGGAAACGGCTCAAAGATGCTAAACAACTAGTAAACTTTTGCACATCCTTCAAGGATCTTGGCAAAGACATGCTCTCAATAGCTTTTATCTTTGAAGGGTTGGCCTCAATGCCCCGACTAGAAACCATAAAACCGAGTAGCTTTCCAGCCGGTACCCCAAAGGTACATTTACTCGGATTCAGCTTCATTTTGTACTTGCGTAGGTTAGCAAAGGTTTCCTCAAGGTCGGCAAGCAGAGTATGTGTTTTATTCGTTTTGATGACAATGTCATCTACGTACACCTGCATGTTCTTGCCGAGCTGATCATGCAAGCATTTCTGCATGCATCTCTGATAGGTTGCACCCGCATTCCTCAAGCCAAAACACATGACACGATAGCAATAAGCCCCGTACGGGGTAATAAAAGCAGTCTTTATTTGATCAGTAGGGTTGAGAGCTATCTGATGAAAACCCGAGTAGGCATCAATGAAGGACAAAATCTCACAACCAGCAGTGGAATCGATAACCTGATCGATGCAAGGTAGCGAAAAAGGATCCTTGGGGCAGGCCTTGTTCAGGTCGGTGTAGTCGACGCACATGCGCCATGCGGTAGCGGCCTTAGGATCCTCCTTCTTCTTCTCGACCATGACCGGGTTGGCTAGCCAATCCGGGTGCAGTACCTCCACGATGAAATTGCTTATCAGTAACTTGGTGATCTGATCACCGATAGCCTTCCTCCTCTCATCTCCGAAACGGCGCATAGCTTGCTTCACCGGCTTGGCGTCTGGACGCACGTGCAAAGAGTGCTCAACCAACTCCCTCGGGACACCTGGCAGATCCTCGTTGGACCAGGCAAACACATCCCGATTCTCACGGAGGAAGTGGATGAGCTCGCCTTCCTATTTCTCCGCCAACCCGGAGCCAATGATGGCAACACGGTCGGGGAACTCAGGGTCAATCTGGACCTTCTTTGTCTCCTTGGAAGCCTGGAAAGCAGTGCCGTGCTGGGTACTCGGCACACCCTGCGCACCAGCTTGCGCGGACTGTGCCAAAGCCACCACCTCATATATCTTTTTCTTCTCGGCCTCAATCACCATCGACTCCGCCAGCTTAGAGCTAGCAGAAGCGCACTCCATGGACTTCTTGTAATCGTCAGAGATGGTAATCACACCATTGGGACCAGGGATCTTCATCTTGAGGTAGGCAGTGTGAGTAGAAGCCATGAACTTGCTCAGAGCAGTCCTGCCGAGTAGGGCATGGTATGGGCTCTGATGGTCAACTACCTCAAACTGCAGCCTCTCCGTGCGGCAATTCTCCCTGGTGCCGAATAGCACATCTATCCACACTCTGCCCATCGGAGAACAAGACATTCCCGGCACAATGCCATGGAAAGTGGTCTTGCTGGGTAGCAGCATGTTCTCGCCAATCCCGAGCTTCTCGAGTGTATCCTTGTACACGATGTTGATGTTGCTGCCGTTGTCGATTAGCACCTTGCTGAACTTCACATTCTTCTCGGGCCCCAGGAAGGTAGGATCCAGCACCAAAGCGTAGCTACCCGGGTTGGGCATCACCTTGGGATGATCAGTTCGGGACCACGTGATCTCTACATTGCACCAGTGCATGTAGTGAGGAACAGCAGGGATCACGGCATTGACCTCCATGGCACGCCTGTGCTGTGATTGCTTGTCGACAGGCTCAGAAGTGAAGATCATGTAGCTCTCGTGGTGCTCTTGGTATTGGTTGCGGCCCCCATCATCGTTGTTGCCATTGTTGTTGCCTTGGAAGTTTTTGTTGTTGCCTCTGTTGTTGAAGTTGCGGTTGTTGTTGTTGCGGTAACGCTCGTTGTTGAAGTTGCGGTTGTCTCCTAAAGCCACTTGGTTCACATTCTCTCTTCTCGGGTAGACGGGAGGCCGAGCTGCGGGTGCACGAACCGGCTGAACAGGAGCATTCGCGACTGGCAGGGGAGGAGGAGGAGGCAAGCCCTCATTCCTGATCTGCTCCCACCATTCGCATTGCCGAGTAGTGTGGTTGGCTGGCCTTGAAGGGTGATGAGTATGGAAGCTGCACGGGCCATCCTTCATGTCGTCAAAGACAAGCTTCTTAGCCGGCTCCGGGTTGCCGCTACCCGACTGAGGAGCTCGGTATGGCTTCTTGTTGCCTTGGCCCTGGTTCTGGTTGCGCCCGTACTGGGCTCCAGCAGGTTTTTGCCCTTGGCTGCTCCCAGCTCCAACACCCACATCATTCACCTCCTCAGGGTCATACCGAGTATCTATTCGGTCACCCCTACGCTTGTTGCGGAACTCGTTGCGCTTGTTGCTGAAATTTCTTCTCGGCTCGGAGGAGTCTATCAGTGGCTGAGTAGGATCACCAAGCGCGTACTGATCCGCGATCTTGATGGTCTCCGCCAGAGTGTTCGGCATCTCCCTCTGCAACCTTTGCCACAACATGCTGCCGTGCTTGCACCCTTGCGCAAACCAAGTGATGGCTTGTGCCTCGTTCACACCTTCGCAGGTGTTCCTCAATGTGCTCCACCGAGTAAGATACTCGCGGTCTGTCTCGTCTTCTCGCTGCCTGCAGGCTGACAGCTGCTGTGGCCTATTCGGCCTCTTGTATGTGCTGGTGAAGTTGCTGATGAACGCCTCCGAGAAGTCCAACCAGCAGTTAATGCTGCCCTTGGGCAAGCCATTGAGCCAAGTGCGAGCTGGACCCTCTAGCATCTGCGGCACATAGCGCACATCCCACCTTCTGTTGCCACTCGCGATGTGAACTGCAGTGACGTAGTCGTTGAGCCAGTCTTCTGGCTTGGTGCTGCCGTTGTAGCTCTTGGTGCCCCTTGCGAGCTCGAAGTTCTTCACGGATGGCTCGTTCATGATGCGCGGGCCAAAACAAGCAGGACCAGGCGGCCCCGTGTTCTCTAGCCGCGCAGACAGATTGATCCGATCCAGCTTGTAACGAACATCAGCGGGCTCCAGCACGCGCTCTCCTACTCGGTCCAAGATATCATACCCGGCTAGCCCCATAGCCGAGTTGCCGTCATCGTACCTGTCCTCCTCCATGGCCACAGGCTGCTCCACCAGATTGGCTACTCGGTCAACCGCACGCGGCTGAGCAGCAGCTGCCTGGCGAGGCCTCTGCCGAGTAGGCTGAGCAGCCTGCTGCCGAGAAGTACCTGGACGATCTCCTCCTCGCGTTTGGCTATGAGCTTTATGGGCTTGAAAGCCTGCTCCAGCAGAGTTGTGTTTCTGGCCGGACTGACGCGGCACAGCTAACTATTTCGCGGCGTCAGTCGGGTCGTACACCTGCAGTTGCCTGTTTCTACCCGAGGTGCCACTGCGGTCCTTCTCGCGACTGGGGTGCGGAGATGAGGCCTGATCAACGGATCTAGCCGCATGCGAGTGCACCACCTGCGAGCCGCCAGCACCCGGGTTTGCTTTCCGGAACTCCTCATTCTGCCTTGCGGCCTCCAACACCAACTCGTTGAGTCTTTCTTGCTGCCTAATGCGCGCGTCACCGTCGAGACGGGGCAACTCGGCGGCTACGGCCTCTGCAGCTCTAAGTGTCTTTGCGGGGGTGCTATACCTAGGCCTATTGGAAGTGTTTGCGGTGGCAGACTGATTAGGAACCTCTCCAACTGTCGCCATCTCGGCGCCTAAGTTGCGCCGAGTAGGACCTACTTTGCTAGCTCGCCTAGCGACTGGCGTGAACCCGTGAGCCTTGTTGTACTCGATCTGGTCTAGACTAAACTCAAGTCTAACCTTCTCTAACTCCGCCTGCTCGGCAAGAAGTTCCTGGCGCTCTCTGTCGAGCTGCTCCTTCATGTTCAAGAGCTCGAGGTCGGTGGGGGGGATCATGCCAGTTCTTCCCTCAGAAGCAGGGATGGTGGGAGTAGTGGAGAGGACGCGGTTGCTCTCCTTCTCGTAGGGCTTGTGTGGCTTCCCGCCAGCACTCGGGCCAGGAGGATCGTTGATGATGACCGTAGCGCCAGCAGCACTCTTGCCGGCATCCGCAGCCAGGCCAGCCACCATCACCTCAACGCTGTCCGCGGAAAAGCGCGCAGGCCTTCCGCGAGCAGCGATGACAGCAGGAGGATCTGCCGCAACCAGCACCTCCTCTGGAAACCTGTCGACGACGGCGGTGGCGACGTAAACGAGGTGCGAGCCGAAGGAGATCACCGTGCCGCCCTCCGGCATGGCCTTGCCGGCGAAGTCGCCCGCGTTGTCGGTGACGAAGTCGAAGGAGCCGAATCTGTGGACAAGGCCACAGACCACGCGCTCCGCTGAAGAAGATCCCGTCCGAACAGAAACTCCAGCCAGCGCCGCTGGTAGCCCCACGATGGGCGCCAACTGTCGTGGTGGTGTCACGGCAGAATCCATGGGATGGCTAAAGATGTGGGGACGAAGGACGCTGGAGGTGCTCGGAGAGGGATCACGCGACGAGTAGCCGCGTGAAGTAAGAACAATGCACTGCAAACAACACGATCTACCCAGGTTCAGGGCCCTCGTGAGGAGGTAAAACCCCTACTCCTGCCTTTCTTTGTGTATTCAGATGTCTCACCGAGTAGCCACAGTACAATGGTTCTTGCTACCGAGTAGCCACTCTCCTCTCTACGTGATGAACTAGGTCAAGAACTTAGGGTTTCTGGTGTTCGATCCCAACGTGCCTCGCGCAGGAGGCGGAGGGGCACCTTATATACATGGTGCCCAGCCGGATACGTCCAAATATGGACAAGTGTCG
This sequence comes from Alopecurus myosuroides, assembly GCA_028641055.1. Taxonomy (NCBI): domain Eukaryota; kingdom Viridiplantae; phylum Streptophyta; class Magnoliopsida; order Poales; family Poaceae; genus Alopecurus; species Alopecurus myosuroides. The sequence continues at coordinate 243,386,827 of CM054063.1, forward strand.
ACATAGTGTGCACACCGTCCTTCTTCCGAGTTCCCGCTGACAGCTTTGGTTCCTAATCTTGGCTGCATCCGGAAAGTCGTTGGGCAAAACCAAGGGGACAGACTGGTATCACTGTGCCAAACACAGAGTAGGGCCCCCTTATCCTGCGACCGCCTGCTTCCACACTGTCACTGTCAGGCAGCCCGGCCCCAGATGAACAGTGGTTCGAATAGTGCCAAGTACGGACCCAGGATACGCGGGATCCTGTGTCAGAACGGCTCCTTTGACTTTCTGTCCCGAGTAGGTTCCCGCCAGTTTTACTCGGGCCAGCTCTTCTACTCGAATGGATGTAACTTGACTGATTCCTTCTTCTGGTCATCTTTCCGTAAGACCGAGTAGCAGTCGACCGGGTAGCAATTACCGGGTAGGCGGCTACTCGACCAAACTTCTCTTCTGACCCTTGCCTTTACCACTTGCCTTTACCCTACTCGGGGGTAACCCCCCGACACACACCATACGTGTAACCTCTTTGTTATCAGCAAAACCGGTAAGATTGACAACATCACTGCTTTGTTGGGGCAAAGTGATTTGATTTTGTTGTGTAGGTTCCACGTTGCTGCTGAACCGGCAGTGCGCCCTCCCATCTCGGCTGCATCAACCTTCTGAAGTTACTCCTTCCTTCTACTGGTCGATTAAACCTTGGTTTCTTTCTGAGGGAAAACTATTGTTGTGCTCATCATACCTTCGTCTTGGGGTTTCCAACGAGTGCAAGACCTGCACCATCACTAGGGCGCCCCAGGGCGCACCCTCGTCGCCGTCCTCGCGCATATCAAGGGAGGGAACAAGCCCTGCCTGGAGAGCTCGCCACCTTCTCTCTCGCGTCGTCGTGGGAGCTCATGGATGCCGAGGCGGTTGGTGCCCTCGCCGTCTTGTATATGCTCTCCGTTATTTATGATCTTGCATATGCTCTCCGTTATTAGTAAATGCTCTGGCCAAATAGATGCTAGTAACTCCAAGAGGGGGTATTTATGCTCGATAGTGGGTTCATGCCTCCTTTGCATCTGTGCTCGAGTGACAGAAACGTGACGGATGGAGGATGTGTTGTTGCCATTAGGGAGAAAACAACAATGCTTTGTTTAAGGATGATGTTATTGTTTACATTACACACTTTGTTTACAGCGATTATCTATTGCTTGCAATTTGTACCCAAGGTTTGCTCAAATGACACTCCGAGGGTGGATTATTAGTCATAGATGCAGGTTGATGGCGGTCTATTTATCTTGTTGTAATGCCCGCATGAATCACATAGTAATTTTTATGTCTTGCATATGCATTACGGTGCAACCTTCATTTCTGTTAATTGCGCAGCTGTAATTTGTTCACCACACATTTTATTTATCTTTCACGGAGAGACACCACTAGTGAACTGTGGACCCCGGCCCATTTTCCCCATACTGATAATACACACACTGTTTCTACTGTTTTCACACCGCTGCTACTGCTTTTGTATTGTTCTCATATTGTTTTCCACACCATACGTTTAACCTCTTTGTTATCAGCAAAACCGGTGAGATTGACAAGCTCACTGCTTCGTTGGGGCAAAGTGATTTGATTTTGTTGTGTAGGTTCCACGTTGCTGCTGAACCGGTAGTGCGCCCTGCCATCTCAGCTGTATCAACCTTCTGAAGTTACTCCTTCCTTCTACTGGTCGATTAAACCTTGGTTTTTTCTGAGGGAAAATTATTGTTGTGCTCATCATACCATCCTCTTTGGGGTTTTCCAATGAGTGCAAGACTTGCACCATCAGTGGGGCGCCCCAGGGCGCACCCTCGTCGCCGTCCTCGCGCATATCGAGGGTGGGAACAAGCCCTGGCTGGAGAACACGCCACCTTCTCTCTCGCGTCGTCATGGGAGCTCGTGGATGCCGAGGCGGTGGCTCCATCGCCGTCTTTGTCGACGTCGGCCTCGCGCAGTTTTGGGTCCGCTCCATCGTCGCACAGTGGCCACCTCCCCCTCGTTAGATCCTAGCACCGACAGCGACCCGGCCAGCAAGAAGATGTCGCCGTGGTTCGCGCCGCGAGACTATGTCAACACGGTGCTAAAGGCGTAGGCGCCGGAGGACCCTGGGATTTCCCCGGGTAGAAGGTCGCCGAGGGCAATTCGTTCAAAGATGTTCGCCCGGCCGACCTCGATCGCTCTTTGGCTTGGTCCAGGGCCGACTTCATGAAGGAGGAGACGAAGCGCCGAGCAAGCCGTTGTTTCAGTTGCACACCCGCAACGAAGGGCAGGGATGCAGCTGCCATGCCGTGAAGGACGAGCCGCCGAGCGACAGCGACAACGACGACAGCGATTACACCAGTTTCTACCGTCGCCCAGGCACAAACTAGGCTAGGCGTTTTTATGTTTTTATCTATTTTTATAACTTGCATATCTATGTAATGAATTTGCCTAAATATGAATGAAATCGGCTATCTTTCTTTCAAATTTAGTGAATTTCATCGAGTTTGGGCGTTTTTAAATTTTTTGGGCCACGGTCTTCGGGTTCGCGGCTGTGAACCGTCGATCCCCGCGACGAACTTTAGTGTCAGCGCTCCCAGGAGGCCTAGTTTAGCGCCGAAAAACGTTCTGGGCGGCACCAACGGCTGGATTTCCTCTTATAGGACAGATTGCCTTAGATCAGCAGCCAGGTCAAAAGAACCTTGAAAGCTTTTAATTGAAATGCTCAAGTTACACATGTGAGTACGGTTAACACGGAGCAGGTTCATTCAATTAGAAAACGCGATTATTGTAAAAAAAATGAAATTAGCAAACGCGATTCGTTCAATTAGCAAACGCGATTTTAATGTTCAAAGTTGTTTCCCGTGGGGTTGCCCTCAAACCGGCTGATTCTGAAATGCTTGAGCTCTACCCCGGCCTCTGCCGCGGTTTTCGCCTCGCCATGGATGGCCATCTCGGCAAGGATCATCCCCACCGCTGGCCCCATCTTGAAGCCGTGACCAGAGAAGCCGGCCCCGAGCACCACGTCCTGGCCGAACTCCCCGCCGAGGAAGTCGATCACGAAGTCTTTGTCCGGAGTCATGGAGTACATGCACGACTGCTTAACGACAGGCCCACCGGCGGTCTCCACGTGTCCGGGCATGAACTCCTCAATCCACCGCGCGACGTGCGCGACGGCGTCGGCAACGCCAGAGCCCCAGTCCCGGCTGTCCGGGTCGCACGGCGGCCCGCTGTCGTAGTTGATCTTGATCAGGCCCGGGAACTCCAGCGAGGGCGTGCTGTACACGTGCGGGTCGCCGTGACTTGAGAAGGTCGGGAATCCGGCCTCCGCCGTGAACTCGTGCTCGTGGCCTCGCTTAACCTTCCAGTAGAGCGAGTGCATGTGCAGCGGCTGGACGGGCAGCTCCAGCCCGGCGACGGACATGACCAGCTTGCTCGTCCACGCGCCGACCGTCACGATGCACTTGGCGCCGTGGAACTCCTCGCCTTTGCTCGTCACCACCCGGACACCACCGTTTTCTCCGGCGTTCCTGACGATGCCGACGACCTCCGTGCTGTCCCTGACGATGGCGCCCTCCCTGACGGCCAGCGCCTGGAACATGGCGACGGCCTTGGTGGCGTTCAGCACGCCGCCGCCGAGCTCGCTGACCGCGGTCACCCACCCGTCCGGGACGCGGAACACGCCGGCCCACCGCTCGTCCACGTCCACCTCCGCGCCGCCCCCGTTCCTGACGGCGGCGAGGAGCGAGGCGTCGCTCCGCGGGCCGATGGAGAGGTGCGGCGACGGGGTGAGCACGCGGTAGCCGGCGTCCGCCTCGGCGTGGGCCCAGAGGCGGCGCGCGAGGCGGACCATGGGCGGGTAGTGCGGCTTGGGGTAGGCGTCGCGGATGGTGCGCGACAGCCCGTTGGAGGAGCCGAGGTGGTGGAGCAGGTCGAAGCGCTCGAGGAGCAGCACGGTGGCGCCACGGGACGCCGCCGCGTGCGCCGCGCAGCTGCCCATGATGCCCGCGCCAAGCACGATCACGTCGAAGGTAGACTCCGCGGCCATGGCGCACTAGCTCGTTTTCGCTCTGGACGGTTGCTTCCCGGTGCACGATAAGCAGATGAGTGTCCTCTACTTAACAAGGTGTGGCAAATGCAAAGTGCGCTGGCGGCTGCCATTTTTCTCTCTCTCGTCGTCGTCGTAGCCAATCAACGCCACGGTTCTGAACCCCTATCGGCCTCTCCCCCCAGGTACAGTATACAAATCTGACACGAGCTAAATGCAACTAGCAACAAACGATTCGGATAATTTTGTGACATGGATACTGATGTCGGGGCAGTCGTAAGCACTGACGCGCAGCGGCGAGCCGTCACCATCAGATGACTACTCAAACCGTGCTGCAATATAACGATCTAAACAATACTGGTAAGATGACAGATAGGCTCAGATAATAAAACCAAATCGACACAAGCTTGTTAACTCTAAAGATAGGTCCAGCATCGTGTAAACAAAATGTTCAGTAACCATGTCCAGTCAAAGCAAGCACCGAAGCAAAGAAGAAGAAGAAAAAGAGTAGGTCAGCCCGGCATTTCCTTCCTTCGACCAGATGGAGCCTTAAAGAGTTGATCTTAGTGACCAGGTTTCCCAATATGAGACAGGTAACAACATGCAGCCATGGGAATTATGATCTTTTTAAACACAACTCAATAGTCACGAGTGCAACCAGAAATAAATCCTAAACGAATTATGGTACGAATAAAACAGACAGGCTTCGTACCCAAAGTTCTGCAATGGCTTGAAATTACTTGAGGCCAATGACAAACTAGTGTCCTACTATCACAGCCTTGGTACCTCTTGATAGGAATGCTTAGGTTACAAGTGACTACTGTTAACACTGAGGGGATCACAACAGACTGAACGAACCTAATAACAAGAGTTAGCTAAATCGATCTGATACCAAGCATTTGACAAGATGATTGCTCAAACTCCACTAGAATTGCCAGGCAGACTAATTACAGGTTCTTTTTTTCACAGAGCAGGAGATACATGAGGCACCCGCAATAAGCGGTTGATCAAGAAGTTGCATCTAGCGTCGGCCGCGGGCCTTTGACCTCCCTTTCTGCACCATACACAAACAAAGGGGTCTAAGGAGATTGACAAAGAAAAATATATGTGATAAGAAAATAGCTTGTGATTGACATTGTCATATTTTTTGCCAAATACTGCTAACCAAGAAAGACTGCTGCATAAAGTGGTGGAAATTTTACTTACAGATGTGCCACCAAAGCTGGACCCTGAAGCTGTGGCTCCGCCTGTAGGTATACACAAATGGAATGTCATACGAGTCACATAATGAGTTAAGGGAATACAATTTTTAATTTACACTGGAAGTGTGAGAGAAAGAAAAAAATAGCACGTGAATCTCGACATGTGCAGCAACGATACTAATAGATGAAAGCTGAAAACATCGTACTAAAGTAAACCAGGGTATGTTCAGGCATGGCCAGCTTTACAAGTTGCTGAAGTACTAATGTGTAAAATCAAGTGTACTGATGCTGTTGCTAACAGAATGCAGCGAGGTATAACATTCAAATAACACAATTAATTCCATTGCAGCTACATAATGCCATAAGAAATGCACAATGCAGAGATATGCCAACTCTGCTGGTACATGCAGCTGGGTACAGCTCACATCAAATAACAAGATTAGCAATTTTCCACCATATAACTGTGTATGACCTTTGACGGTCCCGTTGATGGTCATACTAACAATATGCAGCAAGGATAATTAAATTCAGATTCCAGAAAATTAATGCAGATGCAGCTACAAAAATGACAGAAGAAAGCAAACTGCATGTACCAACTTATAAAGACTACAAACTATTGGGACCTGGGAATCATCAAAGTAACGCAGTGCAGCACATAACAAGCTTATCAGTTATACTGTTTGCAGGGGATATTTCATGCACAACATTTTGCGCTTCATGACCAGAGATCATTTTAAATGAGCACGCACATCACAGGAAAGTTTGAGTACCTCCAAATGGCGTAGAGAATAGTGAAGTTCCAGCTATAGCAGGTGTTGAAGGAAAAGATGGGGTGATACCCCCAAATCCAGACGGAGCTGGTGTTGATCCAATTGTCGGAGTGGAGGATGTCCCAAATGGTGTGGACAGCTGAGCTGACCCAGTTGTACTAAAAAGGTTAGTCGTGAGACTCGGAGTTGTTAGCGTTGAAAAGAGACTCGAAGTGGATGGAGCAGAAGCCGGCATGCTAAAAGCTGCAAAGGCACTCGACGAGGTTGCTGCAGAAGGGAGCAAAGATTGCTGTGGTTGGCTTGTTGCTGGGGCAGAAATTTGAGCTGTAGGCTGTACAGGAGCAGGCAAATGCAACGTTGGGTGGACCCTTTTGGCAGCTGCTTCTTGTTTGGCTGTTTCTCTCCTATTTGCCTCTAGAAATGGATCATTTACATTACCCAGGCGGCGTTGACCATGTAGGTATTCAGTTTTCATAGATACAACATACTGATGAAGATTTTCCACCTGTACAAAAAGTAATATCAGAAAATCGTTGGTCTCAGGGCACTACAACAACAAAAAACAAAATGCATCTCTTACTTTGTCCATTAGAAGAAAACTAATCAGTTCATTACTTTACATATACTGGTACTAAAACTCAATAGAAAATGACAGATATCATGGGCGCAATTTAAAAAATATGAATAATCTGACCAGTTCATGTTACACTTCCGTATGAACTAGGTGTCACTATAGAAGCAACATACATAATGAGGTGTTACCTTTGAAGCAACATAGATAAAATAGTCATGCACATTAGACATAACTTTTGGTAGGGATTCAACGGAAGAAGATGATCTTTTACTGTTCTCAATTTGAACCAGCTGCTCTAGCTCAGCAATCCACTTGCAGCACTCATCAAGATACTTCTCAAACTTGTTGACAGTTTGTACCATGAAAAGGGAAGGCCTCTTTGGGACGCCACTATAGAAATCACTGGTTGGTGCCAATGTCATTGGCTGATTGGACAGAGCTCCAGCAGTACCAGAAGGATTTGAAGAACCACTGGCAGATTTGAGGAACCTTGGTCTCAACATCATATATGAGCGAATAGCAAATTCTGTGTTCCACATCATTTCATTGACAACAGTCATCAACTCTTGAACGGATGCCTTCTCTCTCTCAATGACAGTGGCAGTCCCTGCAAGTTCCTGTTCAAGCAAACGAATATTTACCCATGAATTCAAGAGGGATATATATGAATAGGTAGCATGTGCTTTATGAATATATATGTAGTAGCCTATTAGGAATAGATATGATGTGCTTACAAAATCCTCCCAGTAATCAATAATACCACCTATTGCCACAGCAACTCCTAACAGTTATATGTGTAAATTTGTCAATAAAAAGTGTGCACATAATATGCAATTGTGTAGGGGTTTTACAACTATATTACGATAAAAATTAGTGACCAAGGTTGCATTTTGTAGACCATGCCAATGTCCAGGAGAAAAAGATTTAAAAAAACGAAGGGGGTACAAGGACATGGGATATTAACTACAAAAGTCCCCTTCTTTGATTATTACCTTCTGCTGAACTCCAAATTACAACTCCTGGCCCCATCTAAAGTTAAAACCCTAAGCATGTATTTACCAAACCATAATATTGAACACTTCTGCGCTGATATATTAATTTAGCTATCCAAGCATTCTATTTTTCACAGAAGATCATACTCCCTCCGTTAGAAGATGTTTTAGGTGTTTGTTGTCTAGATTCGGACTAAAATGAGTGGACATATACACTAAAACGTGTCTAGGTACATGTATGTATATGTGAATGTGGAAAATGTCTAAAACATCTTATATTGTGGAACGGAGGGAGTATATCGGTATCCTAGGCAACAAAACATGTTAACGTAGCAGGCAACATTTAATTGTGAACTAGCTTTACCATCTAATTATTCAATTGCAGGCCACATTAATAGTGTTTCACCAGAAAATTCCATTACAGCATACTCCACTCTGCTAAGATGCTAACTTGCTCATCATTCAGAAAACTACTAAATAATACATCATTTAGACTACTGTTTTCTAATTATCTTCTTGGGTCAGGTTAATGATATTGAGAAGCAGAGTTATAATTTTTTCCAATTGAGTACTGAAGGTAAATGACCAGTACTGTTTCTCCATTTCACTTGTCATTAGCTCATCAATTTTCCAATGATCCAATGGATGTCTGTGGAATTTTATTGTTTGCACTCCAGAGATTGTGATAACATACTAAAATCTACTTTCCGAGCAGATTGTGCTATCCTTTTAAACTGTCAACTAAAAATGTGAGATTAATAGTGCATTGGTCTTTTTGGAGTGGAACAAGACCAAACAAAGCTACATACGCTATGTGCAATGAAAACCTTGAGCAAGAGAAATAGCCCAACCTGAGCAATGCGACTTGCATCCAGCTCAAAATTGACATTCGAGATTGAGGAGTCGTGAAGGCGGCTGCACTGATCCAACCGCTCACTCTCGTCCTTGTACTCCCTTATTTTATCCCTGCAAAATAGAATTTTAGCAAACACAAATCTAGATATTTCTAGCATAAAGTATTCCACATAATTCAGAGTGTAACTTGCTCCAATATAACACTAATTCCTAAACAGATAATGGAAGGATATAAATTGCAACTAGTAAATCGTTCTCTCGATGTCAACTGAGGTCAATAAGATCATAGAACACCAAAAGCACTTGTCTTTCAAGTCAATGATAGTGGAAACTACTAAACGACCTAAAACAGAAACACTCAACACCAGTACAACTTTTCAGCAGATAAAGAAAATTGATGTCTGGGAGATTTCCAAAGACACAGTCTCGTCCCAAGTCTTAATTGAAATTGCACGCAGCACATAAAAGTCGGCTCTTTCACCCAACTCAATGACAGCACATTCCACTAACCTGGCCTAGTAGGCAAAGTATACAAGTATGAGACGATATATAGTTACCAACAAGGGGTAACTTTGGGCAATCAGTAGGAGCAAACCAACACATTAACCAGAAGAACCTCAAGCAATGACGAGCCAACTCATCACAAAGAAAGGTAAGCATACTTTTTTTACCAGAAAATAGAGAGAGATATTAGGGAAGCCCTACTCGATCTGGAGCAGCGCCTTCTGCGATTCGGCGTGAAGCTCCTCCCACTTCGTGTTGTACCCGGCGGGCTTCCCCTCCTTTGTATACAACATCAGTAGCTGCTGCTGCTGAGACTGCGCCGTCGATGCGGCCAGTTGCTGCTGCTGCTGTTGCTGCTGCTGCTGCTGCTGCTGCTGTTGTTGTTGTTGCTGCTGCTGCTGGGGTTGCTGGAAGTTAAACTGGAACGGGGAAGGCGACGAGGACGGTGTCTGCGTCAGCGCCGGTGTTTGGAAGGGGTTCTGCGGCGCTGGGGTCTGGAAAGGATTTTGTGGAGCTGGGGTCTGAAATGGGTTCTGCTGCGCAGGCGAGGAGAAGGAGAACGCCATTGCCGCGTGCAGCGTAGGGGCTCCTCTCCTCTCCGGCGAGGGCGAGGGCGGCGCGGGGATACAGGGACAAGGGGATCGAGGCGGAGTTACTGGGCTCTGGGCCGCTAACGGTGGGCTCGGCGAGTTATTAAAACCCTAGGGAACCGAAAAGGTTCGGGATCGGATTAGACAACTTGACGGATTTGTCCCCAGGTACAGGATTCAAATTTCAAAGCGAGTTGTCTCTGAGATGGGAATTTAGGCCTTTTTGGATTTTAGGATTTTTTTTAGATTTGTGTAGGGTTTTAATCCCTAGGGTCCTATAAATTTCGTCTGACCTACAAATTCTATATGAAATTGGTGTTCCATGACTATTTTATAGGGATTTAAACATCCACTTCAATATATATTCACGGTCAAGTCAAATTTCATGTGTTTTCCGTGCGTCGCATATAAATTTCATGTGTATTCCATGTGTCGCATCTAAACAACTAGTCATGTAGTTTTCATGTGTTGATGTAGTCTTACGATGTAATATCCTTGGAAACCTGCTAAACTTCTTTGTATTTTTTTTTTCTCTATTCTTGCATTTCTCAAACTTGTGATCCATTGAGGCGGCTCTCTTTGGGACTTACTATAGGAATTTTCTTTGTTATTGTTGGCATATATGAATGGATATCTTGGTTTATTCAAATTGTATTGTTAAAAATGAATAATTGTTTCGTGTCTCGAGTGACACGGTTAAATAGCGGTTACTAGGGGGGTATACATCGGCATTGTGACAATGAACATGGTTCGGGCCGTGAGCAACTTTTTTTTTTTGAACAACAAGGGCGCCAGGCGCCAATTTTATTCAGCTCAACTGCACCAGGCAGCATTCAGTACAACGTCCTGGAAATTGACATATTTGAGCGTTGGTCGGACACCCACTCGGCGTGGCTGTAGCATGCGGCGCTTGACGCTGAGCATGCCGGCCTTCGTGGTCTTTGATGGCGGCCTAGGTGGCCCTTTTGGAGGCATGGCGCTGACGGCGAAGGAGGCGGAAAGGGGCGGGAAGAGGCGGCGGGAAGGAAATGGCAGGGCACGTCGGGGGTCTGGGATGGTTTTGGTGGGCGCTTTGTGTCGCTGGCAGGTCGGGCCCGCGGCGCCGAACGATTCGTTCGGAGCCCCCACGCGATCCCCTGGGAAGCGGTGTTGGGTTGGGTTTTTTGGACGGGAACAAGGGAGTGTCCGGACGGGAAGACCCAATGGGGGGCATGGGTGGGCGCTATCGGGGACCGTCCGACGGGAAGGAGGTTGTGGGGCCTTTAAGGGCGGGAGTAAAGATGCTCTAATGCCCACATGGCTAGTCGGGCAAGCGAGGGGGCCGCACCCCTAATGGGCCCTATTAGGAGGTTGTTGGGCCTTTGGGGGCCATGCGACCATCTCCTTTCTCCTCTCTCATTTTCCCTCTTTTTCCCTGGTGGGTCTCTTTTGCCACTAAGACCCAGTTAGTGGAAAGGAACTTTAAAAATTAAATAAAAATATATTAATTATTAATTACACTAACTAATAATAAATACTCCCTCTATCTCAAATTAATTGTCACAAAGATAGATAAAAGTGGATGTATCTAATACTAAATTATGTCTAGACACATCCATTTTTGTCCATCTTTGTGACACTTAATTTGAGACGGATGGAGTATTATTTAACTTATTCTAGCACTGAAACACCTTTCGTTGCCCTCCAATCTCCATCGAATAAATCTCAGAACTATTCCAACTTTGTTCTCTCTTATTTCTCTTTGGTGACCAATCTATCTAACATCGACTACCCTTTAGCGTGACACCCTTACGGTTTGGGGTCACTCTATACATGATTGAGATTTCTCTCCGATCAATTACCAATAGCAGGATCAGGAAACCCATGATGGCCTATGTGCAATCCACGATTATCTTCATCGCTTGAACCTTAAACATCAAGTTTCCACTCCTTTTTTCATGCGATACTTAGCTTGTGTGAGATTCGTTCTCCGATATCTGAATACCTAGTAAGAACTCTTTACCGAAAAACAAATCTACTCGTTACCATGATATTTCATCCTTGTGACCTAGTCACATGCTTGCAAGGTTTAATTGATGCAACATACCCGAGTGAGCTTAGAGTATCTATCCATTATCTCGATTGACAAATCCCGTTCTTAATCCATACGCCTATACGTATCCCTTCGGTTACCTGATAGAAACCTTTATGATCACCCTTTTACGATGTGATGGTTGATGCAATCAAGGCAACCTCGGAGATAGTGATTACATATGATCTCACGGTCAGAGATTTGGGTATGCGTTTTCTGTGATATCACAATGTCCTATTGTGATATACATAAATTGGTTGTGTGTCCATCACATCATTTATCCAATGACATGACTCCATTGTCAATGACGTAACTGTGCATGATCAGGAAACTTTGTTCATTTGTTGCCCAATGGGCTAGTTAAATAGAGGCTTACTAGGAACTTGTTCATATATATACCACATGTGTACTAAAGTTTTTGCTTAATACAGTTATAGCATGGCATAAAACGTATTATGAACATATGAGATATAATAATAAAACCATATTTATTAATTTCCTCTAGGGCATATCTCCTTCAGTCTCACACTTGCGCTAGAGTATAATTAATCTAGTTTACATCTGGCAAGATTCTAACACCTATTACATATCGGTGTTTATTAAGATTCTCTCGTGGCAGAATTTTTATTAGCGGATATGCTATGTTCATATCCGTATGTATCTTGCAAATCTTCATGTCGTCATCCTTAACATAATCAAGGAACCTTTGTTTGCCTCATCCATTTTGACTTCCTCCAAAATCTTATCAAGGTATGTACTTTGATTCAACACTATTAGGCGCCTTTACCTATCTCGATAGATCTTAATGACTAATATGTAAGCAACTTCTCCTAAGTCCTTCATCAAAAAATTACTATTCAAATATTCCTTCACTCTTTTCATAAGATTCACATCATCCCCAATCAGTAATATACCATCCACATATAATACTAGGAAGGTAACTGAGCTTCCACTCATTTTCACTTAAATACAGGTCTCTTCCTTATTTTGGACAAATCCAAAAGCTTTGATCACTTCTTCAAAGCAAAGATTCTAGCTCCAAGATGCTTGCTTCGGTCCATATATGTAACGCTGAAGGTTGCATACCTTATCAGCATCCTTTTGATCGACAAAACCTCCCGGTTGTATCATATAAAAATCTTCCTCAATGTTGCCATTTAGGAACGTTTTTTTGACATCCATATGCCATATTTCATAATCGAAATATCCAACAACTTCTAACAAAATCCGAATAGACTTAAGCATCGCTATGGGTGAAAAAGTTTCATCGTAGTTAACTCCTTGAATTTGTCAAAAACCTTTTGCGACAAGTCAAGTTTTATAGACGGACACATTTCCTTCAGCGTCTTTCTTTTTCTTAAAGATCAATTTATTCTCGGCGAACTTGCGAACTTGGGGAACATCCACCAAAGTCCATAATTTATTGTCATATATGGTACCTATTTTGGATTTCATGGCTTCAAGCCATTTCTCAGACTCGAGTCAGGTTCGTCAGGTTCTGCCGACGTTATTGCATTAACAAGATCACCATACCATTCAGGAATGGTACATTCTCTTGTAGACCTTCGAGGTAAAATAGGTACTTCAACATTTTGTCCCACTCTATTTGTGGAGGACGTTTACGGAATTTCTTCCGTTGCGCCACTCGGTATTTCGAGTTTAGGATCAACTATCTCGTTGAGCTCTGTTTTTTCTACCAACATCTTTAGCGAGAAAGTCTTTATCGAGAAAGGTGTCGTTCTTAGAGACAAACGTTTTGCCCTCGGCTTTCTTATATAAGTTGTATCCAGTAGTCTCTTTTGGATGTACTACAAAAATGCATTTCTCTGATTTTGATTCGAGTTCGTCAGGTGGTAGTTCCTTAACGTAAGCCTCACAACCCCAAAACTTTGGAAACGGCTGAACGGACAACGACGTCGCCTAGAGGGGGGGTGAATAGGCGATTAAAACTTTTCCGGTTAAGGCTTGCTAAATGCGGAAATAAACTAGGTGTTTAAATTAACAAGCATACAACCTAAATATTCTAGGGTCAACTAGGTGCACCAACAACTTATGCTAAGCAAGACAAGTAACAAGGTGATAGCAAGATATATACCTTCAAGCTCGAAGGCTATCACAATGTAAATTGCATAAGTAAAAAGCTCGGGTATAGAAATAACCGAGGCACACGGAGACGATGATGTATTCCTGAGTTCCTTCCACAAAGGGGAGTACGTCTCGTTGGAGGGGTGTGAGCTCGCCACAAAGGCCTACTCAACGCCACAAAGGGCTCACCCTATTCTCCGATGAACCCCACCACAAAGGCCTAGTTCATCTTCCACTATTGGCAACCTTCAAACCGGAGGCACGCATCCACAACTTAATTGGAGGCTCTCGGTGTCACCACAATCTTGGGACACACATCCACAACTCAATTGGAGGCTCCCAAGAACACCACAAGTCGTCTAGGGTCCAAGACCCAAGAGTAACAACCTCACAAACTTTCAACTCCATGAATCCTCGTGGAGAGAGCAAACCGATGCAACCGATGCAAATGGAAAGAGCACAAGTGCTCAAATCCTTCACTCTCAAATTCCAACCAAGCAACAAATGCTTATGGGGGAATAAGAAAGGAAGAACAATGGAGGAGAAACACCAAGAACTCCAAGATCAAAATCTACTAAGTTTTCCTCACTAAGAAGGAAGATGGATTGGTGGAAATGCAGATCTAGATCTTCTCTAACTTATCCCTCAAAGATATGCAAGAACCATAGGAGGGATTGGGAGAGTGGCAAGCTATCCAAGGTCAACAATGGTGGGGGAGAGGGAGAAAACGTGATTGGAGGCTTGGGGACCAATGGGGAAGAAAGCCCCCTTAAATAGGTCCCCACAAAAACTAGCTGTTTTGTGTGCAGAGTTAGCAGGATATTCCGGTCCAAAACTGGACCAAATAATCCGGTCCGACAGGAATATCCGGTCCAAAATGAATAATCCGGTACCAAATAATCCGTTTCATGCCAGTGTGAAATATGGTCCGAAAAATGCCAGACCGGATATTCCGGTCTGCTCCGAATAATCCGGTTTCCAATAATCCGGTTCATGTCAGTACCAAAAATGGTTGAACTAGAAACTTCATAACTTTTGCGTCCGGACTCCGTTTTCGATGATCTTTGGCTCGTTGAGTTCGCAATGAAAAACTCTACAAGATCATGCAGAGAAACATCACCTGCCAACAATGGAAATTAAAACCAAATTTAGAAAGGTTTAACCTCTCTAAAAGGAACATCCGGTAAAACCTCCATCACCGAAACGAACATAACTTTTGCGAATGAACTCCGAAAGAGGTGAATCCAAATGGATTGGAAAGATAACATAAAATATTGATACCTCAAATTATGGAGAAGTTACCACACATGGAAGGTATGGGAACATTCTCAAAGACGAACGGAATATTTTCACCACCGAAAACGCAACAAGTTTTTCTTACGAAATCCTTACACTTTATGTCATTTTTGTTTTGATGTTATTTCCACACATGGAAGGTGTGATAAGATACCATGTTGTTTTCATGTTATTTCCTACATGTTTTCCTTACACTTTATGTCATTTTTGTCGATTTCTCGGGACTAACCTATTGACAAGATGCCACGGAGCCAGTTCCTGTTTTTCTGCTGTTTTAGTTTCAGATAAGTTGTTCTTGAAATATTCTCAGAATTGGACGATTCAAAAGCCAGAAATCTTAGAAGTCTCGGTGGGTCAAGGAAGTTCAAAGGAGACCCGGAGGGGGGCCTCGAAGCCCCCACACCATGCCTGGGTGCGGGTGGACCCCTGGCCGCGCCTGAGGGTGGTGTGGGCCCCTCTGGCGCCCACCGCCCTTGCCCTTTTGCCTATATATGCCCCCCAATGCATCAACCCTAAAAAAATCGGCCTTCTCCACCAAAAACATCCGTAGCTCCGCTGACAAGTTTCGGGGGACACAAATCTCTGTTCCTACACCCTGCCGGGATGGGGAAGTTCCCCGGATCCATATCCATCGACTCCACCGCCATCTCCATCGTCATTTCTGTTTCCTATGATGAGGAGCGAGTAATTCTCCCCCGGGGCCGAGGGCTCTACCGGTAGCTATGTGTCTCATACCTCTCTCCCATGGTGTGATCTTTATGTGATCATGAGCTTTGTAATCTAGTTGAATATGTATATGTACTCTTCATCTGTTATGCTACTCAAGTGGTCCTGTTATGAGATCTCTGTAGACACTTTGATCACGGTGTAAAGGTGACAGTGTGTGCACCATGTGGTTTAGCATATATTTATATCTTCTGTTGGATGACTCTATGAAATTGTGGTGTTTGTGTAGACCTTCTAGGGCGCTCATAGTGACAGCGTGGGGTTAACTAGATACGGGAATGCGACTTTAAGGTGTGCTTTGTACCCCTATGCAATGAATTGGTGTTTGTTATTCAACCGGAGAGTGGTTCGGAGTAGCATAGTGAACAGAGATATTTATGCATTCAATTATGTTATCATTGTTGATAGTGTCCACTAGTGAAAGTATGATCCCTAGGCCTTGTTTCTAAGCATTGAAACACCGTTTACATTCAGTTCTGCTACATGTTTGCTTGCTGCCATTTTTATTTCAGATTCCTATTATCACTTATAATCAACCATATTACCTGTATTTTACTCTCTTTGTCGAACTAGTGCACCTATACAACTGACAATTGTATTAGGTGTGTTGGGGACACAAGAGACTTTTTGTATCGTAATTGCAGGGTTGCTTGAGAGGGATACCTTTGACCTCTTCCTCCCTGAGTTCGATAAACCTTGGGTAATCCACTTAAGGGAAATTTGCTACTGTTCTACAAACCTCTACACTTGGAGGCCCAACATTGTCTACAAGAATAGAAGCGTGCGTAGACATCAAGCTCTTTTCTGGCGCCGTTGCCGGGGAGGTAAGGTAAAAGGTTCTCACATCCTCTATGAGTGATCGAAGTTATTTCCTTTAGATTCTGCAATTATATCTTTTTGTTTATTGTTTTCACTAGTCAGGCTTATCTTTACTTGTTCCTTGTTTTTATTTTTACTAGTTAGGCTTAATGGAAAACAACAGAAATATGAGGGAACTTTATAGTCTTTATCTTGAGTTAGGACATGAAGTGTTTGAAGAGAAAAATAAAAAACCTACGAAGATTTATTTGCATACTAGCAGCAATGTTATTAGTATGAATTTTTTGAACGCCATTATTGCTAATGCTATGGAAAAATCTAAGCTTGGGGAAGCTGGTTTTGATGAATATGATATTTCTAGTCCCCCAAGATTTGAGGAGGAAATTTTCTTTGATGATACTTTGCATCCAATAATGATGATTACAATGATGATATGTTATTTTCAGTCCACCTACTATTGAGGAGAAAGTTAATTATGATTATAATATGCCTCCTATATTTGATGATTATGGTGATGAGAATAATAATGATATATATTTTGTTGAATTTTCACCCACTACTATCAAAGATAATGACTATGCTTATGTGGATACTAATAATTATTTTATGCATGTGGCTCATGATAAGAATGTTTTATGTGATAGCTATACTGTTGACTTTATTCATGATGCTACTGAGAATTATTTTGAGAGAGGAAAATATGGTTATAGAAATCTTCATGTTATTAAATTTCCTCCCTTTATTATGAAAAGTTTTGAGCTTTATCTTGTGTTGCTTCTATATGTTGGTTTCTTTAAGACCCACTGGTCATTATGAAAGAGGAAGACACGGTTTCATATATCTCAACAATTTCAAGTTTCCCATCTTTATGTTGAAATTTCTAAAGGTGAACTTATTTTATCTTCCTATGCTAGTCACTTTGTGATTTATTGACTTGTTCTTCTACAAGATTCTTTTTCATAGGAAGTGGGTTAGACTTAAGTTTTTTTACTTTTTATTCTTGATTCTCTCTTTTGCTTCAATTCATTTTCTCATGTGAGCATCTTCTCAAATTGTCATACCTAGCTAAACGGCGTTAAAGAAAAGCACTTCTTGGGAGATAACCCATGGTTTTATTTTCCTTTGTTTTTTCTGTTTTCTTTGAGTCAAGGGGTTGTATACTTCTATAGAAATTCCTTTGAATCTTTATTTTCATGTTTTAGTTGTGCCAAGTAAAGTTTCTGACGAGAATTGGAGTTGGTTTTGGATTTCTGCGCAGGAAATAGATTTTTGCTATCCACCGTAAAAAATGGTGAAAATCCAGAAAGATCAGAATGACCTGAAATTTTTGTGCTCATTCCTAAGCTAATTCCGCAACTTTTTTGTTCTTTAAGTTTTTTTTTATTTGATCAGTGTTAGTGCCCTGAAAAAATTCGTATTTACACACTGTTCTGGTTTTGGCAGATTCTGCTATTTTTCTTGCATTTGCTCTTTTACGATGTCAAGTGGATTTCTTTGCTTCACGGAACATCGGTGGCTGTAGCTAATGTTTAAAAGTATCAATAGCCCTTGTGCCCATACAGAACCCATGGATTTTTTTATTGTTGCACTAACCCTCTAATGCGAATTACTCTTTGAGTGTGGTGTGAAGGAAGTTTTCAAGGGTCAAGAGAAGAGGGTGATATATGTGATCAAGAAGAGGGCAAGATCAAAGCTTGGGGATGCCCCCTTGGTTCATCCCAGAAAATTCTAAGAAGACTCAAGCAAATAAGCTTTGGGATGCCTAAGGCATTCCCTTCTTCACCAACAATTTATCAGGTCACTTCTAGTGAAACTATATTTTTATCCGGTCACATCATATGAAATTTAGTTGGAGCGTTTGTTATTTTTCGTTATGTTTTCTTTTGTTTTCCTTGATAATATCATTGGAACCTAGAATCCTTGTTTGGGACAGAGATACGCTCCGCTTTTTTGTTTGAAATCGACAAAAATGACATAAAGTGTAAGGAAAACATGTAGGAAATAACATGAAAACAACATGGTATCTTATCACACCTTCCATGTGTGGAAATAACATCAAAACAAAAATGACATAAAGTGTAAGGATTTCGTAAGAAAAACTTGTTGCGTTTTCGGTGGTGAAAATATTCCGTTCGTCTTTGAGAATGTTCCCATACCTTCCATGTGTGGTAACTTCTCCATACTTTGAGGTATCAATAAATCAGGGGCAAAAACAGTGAAGAGAATTTGTTTGCATTAATTTGGGGTTGGGCACCCCGCTGCCAGCTCTTCTATCAATTGGATAAGAGGATGAAGCCACTAGTCCAAGGTGTGAAATCCAATCAACAAGTGAGATAAAGATTCTCTATTTACGTCCTCATGAGCAAAAACAAGAACACAAAACAAAAGTAATTTTGAAAGTTTTAAAGGTAGCACATGAGCAATTTACTTGGAGTGGCAGTTAAATACCACATGTAGGTAGGTATTGTGGACACAATGGGAAAACTTTGGTTTTAGGGAGTTGGATGCACTAGTAGAGCTCATACTCAGTACATGTGGAGGCTAGCAAAAGACCGGGAGCGACAAATCAAGAGAGCACAAGAGCCATAATCATGCATAGCGACATAAACATCATTAATGAAAGCATAAGTGGTATCAAAAGTTCAAAAACTAAATGGTCATGGAGGCTATTCGTGACTGGTTCATAGTCATAAACATGGTGTGAGCATGCGCCAAGTCAACCAAATAAAACATTCAAAGGAGAATACCAAAAATTTATGCTTTAATATGACAAGAGCAACTCATGATTCTTTCAATGGCATATTAAACAGTCTCAGCTATTTGAGGCTATTCATGCTACTCAATAACCACAAGGCTTTAAAACTAAAATAACATCTATCATGACCTGAAAAAGTTCTAGCCACAGTCTATACAAGCTTCTACGTGCACCATTATAAAATCTACCTCAAGCAGCAGTTTCTTTTCCCAACAAGCACCATACAAGATATGTTTTAACAAAAATACTCTACATGATACAGAAAGCAAACATGAGAGTACTCACATAACACTACTAAAATTAACAGCTCTAGATAAGAGATGCATGCAAAACAGGAGCTAAATAAATACAGCAGTCAGACAAAGATTAAGAATACAAAGTATTCCCATGAAAAAGAGGAGTGTGTCACTCTCCAATAAAAGAATGTTGGGGTACAACCAAGCTTATTGCAAAAAATAAATAAATACTGAAAGCAAAAATAAAATACGCTCCAAATAAAGCACATAAGACGTGACCGAATAAAAATATAGTTTCACTAGAAGTGACCTCATAATTTGTCGATGAAGAAGGGGGTGCCTTGGGCATTCCCAAGCTTAGACGCTTGAGTCTTCTTGGAATTTGCTGGGATGTACCTCCGGGACATCTCCAAGCTTAGGCTCTTCACTCTTCTTGATCACGTCATATCATTCTCTTCTCTTGACCCTTGAAAACTTCCTTCACACCAAACTTTTCACAATCTTCATTAGCAACGTTAGTGCAATTGAACTAATAAATTCACATGGTTCAGTTTCAACACAAGAATAACACTCATAAACACATTAGCTACTGTCACAACTTATTTTAAAACTCTTTTTCTCACAATAATACCAAAAGAAAGAGATCAAGATGCAAATGCAATTATTGGTAGAAATCTGTCAAAACAGGACAGCAGGTAAAGATGATTTTTTTTCGAAAATCTTCTGTTGCTCAAATAAAAAAGTGTTCAACTAAGAAAAGTTGTGTATATAGCCCAGGATTACGCACAAAAAAACTCAGATCATTTTGAGTTTTGTGATTTTATACGAATTTAACAGTGGGCAGCAGAAATCTGTTTTCTCCGCAGAAATCCAAAATATAGTCTCAACTTTCCACTAGAGGCTTTACTTGGCTCAACAAAAACACAAAAGAAAAGATGCAACGGAGTTTGTAAGGAAACAGACAACACCCAGGTGCAAAGCACACAGAAATAAACGATGGAAAACGGGTTGAAAACGGAGAAATATAACGGGTTGTCTCCCGGTAGCGCTTTTCTTTAACGCCTTTAAGCTAGGCACATAAAGTCAGAAAATGCTCATGTAAGAAATATGAGTTAAGCAAAAGAGAGCATAAAGAGGAAAGTATAAAACAAATTTAAGTGTATCCCACTTCCTATGTATAGGAATCTTGTAAATAAATAAATTAAAGAAGCTCAAACTAGAAATCATGGGAAGGTAGAACAAGAGCAATTTTAAAACTTTCAACAAAAAGAGAGGTGTTTTAGTAACATGAAAATTTCTACAACCATATTTTCCTCTCTCATGATAATTTCCAGCAGCGTCATGAACAAACTCAACAACATAATTATCACATAAAGCATGTTTGTCATGGTTTAAAATCACACAATTCATATCAAGCTCAAAAATAGTGGGATCAAAATTTCAAACCAGCTCCTGTTTTTTCCCACTTTTAGCAATAGAAAAATAAGATGATTGATCACTCATAAAATTTATAGGACACATTATAGCAATCCTATTATCGGTAGCATTATGATTTATAACATCAAGTAACATAGGACCATCATCAAGAGCATTATCATATAAATTTTCTAAGCAAACTTCCTCGTTATCATGCATATCAATAGTTGGAATAAATAGAGGATTCTCATAGCATTTATCAAAGTAGAATGGATTATCATAAATAACAGTAGCAATATCATTCTCACAAGTTTCATTCATAGTAGTATGAAGATCACAAGTATAACAAGTATATTTCATCAAAAAAGGATATTTCAAAAGAATCAATAGGATCATCACTTTCATCAAATAATTTATGAGTTAAAGAGTTATTCTCATTGGGAGGTAGACATGGGTTCCATTCTTCCTCCTCTTGATCATCACTCTCCTCCTCTTTTTCATCCAATGAGCTTCCAGATTCAACAATTTCTTCTTCCATAGGCTCCTTCAAGGCATTAGTCTCTTCCTTAGGTTGAGAGCATTTATTAAGATATTCCATTATGTAGTAATTACAATCCTTGTAATTATCAAAGGAATATTCAAGTATAGCATAAATCAAGTATTTATAAGGTGCATCATCATTACTTTCAAGTAAATAAGCAATTTCGAATGCACCCTTCCAAGCAATAAATTCTTCAATTTGTTCCACATCATATAATTCATAATTTTCCTTAACATAAGAAGATATACATTATCATTATACTCACATTGAAATGGGAGGTATTTATACCTCCTACAGCATAAACATTTATCAAAGCAATAAATAACATCATAAGTAGAGCACAAGTTTTTAGCATAGTCGTGCAATTTATTAATTTGCTCCCATAAGTGTATCCCTTTTGTGACAAACGATGTTCCTTATAATGTTTTTGTTGTTCATCTGTGAACCCACTTTGCCTATAAGATCTAGTTTCAAATACATCAAACATTGATAGCAAGCATAAGAAAGCAACTAGAATAAGAACTAATTTTTTTGTTTGTGTGTTTTTGATAAAGAGAAGCAAACAAGACAATAAACAAAATAAAGAGGTTGGAAGTGAGAGACTCCCCTTGCAGACTTCCTCTCCGGCAACGGCTCCAGAAATTCTTGCTGCTATGGATGGCGACCGTTGCGGGAGGAAGTATTCTTATGTATGTTTGTTTTGTTCCCCGGCAACGGCGCCAGAAATTTTTTGATGCTTGCGTGGATAGTGCCTTGATGGGGAGACTTCTTGATGATGATTAAGTCCCCGACAACGGCGCCAGAAATATCCTTGATGCTGGCAATGCGTGTTGGGAACCCCAAGAGGAGGGTGTGATGAGCAGAACGGTAAGAATTTCCCTCAGTTAAGAAAGTTATCAATCCAGTAGGAGAAAGAGGATATTCGGAAGGTCGATGCCACTGACGGTGGTGATGGCTCCTCACCGGTGTCAGCAGCAACGCGGAACCTGCACACAACACAACCAAAATACTTTGTCCCAACGGTACAGTGAGGTTTTCAATCTCACCGTTGTTGAAAACAAAGATTAGACGTATAGTGTGGAAAATGGTGTATGCTTGCAGTAAGTAAAGAAAGCAGGAACTTGTAGAGGTTTGTTTAATAGTGTAGGAAAATGGACCGGGGTCATAGGTTCACTAGTGGCGTCTCTCCATAAAATATAGCATGCTGGTGAACAAATTACAGCTAGGCAATTGGCAAATAGAGGTTGCGCCGTAGTGCACAATAACGACACGATGACTACTATGATATTTAGTGCGGGCATTACAACAATATACATAGACCGTAATCCAACTGCATCTATGACTAATAATCCACCCTCAGGTTATCATATGAACCCCCTTAGGTATTAAGTTGCAAGCAACAGATAATCGCGTTAAGCAATGTGTGTAATGTAAGCAATGATTGTACACGCGGGCACTCACACCGATGCTTTCTCCCTAGTGGCAACATCACATCCTCCTCCGTCACGTTTCTGTCACTCGAGCACAGGCAAAAAGGAGGCATGAACCCTCTATCGAGCATAAATACTCCCTCTTGGAGTCACTAGCAACTACTTGGCCAGAGCAACCACTAGCAACGGAAAGCATGCAATATCACAAATAACATATGCAATAAAGACTATAAACAACTTGGCATAAGTTCAATATTCATCGGATCCCAGCAAACACAGAAAATAGAATTACATAAGAACATTTTTTATCATGTTAGGCAGCTCACGAGATCTAAACATTGAGGCATAGGAGGAGAAGACAACCATCTAGATACTGCTATGGACCCGTAGTCCAAGGATGAACTACTCACGCATCACTCCGGAGGCAGGCAGGGTGATGAAGAGGCCTCCGGTGATGATCTCCTCTCCGATAGGGTGCCGGGAGACAACTTCAGAACCCCCCTGATCCAGGGTTGACGACGACGGCGGCTGCGGAACTTTTCGGGGATATTTGATTAGGTGCCTAGGGTTTTCCTTCAGAGGGGAATAAATAGGCGAAAGGGCAAAGGAGGTGGAGCCCTGGGGGGCCCACACCACCCCCGGCGCGGCCAAGGGGGGGGGCGCTGCCCTATGGTGTGGCCCCCCTGAGGCCCCCCTCTGGGTCTCTTCGGGACTCCGTGGAACCTTCGGGATTTCTAAGACTTCCGGGTTTTGAATTTTCCAATTCCAAGAATATTTCCAGAATTTTTTTTCTGAAACTAAAAACAGCAGAAAACACGGAACTGGATCTATGGCATCTTGTCAATAGGTTAGTCCGGAAAAATCGATAAAAATGACATAAAGAAGGGAGAAAACATGTAGCAATTGGCATAATATTATCATGGAACATCAGAAATTATAGATATGTTGGAGACGTATCATACCTCCATGTGGATTCAACCCACATGCCCTTTCCACCATGATGTTACTCAGACCAACTATGGTGCAACCCAAAGCTACTGTACCACTTCGTGGATAAGACGAGATATGCCAAGGGAAACTTGAACGTCCTAGGATTGCCAGAAGTTTGTACAAAGCCACGTCATGCCGTCTAAAACAAAAAAAAACACAACGTATTGCGAAGCAACCAAGATAAACTGGATATTAGAGAACTTATAATATACTTGCACAAGCATATGCAAATTGTGCTCTAAATCAGATCGTATCTACGCATAGCATGCTCTGATACCACTACCGATGTACGTTGCGAAATTTAAAATTTTCACCCAACATAACCACCAATATCAGCTATGAAAATAATGAGGCATGCCCATACATGCAATTATTTAGCACTTATGATTACTAGCAGCAGAATAACGGTGTAGTCATAGTAGATTCTGAACAATCGTAGATCCTCACAGGTAGGCCTAGCTGCAAGGATGTCTCTAAGCTTCCCTCATCAAGGATCAGACGTGTAATACCTCTTATAATATCCATGCATCCACTTGCGTCAACCCGCCAGCGCTCTGCCATCAAGGACTCGGCGCTAACGAATAGAGAACAACCATTCGGCGCAACTTTGGTGGTAGATCTAGTCAACTTGATTAGAGGTATGTGAGACTAGCATTGTCAACACATGAGACATAATTAGAGATTAAAGATATCTATAATTGAGAGATGACATCTCTAAAGCCCAATTAGAATATGCTCTAATTAAATTAAAAAGAGAGAGAGAGAATAGGCTCAAAGGCCAATTGATGTGTTTTCTCCCATGGGGAGGGGTGGGAGTATATATAGTGGGAGGCCAGGGACACCTACCAAAGGGGGCATAGTCGGTTTGGGGGCTTCCCTAGGCTGGCCGCACCCCAAAACCTAGCTCATCTCGGATTGGAATCACAATTGGGAGTTCTCTCCCTTCCTACTTCTTTCTTTCCTTTTTGTTCTTTTAATTTTTTGGCCTTTTTATCTTTCTCCAAAAATAAAACAAGGAATATTTACGGGGAGGTGTTGCGCCTCATGTGTGTCCCTTGGGCCCACATGTCATACACCCAATACTTTGGTGCGACCCTGGGGAATTATTGCCCCCTCCGGTACTCCCCTTCTCGGGTTTTCATCCGAAACTCTTCTGGAACCCTATAACCCCTATAGATAAAATCATAGAGCTTATCTACTAATATCATAAACATATTTCCAACATCCGGGGACATCTCTTGTCCTATGTATCGGTCTGAAATAACTCTTCCCTCTCCTAGCATTATTTCTCTCTTATATTAACTTCACCGAAACACCTCTCGATGACTTTGGAATTGTTCGTGTGACATCGGAATGAATCTGAACTTTCTCAAAACCACTTAGACTACCATAAACCCTTTTAATCAAAGGCTGACACAGCTTAAGAGTGTGACCCGTAAAGGTTTGGCAACACAAAGACATGTCCGGGAACTTACTGAACAATAACCACCAGCAAAGCCATGGACGTCCATGATGGCTCCTGTGTATTCAGTAAGAACGAAGGAACCTTCAAGTTACTCATTTTACTTATTGCCTTAACTACACAATACCTAATATATCATGAGGTGAGACAATGTGCTCTAGTATGATCGAACTCTTTGATCATAATACATAGAAAACTCGTACGGATAACGTTCTCTTTTCTCACACATATACCTGATGTCCTTGTGATAAATCACACTATGTATGGCCAGATGATTGGTTGACATTGGTGATACTGAGAGGGGCGAGAGGATGTATCTCTCTATTTTCTCGAGGAGTTAATTACTATTCTTGAACGATCTCAGTTCCATTACACACTCTAGGTCATACCTAGATGTCAACGTTATAATCTCATGTTATGGTAGACGTTTGAAGACATCCAAAGCATAATTCTCAATTGTGCAGTCACTAGATATTATCATAATATAGGAATCCTAGTCAATGAAAACTCCATATTTCACTTTGCTAAATCATTACAATTGTTTGTATCTAGTAAGATCATATAGTTGTGTCGAAACAAACTCTTATTACGGGTAGACTTATCAAAGTACATGATCGGGAAAACGATCATCTAATTTCCCGATCATCTCACAACACATAAGCTAATCTTTGAGACAAGATGAGGAACTCTTGTTTGTTTATATCTTCACGCTCGCAAAAAAGTTTTCCTTTGAAAAATCACTTTACAAGTACTATAGTGGTTATAACACAATGATATAAACTTAATAATGAACTTGGAGATAGAATAATAACTGAATATTATTGTCTCTAGGGCATATCTCCAACATTTTCCTGCACTTCCACCATCCATATTTGCTAGCCTGTTTGGTGTTGAGGATTTTCCTTTATCACATCGAGAGTAGGTACATACTTCTCCAGTACATCCAAACCCAGTGGGAGGACTTCATCATGTTCTCCTACACATAAACCCATATATCTTCCTCAAAAAAACCACCATAGCAATCTACCACGACATTTCCATAGCGGTTATGAGATATATTTCCATGCAACATCCATATTATATTACATAACTTGGTGTCATTTTTTTTTTGCAATCATATACAGATGACATAATGGTTTTATGAGGACTTGTCCATTATTCTTTTATTCCATGTTACACTTGATAATTGCATATCCTGCTACACTGGCAGAGACGTTCGGTTTTATACATCATTTTTCATTTATTATGAAATATGAGTACCAAAAGTGTGTTGATTCTTCTCATATAGAGTGTTGCTCCTACCGGTGATGATATAAAAAGAGTCCAAAATGACCAAACAAAAAAAGGATCCAAAAGAGGACAAAAGATAGAGAAAAAAGAACCACCGTGGCCACCAAAATAATAGTACATTAAAAAAAGAGAGAGGGGGAAGCATTACTATCCTTATTCCACACTTGTGCTTACGTTAGCACCTATACTTCAGTTTGTAAAGAAGTTTTTTGTGTTTTACTTATATAACTATGTGGGGATCCTTTCATCATAGAACTTGGCTTGTTTATTCCAATGACGAGCCTCCTCGAAAGTAATATAGGTCTTGGTGAGCATGGAAGTTGGATGCACCCCACTAGATTCATTGGATATATTTCATACACTTATATCTCTATGTGCACCTGTTGTATGGAAATCACTACTCCTTGGATAGCTTATATGATAAGACTTCGTCTTGTCTAATGATCACTTTCAACTATGTGAGACTTTCTTCCATTGACCTTTCAACCCCCCCCCCCCCATAATGTTCTCTTAGCCATGGCATCCTGGTGCCAAGAACTACTGCTCATGCTTACTCGTTTGAATTGCACGAAAGAACATACAATCATTTGTGTGCATACTTCTATCACTTTGCTTGATCCCAACTGAAATGGCTATGATTGTTTGATGCATTGGAGTATTATGATTTTGTGCTTGATGCTTAAATCATCTCTAACATACTTTGTACGGTTTCATTTCCTTTTAGTATTATTAATTGAAAGTTGTTTGCTTTGTTATTCCTAATGGTTAATGCATTACTTGCTTGATATATCAACTATAAATCATCTATCTTATTCATTTGATCTCAGTTTACATGCTCTTACATTATTATATGATCTTGACTGTGTTGGTAGCATGTCACTTCAATTTTTTTTATCATTTACCTACTCAAGGACGAGGATGAATTAAGCTTGGGGATGCTAATACTTCTCAAACGAATCTATAAATTTTTATCGTTCCATACTTGTTTTCTGTCATTGCTTCATGTTTTTACTATAGTTTTATATCATTTTAGGGAATTTCCCAGACCATCCTATTAACAAGATGCCTAGTGCCACTTCATGTTTTCTGTTGTTTTTATATTTCAGAAAAATTGTACAGAAAAAGTCCACAGTAAATTCCACAAAAAATGAGGATTAAGTTCTTACCTGGAACAAATACGGAGTCCAAAACATATCCAGAGGCAGAGCCACTTCTCCGAGGCCGCCTGAGGGTGCGTGTGGGGCCAGGGTCTTGCCCTCGACCCGCTTGGCCTCCTCGGGGATCGCCTCGGGTCGCCTCTTCGCCTATAATAAGCTCTTTGACCTAAAACCGAAGCCCCCCGAAGGATTTTTTTTCCAGAAACAAGACATAACTTCGCTGCCATCAAACCCTAGTTTTGGGGGTTAGAAGTTCATCGACTGTTCTGCCTTCATGATGGGTTGCGAGTAGTTTCCCCGTGGACTAAGGGTTCATAGGAGTAGCTAATTGGTAATCTCTCTCCCTTGATGTTCAATACAATGTTCTCATGAGTTGCCCTACATGATTTAGATCTATCTCACATAATCGGCGTTGTGTTTGCTGAGATCCGATGAATTGTTATATTATGATCAGTTATAAACGTTTGTGAGTTTTTGTTGCTGACTCTTTATGTTTGCATGAATATAATTGATTTTTAGATCGTATCTCCAAGTTGTATGCACATGTTAATTGTCCGAACCCGGAGACCCGGAGGTGATAGGTTGGGATATCGAAGGGAACGACTTTAACTTGAGGATTACATTGAGAGTTAGTGATTTGCTCTGGTGCTTCGTAAAAGGATTACCTTAATTACCATTAGGTTTCATGATTTGCCCCGCTGAAACAGGATGGTTGGACAAAATATGTTGTGCAAGTTCTTATTGCAAGCATGTACAACTATATACAGAACACATGCCTATGTATGATCTATAAGACTAAGATGCTCTGTCATAAGCTAGTTCAATTCTGTCAATTATCCAACTGTAATTTGTTTGCCCAACATTTTTTGGGGAGAGTTGTCTCTAGTGAAACGGTGAACCTCGGTCCATATTTAATCACCATTTCTTCCATTATTACTTATACTGCTGCTACTTTATGGTTACTATTGCTCTCAAACTTCTTCTACTTTCACATCACTGTTGCTACTAGTGTGTTTCTAGTTGTGGCTGAATTGACAACTCAGCTGCTAAGTCTTATAGGTATTTTTTTACCCCCTTGTGTCAAATCAATAAATTGGGTTACACTTTCCTCGAAGACTGTTGCGATTCGCTAGACTTTTTGGTTATCAGAAAACTACTCAGGAACCATCATGGAGGTAGCATGGTCAATGAAGATGGTTGGGGGTCAATCCCCGTCCTGGCAGGGTATCGGAATAAGACTTTCTGACCCCTAAAACTAGGGTTTGATGGCGGCGGAGTTCTTCATGTTTGTGAAAAAAAAATCCTTCGATCAGTTAGTTTTAGATCAAGATGCAACTTATAGTTGAAGGGGGATCCCAAGGCGGTCCCCTAAGTGAGGAGGCGGGTGGCGGGCGCGGGTTGGGTCCCACCTGCACCTGGTGGTCGCCTAGGAGCTGTGGGGCTCGCCTCCGGCTCTCTTTTGTACCACGTCTCCGTTCCGGGTCAAAACAACCAACACAACATGGATTTAGGGTGGCTGTCCCACTCCAAGTTTTTCTTAGATAAAAGGCATAACTGCTCGACTTTGAATTAACAAAGCCCCGAAAGTTCAACGGCGATTACAACATGCTGAGAAACAGCTTACAAGCAAGCATCATAAGCAAACAGAAGATAAACAAATAAAACAACTCGAGATGCCTACTAGAGTCTAGCACCGCTACCAAGCAAACACAAGCAAGCGATGCCAAGGAAGCTACAAGAGCCACCACGACCACCGACATCAGAAGCTTGACAACAACACCGGTCCCAAGCTCCCGGCCGAAGACGTAAAGAAGAAGAAGCGGCAAAAGATGGCATGTCCACCACCGCGGCTGAGCAGGACCTCTGAAGCACCAACGCTCACCAGCCATATGCGCCGCTGTTGCCATAGAGGGGAACCCATTCCCCTCTCGCCCAGGCTCGAGGGCACCGATCCAACGACAAACAAGGGCACCAATGCGAAAGGCACGCCATGCCTGGCACCCGCCAATAAACACGATAAGATGACATCACTGAAGAAGATAAGCCGCCACGGCCACCACCTCCTACGCACAAAAAATGAGCAGAACAACCCAGACGGGGGAGGGATGCATTAAGCCAGCAACACCGGAGCACCTGCCGGCGGCGGGAGGAAAGACCCCAATCCACCTCCTCACCTCACCCCTGTCTCGGTGGAATCCAAGGTCCCCTGACCAGATCTACTGAATCAGACCGCTGCGAGGGACACCGGCCCCGAACCGCCACTTGAAGCACCACGGGTCACCTCCCATGCCGGAGGACGACGACGCCAAGTCATGGGGAGCCTAGGTTAAGGAGCACTAAAAGGGTTATGGCTACCAAAAGCGTCCTTGATACACCTAGCATATGCGGTGCCCACCAATGGAGATCCAGTGCAGGCTGCAGTTTGCATCTAACGAGGGAAAACGAGTTGCTTTTGACACTTTTTCTTCTCTTGTTACCAATCAAGGGCAATAGCTTTTGGATGCATGTTGGCTGCAGACTCAAGCGATTTGCTCCCTGTCTGCCGTCAAATGGTCAACTGCAGGAGATGATGACAACAGGGAATGTTATCCACACAAATAATGGAAATGTCCAGACCCCCAAAAAAAAGAGAGAAAAGAAAGGGAGAAAAAGTATCCAGAAAGGTGAAACATAAGGCTCTACGGTATGGATCTGCCACACAAGAAACAATATTCTTCCACCCACAAGCTCTCAACCAAGATTAAACACTGTCACTTTCATTTACACAAGTTAAGGAGGAAAGAACACGGTTTGTAATCCGTTTTGAACTCATCAATAATGAAATAAAGAGGCAATGCTCCTGTTGCAACTGTTAATTCTTCCAAGGCAATAGTGACAATGATACTAGAAGGCGAGACTAAACAATTTGGGGGCGGGCATTGACCTTATCACAAGGCACTGTACGGATTGCCAAAATAGAAAGGAAGGAGGCAATACATCGTTCACATCACACCCTCCCATATCCTGATTGGATAGTACTGAACAAACATATGGAGATTGTCACCCAACCTGCAAGGTGTTGAAAGAGTAGTGCGAAAGACCATAATGCTAGCCACGGTAATCTGAATTGCACGAAATGGAAGTTCCCTTTATACAGAAATAAGATCACCAGAGCAAATAAACTAGTACAAAAGTGAAGACCAGAAGAACCATCCGATGAAAACTCTCTCCAGCTCAATCTTCAATGCACGGTGCTTCATGCCTGTGACATCTTTCCATCTTCTCATTTGCAGAAGTTTCCATGTCGACAAAAACTTGAGGTATACATGGTCATCCAGCTGTTCTGCCCTCCTCGATTATTTCACCAAGTTCACTCGTGTTCATTCATTATTTGCTACAGGTATTCATAAGCTGTGAGAATTTCATTGGAAGGATGAAAGAATGATTTGGGGCTTCTGCTGATAAGACATTTATGTCTGTCCTAACTGTCACACTGCACATTTTACTATGCAGCAGCAGTATATATTTCCAAGGACATGAAGAGTCGAGTTTGCACTACCTAGAATCCAGTTCACCAGTATCCGCTCTTTCATATAGAATATGACTATTTTGGTATAATTAACTTGAGGTGGCAATTAGTAGATGAAGGCATGCTCAACCTCTACTTCACGAGATTGCTGATATAATTAAATTGAGATGTTCGAGCTGTAACATCATACAATCGGTAGCACCATAGAAGACCAGGTCGGTGGTGACAGGAGAGCAGGCCATTTTGGGATAGTCGGAGTCGGCAGCTATCTCAGAGTGTAAGAATATGTGCACAAGATTTTCCTAGGACAAATGGAAAAAATCAATCTACAAACAATGTGACTTAAATATGCAAGAGAGGTTCTCTATATTCGGTAAGCAAGTATAATAGAAGTTACCTCGTATAAGCTCCAACTGATGGACTTATCCAGTAAATCCTTCAGATCTCGTTGAAAAATGGACTGGCAACATAGCACTCATTCCGCATCACTTTGTTTCAGCCACAGGTTTTGGAAACCGAAAGACAAAGCATGTTGTTCAGGTATTGTTCACCATTTTTATTAGAAAAGCGGTCTCCGTTGCTAATTCCTTGGTTTCCAAATACTTGCTTTCTTCTACAACATCTGTCGTCAAGTTGAGAATTACAGGCCGCTCTGGATCATATTGAGTAAGTTCACGGACTTTTGCAACCCATTTAGCTGCTTCCCATACACCAAACCTATCATTACCAAATGCAACAATTGGTTTAGTCAAATACAGTAACTAGAAGATCGGGGTAGAATACTCCATACGAAGATTGTTTGGAATAAAATCTCTAGAGCTGGAATATTCCAAATGCAGATAATTTACAGTGTAACCTCTATACTGCATATGATAACCTAAGCAAAATGGAACTAAGTGTGGTGCATCAAAGGTTTTGGCCTAGGAGTTCGCTGAGGAGTACAGACTATAATGCTGGAAGGTACAAGCAACGGGGACTAGCAAGTTTGGCCAAGTACGCTGCAGATACTAATGGTCCAGGCAGAGGGGATAATAACTCCGTACTAAGGTAATGCATACCGTGTATTAAATGATGATGTCACAAACACAGCTGGGTAAGGAACATCCTTTTGGATGTTATCATAAGGAGAATACTTCTTGATTGCAAGGAACTCTTCATGGTCCACAGGAAACCCAAACTCTTCATAGTCAATGGCTGTAAGAGGTAGAATAGGATGGAGAAGAGTGTTGCAAACATCCAAGAAAGGGACCTGCAGGATAAAATGGAAGCTGTGCTAATGAACCATAAGTAGGAACAAAAAAAGATGTGGTACTAATAACACATCTTGGAGTTCATCAAGACTGGATGACTACCCACTAAACAAAGGATGACTAATACGGACATTTCAAGCTCCGCAAGGCATTTAAAAACATTAATTTGCCCGTAGGCGATCCATTACTCAATATGGTCATTAGTTGCTTTTTACCTGTCGCATTTTAGTGACAGAAAAACAGTAATAGCAGGACTTTCAAGAAATTCACTAGGTTATTCTGCATGCAAGTTCGAAATATGTGGACCACTTGATGTCTGATTGGCAAACCTTTAGCTTTAGCATGACCTATCAATCCAAAAAAAAGCCTCTAAACGCCTTTGTCATTTTGAGTTCAAAAAACTGGCATGTAATAAAATACAATGGTTTCGAGGGATATGGAGTGACATAGTGATTGCTACACATAAATCATGTATACCTTTAAAACAGCGGCACGAAACAAATCTGGACGAGCATTGATTGCTGAAGCCACAAGGAGTCCCCCAGCACTGTATCCCCATCCAGCAAGCTTATTTTCTTTTATGATACCTTTTTCAAGAAGAAATTCACCACAAGAGACAAAATCATATATAGAGTTCATTTTTTTGGTACGTGCACCATCTCGGTGCCACTCCTTGCCATAACCTCCACCACCCCTGAAACAATATGTTTCTAAGTAAGTACAAATGTGACCTGTAAAAACTCAGAAAGCAAAAGCAGCATGTAGTTCTTTGAGGAGTTAAAGACAGCTTATTATAGGAAGCAGGCCATACATACCTAACATCAGCATATGCAATCACCCAGCCACGATCAAGTAGGCTCTTTAACTCACTGCGCCAACGTTTATCCAGAATCTCACCATAGGCACCATGCCCATGAAGCAATCCTGGATTCCCCTCTTGCTTGTGTTTTCGTGAATATACCAAGGTAAGTGGAACCAAAACTCCATCCCTCGATGGAACATCATAGTACTCACAAGCATAGTAGTCAGAGAGCTCATTCCAGTCACAATCTCCCAATTCTTGAGTTGGCAAATTAGCTCCATCTGAAGATAGCTTGCCCATACTTGAGGCAAAGGCATTCCCATACAGTACCTTTGTTCTCTCATGAAGCATATTTTGTTGTTGCACTATTTGCCACTTTCCATTCAGTAAGTTGTAATCAACAACTGCATCTGGCATCTAAGTTGAAAGATTGCCAAGTTACTGCTAAGAAATAAAATGCAGTAGCTAATACGAATTTAATCTAATCCATTGTAGTTCCCTACATTTTGGTGATGGAAAAATGAGAAGATCCACAAACATAGTTGACACCGATAATGCTATGGTACCAGAACTCATAAGCAATACCTTCACAAATGTAACTTTATTACTTCAGTGCAGAAAGGAGTGGTATTGACAACAGAACCCTAGAATATCTAGGGCCAATTCATATATTTTTTAAGTAAATAACTAAATAATTTATTTTTAAGAAATAACAAGCTCACACATTTTGTAGAGTGTTGCATTAACTATGAAGTGATAAAAACTAGTTATCTCAACTAAACAGTGGGATGTTAGAAATCCGTACTTGCATAGATAAGAAAGATGATGTCACTGCAAAAGAATAAGAAAACAGTACAAATAACTAATTCTGCACTGGTGTGCAAAGCAAAACGAAAAATAACTGTCCAAGTGTGGTTGGTGCAGAACGATGAAAGCATGAGCTAAGCCAGACGGCAGACAGATACACATACCACTGGTGATGATATTGTGAAACGCATTGTTGAGGAATAATAGTCATAATTTGGGCCAGATAAAATCTGACACACATGATTGGGAAGAGGCAATTCAAATGGGTGAAGATCTGATAAATGAGCAGGTACCTGAGAAGTGAAATGAATAGGAATTTATATAAGTCATAAATACGTAGTGGTACCCACTTTAATACAATTATGGTTGCAGCTATAGACGAGAACAGAAGTTTTGTTACAAAATACTCCCTCCGTCCCAAATTAATTGTCATAAAGATGGAGAAAAGTGGATGCATCTAGACATAATTTAGTGTTAGATACATCGACTTTTGTCCATCCTTGTGACCATTAATTTGAGACGGAGGGAGTATAAGAGTTTTATCACAGTTTCAGATAGATACACCTATATAACCACGGCCTCAGTAAATTTAGTGAACAGCACAGATTTGCAATGTTGTCACTCAACAACGGAGTACCAGATTGTGTGGGAAACCATCACAAAGAAACGAAATAAGTTGCATAATTTCTCAGCTTAGACTCTTGTAAATTAGATCATAAGAGAAGAGAATTGACTTACATGAATACTTTCAGGTAGAGGCAGATTAACTGAACAAAGTCTTAGTTTTTTGCCTTGTTTCAGAATCAGCACCATATGAGTACTACAGAAGTCAACATCTTCAAGAATAGTATCTGGTGCCTCAAGGAAAACATTCTGATTCAAACATCAAAAGTTGGGTCAAATAGACAGCACAAAGTCACTATAATCTTAATAAATTCAGAGCAGAACATTTTTTTATAACAGCAGTTACAATGAAGTACTAGTAACCCTAACCCTACTTTACATAGACAATGCTTATGATGGATTTGCAAAAAAAAAAATATATTGAAAAGTACAACAACTATTTTCAAAGGACTAATTGCATATTTTATGAAGAAACAAGTGCATTCAGAAAACTTTGAAACATCATAGTAGATATGTATCACGAACCTTCCAACTCTTAGGCCCAGGAGATTCCACATCAGACTGCATTAGGTAATGTGAATTAACACGGACACCTTCTCTTGCAGCATCCGTAAATAAATACAGGCGTCCACGATGATGTTCCACAATGCAATGAACTTGGGATTCACCTTCCCATACCAGTGTCATTCTGGACAAGGGGTCAGAAGCTTTTATTAAATATACCTGCGAAGGATAATCTTGCATGAGCAGCAAAAAATGGACCAACTAAGAACAATACAGGTAAGGTGTACAAAAAGCAGAACCTTTGAGTGTATGTCTGAAAAGACATTTAACGTTATAAACTGAAAATCCTTGGTATGTCTGATATTCAAATAAATATTCTCACCAGGTTCTTCCAGTATGAGAATATCATCCTTGTTAGATCCAATAATGCTGCAAAATAGCCTAACCAAACAAAAACTTAAGTTGCAGTGAAATACAGCACAGCATAGAAGAATAGGCACGATAACATTAAATCCACCAACCGATATGGTCTTCTGTCCTCGTTTGTAACAACATAAACCAGTGCTTTCCCATCCATAGCCCATGAAATATTTGAGACCCGGTCGGCACGAGGTTTATCACAAAGTGTGCCTGTCACCAGATCCCTGACCATTAAAGTGAAGGAGTCCTTATCTTTGTCATACATGGTGTACGCAATGTAGCGGTGATCTGGAGAAACTTCAGACAGCTCCTCATACGAGTATCCTGCATACCAAAGATAGGCTGTAGCTTTAATAATCTGTTTAATCATGAAAAAAAAAATGACTAGCTACCTTCAAACACCCACATCAGGACTAAAAGGATGTAGCAATTGCCTATCACCAAAGATGTAGTATTGCATTTCTGTACTCCCTAGTGCAGAGTGTGTCAAGAACATAAGGCATCTCTCCAAACAGGCCGACAGGACAAATGGAATGGTGTGGTTGCACCAAGTTATGCTCTCTAGCCTCTGATTTGATAGTTGGTAAGCGTAAAGTAGTAAAATATTTGATAGATACGAGAAAAATACTGCAAGATCATCCCTAAAAAAAATCAAACATCGTGATTTGGGAAGATAATATTTATGGCATATCAAAGATGAAAAAATAGAAGCTAGCACTAGCTAACAAGCCCAAACTTCTGGTAGCTTGTAAGGCCTCTTAAGGTATAACACGCTGTAGATGGTGAAAAAGGTAACAGGAGTAGCAAGTAAGATAATGGTCTTCATATTCACCAAGTGGCTATATCAATGATGATAACATTAAATCTGAACAACGCAAGCCGTCGAGCCTGAACTGGAATGATAGAAATGCAAAATTTGATCTGGGTGTTACCTCCGAATCGCTCGGCCTCCTTGTTGTAGTCCACCAGTTTTTGTTCGATGCGCTTCCCAGCGGTGAAGTCGAACCCCGCGGATGGGTCGCTATAGGAGATGAATTCCCCATGGAGAGCAGCGGAGCGGCGGCAGAGCACCGGGTACTGCTTGCCCTCGTCCGCGCGGCGGTAGTACAGCCAAGGGCCCCAGCGGGCGGGCGGCGTGCAGGCGTCGGAGGCGAGGCGGGAGGCCATCTCGAGCTGGAGCTTGCGGGCGAGCCGGTCCGCGCCGGCGGCGGCGAGGCAGGCCTCGGCGTACTTCTCCTCGGCCTCCATGTGGACATCCATGTGGCGCATGGCGGCGGCGTCGGAGAGCGAGCCCATCCAGGCGTAGCTGTCGTGCCACGTCTCGCCGTGGATGGTGACGGGCTCGGGCTTCTGGGGCGGGCGCGGCGGGTTGGGCGGCGGGGGCAGGGGTGGCGAGGACGCGGTCTTCGAGCGGCGGTGGATGTGACGGCGGAGGAGGAGACGGGGGAGGAGGTCGATATGGCGGCGCATGGTCGCGGCGGTCGGAGTCGCCGGCGGCCGCGGTGGCTGGGGAGGTTTTTAGGTGGGGGTTTTGGTTCGCCGGATTTGGGGGAGGCGAATGATTTGGGGAATCGGAAATGGGCTCCTCTGGTTTTCGGATTTGGGCTGGCAAATCTGCCTTGGGCTTAACATAGGATTGCCGGGTGTCCGGCTGTCGGCCCACCACTACGGCCAGCGAAACCCCGTCCAGATTCAATGGCACAAGACAGGCTGCGCCACACACTCCGTTCACTCGCCGACGAGGCCTCCGTCTCGAATCACACAACGGCATCTCTTCTCCCGTCCCAGACAGACGGAACTGATAACCTTTACATGCCTGACGCGTGGGCCATACGTACGACTGAGCCCACACGTCATCCACTCTCGTCCACAGAGATTCCGACCGCGCAGTCTCGCCGTAACCGGCTCGGCTACAGCAGTGGCGGCGCGACACACGCACGCACTCGACCGGCCTCATGAATCTGGCCACCTCCACGACCACCCCTCGCCATGGACTCATGCCATTAAACTCCTCCTCCTCCGCGGCCTCCTGCCTCAGCCGCTCCCTCTTCGCCTCCCTCCGGAAGATCTCGCCGCTGACCCCGATGGCATCCGCCCCCGCCTCCGCGGCCCTCTCCACCGCCGCGCCCGCCGACAACGGGGCAGCGAAGCCGGCGGAGAAGCAGCCCGTGCAGGTCAGTACCTCCACCCCGAGTCTACTGCCTTCTCGCTACCCCGTACAAGTTTATGTGGCTGCGGTTTCAGCTTGCGGGTTCCGGGTGGCTCTATGTACGTACCTGCTAACAGCCGAGAATAGAAATTATCATTGCTCTGAAGCGTATTGCGATTACGAATACAAGTACTGTTGCTGTAGAGTGTAGAAGCCGGCATGCCCTTTTACTTCTTAGTTCAGCAGAGGATGATGTGCATACCATGTGAAAATTGAGTTTAGGAGTAGCTCCACTACTGCAAGTATTTTATCACAGCCAGCTGCCTTGCTAGGGAATCAAAATAATCTTAAAGGCTAGTTACAAGCTTTTTAGTCTGACGCCACCACATCTGCTACTGTGAATTGTATGCTCAGCTGTACGCAGATAAGACACGTTTGTTGAATCCATACTGTGACAGACAGGGGTCCCTGCAGTTTTAGCTTATTTGTTTTGGTGTGATTCCTCGTGCCATTAATCAATAGAATTACTTCACTGGGTTATAGGCAGATAGGAGGTTTAGTTCAGTTATTGGGCTGGCCTACAGCATGACCGGTCCTGCACTCGACTGGCGCCACGGCATCCATGCCCGCCCAGATCACATCAAAATGACAGACGCACAGCCTAGTGAAGCCATCGGACAACACAGTGGGCGTCGCGACAGTGCAACAAATGTCCTATTGATATTTAGGGTTAGTTATTTTCCTAGCATATTGTTAAGAAACATAACATCAAGCTAGCACAAGAATATTCATGGCTTACAGTGCAGAGGATAACCGTTTGTGTTTTCTTCCAGAATTTAAAAACTGAAAAACATCATAAATGCAAAAACAAAAACAAAAATCTTCTTGAGAGAAAAGGGGCAATATACATACCAACTCTGTAGGCTATGCTTTTCACTAGATGTTATAAACTTGGTATGGACCCCTTACACCATGCAATCATCCAAGAGGAGAAGTAACAGCATAAATCATCCGAGATTTCTCAGATTCCCATATTCCATTCAAACCCATATTTCCTATCAATTACACCATACCTGTTTAAATGAAAAATGCAGATTGATATAAAAGAATTAGAGTACTGCTTATGCTCTGTCCATACGTGCTGCCATGCCGTATTGTCCATATGTTAGACTCCCGCTATTTTCCGCAGCTATGAGCCAGCAACATCTGAAGAATATCAATGATGAATCAGGGGCCATTAGTCTTGTTGCTCGAGTACTGGACGTCACTCGGTTGGCTAGTGGTGCGAGTGCAAGTGCTGCTCATATGCGTTTGCGGCCTAACCTCCGCAGGGTGCCTCAGGTTTTATTCTTCTATAGAAGACCACCAGGGGCTAGTCCCTTGTTGGTTTCAATTTTTTTATTAGTCTTGCTGGTCCATTGTTTTCCATATTGGGAAAAATGTGCATATGATATCACCCCACATTGTTTTCCATATTGGGAAAAATGTGCATATGATATCACCCCACATTGCCAAATTTACATTCTCTGGTCTGGTGTAAGGAGAATACAAATTCTTGATAAGGTAATAAACTGTTCAAAATGACTAAGAAGTAAGAAGTGTTATATTTGGCCCCTCGTGTGAAGTGAACTATGCACATTTATTTTGAAGCTATTTTGGGAGATGTGTATGTTGAGTTCTTATCCAATTCTACTACAATGTTGCAGTCTAGTAGTACAGATCCAAAAAAAAAAAAAAAAACTAGGGATGTGTGCCTGAAAAGGAACACTGGAATCACTTCTGTAATTTTTCATAATCATGCCCATAATCCAGCTTATCTCTGTATCAAGGTGTTTTTTTTGCATTGTATTGCAAGCCATAAATCTATGAACTTTGCCTTAGTCGAGTGTTAGAGATCATGCTTGACAACTCATTATAATACAATTACAAAGTTCTCCTTTAAATCATGCTAGATTTCCATTGGACGAGATCATGTTAGCTAGAGAAAATCACGCAACTTTTCTGAAACCCAAAAACAGAGTTTGGAGCTGCTGCTCCATATTTTGAAAATATACATTTTCATGATGCGTGAATACGGTGTTAGGATGCCCCATCTTTTAAGACTTAGTTCGATTAAATAGTAGGTTGAACACATGATTGTGAACCAAACATTGCTTGGTTTGTGCCGACTGCTTTTATGTTGAATCAACACTTAAATGGTATGACTTATTATGAGTGAAATTCACGAACCTAATATCATACCCTCTGTACTACAGGATTCATAACCTTAAATATTCAAAATCTAATATGTTAAAACTTAACTGGCATATGCCAGATAATTCTTGTCTAACTTCCATGATAGTATTATCAAACTGGAGTTCTTGTATTAATTCTAGTTTGGTTCTGAATGATGCAGAATGTTCTCATGTACGTGTCCACTCTGCCATGAGTTGAATTGCATTTCTTTTACAAAGTACTCCCTCCGGTCTTTAAAAAGTCGATGCTTTTGATATTGGCACGGTTTGAAAAAAATATTGACCTTTAGTATTTACCACAACATAATGTTGAGTCAAATAATATTGGTTTATCATGAAAGAATTTTCCGACAGGAATCTGTATATTTGATTTTAATACATCCAATCAAAGCATTTTATAATATTGGTTTTTAAGTTGTAGAGTTGTGACCAAAGCTATATCCCAAAAAGTTTTTTTTTACTGGAGGGACTATACAAACTTGAGATTGTGACTTGATTCCGTAGTCAAAATTTCTATCCCGTGCTTGTGAACTCACATACAATTAAGAGGTTCTCCTTAAATGATACCAGCAATCGCCCATTTGAGAAGGTCATGTTGGTTTGAGAATAAAGCAACATTTCCAAAAACCTAGTCAGGGTTCCTAAAAGAGATGGCAGAAGACAGATTGTAATGTTGAATCAACAGTTAAAAGATAAACAAGTCAAATTACGAGTTTATTATGTCTACAAAACAGTGCATAACTTTCATGTTCAGTATGAGATGTTAAAGCTCGGCTGACATGAACTGGATGATTCTCTTATAAGTTATAGCTCCCATAATAATATGATTAAACAGAATTTTTGCTTGGATTCTTTCCAGTTTTGTTCCGGCTAATGCAAGATTTGATCTCCTCTATTGCAGGTTGCGAAACGATTGGAGAAGTTTAAGACAACAATCTTCACACAAATGAGCATGCTTGCGGTCAAGCATGGAGCAATAAACCTTGGCCAGGGCTTTCCCAATTTTGATGGCCCTGACTTTGTGAAAGAGGCTGCTATCAAGGCTATCAATGCCGGAAAGAATCAGTATGCAAGAGGATATGGTGTGCCTGAACTGAATTCAGCTGTCGCTGAAAGATTTCTGAAGGACAGCGGATTGCAAGTCGATCCTGACAAGGAAGTTACTGTCACATCTGGGTGCACGGAAGCAATAGCTGCAACGATATTGGGTCTGATCAACCCTGGGGATGAAGTGATACTGTTTGCTCCATTCTATGATTCTTATGAGGCCACGCTGTCCATGGCTGGTGCCGATGTAAAAGCCATTACACTCCGCCCTCCAGATTTTGCAGTGCCACTCGAAGAGCTGAAGGCCGCAGTCTCGAAGAATACCAGAGCAATAATGATAAACACACCTCACAACCCTACTGGGAAAATGTTTACGAGAGAGGAGCTCGAATTCATTGCTGATCTCTGCAAGGAGAATGATGTGTTGCTTTTTGCCGATGAGGTCTACGACAAGCTAGCATTCGAGGCGGATCACATATCGATGGCGTCGATTCCTGGCATGTACGAGAGGACCGTCACAATGAACTCTCTGGGGAAGACGTTCTCCCTAACTGGATGGAAGATCGGCTGGGCGATCGCGCCTCCCCACCTGACATGGGGCGTGAGGCAGGCGCACTCGTTCCTCACATTTGCCACCAGCACGCCGATGCAGTCGGCCGCGGCGGAGGCTCTGAGGGCGCCGGACAGCTACTTCGAGGAGCTGAAGAGGGACTACGGCGCGAAGAAAGCGCTGCTGGTCGACGGGCTCGAGGCCGCAGGCTTCATCG
The DNA here is from genome assembly GCA_028641055.1 of Alopecurus myosuroides. Taxonomy (NCBI): domain Eukaryota; kingdom Viridiplantae; phylum Streptophyta; class Magnoliopsida; order Poales; family Poaceae; genus Alopecurus; species Alopecurus myosuroides. The sequence goes on from CM054063.1 coordinate 243,428,724, forward strand.
TGTACCCTTCGAGCGGGACCTACTTCGTCATGGTGGACCACACCCCGTTTGGTTTCGACAGTGATGTGGAGTTCTGCGAGTACCTGATCCGCGAGGTCGGCGTGGTCGCCATCCCGCCGAGCGTGTTCTATCTGAACCCTGAGGACGGGAAGAACCTGGTGAGGTTCACCTTCTGCAAGGACGATGACACGCTGAGGGCCGCGGTTGACAGGATGAAGGCCAAGCTCAGGAGAAAGTGAGAGATGATTGGGGGCGGTTTCGTGCATGTAGCTGTGCTGCTTGTTGATTTCATTGTTGAATAAAAACCTGCTTGTTCTGAGCTGCGCTCCGGTGCGTGTACGCTTTTCTTGCAGTGTAGTTATGTAATCCTGTCAGTGACTTCATCATCTCTTGCGTCGTTGCTTGTTGTCTGTGTTAGCCGATGCCGATGGATCAGGGCAGCTGAGAGCTGACGGTACAAAACTTGTGCAGAGCAGCCTATGGCTGCTATTTGCGCGAGCTGTTTCGCCTGCCCTGTCATCGGTCCATCAAGTGATGAAAGCACCGCTTTTGTTTGTAAGAGAAAAAAAATGTACTTCGACGGTTCTAGCTTTCTAGAGATGACGACCAAATAAAACTGCAGCCATTTTTTTTTTGTAATTGCAGCACTGGTACATAAACTTGTCCAGGATTATTTTCCCGTCCAGGAGGTGCAGATCCATACAAAAAAATTGCTAGTTGTGATTTGGTGGTGCAAAATACTTGTCCAGAATGTGCAGATTCATACAAAATCTTGATAGTTGTGATTTGGTGGTGCAAAAACTTCCAAAATGTGCAGTTTCCTACAAAATCTTGCTAGTTGTGATTTGGTGGTGCAAAATCTTGTCCAGGATGTGCAGTTTCATACCACAAATCGAGACATTCCCTGCCACGCTGGAAAAGGCGAATTTATTCAGCGTATGGCAGATTTGCATGTAACCCCCTATCTTATTTCTTTTTCTCGCTCTAGTATTGCATGAAACTTGCAGCAAGGTATTGAGACCACACGAAAACACTTGTTGTTCCATCAGATGCAGATACAGTGCAATGGAACCACACGAAAACAGGACAACATAAAAACTCAAAACATTTCAAAAATAAATTGTGGGGAAACGATTCCTAAACACTAAAAACACCTACATAACGTCGGTTTGCATCAGATCACCGCTCAATTTTGGAAAAAAAATCGACAGCTTGGCGCAACTATACACACGGGAACATGACAACATCAAAAACCCGAGTTCAAGCAGATTACTTGCCGGGAAAAGGTTCTTGCACGCTGACATGACCTCATCATCCTCGATCTGCAGCAGATTATCGCGGGGGAACAATGTCTAAACCCTACCGATGTCTGCGCCATTAGAGGACCAGAGATGATGAGCGTGGGAAAATGGCACTCACCATAGTGCGCGGGATCTTCGCCCCAATTTTGGCGGCGCGGACAACGGCCACCATCGCCGGTGGCACGGAGTTCCTCCCTCCCTCCTGCGTCGGGCCTCGTCGTCCAGGACACGGCGTTGTGGAAGACGTAAATAATAGACACCGCTTAGTTACTTTCCCAGCAAAGCCAAAGAGCTGAACAGAAATAAGAAATGCGGGAGGGGAAATGTCGTGGACGGGGATAGGTAGGTGTCGGCTCGGGAGCATTTTTGTAGTACTATGTCTTTGTACTTCCTAAACAAGTTGTACCAAAAAATCACACCTAGTATATATTATGTATGAAAGTACACCTACTTGGCACGTTTTTTTTTTGAGGTACACCTGCTTCACAAGTCTGTGTACTGGTAGGACTATCATGGGAAATACTAGGATGAAGCTGGGTGTAGGTGATCCTGGTCAAGTCAAGCACCTTACGAGTGTTAAAAAATTCCGAAAAAAATAGAGACACTCATACATATGTATTATGTAATAGTACAAAATTTTGTATAGAAAAAGACAAATCTATGGCGTATATACACTGCTATATAGGAGTATTGTAGCAATAGAAATTTGTCCTTTTTACCGTAGGCAACTTAAATACAAATTCATCACGAAACCCATTCGTTGTGCATTGGATTTGCATTACCTACACATATGATTTTTTACAGATTTTTCTAACTTTTGAAAAGTGGTTTGAATCAATATTTATTTATAAAATTTTTTTGCCAGGAGCACCTGCGCCCAGGTTCAACATAGCCGCACTCGGACTATCACCTAGTATTTTAGTTTGCTGGAGAGCCAAATAACTGCGACAGGCCGCATCCTTTTACTATGTCAACACTGCGTTTTCGTGATGTCCTTATCAAATCTACGCATGATACGTCCAGACATAGAACTGTCGTCCACACCACACAGAGACACAACCCCTGCCTGGGGGAGACATGGGAAACTCGTAGCCGTGAAACCCCTGTGTGCACGACGCTGCAGCACCGGTCAGTTCACCCCCGTACGAGCGTCGGTGAAAAAAACACTTGCGTGCGTCCACGGTTACACGCATCGCAGCGCCTGGCGCCTCTGCCGTTACTGTCTGTCTGTCTTACCCAGCACCGCACACTTGACCAAGCGAAAAACAGTTGGGAAACAAAAGAAAAGGAAAGGAATCCAGAGGCGATAAGAACAGGCGATCGATCGATCGATGAATCACGCGCACACGAAGCCATGGCGCAGGCGCACCAACCGTAACGTGCCCCGATGGCCGATGCCGATCCCGCGCCGGGTTCACACTCCATGGCCTGGCCCCATGCACGTTTGCTTGCTTGCTTCCCCGGCCGCTCGACAGCGACAGCGACGGATGCAGCGAACCAGAAAACATTATCTCCTCGCTCGCCTTTGCGCCATCAGCATGTCGCGGCACGAATAGAAAACGCACGCACACAGAAGGATAAACAACGGCGCTGGCTGGCCCCGTACGGCGGCTTGGCGCCGTCTGATTAAACCCGCATACATCATGACCGGTCGAGGTTTATTATCCATCTATCATTCTATCTACTCGTGCTGCTAGTGGACAAGATCGCCATCGTAGAATAAACCGGCGCTGTCGTGGCCGGTTAGCCCTGTCTGGTTGAAACGAGGATCCATGATTGATCGGTGCGTCTGCCTGCGTGAGAGTATTGTACGGGGCGCTAGTCTAAAAAAGAAGGGGCGCAGGCAGGTGAGAGTATTGTACGGGGGTGGTACTGTAGTACAGTAGTAGTTTCCGAGATCTTGTTTTTCTCCCATGGCGAGCGCGTGCTGCCGTTCCCGAGAGAGGTCTCCGCATCGAGATGCAATTTGCAGTGACCGGCCATCCTGAGGGTATGATTGGTCCTGAATCTCTACGCCAACAAGTGGAGTACTGCTGCTGTACTCACTGTTGCGTTGTTTATGGTTGGAGGCTTGGAGGGTGGTATTTTCCTGTCATTTTCTTGGAGGTTCGTCCAGAACTCGAGCTGCGACGCTTTTAGATTACCGGCCATCCTGGTGGTATGATTCATTTTCAATCTCTACGATTAGCATTTGTTTATGCTTCGATGGTACTTTCCTGTAACTTTTTTCAAAGTTTATTCTACGCAATTGGCCCCTTGCACTTGCACACAGATTACCTGAGAGCAAACACAGCGCGCCCCCCCCCCCCCCCCCCCCAAATAAATTGTCGGCCGCTGTTTTTCGTCCCCTACATACTCCGTCGCCCGAGACGTCTTGTCCAACCGTCCGTGGACCTCTTGACAGCCCGCCGGTTCGTTGCGGCGAAGGCGGTCCGTCCGACGTCCATCGTCAGCCGCCTATCGTCATCCATCTCCTTTGCCTTTCACCGTGCCGGTACATCTCACCGTGCGCAGTCGGCCGGAGTAGGTGTTGTTGGCAGGACCTGTTTGGCAGCCCTCATCCAGAACTGCACATTCATTCTTGAAGCCGCCGCGTCTCAAGATCTCTGGATTTGGCATTCTTTTTTCGGCATGTCAGGTACTCACAACGACATCAATGTGCTTCAACGTTCTCCTGTGTTCGATAGGCTTGCGGAGGGAAATTCTCCAGCGATCAACTATTAGGTGAATGGCCACCTATAGACCAAGGGTACTATCTTGCCGACGACATCTAGCCCCCCCCCTCCCCGTTCTAAAATTGTGAAGACTATCCGAGAGCCTGCAACAAGATGGAGCGCAGGTTTTCTCAACAACAAGAGGCATATAGAAAGGATGTGGAACGAGCATTTGATGTGCTCCAATCTCCGTGGGCTATTGTGCGGCACCTGCTAAATCATGGGACAACAAGACGTTATGGGAGGTGATGACTGCTTGTGTGATAATGCACACCATGATAGTTGAAAAATGAGCGTGATGCCAGGATCTTCAACCAAGGGTGGGATTTTCAGGGTGACTTTGGTAGCGTCATTGCCTGGAGTAGCAACGTTCCATCAATACATGCATGTGGTGCACGAGATTCGTGATCAACCCAGCACCACGCTTTACAAAATGATTTGGTGCAGCATATTTGGGGCTTCGTCGGAAATCAGTACAAGATTGTCGGGGCGGCGGCCCTGGACATGGTGTGGAGGCCGTGGTCTGCGGGTAGTGGTCCTATGTAGCTCGGGCTACAAGCAACTGGATCGTGCGGTGTTGCAGCTCGAGGCTGAGCGGTGTTATGTCGGGGTGGCGGCCGCGGAATGTGGTGTTGGTTGAGTGTGCAGTGCATGCTGGAGAGGTGGATGTCGGGGCGGCGGTCCCGAGAGCTCTGCAGCTTCAAGGGCATTGACCTTGTGTCGTGTGGTCGACGAGGTTGCTCTTGATGTTGGTAAGCGGCGTGCACCTTTGTTGGAGCGTTCGGGGTCTACTCCTCCCATAGCAGGCGCGGATTTTTCTCTTTGGCAGTGGTGTCTTCGTTATGTCGTCGACGGGTGTGTGCATGGCCTATGATGTTGGTGTTTGGGTGGCCTTGGCCCTGTTTATATCGGTTTTAGCCCGGTTTTCCACTAGTTAACTGGGCATCTTCTTCTTAATTAATGGATAAGGCAAAACTTTTGCATTCGTTTAAAAAAAGACCTCAACAAGGTGAAAAATACAACTTGGTCTCTAGAATCCTCAGAACAAAAACCACATCATCACCTGCCAAAAAATCACTTCGCCACGGGAAGCCGCTGAGAGGACAAAAATAAGCACCCGTCTGACCTAGATAGGTGCGGTGATCCAGCACACCACTTCATGTGTAGTGCGCAAGTCGTTGACATAATACTCACAGAAGAACTTATCCATGAATATTACATCACTTAGAGTGGTACAACAAAATACAACAGGTCCAAGCAAAACTATAGGATACAAATATATTCATTACAAAATCTCGAGAATCTCTTTGATGTATCAAAGAAGATCTTATGCAGATGAAATATCAGAAGATGCAAAACGTAACTCGAAGCTGGAGAATAACTCTAGCTCGGAACCTAATCAACTACGGCTGATCAAAGCTATAATCTATAGCTCTGAGCATCTAAGTCCAGGAATGGACTCCTCCTTCAATTTGCTAGCTTCTCCTTCACTGGCATTGTCGATGGCGTGGCTTCATCGGCTAAGTAGCATCTGACTCCTCCTAGCTTCATCAGATAGCTTTGGCGTCACGATGAAGACCTTCTGATCGTCGTGATGGCTATCCGACATCTCCCTTAATGGCTTCATCTCTAAGAAGGGGTCAAAAGGGAACGAGTGATTAACGAGCGTTACTCAACAAGGTCATTATGTATAGTGGGTAGTTTGATGCACTAACTATAGCTTTAGAATCTAAAGAGTCATAAGCTAATGTAAGGTTTTTACAAATCTTTCTTCAAGAGATTGTTTTTGCATTGAAAACTATGTCCGTCAAATATTCACAAGTGTTAGAACTTTATGGAGTTCCTTTCCTACAGCGTATGTAGCTCCTTCCTGGAACAGCGGGTAACATGCCACATCATTTTACACTCTACAGAGGTGTGTAACTTTACCCATAGGCGATCAAGACCATGTTGCACAACCATGTGTACATTCCTGTCCACGTCCACTCAGGTGTGGGGCCCGGTTGTTGATCCAAACCAAACCGCGCTTCTCCCATCTCACATGCTCACCCATTTCATGCCACGCAGGTTTACCCCTCACGGTAGATACCTAGGCTCCCCGGGCAGACCATCATATACACAAGAGTCCGTGGGCATTCAGGGGTCCCACCCAGTTGCATGTAATTCCGCAAGACCTATAGCGTACGAATCTGGCTGCCCGTTGACACGTGAATGGGAAAACATCATAGCTGGCTTACTCGCCCCATACAATACCTATGGTCAACGCGGTATTTGCGGCGCAAGAAATCTGATGGCATTGGTTGTTATATCCTAGGTAATACTTTCTCATGCAGATGGAACCTTCCAAAGACCGACTCTTCTCACCATGGTTCCATCTGCCCACCAAATAAGAATACTAACACTCACACTCGGGTAGCTATTTAGTTAGTCATATTATTATAAAAATAGGGTCCATGCATTCTTTTGAAATAAGGTGGTAATATGATAGGGTTTTGCAAATAGTTTTTCGCAAATATTTCAAAGGATATGAGCAAGTGATGAACTTTCCTGAGATATATATAACAATGCATGTCCTCCAGGGTTCGAGGATTTGCATGGTAATCCCGAAATCTGAAAAATAGCAAAGTAGTCCCAGTAAGGACTATTGAAAGCACTGGCAATATGATATAATGCATAGTAATGAGATGCATCACGAAGTACCCTAAAAATACCCTAGCTTACAAGTGTAATCTACATTTGATACGATACTTGGATCACATTGGTTCAGGTGACTAATGTTTGTTTCATTACTTGTGGTGATGACTTCTTCCACTTAAAGGGTTAATGACATTAGGGTTTGGAAGTTTGAAATGGTTTACTTAATTAGTACACACTGTTAAGATTAGATGTTTAAATCACAAGTCTTTATTACTTGGTTAGGCAATAAAATAGTATTATAATAGAACATCTTTCAAAAGACACTCAATAAGTTTTTCTCTAATTTGTTGAAAGGTGTAAAGCTGAGACAACAGATCCTAATTTAAAATGAGTAGTTAATGCATCCAAATCTAACATCTAGTAATTAATTAATGGTTGTGATGAGAGTTTATGAAGTGCGACATTATTAGGAGTACAATGTTAAGGAAAATAATGTACTGATGATAGTTCATGCTTATGATGAAATAATATAGAATTCCTTATACTTCTAAAAAAATAGAATACATAAGTTAAACAAAATGATTTGGTTTTGACATATTTGACTCAAAATGTTTTTTCTATTTCATTTGATATATTATTTGATTTTTCTAAAAATATTTAAATAACTTATTAATTTCTCAATTTTAAATGGATTAAATGATTATTCAAATATGTCTCGTGTCTAAACTTGTTCGAAAGACTTTAAAATTATCATGAATGAATTGCATTTTTCTTTCTGAGTATTTTGGTATATAATTTGTATTTTTTTCTAAAACTATTGAATTATTCGTTATTTTTCTCAACTTTATATGAATTAATTCAAATTAAAAAATGTTCAAATTTGAATTTCATCAACATGTTTTAAAAGTTGATAAACAATTAGAATTTATTTTTTCTAAATATTTCTATTATTTATTTGTATTTTTCTGATAAGTAAATTAAAAGATATTGATTTAACCATTTTATTAATTATTCTGCTATTTTAAATTGATAGGTGGGGCTCACCTGTCACGTTTAATTTAATTCAAAAATTAAAATTAAAATAAAAAAATCCTGGCGCCATGCTGACGTCGGTCTTGCATCATCACGGGAGAGGATCTCCCCTCTTCAACCTCAATCCCGCGATTTGTCGCAAATTTCTTGAATCGATTGGTACTAGTAGGTAGAGGGGATTTAGACAAGTTTATTGGTGGCGGAGTTTGAAAGATCATCTTCCATTTTTATAATTAAATGACAACATACCTATTGGACTAATGTTTATTTGATACATGAAAATGCCCAGGTTCATCAAGTATACAAATTCTATGGGCTACAAATTTGTTTGCAATGAAAAGAGCTAGAAGAGACAAAGTTGACAAGGCAAATTTACATGCAGCGGAGGCTCCGGTGAAACCATCGGAACCTCCGCCCAGCCTCCGGTGCGGGGTCCACCCAAACCACCCTCTGGTGCATACGAGCGGAGGCGAGAGCAGACCCTCCGGTGTACCTCCGGTGGGCGGAACCTCCGGTGAAACCACCGGAGCCTTCACCATCTCCACTGGCCCTATAGGGGGTTGGCCTCCGGTGCGCTTCCGGTGGAGGATCCGCCAAAATGGTGCTCTGTTGGATAAGAGCGGATCCTCCAGCGGAACCTCCGGTGCGCTTCCGGTGGCCGGAGGCTCCGGTGAATCCACCGAAGGCTCCGCCCTCTCAACTGGCGCGCCTAAGAGTTTGGCCTCCGGTGGCGGCTCCGCCAAAACAGGGCTCTGTTTGATAAGGGCGGAGGCCCCACCAGAACCTCCGGTGCAGCTCCGGTGGGCGGAGCCTCCGCCAAATCCACCGGACCCTCCGCCCCTCTGGCCCAAGCAAAGAACATATCTGGGTTGCGCGCCTGCGCACAGAAGAAGGCCACCGGAGCCTCCGGTGAAACCACCGGAGCCTCCGGTGCAACTGGGACTGCTCAACGGCCACTTGTGGGAAGGGGTATAAATACCCCTTCCCCTTCCTCATAAATGCTAAGCTTTTTCCACTCTCTCTCCTAGCCATTAATGAAAGCTTCACCCACCTAGATCTCCCTCTCCGTCCATCCACTCACTCCCATACTTTCTGGAGAGCTAGAGGAGACCTAGATCCACACTTCCACCAAAGGAATTTCAAATCCATCCACCACAACTTAGTAGATCTAGAATCCTACTTGAGGCCTAGAAACCTTAGTAGATCTTGTGCTTGTAGCTTCCACCTTGTTGAAAGAAGCTTCGGATTGCTTGAGAGCCTCCATCCATCTTGTGGAGTGACCTCGAGCTCGCGTAAAGGTTTGGTCAACGCCTTCAAGTCGACCCCATAGTGGAAACGAGAATCTCCCTCGCCGGAGAAGCTCAAGGAGAATAAGGTGTGCACAACCGTGATATTGAGGAGTGCCTAGGTGGCTCCCCACCTCTCCAACGTAGACATACTTCTCATTGAGAAGGAACTACGGGAATCATGTCCTTGTCTCCTTGTTTAAACTTGCGGTTTATCTTGCTACCTTTCGTTTTACTTCCGTTGCGTATATTATCTTGTCCACATAGGTTGCTCACCTAGATGCACATCTAGAGAACCTAATCTTATCTTGCTTAGCCCCACTAAAAGGAAAAGAAAAGAAAAATTGGTAGTCAACCTATTCACCCCCCTCTAGTTGACCATAGTGCATTTTCAATTAGTACCATAGTCTCGGCTCTTGCTAAGGGCTTAACCGCCCAAGAGTATAATGGTCAATGAAAATGCCCCCGGAAGTTCTAATGCGGAAATCGCCAAAATGGCCGACACTATGTCTAACCTACAAGAAAAAGTTGGAACCATCCAAACCGAATTGTCCAAGGTTAGCTCTAGTGTTAGTTCGGAGGTTTCTAGCATAAATAAAATGATGGAGGCCTTGATGGGGAAAACCAAGGAGTCCGAGGAACCACCTCTCACCGCTGATGATGTTAGCTCGGATGAAGAGTCCCTTCCGGACATCGCCGAAATGGAAGCTAACATTGCTTTAGCTAAGGCGAAAGCCAAAGCAAAAGCCGATAAAAAGGCGAGGAGCGGTGGGAGCTCCGAAGGCTCCAAGTCTCAATCGGCTAACGGTTTGGGGTCTCACTCTAAAGTTCCACCACCTCCCAATTATGATTCTATCCATACCATTGCCACAATGCCACACATGGTTAATGTTGGAGTTCCTCCCATGCTTAACACTAATGAATTTTCATCTTGGAAGTTTTATATGGAGTCTCATATTTCAGTATCTTGCACCGCTTTGTGGAGAAGCATTCTCCATGGATTCCACCATCATGATCCAAGCAACTTGACTCCAAGAGAAGATGTGGAATTTCAACTCAACAAGACCGCTCTTGTCACTATCCAAAAGGATCTCCCAAGAGAACATCTTGAACACATCCGCGGTATCAAGACCGACAAGGAGGCTTGGGATAAACTTGACACCTTGTTCCAAGGCAATGCTAGCATCCAATCATCCAAGTATGATGTTGCTTCTTACAAGTCTGAGAACTTCGTTATGCTTGAAGACGAAAGTCCTGAGGAGCTATATAGAAGAGTTGTCACCCTTGGCAATCAATTAAGGGACTTTGGAAAAGAGGAAATCTTCGATGGGTGGATCAAGAGGAAGTTTGTCAAGGCAATAAATCCATGCGAGAAGAACCTCGCCACTAGCATTCTAACAAGACCCGACTACAACTCCCTCAACTCCATTGGTGTTCTTAGTGAGTTCATAGCAATATCCCTATCTCACAAGAGCGCGGATGATGCTCTTGCTCGCTCAAGAGGAGTTGGAAAGTCTCCAAACCTTGCCTTGAAGTCTAAGGAGATTGCTAAGATAGAATAAGTGGATGAGGATGATGATGATGAGGAGGACTATGAAGACACATACAAAGGTGCTCATAAGTGCATCACTCTTGCCATGCATGGTTATTGGAAGAGATGGGAGGCTCACAAGGACGGTGCCCCTAGACCTTCAAGAAACAAGATCTGTAGGAAGAAGGGGGAGCGGCCAAGGACATGCTTCAATTGTGGAAGTGCAAACCATTTCGTCAAGGAGTGTCCTTTTGAGCCAAGAGAAGAAAATGAAGGGAAGCTTGTTCGCAAGGACAAGAACAAAGCTCCACAAAAAAATAATCTCGCAAGGAGAGTCCCAAGGGCTTTATATGTTCAAGAAGGCCCAACATTGGAAACTTACTACTCCGGAGATGAAGGAGAAGATGAAGTCGTAGGTGTTGCCCATGTCGCCATAGCTACGACTTCCTCTTCATCGGTCTCTCTATTTGAATCCCCCAATGAGAAGGCATTGATCCGACCTACATGTCTCATGGCAAAAGCCACCGCGGTAATATCTTCCACCTCCAAGTCTATTACCACTAGTTCCCCCACCCTATTGGATTGTGTTGAAAACATTTTTGATGATGAGGAGGCTAAGAATCTAGGCTCTTGGTTATGTAGTCTTGAAGGTGAAACTAAAGAAAAGGTAAAGGCCCTCTTAAGGCAACTTGATGATGCTAACTCCCTCATAGATGAGAAGGAGGAAATCATCATGACCTTGGAAATCCATAGTGGTATCCATGACAATCATGACGATGAGCTTGTCAAAGCTCTTGAGAAAGAGAGATCCATGAGAGCCTCTCTTGAAGAGAGATTATCTAGTCTACAAGAGACTTATGATATTAGTGTTTCCAAGCTTAGGAAAGATAATGAAAAATCTCTTTCTTTACTTAAGATATTTGAAGAAGAAGAGTTGAATCTAGGAATAGCTAACTTGTTGATAATCATGAAAAACTAGAAAAGGAGTTCATGTTTCTTAAAGAAATTCATGACAAACTCACCAAGTCTCGAGATAAGCTTCTAACTCAACAATCTAATAAGCAAGTTGCATCTTCATCTAATAGCATTGTTATCAGACCTACCTCTTGCGCTACGACTAACATTGTAGGAAGAGAGAAAATTCTCAATGATGCCATAAGCTCTCAAGGAGCCAAGAAAGGGAAAGAAGGACTTGGCTTTGTTTCCAAGTCAAAGAAGAAATCCAAGAATGTCACTTATCCCTCTCAAAATGTTGTCTTTGTAAAAGAGGGAGAGGTGACCAAGGAAAAGGAGACCAACACCATTGTGGGTGGTGATACTTATAGGGGGAGAATCACTCACAATGACTTCGCCGGAAAATATAACCCATCTTATGTTCTTATTAAATCTAGAGATGGACATGTTTATGCTAAATACGTTGGTACTTCTTATGGTGATGATTATCATTGGACTATTTGGGTTCCTAAGAACCTTGTTACTAACAAAAGAGGACCCATTGAAGGATGGGTACCTAAATCAAGAAATTGATCTCTTGTAGGGAAGTGCTTCCGGGTCAGGTAGATGGACAGTGGATAGTGGTGCATCCCAACATATGACCGGAAGCTGTGACGCAATGAGTAATATTGAACCTCCATTACCTCATCTCAATTGAGTTACTATTGGTGACAAGTCCGAGCTTAAGGTATTGGGACGAGGCAAGGTGGCTATCTCAAATGATTTATCAATTGAGAATGTTCTCCTTGTTGAGTCACTTGGCTATAACTTGATGTCCGTTCATAAACTTGCAAATTGTGTCTTTACCTCGTTCTTTAATAAAGAGAATGTGATTGTCACTTGGGAAACAACTCTTAAAGTAGACTTTGTTAAGTTTGTCGAGAACGACATGTATGTAGTGGACTTCTCTAAAGGAGACACGTGTGCCGCGACATGCCTAATGGCTAAAGTTGATGTGGGGTGGCTTTGGCATCGCCGGTTAGCCCACACCAATATGAGAATGTTGCATGACCTTCAAAGTAGCAATCATGTTCTAGGACTATCCAAGGCTAAGTTTGCTAAATATCGTGTGTGTAGCTCTTGCGCCTTTGGGAAGCAACACAGAGAACTTCACCCAACCAAGACCACTATCTCCACCACAAGAATTCTCGAGCTCATTCACTTAGATCTCTTTGGTCCACTATCTTATGATAGTCTCGGAGGAAAGAAGTATTGCTTGGTGATTGTGGATGATTATTCAAGATATTTTTAGGTGTACTTCTTCAAGAGGAAAAGTGAAACTCAAAAGAGAGTCATCGAGTTTATCACTATAGTGGAGCGCCAACACAATGCTTCCATATTGGCCATCCGGAGTGATAATGGCTCGGAGTTCAAGAACTACACCGTTGAGGGTTTTCTTACTGAAGAGGGCATTGCTCATCAATATTCCACTCCTTATACCCCTCAACAAAATGATGTTTCAGAGAGAAAGAACCGGACTTTGATGGATGCGGCTAGGACCATGATTGCGGAGTTCTCTTCTCCCTATAACTTTTGGGCCGAAGCCGTCTCCACCGCATGTCATGCTACCAATCGGTTATATCTTCGTAAGATCTTGAACGAGACTCCCTATGAGATTCTCACGGGCAAGAAACCGGATGTATCTTACTTCAAGGTCTTCGCTTGCAAGTGCTTCATTCGCAAGAAAGGTAAACGGTTGTCAAAATGTGATACCAAATATTATGAGGGTATCTTTGTTGGCTATGCCACAAACGCTCACGCCTATAGAGTCTACAACAAGTCCACCGGACAAGTTGAAGAAGCTATAGACATGGTGTTTGATGAGTATAACGGCTCCCAGGGGGCGTATAGATCATGGTGTTGTAGGAGATGCAATTCCTCCCATCGTCATAAGAAGAATGGGGATTGGTGAAATAATCCCCATTGAGGGTTACCGGATGACGGAGGGAGAAGGACTATGCCCCACTCAAGTGGAGCCATTGACTACACCCATTGATGATCAAGCTACTCAACAAGATGCACCAAGCCCTCAAGCTAATGATCAAGGTCAAACAAGCTATCAAGGCCAAGCGACTCATCTTAATCATGATCAAGGTTCCATCATTGTTGAGAGTGCTCAATCTAGTGGTGATCCGTCACCCATTATTGATCAAGGACGAAATGAAGATGGACATGTCTCCGATGAAGAAGGTGATTCTCAATCTATATCTAAGGAATCTTTGGAGGATATGCTAGCATAAAGAGCAAAGAGAAGGCTAGAGAATCTTGAACGAGCGGGTCACACGGAGGACAAGATTATTGGGCAAGTTCGTGGAGGAGTGGTCACTAGGAGGCAATTGGCGGATTTTAGAAAGGCTCATGCTTTTGTCTCTTTCATTGAACCCAAGAAGGTCTATGAAGCACTCAAGATCAATATTGGCTTGAAGCCATGCATGATGAAATAAATAAATTTGAGCGCAACAAAGTGTGGAAACTAGTGCCAAGGCCTAAGGATTGCAAAAATGTTATTGGGACCAAATGGGTGTTCAAGAACAAGCAAGACAAAGATGGTATTGTCATTCGTAACAAAGCAAGATTGGTGGCTCAAGGTTTTTCTCAAGTCGAAGGTATTGACTTCGATGAAACCTTTGCCCCCGTAGCTCGTCTTGAATCCATTCACATCTTACTTGCTTATGCATCTCATCATAATTTCAAGTTACAACAAATGGATGTTAAGAGTGCTTTCCTCAATGGTCCCATTAATGAGTTAGTATATGTCAAGCAACCTCCGGGTTTCGAGGATCCCAACCACCCCGATCATGTCTATAAACTCAACAAGGCGCTCTATGGACTTAAACAAGCTCCACGTGCGTGGTACGAGCACCTTAAAGAGTTTCTAGTGGATCGTGGGTTTAATGTTGGTTTAATCGATCCCACCCTCTTTACCAAGACGGTTTGTGGTGACTTGTTCATATGCCAACTCTATGTGGATGACATCATTTTTGGGTCTACTAACACCTTGTTCAATGAGGAGTTTTGCAAGCTTATGACCAATAGGTTTGAGATGTCTATGATGGGAGAGTTGGAGTTCTTCCTTGGCTTTGAAGTGAATCAATATCATGAAGGAACCTTTATCAAACAAGCCAAATACACTCAAGACATGCTCAAGAGATTTAATATGCATGATGCCAAGCCTATGAAGACTCCTATGTCCACAACCATTGACTTGAAACCCGACCCTAGCGGTAAATAGGTAGATCAAAAGGTATACCGCTCCATGATTGGCTCTTTTCTCTACCTTTGTGCATCTAGACCGGATATCATGTATAGCGCAGGTAAATGTGAAAGGTTTCAAGCCTCCCCGAGGCAAAGTCATTTGGAAGCGGTGAAACGAATCTTTCGATATTTAGTTCATACCCCAAACTTTGGTCTTTGGTATCCCAAGGGTTCAAGCTTTCATCTCATTGGATATTTGGATGCGGATTATGCGGGAGAGAAGACGGATAGGAAGTCCACACCCGGGGGTTGCCAATTCCTTGGTCGCTCCTTAGTATGTTGGTCTTCCAAGAAGCAGAACTGCATTGTTCTCTCCACCACCGAGGCCGAATATATCTCTGCGGCAAGTTGTTGTGCCCAATTAATTTGGATGAGGCAAACCTTGAAGGATTATGGTATTCATTTTGACAAGGTGCCTCTTCTTTGTGATAATGAGAGTGCTATCAAGATCGCCTACAACCCCGTTCTTCACTCCAACACGAAGCACATTGAGATCCGTCATCACTTCATTCGGGATCATGTTGAGAAAGGTGATATTGATCTCTCATATGTTCCCACCAAGGATCAACTTGCCGATATCTTCACGAAGGCCCTTGATGAACCAAGATTTCGAGCTTTGAGGAATGAACTAAATGTCATAGATTCTTCCAACTTCACTTGAAACCTTGCATATGTACCTTCATTATGCATGCTATTAGGTGTGGATGTAGGCATGGATATAGGGGGAGCGTTACTCAACTCAAGAGTACACACTCCTCTTATTATGCGAAAATCAATTCATCATTGCATATCTAGTCAATTTGTGACTTATTGTGCTTAATTGTGAGTAGTATTTTTGGACCCAAGATATATCTTCGCGGTGCCAAAGTACACACTCAAACATGGTGGCTTCGGCCACCGACCTTTGGTATTTTTTTGGCTCTTTCACGTGTATCATACTTCCCCCTTGACAACTCGTGCGGGTTCGGTTTTCTATCTTTTTTGCATCTTGCGAACCCCTTCGAGTAATGGCTCTCGTATATCAGTGACTAATTTCCAACCCAAGCTTCCTCTGCCCAAAACATTATTCCATTCTTAATGCTATTGTTTTCATGATCTTGGAGCGCGAAAACTTGGTCGGGCGGAGGCTCCGGTGAAAATGTCCACCGGATCCCACCGGAGGCTCCGCTAGCGCAAGTTGCTCAACGGACCAATTTTGGTGGGCTGTTTGGACAAGGGGCGGAGACTCCGGTGCATCCACCGGAGGCTCCGCTGGGCAGGGAGCGGAGGCTCCGGTGAAACCACCGGAGGCTCCGCCCCAGGCGGTTCTGCGGGATAAGTTCCAGGGCGAGCGGGGGTCAACGATATCCAATCTCATTTCCCCCCCACTCGCCCTCCCTCTTCTCGCTCACAACCATATCCGCCTCCAAGGTCTCCGCCGCCAGATTTGGGTGCTCCACCGCCGGGAGCCCTCCTCCTTGCCTTGGACCACCCCGGGATCTTCTTCCTCCTTCCTTTCCACCATGGATGGTGCGGGTATGTGCTCTCTCTCTCTCATCTAGTTGATGGATGGGGATGCATAAGAGTTCCATGTTCTTAACATCTAGACGTGTGGATTTGGAGTTTTGGGGGTAGGAGATCACGAGTACAGACCCTAGCAACCTAGATAGTGAGTATTAGGCTTGAATCGTTACGGTTTTAGGGTGGATTTGTCGTATACCCTAACCCTAGTTATTCAACCCTAATACCATCTAATCTTTGTTCCTTGGATTTGTGCGTCTTTATAAACTTGAGCATTCCCTTTTCTTCATGCTATCCTTGCTATTTCTTTCTTAGATGCTTCCGGCTCCAAAGGCAAGGGCACTCGTTACAAGAGCGTGGGTCGTCGCAAGGCTCCTAGGGTCGATGAGATTGAAGAAACTCTAGACCCATCTCAGACCAAGCGCAAGAGATTCCCGGCTACCGAGAAGTTTTTGTCTCGTAAGGAGAAGACCGCTTCCAAGATGTCTGAGGCGGCGTTCTTGAAATAACGTCGCGAGAACCCATATGTCATTGACCGCGACCGCTTGATGCCACAGTTTTGGGGTAAGGATGCTCGCTTCCACACTGTCTTTCAGAGCCAGATCTATCACGAGATTTTGATGAGGAAACCCAAGGAGAATGTTGCTCCTCAACATGCAGTTAATTTTGGGCATATGGAAAGGAACCCCAACTATTTTGGGGAGGCACTTGAGCTTGTTGAGAAGTTTGGACTTGCTCCCATCATGAGTGTCCAACAAGACTATGATGAAGATCTAGTTTGTCAGTTCTTGGCCACAGTGCATCTCGCCAATGAGACCGAGCGTAATCTTATTTGGATGACACAGGGAAGGCAGATGACAATCAAGTGGTCTGAGGTTGGAACTATTCTTGGAGGATACACGGATTTTGGACCGTTTGCAGGTGGTGAGGAGTTTGACAATGGTTGGTTCCGTGTTCACAACATCAACACTACATCTCTTGCCAAGGATCAACTCACCCCTCTGTACCACTGGAAGAAATTCGCTGTTGGGTTTGTCAAGGGTCTCTATCCCACTTATGATATCATGCTCCGCATTTATCGAGAGACCATCAACCCTAAGGCGGGGAATGTTGATGAGATCCAAGGTTTTCTGAAGAATCTCATGCTCCTCACTCATGAGAAGCGGCTTGCCGGTTCCACTCAGAAGCTCGATGTGCTTGACTATATATGGAATGAGATATGGCACGCGGTTGTCAACCGCAAGAATGCTTGCCTTGGGCCTTTCATTATGAAGATCATCTTGCATGTGTGGGAGGACAAGTTCCCGAATGAACCATTTGATGATGCTAATTGGATTCCTCACATGGAGAAGAAACTCCTCATGAAGGACCATACCGAGCCCCCTGAGCATCCCACTCCTGCTCCTCGCAAGAACAAGGCCAAACCTCGTGTCATCATTGATGAGGAAGAAGAAGAAGAGGCCGGTCCCTCTCGCCCTCCTCCTTCGTACAATGCCCTCAAGTGGATGGCTAGAGCACTCAAGAAGGTGTTCAAGTTGAAAAAAAAGATTGAGCAGCGTCAATGGGAAGCCCACTATGATAAGGAGCTCAAGCACCGCAATGCAGCACAGGCAGCTCGTCAGCTTCGTCGCGATGGTGGCGAATTCGTGGAGTCCCCGTTCCTTCCTAGCATCACCAACTCGGACAAGTGGCAAGCCAAAGACTCCAAGGGAAACTTGATTGAGTGGTCTGAAGAAGAAGGTGAAGAAGCCACCAGTTCTCGTCGTCATGCCCCCTCTCCGAGCATGGATATCTCCTCCGAGTGATCTTCGGGGCGTTAGCATCGGTTTCTCCCTCTTTTGGTATCTTGATGCCAAAGGGGGAGATACATATATCTCTTAGGAGCGGGTATTTGCATGGTTCTCCCTCAAGCATGTTTTTCAATTTGCATGGTTCTCTTGCTTGAGGGAGTTTGGTTTTTCATTTGGAAACTTTGGATGTTTAAATTCTTATGTGTCGTGAACCTCGTATTATGCTTTATGAGCTTATGAACTTATTATATTTTGTGTTGTGTGCTCACTATTATTATTCATATGTTCATATACCATTGCGTCTAAAATTCTCTCAAGATGAAAGGAGCATACCTTTAGGGGGAGCTCCGTTCATGTTGTGTATTTAATTATGCAAATAGGGATTTTGTCATCAATTACCAAAAAGGGGGAGAATGAAAGATCATCTTCCGTTTTGATAATTAAATGACAACATACCTATTGGACTAATATTTATTTGATACATGAAAATGCCCAGGTTCATCAAGTATACAAATTATATGGGCTACAAATATGTTTGAAATGTAAAGAGCTAGAAGAGATAAAGCTGACAAGGCAAATTTACATGCACTTCGGTGAAACCACCGGAACCTCCGCCCAGCCTCCGGTGCGGGTACCGTGCGGGGTCCGCCCAAACCACCCTCTGGTGCATACGAGCGGAGGCTAGAGCGGACCCTCCGGTGTACCTCCGATGGGCGGAGCCTCCGGTGAAACCACCAGAGCCTTCGCCATCTCCACTGGCCCTCTAGGGGGGTGGCCTCCGGTGCGTTTCCGGTGGAGGATCCGCCAAAATGGTGCTCTGTTGGATAAGAGCGGATCCTCCAGCGGAACCTCCGGTGCGCTTCCGGTGGGCGGAGGCTCTGCCCTCTCAACTGGCGTGCCTAAGGGGTTGGCCTCCGGTGCGCTTCCGGTGGTGGCTCCGCCAAAACAGGGCTCTATTGGATAATGGTGGAGGCCCCACCGGAACCTCCGGTGGGTGGAGCCTCCGCCAAATCCATCGGACCCTCCGCCCCTCTGGCCCAAGCAAAGAACAGATCTGGGCTGCGCGCCTGCGCACAGAAGAAGGCCACCGGAGCCTCCGATGAAACCACCGGAGCCTCTGGTGCAACTGGGACTGCTCAACGGCCACTTGTGGGAAGGGGTATAAATACCCCTTCCTCATAAATGCTAAGCGTTTTCCACTCTCTCTCCTAGCCATTAATGAAAGCTTCACCCACCTAGATCTCCCTCTCCGTCCATCCACTCACTCCCATACTTTGTGGAGAGCTAGAGGAGACCTAGATCCACACTTCCACCAAAGGAATTTCAAATCCATCCACCACAACCTAGTAGATCTAGAATCCTATTTGAGGCCTAGAAACCTTAGTAGATCTTGTGCTTGTAGCTTCCACCTTGTTGCAAGAAGCTTTGGATTGCTTGAGAGACTCCATCCATCTTGTGGAGTGACCTCGAGCTCGTGTAAAGGTTTGGTCAACGCCTTCAAGTTGACCTCATAGTGGAAACGTGAATCTCCCTCACCGGAGAAGCTCAAGGATAATAAGGTGTGCACAACCGTGCTATTGAGGAGTTCCTAGGTGGCTCCCCACCTCTCCAACGTAGACGTACTTCTCATTGAGAAGGAACTACGGGAATCATATCCTTGTCTCCTTGTTTACACTTGTGGTTTATCTTTCTACCTTTCATTTTACTTCCGTTGCGTATATTATCTTGTCCACATAGGTTGCTCACCTAGATGCACCTCTAGAGAACCTAATCTTATCTTGCTTAGCCCCACTAAAAGGAAAAGAAAAGAAAAATTGGTAGTCAACCTATTCACCCCCCCTCTAGTTGACCATAGTGCACTTTCAGAGTTGTGACCAAATGGTCTCCAGAATTGCCATCGGTAATCAATGGTGCGACGGTGCAACACGGCCTTCGTCGAATCGGCGATTACAACGTCGAGGAAATAGACGGGAGGTACCGGAGTGCTTCTTGACTCACAACCATTGAAGTGGAGTGGACGGAGAGGCTCGAGGAGGTTCGTAGGCGACGACATGTGGAATTCCTCGATGGTCGGTGATACGTTATAAACGTATCCTTAATTTCTGATGTTCCATGTTGTTTTCATGTTGTTTCCTACATGTTTGTTATATACTTTATGTCATTTTTATCGATTTTCCGGACTAACCTATTAACAAGATGCCACAGAGCCAGTTCCCTGTTTTCTGCTGTTTTTATTTTCAGAAAAGTAGTTCTAGAAATATTCTCGGAATTGGAAAATTCGAAGACCGGAGGTCCTAGAATTCCTGAAGGTTCCACGGAGTCCCGAAGAGGCCCGGAGGGGGGCCACAGGGGGACAGACACATAGGGTGGCGCCCCCCCGGCCGCGCCATGGGGTGGTGTGGGCCCCCCATGCCTCCACCGCCTTTGCCCTTTCGCCTATTAATACCCCCCAATACGTAAAACCTAAAAATATACCACTTCGTCCCGAGAAACACCCGAGGCCGCCGTCATCGTCATACCGAGATCGGGAGGGTTCTGGAGCTCTCCCCGGCACCCTTCCGGGAGGGGAATTCATCACAGGAGGGGTCTATACCACCATGCCGTCCTCCGAAGAGATGCGTGAGTAGTTCAACCCTGGACTACGGCTCCATAATAGTAGCTAGATGGGTGTCTTCTCCACTTTGTACCTCATGTTTAGATCTCGTGAGCTGCCCTACATTATCGAGATCATCTTTATGTAATGCTACATGTTGTGTTTGCTGGGATCTGATGAATGTTATATCTTCTGGTTATCTATCTATCATTTTCTCTTCGTGCATATGTTATTTATGATCTTGCATGCTCTCCGTTATTAGTAGATGCTTTGGCCAAGTAGATGCTAGTAACTCCAAGAGGGAGTATTTATGCTCGATAGTGGGTTCATGCCTCCTTTGCATCTGTGCTCGAGTGACAGAAACGTGAAGGATGGAGGATGTGTTGTTTCCATTAGGGAGAAAACAACAGAGTTTACTTAGTTTACATAACACACTTTGCTTACTGCGATAATATGTTGCTTGCAACTTAATACCCAACGTTTGTTTGGATGATTTTCGGAGGGTGTATTATTAGACATAGATGTAGTTGGATGAGTCTTTGTATTTTGTTGTAATGCCCACATGAATCACATAGTAATCTTTATGTCTTGCATATGCACTACGGTGCAGTCTTCATTTCTGTCAATTGCCCAGCTGTAATTTGTTCACCACACATGTTATTTATCTTTCACGGAGAGTGGTACGTCATAAACGTATCCTTAATTTCTGATGTTCCATATTGTTTTCTTATTGTTTTCCACATGTTTGCTATACACTTTATGTCATTTTTCTCGATTTTTTTAACTAACATATTGACAAGATGCCACAGAGCCAGTTCCATGTTTTCTGTTGTTTTTAGTTTCAGAAAGTTGTTCTGGAAATATTCTCGGAATTGGAAAATTCGAAGCCCAAAAGTCTTAGAATTCCCGAAGGTTCCACGGAGTCTCGAAGAGACCTGGAGGGGGCCTCAGGGGGCCCACACCATAGGGCGGCGCCCCCCCCTTGGCTGCACCGGGGGTGGTGTGGGGCCCCCATGCCTCCACCGCCTTTGCCCTTTCGCCGATTTAATCCCCCCGAGACATAAACCCTAGAGATATCCCACTTTTACTCGAGAAACACCCGAGGCCGCCGTCACCATCATCCCGAGATCTGGAGGGTTCTAGAGCTCTCCCCGGTACCCTGTCGGAGGGGGGAATCATCACCGGAGGGGTCTACACCACCATGCCCTCCTCCGAAGTGGTGCATGAGTAATTCCTCCCTGGACTACGGGTCCATAGCAGTAGCTAGATGGTTGTTCTCTCCACTTTGTACCTCATGTTTAGATCTTGTGAGCTGCCTATCATGATCAAGATCATCTTTATGTAATGCTACATGTTGTGTTTGCTGGGATCTGATGAATGTTGAATGCTATGTATTTTGATTATCAATCTATCATATTATCTTCATGCTTATGTTCTATATGATCTTGCATGCTCTCCGTTATTAGTAGATGCTCTGGCCAAGTAGATGCTAGTAACTCCAAGAGGGAGTATTTATGCTCGATAGTGGGTTCATGCCTCCTTTTCATCTGTGCTCGAGTGACAAAAACGTGACGGATGGAGGATGTGTTGTTGTCATTAGGGAGAAAACAACAACGCTTTGTCTGAGGATGATGTTATTGTTTACATTACTCATTTCTGTCAATTGCCCAGCTGTAATTTGTTCACCACACATGTTATTTATGTTTCTCGGAGAGACACCACTAGTGAATTGTGGACCCCCAGTCCTTTTTCCTCATACTGATAAAACACCTACTGCTTTCATACTGTTTTCATACTGCTCTCATACAGTTCCTATTGTTTTCCTACTATTTTCCATACCATACGTTTAACCTCTTTGTGTTCAGCAAAACCGGTGAGATTGACAACCTCGCTACTTTGTTGGGGCAAATTGATTTGATTGTGTTGTGCAGGCTCCACGTTGCTGCTGAAACGGTAGTGCGCCATGCCATCTTAGCTGCTTCAACCTTCTGAAGTTACTCCTTCCTCCTACTGGTTGATTCAACCTTGGTTTCTTTCTGAGGGAAACTTGTTGCTGCACTCTTCATACCTTCCTCTTGGGGTCTCCCACCGAACGTGCGTTCACACGCATCAAAGCATTTTATGGCGCCGTTGCCGGGGAGGAAGAGAATTTCTGCAAGGGGAGTCTCTCACATCCATTCTCTTTACTTTGTTTTTGATTTGCTTAGTTTATTTTATTTTGTCTTGTTTGCTTCTATTTATAAAAAACTAAAAAAAATAGTTCTTCTACTAGCTGTAGTTTTATTCCTGTTTTTAGTATTTCTAAAATGAATGTTCCTGAGGTTGAAGTTCGTTCCTTTAAGCAACAAGGGAGAGAAAGTTTGAAAGATGCTTGGTATAGGATAAGTGATGCTCATCATATATGCACTAAGAAATACTCCACCTTAATTTTTATGTTGGTATTACTAGCTGGTATAGGTATGTTCTAGACACTCTTACAAGCGGAAATTTTTTGGGAACACCTGCTTTGGAAGCCTCTAAATTAATTGAAAGTTTAGTTGGAACACAACCTACTAAGGTTGTTAAAACTGAGATTACTTTAGATGATGTTATTGAAAAGCTAAACTCTATGGAGAAAAATTTGCCAAATTTCCTTGATAATGCTAGCAAAGTTTGATGGAGGGATGATAACCCGGTATGCTAACGCCAAGGAGTAACTCGGCCCAAAGGACGCTGCGCAAGACCCGGCTTAGGGAAAAGGAGCTTCTAGAAGGCCCAGTAGTGTAGGCCTCGTAACCCGGATTGTGGGTTCCGATAAGGAAGTTTAGGGTTTGCAAGCAGTCTCCGGGTAGGATTCAGAGTACGCCTTGGATAGTAAGCCAGGGGATCCGGGTACTATATAAGCCGGTCCCTAGGGTTAGATCGGACGATTTCACAAGATACACAAGTTTACGAGATAGAGATTGCGAGATATCGAGTGTCCCTTGTAACACGAGAGTTGGGATAATATATTCAGATCGGAGACTCGGCGACTTGATTGCCGGCTACCAGATCGCATATCACCATGGTTTCCCTTGAGCTAAACCCTCTCCCAAACACCAGAGTCGATTTGCCCCAAGACAAGTTACCCCCGGTAACGTCTGCCGTGATTATCCCACGACAAAGTTAATGAATCAATAGTAAGTATCAACAAGAAAATCACTGTCTTAGAAGCTACCAATATCCATGATAGTCAAAATACGAGGATTGGTAAATTAGAGGAGGCTATGGAAACTTTAAGCTCAACCTTTTCTGTTTTCAAGTTTAAAATAGAAAGGCCTTATGTGGGAAAAGATAAAAAAAAATGTATGTCCCCAAGGCGCCTAAACCAAAAAGCCTTAATGTGCTTAAAATTAATAAAACTTTTAGTGAAACTAAAAGTGATTTGAATGTTGAATCCTATTCAGGCGCGTCTAAGGTACCCATTGCTACAATTGGGGTTTTGGAGGAAATTATTGATTTGGATGCTTCTTCACTCGAAAATGCTTGATTCCACTTTTCTGGGCCTAGATAAAAGGCGTTAAAGAAAAGCACTTCTTGGGAGATAACCCATGGTTTAATTTTGCTTTGTTTCTCTCTGTTTTATTTGAGTCAAGGGGTTGTATACTTCTGTAGAAAATCCTTTGTATCTTTGTTTTCATGTTTTAGTAGTGCCAAGAAAGGTTTCTTACGAGAGTTGGAGTTGGTTTTAGGATTTCTGCGCAGGAAATAGATAATCTGCTGTCCACCGTAAAAAATCGTATAAACCTGGAAGATCAGAATGATCTGAAATGTTTTGTGCTTATTCCTCAGATATTTACGCAACTTTTCGTTCTTTAATTTTTTTGATCTGAGCAACGTAAGTTCCTCGAAAAAATTCGTCTTTACAGACAGTTCTGGTTTTGACAGATTCTGCCATTTTTCTTGCATTTGCTCTTTTGCGATGTCAAGTGGATTTATTTGCTTCACGAAACATCAGTGGTCGTAGCTAATGTTTAAAGGTATCAATATCACTTGTGCCATACAGAACCAGTGGATTTTTAATTGTTGCACTAACCCGCTAATGCGAATTACTGTTTGAGTGTGGTGTGAAGGAAGTTTTCAAGGGTCAAGAGAAGAGGTGATATATGTGATCAAGAAGAGTGCAAGGTCAAAGCTTGGGGATGCCCCTGTGGTTCATCCAAGAATATTTTTAGAAGACTCAAGCATCTAAGCTTGGGGATTCCGAAGGCATCCCCTTCATCAACTATCTATCAGGTCACTTCTCGTGAAACTATATTTTTATTCGATCACATCATATGAAGTTTACTTGGAGCATTTGTTTGTTTATTTTGTTTTATTTCATTTTACTTTGTTTTGTTTTGTTTTCCTTGCTGCAATAATATAGTTGGATCCTATCATTCTTTGTTTGGGACAGAGACACGCTCCGATTTTTCGTTTGAATACTTGTTATGCTAGTATTCTTAGTTTTCTTCTAGTTGCTGCAAAAAATCATGTTTAGCTATTATTTTCATTGCATCTCTTATTCACAGTTGTTAGTTTTAGTAGTATTATGTGAGTACTCTCATGTTTTCTTGTTTTAGAATTTAGAGAGTTTTTGTTAAAGCATGTTTTGTATGGTGCTTGTTGGGAAAAGAAACTGTTGCTTGAGGTAGAATTTTTTACGGTGCAAGTAGAAGTTTGTATAGACTGTGGCTAGACTTTTTCATATCATGCTAGATACTTTTTTATTTTTAAAGCCTTGTGGTTATTGAGTAGCATGATTATCCTCAAATAGCTGAGAGTGTTTAATTTGCATTTGAAAGAATCATGAGTTGTTCTTGTCATATTGAAGCATAAATTTGTGGTGTTCTCCTTTGAATATTTTATTTTGTTGACTTGGCGCATACTCACACCATGTTTATGACTATGAACCAGTCACGAATAGCCTCCATGATGATTTAGTTTTTGAACTTGTGGTACCACTTATGCTTTGATTAATGATGTTTATGTCGCTATGCATGATTATGGCTCTTATGCTCTCTTGATTTGTCGCTCCCAGTCTTATGCTAGCCTCCAC
This sequence comes from Alopecurus myosuroides, assembly GCA_028641055.1. Taxonomy (NCBI): domain Eukaryota; kingdom Viridiplantae; phylum Streptophyta; class Magnoliopsida; order Poales; family Poaceae; genus Alopecurus; species Alopecurus myosuroides. The sequence continues at coordinate 243,454,412 of CM054063.1, forward strand.
CTGTACTGAGTATGAGCTCTACTCGTGCATCCAACTTCCAAAAACCAAAATTTTCTCATTGTGTCCATCATACCTACATACATGTGGTATTTAACCACCACTCCAAAGTAAATTGCTCATGTGTTACCTTTAAAACTTTCAAAATTACTCATGTTTTGTGCTCATGTTTTAGCTCATGAGGACGTAAATAGAGAATCTTTATCTCACTTGTTCATTGGACTTTCACACCCTGGAATAGTGGCTTCATCCTCTTATCCAATGATAGAAGATCTGGCAGCAGGGTTCCCAGCCCCAAATTAATAACACAAATTCTCTTCACTATTTTTGCTCCTGATTTATCAGTCAAAGCATAATTGTGTAAACAAAAGAGAAAGAGGGATGACCTTATAACCAAATGCGTCCTTCTATGGGAGCCACTCTTGTGAAGTCTATTTGGCTTGTGACGTACTGTATTTTCTGTTTACCATTCGTTGACCTAAGCATACACCTCTCTTAAAATATAGACACTCATTCACGGTATGTGATTGTTGGCAGGCACCTAAGGATTCGGTTAGCCATGGTTTGTGAAAGATGGTTGGGAGGAGTGCCAAGTTTTCAGTACCTCTGTTTAATAAAAGAAAACCTCTAGCACATGAGTGATCCAAGCTCCCCTCTGCGAAGGGCCTTTCTTTTACTTTTATGTTGAGTCTCCATCTTCTCACTTTGTGCACAGTTGAGAGAGCATTTTTGCCATTTTGAGTTTTATGTGCATTTGTCCCAGAAACATTATTAATTGATTCATGATGTGTTATTGCTTGTTCTCTAATAATTTGTTTGTCTTCCTCATGAACTTTGAAGGTGTCCTGGCATTTATGGTTTGCCCCACTCTTAAGGACTAGTGAAATATCACTTTGACATGTTATCTCTATACGTGAAACAAACATATATCTTTCTTTGCATTGTTATTCATGATCTTTTATTTGAGTTACTTCTCATGATGCAAAGTGATTGCTATGCTTTATTATTAAAGTTCTATTTATCATGCTTGTGTTAAAGTTCTATGATCTCAGCTTACTTATGCTTTTACATTATTGATGATCAAGTTTATGTTGGTAGCATGTCACCTCAGAAATTATTGTATTTTTATTGTTTACCTAATCGAGGACGAGTAGGAACTAAGCTTGGCGATGTTGATACGTCATAAACGTATCCTTAATTTCTAATGTTCCATGTTGTTTTCTTATTGTTTTCCACATGTTTGCTATACACTTTATGTCATTTTCATCGATTTTCTGAACTAACCTATTGACAAGATGCAAAAGAGTCAGTTCCCTGTTTTCTGCTGTTTTTTGTTTCAGAAAAGTTATTCTGGAAATATTCTCGGAATTGGAAAATTTGAAGCCCGGAAGTCTTAAACTTCCCGAAGGTTCCACGGAGTCCCGAAGAGACCCGGAGGGGGCCTCATGGGACCCACACCATAGGGCAGCGCGCCCTCCCCTTGGCCGCGTCGAGGGTGGTGTGGGGCCCCCAGGCCTCCACCGCCTCTGCACTTTCGCCTATTTAATCCCCCGAGAAATAAACCCTAGAGAGATCCCACTTTTACCCGAGAAACACCCGAGTCCGCCGTCACCGTCATCCCGAGATCGGGAGGGTTCTAGAGCTCTTCCCGGCACCCTGCCGGAGGGGGAAATTATCACCGGAGGGGTCTACACCATCATGCCCTCCTCCGAAGTGATGCGTGAGTAGTTCATCCATGGACTACGGGTCCATAGCAGTAGCTAGATGGTTGTTCTCTCCACTTTGTACCTCATGTTTACATCTTGTGAGTGATTTCTACGCACGCTTCTATTCTTGTAGACAGTGTTGGGCCTCCAAGTGCAGAGGTTTGTAGAAGAGCAGCAAGTTTCCCTTAAGTGGATCACCCAAGGTTTATCGAACTCAGCGATGTAGAGGTCAAAGATATCCCTCTCAAGCAACCCTCAATTAAGATACAAGAAGTCTCTTGTGTCCCCAACACACCCAATATACTTGTCAGGTATATAGGTGCACTAGTTCGGCGAAGAGATAGTGAAATGCGAGTAATATGGATGGTTATAAGTAATAATAGCATTCTAAAATAAATATGGCAGCAAGCAAACATGTAGCAGAACAGACGGAAAACGGTGTTTCAATTCTTGAAACAAGGCCTAGGGATCCTACTTTCACTAGTGGACACTCTCAGCAATGATCACATAATTGAATAACTAGATATCTTCTCTTCACTATGCTACTCTTAACCCTCTCCAGTTGGATAACGAACACTAATCATTGCGTAGGGATGTAATAACACTCCTAAAGTTTGTATTCCCATGTCTAGTTAACCCCACGCTATCACTATGAGCGCCCTAGAAGGTACTAAGCAAACTCCACAATTCATAGAGGAGACACACACGACGTGCACACTGTCACCTTCACACCGTTATCAAAGTGACTCCAAAGTTCATATTAATAAAGCAGTTGAGTAGCAAAAGATGAAGAGTAACATCTACGAATTCAAATAGATTACAAAGCTCATGATCACATATAGATCACGCCATGGGAGAGAGAGATGAACCACATAGCTACCGGTAGAGCCCTCAGCCCCGAGGGAGAACTACTTCCTCCTCGTCATAGGAGACAGCAACGGCGATGGAGATGGCGGTGGAGTCGACGGAGATGGCTTCCGGGGGCACTTCCCCGTCCCGGCGGGGTGCCAGAACAGAGATCTGTCCCCCGAAACTTGTCGGCGGCGGCGGAGCTACGGATGTATTTTGTGGAAAAGGTCGATTCTTTTAGGGTTTATGCCTCGGGGAGTATATATGGGAGAAAGGGCGATGCTGGGAGGTGGCCAGGGGGCCCACACCCCTAGGTGGCGTGGCCAGGGGGACTCGTGCCACCCTATGGTGTGGCCACCCTGTGGCCTCCCTCCGGGGCTCTTCGGGACTTCTGGAAGCTTCCGGGACTTCTAAGACTTCTGGCTTTCGAATTTTCCAATTTTGAGAATATTTCCAGAACAACTTTTGTGAAACTAAAAACAGCTAGAAAACAGGGAACTGGCTTTGTGGCATCTTGTTAATAGGTTAGTCCCGAAAAACGTGTAAAAATGCTATAAATAAGGGAGAAAACATGTAGCAATTGGCATAATATCATCATGGATCATCATAAATTATAGATACGTTGGAGACATATCAAGCATCCCCAAGCTTAGTTCCTACTCGTCCTCGAGTAGGTAAACAATAAAACAATACTTTATGAGGTGACATGCTACTAACATAAAGTTGATCATAAAAATGTAAAAGCATATGCAAGCTGAGATCATAGAACTTCTAACACAAACATGATAATAGAACTTTAATAATAAAGCAAAGAAATCACTTTTAATCATGAAGAGTATCTCAAATAAAGGATCACGAATAATAATGCAAACAAAGATAAATGTTTGTTTCAGGTATAGAGAAAGCATGGCAAAGTGATATTTCGCTAGTCCTTAAGAGTGGGGCAAAACACAAATGCCAGGACACCTTCAAAGTTCATGAGGAAGACTAGAACAAATAATTTAAGAACAAATAATATCACATCATGAAGTAATTATTGATGTTTATGGGACAATGCACATAGAACTAAGAATGGCAAAAATTCTCTCTCAACTGTGCATAAAGTTAGAAGATGGAGACTCAACATAAAAGTAAAAGAAAGGCCCTTCGCGGAGGGAAGTAGGGATCACTCATGTGCTAGAGTTTTTTATTTTATTAAACAGAGGTATTAAAAGTTTGAGACTCCTCCTATGCATCTTTCACAAACCATGGCTAACCGAATCCTCGGATGCCTGCCAACAATCACATACCATGGAGGAGTGTCTATATTTTGGGAGATGTATGCTAATGTCAACGAATGGTAAATAGAAAATACAGTACGTCACAAGCCAACTAGATTCACAAGAGCGGCTTCCATGTGAAGGACGCATCTGGTTAGAAGGTCATCCCTCTTTCTCTTTTGTTTACACAATTATGCTTTGACTGATAAATCAGGGGCAAAAATAGTGAAGAGGTTTTGTGTGTATTAATTTGGGGCTGGGCGCCCCGCTGCCAGCTCTTCTATCATTTGGATAAGCAGATGAAGCCACTAGTCCACGCTGTGAAATCCAATCAACAAGTGAGATAAAGATTCTCCATTGACGTCCTCATGAGCAAAAGCAGGAACATAAAGCAGGAGTAGTTTTGAAAGTTTTAAGGTAACACATGAGCAATTTACTTGGAGTGGCATTTAAATACCCCATGTAGGTAGGTATGGTGGACACAATGGGAAAAACTTTGGTTTAAGGGAGTTGGATGCACGAGTAGAGCTCATACTCAGTACAGGTGGAGGCTAGCAAAAGACTGGGAGCGACAAATCAAGAGAGCATAAGAGCCATAATCATACATAGCGACATAAACATCATTAATTAAAGCATAAGCAGTATCACAAGTTCAAAAACTAAATGATCATAGAGGATATTAGTGACTGGTTCATAGTCACAAACATGGTGTGAGCATGCGCCAAGTCAACCAAATAAAACATTCGAAAGAGAATACCATAAATTTATGCTTCAATATGACAAGAACAACTCATGAATCTTTCAATGGAACATTAAACAATCTCAGCTATTTGAGGCTAATCATGCTACTCAATAACCACAAGGCTTTAAAACTAAAATAACATCTAGAATGATATGAAAAAGTTCTAGCCACAGTCTATACAAGCTTCTACTTGCACCATTAAAAATTCTACTTCAAACAACAGTTTCGTTTCCGAACAAGCACCATACAAGATATGTTTTAACAAAAAAATACTCTACATGATACACCAAGCAAACATGAGAGTACTCATATAACACTACAAAAACTAACAGCTCTGAATAAGAGATGCATGAATACAAAGGCTAAACGCAGTACTAGCAAAAAGTGAACACTCACATAACAATAAGGATGAAAACTAGAGTGTTCTAAGCAATGAAAACAGAGAGTGTCTCTCTCCCACACAAGTATGATAAGATCCAACCATAAACTACAGCAAAGAAAAATAAACAAACTGAAAGAAAAAAATAAAACACGCTCCAAGTAAAGCAGATAAGATGTGACCGAATAAAAATATAGTTTCACTAGAAGTGGCCTGATAATTTGTTGATGAAGAAGGGGATGCCTTGGGTATCCCCAAGCTTAGACGCTTGGTCTTCTTGGAATTTTATGGGATGTACCACCGGGGCATCCCCAAACTTAGGCTTTTCACTCTTCTTGATCACATCATATCATCCTATTCTCTTGACCCTTGAAAACTTCTTTCACACCAAACTTCTCACAATCTTCATTAGCAACGTTAGTGCAATCAAAATAATAAATTCACATGGTTCAGTTTCAACACAAGTATAACACTCATAAACACATTAACTACTGTCACAACTTCTTCTAAAAATCTTTTTCTCAAAAGAACAACAAAAGAAAGAGATTAAGATGCAAATGCAATAAATGGCAGAAATCTGTCAAAACAGAACAGCAGGTAAAGATCAAATTTTTCAAAAATCTTCTGTTGCTCAAATCAAAAAGTGGTCAACTAAGAAACGTTGCGTATATAGATCAGGATTATTCACAAAAAAAACTCAGGTCATTTTGAATTTTTGTAATTTTATACGAATTTAACAGTGGACATCAGAAATCTGTTTTCTGCGCAGAAATCCGAAATATAGCCTCAACTTTCCACTAAAGTCTTTACTTGGCTCAACAAAAACACAAAAGAAAAGATACAGCAGGATTTCTGAGGAACTAGACAACACCCAGGTCCAAATAAAACAAAAGAAAACGAAGGAAAACGGGTTGAAAACAGAGAAATAAAATGGGTTGTCTCCCGGTAGCGCTTTTCTTTAACGCCTTTTAGCTAGGCATGATAATTTGAGAAGATGCTCACATGAGAATAAGAGTTGAAGCACAATAAGATAGCATCAAGAAGTAATATAAAACACATTTAAGTCTAACCCACTTCCTATGAAAAAGAATCTTGTAGAAAAACAAGTCAACGAAGCACAAAGTGACTAGCATAGGAAGACAAAATAAGTGCAACTTCAAAAATTTCAACATAAAGAGGGGAAACTTAATATTGTTGAGATGCATAAAACCATGTTTCCCTCTCTCATAATAAGTTTCAGTAGCATCATGAATAAAATTAACAATATAGCTATCACACAAAACATTCTTATCACGAGCCACATGCATAAAAGAATTAATACTCTCCACATAAGCATAGTCATTCTTATTAATAGTAGTAGGAGCAAATTCAACAAAATAGATATCATTATTATTATCATCACCATAATCATCAAATATAGGAGGCATATTGCAATAATAATTAATTCTCTCCTCAATAGTAGGTGGACTGAAAATATCATAATCATTATAATCATCATAAAGAACTCCAGCATGATAGACAAGTTGTATATTAGGGAGATGGTTTTGGGTAATCCCTCCATAACTATGACAAGTTTCATAAGGATAATTGTAATCATAGCCTATGTTATAGCATCTTTTATAATAGTTATCAAAGACTTGAGGCATAGTATCATCATATGCAATAGAATAGTTATCTTTCAAAGTGCATTCATTTGTAAACATATCATCATTTTTACTAGAAAGAGATGTATCAAGCATATCATCAATAGAAAAAGGATTTTCAAACACATCATCCACAAACTCAGAGCTTTCTATATCATCATTGTAAGGGACATGGATGGTACTAATAGTACATAAATTATCATTATTTTCCGAATTGGTACCAAAGAGATTTTCAATATCAAAAGTAGTGTGTTTCTCCCAGCCATGATCACTTTCATAAATAACACGCATAGGAAAATCATCGAGTTCAGACTCATCAAAAACTATAATGGGAGCAACATGCTTAGGGGGAGATACCGTTACCTCTCTCCTTCTACTCCTCTTCTTCTTCTTACTCTCTATAGGAGGGAGAGCCTTGAAAGGAAGCTTCTCCACATACCCTGGTTTATTGTCAGAAACAATAGAACAAACCTTGGAGGATTCTTCCTCTTCATTAATAAGATGAAAACAAATATTAGCCCTATCATATTTTGGTAAAGTGTCCTCTTTTAGAATATTTTGTATGTAATTATTTGCATGGCAATTTTCAACACAATAAAGATGGCATTCATGCAATACACTATTCATATCAAAAGCACTCATATCAATCAAAGAAGTTTTTCTTAATAACTCTTCACACCCCAAAAATAATGTAAGTTCATCATGCTCATTTGGGGTGATCATGTCATCACAATACAAACTTGCAGTACTCATAGGATTCGAAAGGCTAATCTCATGGCTTGAGCATTGAAAATTAAAATGACCCACTTTACAACAAAGTTCACAAATAAAAGGATAGAGGGAACAAAAATTTTCACCAAGATCATTTAGAGCCCTATCCCAGTTTCTAGTTTTTTCATTCCTATGATGGATGCAATATTCTTCTACAGTTTGATTCTTTTCACAAGGTCTAAGTTCTATACAAAAATTAACATGCTTATAAGAAATAGTACTTTCAGAAGTTTGAGCATGTCCATTGCAATCATTAATAAAAGTTTCATTTTTCATGAAAGTGTCTTTAAAAGGTTCATGATATATGTCCCTTTTTTAGGAAGATTAATATAAGAAGAAAATGATCTATACCAACCGACAGCTATTTGAGGATCAAGACCATATTTAGCATTAAGCTCATGAAAATCAGAAGTTTCAGCAAAAGTATTAATGCAATCATACTCATAGTTTATACCTGATTCTTTACCTTTGTTGTTATTCCAATCTTCACTATTGATTAAAATTATCTCAAGAATATCCCACTTAGCTTCAACCTTCTTACTATAAAAAGAACCCTCTGAACAGGCATCTAGATAATCCTTCCAATGTCCTGAAAGCCTTGCATAAAAATTAGTAACAATTATTTCCTCAGAAAGCTCATGGTTAGGACATTTGAGTATTAATGTTTTCAGTCTTCCCCAAGCTTGGGCAATTCTTTCTCCATCATGAGGCCAAAAATTATAAATGTAACTCCTATCTAAATATAGTTCATGAGAAGGATAAAATTTAGAGTAAAAGAGGGATTCAAGGTCCTTCCACTCCAAATGATGAGGATCATCTAGTAGTTCATACCACTCCCTTGCTTTGTCCTCAAGTGACAAAGGGAATAGCCTCCTCTTAACTTAGTCCGTTGAGATACCCGCACACTTGAATAACTCGCATAATTCATGCATAAAGTGTAAATGATCACTAGGATGGACAGTTCCATCTCCAAAATAACGGTTATCCATGACAAGTTCAACAACTTTCTTGGGTATTTTAAAAGGAATGCTTTTAGTAGGAGGATTTAAAATATCACAAGCATCATTAGGTTTATCACATATGGGAGATAAAGTATCATCAGAGCAAATTTTCTCCTCTAAAGCTGGAAAACTAAAAAGATTGTAAAAACTAGATTCCCCAAGCTTAGACTTTTCCCTAGCATTAGGAATGATGGGGTGCAAAGAATTAATGCTAATAACATTGCTATCACTATTATGCAAACAAACTTCCATAGGTTTTTTTAATTTTCTCTTCAAAAGCATCATGTCCTAATTCAAGATAAATATTATAAAGTTCTATCATATTTTTTGTTGTTTTCCATTAAGACTAACTAGTAAAAATAAAAACAAGCAACAAGGAAAAAATAAGACTAGCTAGTGAAAACAAGAAACAAAAAGAGATATAATTGCAGAATCTAAAGGAAATAACTTTGAGCACTCACACCCGAGGATGTGAGAGCCTTTTACCTTACCTCCCCGGTAACGGCGCCAAAAAAGAGCTTGATGTCTATGCACGCTTATATTCTTGTAGATAGTGTTGGGCCTCCAAGTGTAGAGGTTTGTAGAACATCAGCAAGTTTCCCTTAAGTGGATCACCCAAGGTTTATCGAACTCCAGGAGGTAGAGGTCAAAGATATCCCTCTCAAGCAACCCTGCAATTACGATACAAGAAGTCTATTGTGTCCCCAACACACCCAATATACTTGTCAGGTATATAGGTGCACTAGTTCGGCGAAGATATAGTGAAATGCGAGTAATATGGATGGTTATAAGTAATAATAGCAATCTGAAATAAATATGGCAGCAAGCAAACATGTAGCAGAACAGGTGGAAAACGGCATTTCAATGCTTGGAAACAAGGCCTAGGGATCCTACTTTCACTAGCGGACACTCTCAGCAATGATCACATAATTGAATAACTAGATATATTCTCTTCACTATGCTACTCTTAACCCTCTCCGGTTGGATAACAAACACTAATCATGGTGTAGGGCTGTAACAGCACTCCTCAAGTTTGTATTCCCATGTCTAGTTAACCCCACGCTGTCACTATGAGCGCCCTAGAAGGTACTAAGAAAACTCCGCAATTCATAGAGGAGACACACACGACGTGCACATTGTCACCATCACACCGTGATCAAAGTGACTCCAAAGTTCATATTAATAAAGCACTTGAGTAGCAAAATATGAAGAGTAGCATCTACGAATTCAAATAGATTACAAAGCTCATGATCACATATAGATCACACCATGGGAGAGAGAGGTGAACCACATAGCTACCGGTAGAGCCCTCAGCCCTAGGGGAGAACTAGTCCCTCCTCATCATAGGAGACAACAACGACGATGGAGATGGCAGTGGAGTCAATGGAGATGGCTTTCGGGGGCACTTCCCCGTCCCGGCAGGGTGCCAGAACAGAGATCTGTCCCTTGAAACTTGTCGGCGACGGCGGCGGACCTACGGATGTATTTTGTGGAAAAGGTCGATTCTTTTTAGGGTTTATGCCTCGGGGAGTATATATGGGCGAAAGGGCGATGCCGGGAGGTGGCCAGGGGGCCCACACCCCTAGGTGGCACGGCTAGGGGGACTCGCGCCACCCCATGGTGTGGCCACCCTGTGGCCCCCCTCCGGGGCTCTTCGGGGCTTCTGGAAGCTTCCGGGACTTCTAACATTTTTTGCTTTCGAATTTTCCAATTCCGAGAATATTTCCAGAACAACTTTTCTGAAACTAAAAACAGCAGAAAACAGGGAATTGGCTCTATGGCATCCTGTTAATAAGTTAGTCCCGGAAAACGTGTTAAAATGCTATAAATACGGGAGAAAACATGTAGCAATTGGCATAATATCATCATGGAGCATAAGAAATTAAAGATAAGTTGGGGACGTATAGGAGCTGCCTATCATGATTAAGATCATCTTTACGTAATGGTACATGTTTTGTTTGCTGGGATCTGATGAATGTTGAATGCTACGTCTTCTGATTATCAATCTATCATGTTATCTTCATGCTTATGTTATTTATGATCTTGCATGCTCTTCGTTATTAGTAGATGCTCTGGCCAAATATATGCTAGTAACTCCAAGTGGGAGTATTTATGCTCGATAGTGGGTTCATGCCTCCTTTTCATCTATGCTCGAGTGACAGAAACGTGACAGATGGAGGATGTGTTGTTTCCATTAGAGAAAAACAACAATGCTTTGTCTGAGCATGATGTTATTGTTTGCATAGACACTTTGCTTACTACGATTATCTGTTGCTCGCAAATTAATACCCAACATTTGTTCGGATGATATTCGGAGGGTGGATTTTTAGTCATAGATGCAATTGGATAACGGTCTATGTATTTTGTTGTAATGCCCGCATGAATCACATAGTAATGTTTATGTCTTGCATATGCACTACGGTGCAGTCATCATTTCTGTCACTTGCCCAGCTGTAATTTGTTCACCACACATGTTATTTATCTTTCTCGGAGAGACACCACTAGTGAACTGTGGACCCTGGTTCTTTTTCCTCATAATGATAAAACACCTATTGCTTTCATACTGTTTTCATACTGCTCTCATACTGTTCCTATTGTTTTCCACACCATACTTTTAACCTCTTTGTGTTCAACAAAACCGGTGAGATTTACAACCTCATTGATGCGTTGGGGCAAAGTGATTTGATTGTGTTGTGCAGGCTCCACGTTGCTGCTGAACCGGTAGTGCGCCCTGCCATCTTAACTGCTTCAACCTTCTGAAGTTACTCCTTCCTCCTACTGGTCGATTCAACCTTGGTTTCTTTCTGAGGGAAACTTGCTGCTGCACTCTTCATACCTTCCTCTTGGGGTCTCCCAACGAACGTGTGTTCACACGCATAAGAGAGACACCACTAGTGAACTGTGGACCCCGGTCCATTTTCTCATACTGATAATACACACCCTGCTTCTACTATTTTCACACTGCTTTCATATTGTTCTCGTACTGTTTTCCACACCATACGTTTAACCTCTTTGTGTTCAGCAAAACCGATGAGATTGACAATCTCACTGCTTCGTTGGGGCGAAGTGATTTGATTTTGTTGTGTAGGTTCCACGTTGCTGCTGAACCGGTAGTGCGCCCTGCCACCTCAGCTGCATTAACCTTCAGAGATTTCTTGTCCTCCTACTGGTAGATTCAACCTTGGTTCCTTTTCTTATGGAAAACTTGTTGTTGCACTCTTCTCAACCTTTCTCTTGGTGTTTACCAACGTCAGCCTCACGTCAAGGCAACCATCAAGTTTTCTGGCGCCGTTGCCGGGGAGGAAAAGAATTTCTGCAAGGGGAGTCTCTCACTTCCGATCTCTTTACTTTGTTTTTGTTTTGCTTAGTTTATTTTATATTGTCTTGTTTGCTTCTCTTTATCAAAAAAAAATAGTTGTTATTTTTGCTATAGTTTTATTCTTGTTTTTAGTCTTGTTAAATTGACTACTCTTGAGAACATTAAGTTGTGTGACTTTACTAGCACCAACAACAATGATTTCATTAGCACACCTATTGCTCCACCTTCTCCTACTGCTTATTTTTATGAGATAAAGTCGGCCCTGTTAAATCTTGTTATGAGAGAGCAATTTTTTGGTGTTAGTACTGATGATGCTGCTGCCCATCTTAATAATTTTGTTGAACTATGTGAGATGCAAAAATATAAAGATGTAGATGGATATATTATTAAAATGAAATTATTTCCTTTCTCTTTGAGAGGAAGAGCTAAAGAATGGTTGTTATCTTTGATTCTTGGACTAAGTGTAAAGATGCTTTCATTGGAAAATATTATCCTCCTGCTAAGATTATAGCTTTAAGAACTAGCATTATGAATTTTAAGCAACTTGATAATGAGCATGTTGTTAAAGCTTGGGAAAGAATGAAATCTTTAGTAAAGAATTGTCCCACTCATGGACTGACTACTTGGATGATCATCCAAACCTTTTATGAAGGTCTAAATTTTTCTTCAAGAAACCTTCTGGATTCAGCTTCTGGAGGAACCTTTATGTCCATTACCTTGGGGTCAGCAACAAAGCTTCTTGATGATATGATGTTAAATTATTTAGAATGACACACTGAGAGAGCTACAACTAGTAAGAAGGTAAATTCTGTTGAAGAAACCCCCTCTTTGAATGATAGACTTGATGCTATTGTGTATATGCTTGTGAATGTCCATGCTCCTATTGGTCCAAATAATGTTCCTCTCGGCTCTTTGGTTGCTCAAGAAGAGCATGTTGATGTCAACTTCATTAAAAAAAATCAACACCAATGCTTATAGGAATAATTTTGGTAGCAACAATTATAGACCATATCCTCCCAATAATAGTAATGCTTATGGTAATTCCTACAACAACAATAAAAGTGTACCCTCTGATCTTGATAACATGCTTAAGAACTTTATTAGTACACAAACTGCTTTCAATAAAACTGTTGAGGAAAATTTTGGCAAAATTGATGTTCTTGCTTCTAAAGTTGATAGCCTTGCTCTTGATGTTGATTTTATGAAACTAAAGGTTATGCCTCATTGTCGCACCCGGATTTCTAAAGGATACTCGCCGTTCCGTTGAACAGTAGTAGATTGGATTACGAGGCTTACCGGCACCCGCGTCCTCTTACGAGTAGGCCAACACACATATGTGTGACAACCAACCCCTATCTGTTCAGCGTCGACGCAAACTATCCCATAGAAATCAGGATACTTCCATTGACGTACTTCAAAACATACACACATGGTACGTCAACGGCGTTTGAACAAGTGATATCACAACGGATCTCTACGACACAAAAGATTGAAATAAGTTGCAAATAGCTCTCATTAGAGCAGAGATAGCAAATACAATCATCCAGAGGACACATGTCCCAACAATTCATCATTACATCACAACGGAAGCATTCAACATGTCTGAGTACAGACAAGAATCAAATAGGCCTAAGAGGCCGGAAACGAACAGACGGAGCCCATCCACGAAGTCTCGGATCCTGCCAGGGTCCGCTATCTACTTGTCAGCAGTCTCGTCATACTCCACGTAGTAGCCACCATGTAGATCCTCGGAAACGTAGGTCTGCGAAAACCACAGCCCCAAAGGGGTCAGTACATAAACGTACTGGCAAGCAAGACTCACAGTTCACCAAAGTGTAACCCGTCAACACCAAGCACAGATGCTTTGGGTTCAACGGAAGAAAGGGGATGTGAAAGATGCTGCAACTGGCTGCTCTAACCAACTACAGAAACATACGACAACTTCTGGCTATCAGAAAGGAGATAAGATCGTGTATCGTAACCAACCTATCAACTAACCTCAAACAAACCCATCCTGGATCTCGCCCCTTATCCAAAGAAGCAATCCGAGGATAACTCACACAGTTGAATTAATGATGGTTCAGATTATTGTGTCAATAAGCCTATTACTAGTCAAGTTGTTAATCATTGGGTGTAAGGTTGTTAATCATTAGGTTTAAGTTGTCCTGAGTACTTGTTAGCCAGTACTTTCACCAAGTAGTCCATAACCGCGGAAAACACGGCTTCTCGAGAAGATTTATCCCTGCAGGGTTGCACCAATTTGGCCGTACACGCATGAATAACCCGCCAGATTGAAAGGCCCTTCCACCAAGCGGGGCACTCAACACAACTCAACTCTTCTTCGCATCAAGCCCAAAGCACCTTGGGCGCACGGCTAATCAAGCCCAGAAGAAAATGGACCCTCATAGCACTCTAAGAACGTGTCCCCCTATATGCCGACTACGAAAGTTCCACCCGGGTACCAAGGGCTCGCAAGATCATGCATGCAGCAAATGGAAAACCCGAACTAAATGAGGCGATTTGGACGAGATGCGAATCGAATCAAATTGAGGGGGGCGCCCATACTCGCTTCCCACATGCGGGTAGTGCGCTCATCATGGATCAGTAGACAAGACCCTTTTCCTATTAGGGTCGACACTAGCAGGCCTCAAAACCACAAAGGGCCTCCTGCCGGTGCCTTATCATCAAATTATTATTGATAATAACATTAGCATGATTGATTGATTAAACATCGAGCCCCCAGAACATAATGAAATAGTAACAGAAAGTAACGGGTAACAGACTCGAGCAAAACAACCCTAAGCATGCTAGTAAGACACGGGCAACAAGCAATGGTTATAGGTAGGGAGGTGAGGCATTATCAGGGTTCAGGGTATCATGTGATAGGTTCGTAACAGAAACAACTATTCATAGGGCTAGCAGAATAGACAACGGAAAGTATCGGTATCCAATGTTGAAAGGAACACAATGGTTCATGTGAGTGAATACTTGCCTGCAAAACCCAGTAGCCTGGTACTGAGCTAGATCCTTAGAAGGGGTGTCGTAAGTATCGTCGGTCTCAACGTCGTCGTGTATCCGAGAAGAAGCAAACAAACAATGCAGAAAGATAAACAATCAATAACATGGCATAGTGCACAAACATGGGATGATGCATGACCATTTAATTGATGCATCAAAATAAACTAGTTGACAAGATAACAACATGATTAAATGGACCCTCATGCAATTGGATTGCATATGAAAAGCCCATGAATTATGGTTAAATTAATTGTTTTACAACTAAACATCATGTGTAAGTGAATTAGCATGATGCATGGATGAGGAAAACAACAAAATAACAACAATGGAACCAAATAGAAATAAGGTTTATCAAGTTTAGAAATTCATTTATTAAGTTAGGAAATTTTGGTTCCTTAAAGGTGTCACACAAGCATTTGTTGTTTTCACCAATTTTAATTGTTCAAAATAGATAACAAAGTTCATATTTGATAAGAACACACAATTTTGGGTGGATTACATGTTTCACTTGTTGAAAAAGGATTTCAAATAAATTATTTATGAATTAAACAAGTTTAAGCAGGAATTAAATGAATTTAATTCAAACATGAACTTATTTGGATTTTTATTTGTGCAAAACATTGAGTGAAGTTCATATTTGAAAAGGTTATTCTTTGATGGTTTGAAAACATATTTTGCATGTTCAAAAATAATTTAATTTGAGCAAGTTATGAATTTAACAATATTAAATGATTTAAACAAGGTTTAAATTATTTAACCAATTTTAATTATTCAAAACATGAAACAAATTTTATATTTGGAAAGGTGGTTTAATTTTGCATGGAAAACATATTTCATTTGTGGAAATTGGATTTAAAATGAGCAAGTTATTATTTTGGCAATTTTAAATGCAATAATTAAGAAACAGTTGTTTTCAGCAATTTAAATTATTCAAAACAGCAAACAAAATTTATATTTGGAAAGTACATGAAAAGTTTATTGGAAAACATATTTAGTTTGTTGAATTTGGAATTTTTATGCTCAAGTTATGAATTTTGCAAGTTTAAGTGAATTTGACAAGAATTCAAATGTTGCACCAATTTAAAATATTCAAAACAGTAAACAAATTTTATATTTGGAAAGAACATTTAATTTGGGACAGAAAACATATTTAAAAAGTTAAAATTGGAGTTAAAATGAAATAGTTATGCAATTTACAATATTAGTGTGCAAATCTGCCATTTTTATGAATCTAGGGACTTGGAAAATATTTGCAGGGGCTAGAATTTATTACCAGGGGCTTGGTTGTGAATCTGAGATGTTTCTGTGACCAAATTAATGAAAAATAAAAAGGTTTGATTAATTGAGGGAGGGGGGATTCGAACCCCCCACCTCCTGCTGCGCCAAGGGGTGCCTAACCAGTGGGGTGGATGCGGATTGGTGATAGGAAGTGGCCTCGGGGGTGGTTAAGGTTGCAGAACTGCTGTGAATCCAACTCGGAAAAATAGACAGAAAAAGGGGGGAGCTGGGGATTCGACCCTGGGACCTGTTGGCTCGTGCAAGGGACCTGAACCAGTGCGGCTGCTGCTGTTTTGTGATGGAAAAGGGTACGGGGGGTGGATATGCTGCAGTTGCGCGCTGTAACTGAAAATTCCTGCACGCCATCTGAAGCCTGGGCGGACAGAAGCTATGGAGGGTCGCCGGCAGCGTTAGGGCGTGTGGTGCTGTGAGAGGAGGGAGGCGAGAGGAAGGGGACCGAGGGGGGTGCTCACCTCGTGCGCTCGAGGAGGTCGTGGTCGGGGCAGGAGCAGCGGACAGGGAGGCGAGTGCGCCTTGGGGCGGACGGCGGCGGCGGCTCCGGCCATCCCCGTCCAAACCGAGGGGGGAGAAGGGAGCCCGTGGCGGGGGCTTTCCATTCCCGCCCCTAGCCACGGCGGAGGGAGCCCCTAGCCACGGCGATCGCCGGAGGGGTTTCGGTGGAGGTACAGCTGTTGCAAAGTTCAGTTACAGAGAAGAAAATTTCAGAGATGAGGGAGATGGAAGGAAGATGGAGGCGGGGAAGGGAAGAGAGGGGAAAGGGTTAGGGTTAGGGAACCCTAGGGCTCGAGCTCCAGGTCTTAAAGGGAGAGGGGAAGTGAGCTCCACCGTTGCCTCCCTGTTCCCTGCTACGTGGACATCTTCAGATGCGACCGTACAGAGGTAGGAGAAGGCACGAGGGGGTATTGGGCTGAGGGGGAAGTTGGGCTTGGGGGAGAGTTGGGCCTCTCTCCTCTCTCTTAGCTGTTAGCCTTTTATTTATTTTTCCTTGCTTCTCTTTTTTTTTTTGCTGATTAGAAATAGGAAGAAAGGAAGATGGTTTGTGGGGTAGAAAAATTGAGTGAAACTTATGTGAATTAGTTAGGTCAACAACAACTTTGCATCAGCTTTTGTTTTCAAAATATTTGATTCATGTTAATGTTTGGAAAAAGAAAATGAATTCACTTTTATATTTGAATTAAAGGATTAATTGAATTGAAGCAATTCAAAAGCATTGTTTTAAAAATTCATGTTTATTTGCTACCAAATGAATGTTGGTTTTGTAAGTTTCATAATTTCAAAAATGGTTTGCTGTTTGGGTTTTTATTTGAATTTGGAAAGGAATTTGAATGAATTGTTGATTAAGTGATTTAGTAAAAATAACATTTAATTAGTTTTTGGAACCTCAAGTTATTTTGAAACAAACTGGTTGGAGTTGTTTTGTTTCATTACTTTCAAATGGTTGCTATATGGAAAAAGGCAATTGAATTTGAATAAATTTGGATTAAGTGAACTATTAAAAACCCCAATTTTAAATAGTTGAACCTTAGGGATTTAATGGAAACAATTGATTGTTTTGGTTTGAAATATCATTTTGGAAATTGTAACATCACAAGGATGAAACAAAAGGTTTGAATTTTGGTTTGAAATTCAAATAGAAAACAAAGGAAAACAAATGAAAACAATTGGAAAACAAAGCAAAACAGAGAATAACAAATGGAAAACAAACAAAACAAATGCAATCAACATGATGCCATGATGCAAAACATAAAATAACAGAGAGCAAAACATTCTAATGGCTATTTTTCATACTTGGGGTGTTACAAAACGCCCCCCCTTGAAGGAATCGCGCCCCGAGATTCCTATTGAGAAAAGAAAAGGTCCGGATACTTCTTGCGAAGATCCTCTTGAGCTGTGACACGTGAAACACATCGTGCACCTTGGATATTTTTTCTGGAAGTTCAAAACGATAGGCAACCCTGGCAACTTTTCTGGAAAGATGTCAGGGAATTTGGAAACCACCGGAACATTTTCAAGTAAAGGGAGAGGTTTTGTATCGAGG
This sequence comes from Alopecurus myosuroides, assembly GCA_028641055.1. Taxonomy (NCBI): domain Eukaryota; kingdom Viridiplantae; phylum Streptophyta; class Magnoliopsida; order Poales; family Poaceae; genus Alopecurus; species Alopecurus myosuroides. Next base: position 243,472,433 of record CM054063.1, read on the forward strand.
GTGTATAGTTGGATAGAACTTGATATTTGGAAAGTTTTGATTAGACGCCGGTAGAAGAACTGAAATGGAAAACAACAACAAGATTTGAACGGACGAAAAGGATGTTGAGAAGAACAGGATAACGAAGCAACACCGGGAAAAAACGAGACCAAAACACTCCTGAGGTACTACGGAAACCCATCCGGGCTTCTAAAGGATCAATATCTACTGCTTAAGGAATAGAGGATCTGCTTCCGGGGCTTACACGCCTCCGGTCTCAATCGTGAGTAGGCAACATGATAAATCATGTCACAACCACCTCCATTCCTATGGTCTAGTAGATATAACCATCCTAGAGAAACCAGAATACGTGAAAACCTAACTTGAAAGTTTAGATGAGAAGGGAAAACAACATTGCACTTCCTTACCAGAAAAAGGGAGGGTGGGTGGGGAAAGAAGAAAAAGAACAGAATTCCTACTCTCACGTTTCATTTTTCCTATATAGCTACAAAATAGTTTCTAGACTCAACTGCGACCAGTAAAAAGGGATCCTACAGGCAGACAGGCTCTGATACCATTTGTCGCACCCGGATTTCTAAAAGATACTCGCCGTTCCGTTGAACAGTAGTAGATTGGATTACGGGGCTTACCGGCACCCGCGTCCTCTTACGAGTAGGCCAACACACGTATGTGTGACAACCAACCCCTATCTGTTCAGCGTCGACGCAAACTATCCCATAGAAATCAGGATACTTCCATTGACGTACTTCAAAACATACACACATGGTACGTCAACGGCGTTTGAACAAGTGATATCACAACGGATCTCTACGACACAAAAGATTGAAATAAGTTGCAAATAGCTCTCATTAGAGCAGAGATAGCAAATACAATCATCCAGAGGACACATGTCCGAACAATTCAACATTACATCACAGCGGAAGCATTCAACATGTCTGAGTACAGACAAGAATCAAATAGGCCTAAGAGGCCGGAAACGAACAGACGGAGCCCATCCACGAAGTCTCGGATCCTGCCAGGGTCCGCTATCTACTCGTCAGCAGTCTCGTCATACTCCACGTAGTAGCCACCATGTAGATCCTCGGAAACGTAGGTCTGCGAAAACCACAGCCCCAAAGGGGTCAGTACATAAACGTACTGGCAAGCAAGACTCACAGTTCACCAAAGTGTAACCCGTCAACACCAAGCACAGATGCTTTGGGTTCAACGGAAGAAAGGGGATGTGAAAGATGCTGCAACTGGCTGCTCTAACCAACTACAGAAACATACGACAACTTCTGGCTATCAGAAAGGAGATAAGATCGTGTATCGTAACCAACCTATCAACTAACCTCAAACAAACTCATCCTGGATCTCGCCCCTTATCCAAAGAAGCAATCCGAGGATAACTCACACAGTTGAATTAATGATGGTTCAGATTATTGTGTCAATAAGCCTATTACTAGTCAAGTTGTTAATCATTGGGTGTAAGGTTGTTAATCATTAGGTTTAAGTTGTCCTGAGTACTTGTTAGCCAGTACTTTCACCAAGTAGTCCATAACCGCGGAAAACACGGCTTCTCGAGAAGATTTATCCCTGCAGGGTTGCACCAATTTGGCCGTACACGCATGAATAACCCGCCAGATGGAAAGGCCCTTCCACCAAGCGGGGCACTCAACACAACTCAACTCTTCTTCGCATCAAGCCCAAAGCACCTTGGGCGCACGGCTAATCAAGCCCAGAAGAAAATGGACCCTCATAGCACTCTAAGAACGTGTCCCCCTATATGCCGACTACGAAAGTTCCACCCGGGTACCAAGGGCTCGCAAGATCATGCATGCAGCAAATGGAAAACCCGAACTAAATGAGGCGATTTGGACGAGATGCGAATCGAATCAAATTGAGGGGGGCGCCCATACTCGCTTCCCACATGCGGGTAGTGCGCTCATCATGGATCAGTAGACAAGACCCTTTTCCTATTAGGGTCGACACTAGCAGGCCTCAAAACCACAAAGGGCCTCCTGCCGATGCCTTATCATCAAATTATTATTGATAATAACATTAGCATGATTGATTGATTAAACATCGATCCCCCAGAACATAATGAAATAGTAACAGAAAGTAACGGGTAACAGACTCGAGCAAAACAACCCTAAGCATGCTAGTAAGACACGGGCAACAAGCAATGGTTATAGGTAGGGAGGTGAGGCAATATCAGGGTTCAGGGTATCATGTGATAGGTTCGTAACAGAAACAACTATTCATAGGGCTAGCAGAATAGACAACGGAAAGTATCGGTATCCAATGTTGAAAGGAACACAATGGTTCATGTGAGTGAATACTTGCCTGCAAAACCCAGTAGCCTGGTACTGAGCTAGATCCTTAGAAGGGGTGTCGTAAGTATCGTCGGTCTCAACGTCGTCATGTATCCGAGAAGAAGCAAACAAACAATGCAGAAAGATAAACAATCAATAACATGGCATAGTGCACAAACATGGGATGATGCATGACCATTTAATTGATGCATCAAAATAAACTAGTTGACAAGATAACAACATGATTAAATGGACCCTCATGCAATTGGATTGCATATGAAAAGCCCATGAATTATGGTTGAATTAATTGTTTTACAACTAAACATCATGTGTAAGTGAATTAGCATGATGCATGGATGAGGAAAACAACAAAATAACAACAATGGAACCAAATAGAAATAAGGTTTATCAAGTTTAGAAATTCATTTATTAAGTTAGGAATTTTGGTTCCTTAAAGGTGTCACACAAGCATTTGTTGTTTTCACCAATTTTAATTGTTCAAAATAGATAACAAAGTTCATATTTGATAAGAACACACAATTTTGGGTGGATTACATGTTTCACTTGTTGAAAAAGGATTTCAAATAAATTATTTATGAATTAAACAAGTTTAAGCAGGAATTAAATGAATTTAATTCAAACATGAACTTATTTGGATTTTTATTTGTGCAAAACATTGAGTGAAGTTCATATTTGAAAAGGTTATGCTTTGATGGTTTGAAAACATATTTTGCATGTTCAAAAATAATTTAATTTGAGCAAGTTATGAATTTAACAATATTAAATGATTTAAACAAGGTTTAAATTATTTAACCAATTTTAATTATTCAAAACATGAAACAAATTTTATATTTGGAAAGGTGGTTTAATTTTGCATGGAAAACATATTTCATTTGTGGAAATTGGATTTAAAATGAGCAAGTTATTATTTTGGCAATTTTAAATGCAATAATTAAGAAACAGTTGTTTTCAGCAATTTAAATTATTCAAAACAGCAAACAAAATTTATATTTGGAAAGTACATGAAAAGTTTATTGGAAAACATATTTAGTTTGTTGAATTTGGAATTTTTATGCTCAAGTTATGAATTTTGCAAGTTTAAGTGAATTTGACAAGAATTCAAATGTTGCACCAATTTAAAATATTCAAAACAGTAAACAAATTTTATATTTGGAAAGAACATTTAATTTGGGACAGAAAACATATTTAAAAAGTTAAAATTGGAGTTAAAATGAAATAGTTATGCAATTTACAATATTAGGGTGCAAATCTGCCATTTTTATGAATCTAGGGACTTGGAAAATATTTGCAGGGGCTAGAATTTATTACCAGGGGCTTGGTTGTGAATCTGAGATGTTTCTGTGACCAAATTAATGAAAAATAAAAAGGTTTGATTAATTGAGGGAGGGGGGATTCGAACCCCCCACCTCCTGCTGCGCCAAGGGGTGCCTAACCAGTGGGGTGGATGCGGATTGGTGATAGGAAGTGGCCTCGGGGGTGGTTAAGGTTGCAGAACTGCTGTGAATCCAACTCGGAAAAATAGACAGAAAAAGGGGGGAGCTGGGGATTCGACCCTGGGACCTGTTGGCTCGCGCAAGGGACCTGAACCAGTGCGGCTGCTGCTGTTTTGTGATGGAAAAGGGTACGGGGGGTGGATATGCTGCAGTTGCGCGCTGTAACTGAAAATTCCTGCACGCCATCTGAAGCCTGGGCGGACAGAAGCTATGGAGGGTCGCCGGCAGCGTTAGCTGCTCGCCGGAGGGACGCCGGCCGTGGGGCGTGTGGTGCTGTGAGAGGAGGGAGGCGAGAGGAAGGGGACCGAGGGGGGGTGCTCACCTCGTGCGCTCGAGGAGGTCGTGGTCGGGGCAGGAGCAGCGGACAGGGAGGCGAGTGCGCCTTGGGGCGGACGGCGGCGGCGGCTCCGGCCATCCCCGTCCAAACCGAGGGGGGGAGAAGGGAGCCCGTGGAGGGGGCTTTCCATTCCCGCCCCTAGCCACGGCGGAGGGAGCCCCTAGCCACGGAGATCGCCGGAGGGGTTTCGGTGGAGGTACAGTTGTTGCAAAGTTCAGTTACAGAGAAGAAAATTTCAGAGATGAGGGAGATGGAAGGAAGATGGAGGCGGGGAAGGGAAGAGAGGGGAAAGGGTTAGGGTTAGGGAACCCTAGGGCTCGAGCTCCAGGTCTTAAAGGGAGAGGGGAAGTGAGCTCCACCGTTGCCTCCCTGTTCCCTGCCACGTGGACATCTTCAGATGCGACCGTACAGAGGTAGGAGAAGGCACGAGGGGGTATTGGGCTGAGGGGGAAGTTGGGCTTGGGGGAGAGTTGGGCCTCTCTCCTCTCTCTTAGCTGTTAGCCTTTTATTTATTTTTCCTTGCTTCTCTTTTTTTTTTGCTGATTAGAAATAGGAAGAAAGGAAGATGGTTTGTGGGGTAGAAAAAATGAGTGAAACTTATGTGAATTAGTTAGGTCAACAACAAATTTGCATCAGCTTTTGTTTTCAAAATATTTGATTCATGTTAATGTTTGGAAAAAGAAAATAAATTCAATTTTATATTTGAATTAAAGGATTAATTGAATTGAAGCAATTCAAAAGCATTGTTTTAAAAATTCATGTTTATTTGCTACCAAATGAATGTTGGTTTTGTAAGTTTCATAATTTCAAAAATGGTTTGCTGTTTGGGTTTTTATTTGAATTTGGAAAGGAATTTTAATGAATTGTTGATTAAGTCATTTAGTAAAAATAACATTTAATTAGTTTTTGGAACCTCAAGTTATTTTGAAACAAACTGGTTGGAGTTGTTTTGTTTCATTACTTTCAAATGGTTGCTATATGGAAAAAGGCAATTGAATTTGAATAAATTTGGATTAAGTGAACTATTAAAAACCCCAATTTTAAATAGTTGAACCTTAGGGATTTAATGGAAACAATTGATTGTTTTGGTTTGAAATATCATTTTGGAAATTGTAACATCACAAGGATGAAACAAAAGGTTTGAATTTTGGTTTGAAATTCAAATAGAAAACAAAGGAAAACAAATGAAAACAATTGGAAAACAAAGAAAAACAGAGAATAACAAATGGAAAACAAACAAAACAAATGCAATCAACATGATGCCATGATGCAAAACATAAAATAACAGAGAGCAAAACATTCTAATGGCTATTTTTCATACTTGGGGTGTTACACTCATGATGTTAAAGAAAGTATAACTTTGAATGCTATCCAAATTCGAATTGATGATAATGTTAGGATGTTAGCTGAATTGCATGCTAGATGGGAAAGAAAAGATGAAATAGCGAGAAAGAATAATATAGCTAATGTTTGCACCATTACAAAACTAGTAAAACTGAAGATTTTCGTGCTAGAAAACCTTCTACTATCAATGGTAAAGTAATTGGTGTTGGAAATACTCCCACTTCTGCTATTAAAAATGGAAAATTGCATGAAACTGCTAAAAATGTTCCTGATAAAAGTGCTAAATTTTTTCGAAATATGGGAGACAATGGTCCCATTACCTTTGATAAAAATGATCTTGATTTTGATGATTGAAATGCTCTATGTGATCTTGGTGCTAGTACCTCTGTTATGCCCAAGAAACTCTATGATATTCTTGATTTACCACCATTGGAATCATGTTATTTGGATGTTTGTCTTATTGATAATGTTAGAAAGAAAACTTTGGGGAGAGTTGATGATGTTCTTATCATGGTTAATAAAAATCTTGTCCCTGTTGATTTTGTTGTCTTGAATATTGAATTCAATGCTTCTTGTCCAATTGTTTTGGGAAGGCCTTTTCTTAGAACTGTTGGTGTTGTTATTGATATGAAAGAGGGGAATAATAAATTTCATTTCCCACTCAATAAAGGTATGGAACACTTTCCTAGAAATAGAATGAAGTTGGCTTTTGATTCTATTATTCTAATTTGGATGCTTCTTCACTTGAAAACACTTGATTCCACTTTTCTGGGCCTAGCTAAAAGGCGTTAAAGAACATCACTTCTTGGGAGATAACCCATGGTTTCATTTTTGCTTCGATTTTCTCTGTTTTATTTAAGTCAAGGGGTTGTATACTTCTGTAGCAACTCCTTTGTATCTTTCTTTTGTGTTTTACTTGTGCCAAGTAAAGTTTCTGACGAGAGTTGGAGTTGGTTTTGGATTTCTGCGCAGGAAACATATTTTTGCTGTCCACCGTAAAAAATCGTATAATTCAGAGAAAAAATCAGAATGACCTGAAATTTCTTGTGCTTATTCCTCAGCTAATTGTGCAATTTTTTTCTTTAAGTTTTTCAATCTGAGGAACGTAAGTGCCCAATAAAATCGTCTTTACAGACTGTTCTGGTTTTGACCGATTGTGTCATTTTTCTTGCATTTGCTCCTTTACGATGTCAAGTGGATTTCTTTGCTTCACAAAACATCAGTGGTTGTAGATAATTTTTAAAAGTATCAATATCACTTGTGCTCATGCATAACCCATGGATTTTTTTATTGTTGCACTAACCCTCTAATGCGAATTACTCTTTGAGTGTGGTGTGAAGGAAGTTTTCAAGGGTCAAGAGAAGATGGTGATATATGTGATCAAGAAGAGTGCAAGGTCAAAGCTTGGGGATACCCCCGTGGTTCATCCAAGCATATGTTAATAAGACTCAAGAATCTAAGCTTTGGGATGCCCAAGGCATCCCCTTCTTAATCAACAATCTATCAGGTCACTTTCAGTGAAACTATATTTTTATTCGGTCACATTATATGAAGTTTACTTGGAGCGTATGTTTCTTTTTATTTTGTTTTATTTTGTTTTCTCTTGTTTTCTTATGTTTTCCTTGCTGCAATAATATAATTGGACCCTAGCATTCCTTGTTTGGGAGAGAGACACGCTCCACTTTTTCGTTTGAATACTCGTTATGCTCGTATTCTTAGTTTTTCTTCTAGCTGCTGCAAAATTCATGTTTAGCTCTTGTTTTCATTACGTCTCTTCTTCAGAGCTGTTAGTTTTAGTAGTGTTGTGTGAGTACTCTCATGTTTTCTTTCTGTAGCATTTAGAGAGTTTTTATTAAACCATATTTTGTATGGTGCTTGTTGGGAAAAGAAACTGCTGCTTGAAGTAGAATTTATAACGGTGCAAGTAGAAGCTTGTATAGACTGTGGCTAGACTTTTTCATATCATGCTAGATGTTATTTTAATTCTAAATCCTAGTGGTTATTTAGTATAATTATTAGTCTCAAATAGCTGAGAGTGTTTAATGTGCCATGAAAGAATCATGAGTTGTTCTTGTCATATTGAAGCATAAATTTGTGGTGTTCTCCTTTGAATGTTTTATTTGGTTGACTTGGCGCATGCTCACACCATGTTTATGACTATGAACCAGTCACTTATAGCCCCTATGATCATTTATTTTTTGAACTTGTTGTACCACTTATGATTTGATTAATGATGTTTATGTCGCTACGCATGATTATGGCTCTTATGCTCTCCTGATTTCTCGCTCCCAGTCTTCTGCTAGCCTCCACCTGTACTGAGTATGAGTTCTACTCGTGCATCCAACTCCTAAAAACCAAAGTATGCAAAATGTGTCCACCATACCTACCTACATGTGGTATTTAACCGCCACTCCAAAGTATATTTCTCATGTGTTGCATTTAAAACTTTCAAAATTACTCATGTTTTGTGCTCCTGTTTTAGCCCACGAAGACGTAAATAGAGAATCTTTATCTCACTTGTTGATTGGACTTTCACACCTTGGACTAGTGGCTTCATCCTCTTATCCAATGATAGAAGAGCTGGCATCGAGGTGCCCAGCCCCAAATTAATAACAACAAATTATCTTCACTATTTTTGCCCTGATTTATCAGTCAAAGCATAATTGTGTAAACAAAAGAGAAAGAAGGATGATCTTCTACCCAGATGCGTCCTTATATGGGAGCCGCTCTTGTGAAGTCTAGTTGGCTTGTGACATAATGTATTTTCTGTTTACCATTCATTGACATAAGCATACACCTCTCTAAAAAATAGACACTCCTCCATGTTATGTGATTGTTGGAAGGCACCCGAGAATTCGGTTAGCCATGGTTTGTGTAAGATGGATGGGAGGAGTGTCAAAACTTTTATACCTTTGTTTAATAAAATAAAACGCTCTAGCACATGAGTTGATCCCTGCTTCCCTCTGCGAAGGGTCTTTCTTTTACTTTTATGTTGAGTCTCCATCTTCTAACTTTATGCACAGTTGAGAGAGCATAGTTGTCATTCTGAGTTTAATGTGCATTTGTCCTAGAAACATTATTAATTGATTCATGATGTCTTATTGTTTTTTCTCTAATTATTTGTTCTAGTCTTCCTCATGAACTTTGAAGGTGTCCTGGCATTTATGTTTTACCCCACTCTTAAGGACTATCGAAATATCACTTTGCCATGTTATCTCTATGCTTGAAACAAACGTATATCTTTTGTTGCATTGTTTTTCATGATCTTTTATTTGTGTTACTTCTCATGATGCAAGGTGATTGTATGCTTTATTGTTTAATTTCTATTTATCATGCTTGTGTTGAAGTTCTATGATCTCAGCTTAGTTATGCTTTTACATTATTGATGATCAAGTTTATGTTAGTAGCATGTCACCTCGGAAATTTTGTGTTTTTATCGTTTACCTACTCGAGGAGGAACTAAGATTGAGGATATTGATACGTCATAAACGTATCCTTAATTTCTGATGTTCCATGTTGTTTTCATGTTGTTTCCTACATGTTTTCTATACACTTTATGTCATTTATAATGATTTTCCGGACTAACCTACTGACAAGATGCCACAGAGCCAGTTCCATGTTTTCTATTGTTTTTAGTTTCAGAAAAGTCCGGAGGTAGTAAAATTCCTGAAGGTTCCACGGAGTCCCGACGAGGCCTGGAGGGGGGCCATAGGGGGCACACCATAGGGCGCCGCGCCCCCTGGCCACGCCATGGGGTGGTATGCCCCCCAGGCTTCCACCGCCTTTGCCCTTTTGCCTATTTATACCCTCGATACGTCAACCCTAAAATATACCACTTCGTCTCGAGAAACACCCAAGGCCTCTGTCATCGTCATCCCGAGATCGGGAGGGTTCTGGACATCTCCCCCGCACCCTGCCTGGAGGGGAATTCATCACCGGAGGGGTCTACACCACCATGCCCTCCTCCGAAGTGATGCGTGAGTAGTTAATCCCTGGACTACGGGTCCATAGCAGAGGCTAGATGTAACATCCCAAGTATGAAAAATAGCCATTAGAATGTTTGCTCTCTGTTATTTTATGTTTTGCATCATGACATCATGTTGATTGCATTTGTTTTGCTTTGTTTTCCAACTGTTTTCCTCTGTTTTCTTTTGTTTTCACTTGTTTTCTATTTGAATTGCAAACCAAATTTCAAACCTTTTGTTTCATCCTTGTGATGTTACAATTTCCAAATGAACATTTCAAAATAAAACAATCAATTGTTTCCATTAAACTATAACTTTCAAACCATCAAATTGCTTAAGATGCCACAATTCATTTAATAGCAAATTCACTTAATTCAAATGCCTTTCAAATTCAATTAATTTCCAAAACATCAACCCCTTTTTGAAATTATGAAAATGACAACACACTTCCATCATTTGTTTCCATTAAATCCATAAGGTTCAACTATCTAAAATTGTGGTTTTTAAGAGTTCACTTAATCGAAATGTTATTTCAAATTCAAATCATTCACAAACAGTACCCAATTTCAACTTATGAAAATCAACAAAATAACTCTAATCATTTGTTCTAAGTTAAGCAATAGGGTTCACCCTATTAAAAATTTTGTTTTTAATAATAATCACTTAATAAGCTAATTCTTTCCAATTTGATTTAATTCACAAACAGTAATTTAAATTTGAAACTTTGAAAAAACTAAGTTGGCCTTTAGTGGCTATTGTAAAAACTAACTCAACCAACATTTTTCAAAAAATTTCCTAACCCTAAACCCTAGTCTTTCTCTTCCTATTTTCAATTCAGCAAAAAAAAAAACAATTGGAACAAATTAATAAACAAAAAGCTAACAGAGAGAGGGGCAGAGAAGGCCCAGCCCACCTTACCTTTTTCCCTCAGGCCCATACCCCTTTCCCAGTCGTCTTCTTCGTACGGTCTTCATCCAGCACCCCCACGTATGCAGAGCAGGGAAACAACGGCTGGAGCTCCACCTCCCCCTCCATAAGACCTAGGCCGAGCCCTAGGGTTCCCCTAACCTCTCCTTCTCCCTCCTTCTCTCTTCCCCCCGGCTCCAATCTCTCCCATCTCTTCCTCTCTGTTCTGAAACTCCCTGTACTGAACCTGAACCCACCCGAATTTCAGCCCTCTTCCCCTCCGGTGATCGCCGCCGGGAGGCTTCCTCCGGCCAGGGCGAGGCCGGGAATGGAACCCCCCGGCCGCCCTCTCTCTCCTCGTCCCCTCGGCGGCCACGGGGACCCAGCGAGGCGCCGCCGCCGTCCATGTCACGCCGCCGGCGACCACCTGCACCGCCACCATCGCTGCGCCTCCTCTGTACGCGAGGTGAGCTCCTCGCCTCGCCTCCCTTCCTCTCCCCTCGCCCATCGCTCCCTTCCCCTCCTCTCACACGCACCAGCATCAACCGCACCCCACAGCGCCCAAAGCCACGGCGAGCACCGATCGCTGCCTGCCTCCGATCTCTGTCGAGGTACAGCACGCAGCGATCCAAGTTCAGTTCAGAAAAAAAAACCCGCACCTGCACCTTATCCTCACCCCGACCCCCCTCCTATCACAACTCGTCGCACAGCCCAACTGGTTGCTGTTCCTTGCGCGCAGCGAGGGGGGGTGAGTTCGAGTCCCCCCTCCCGCAATAAAATCAACTTTTTTATTTCTAATTGTTTTGGCACAGAAACTTCCAGGAAATCACAGCTAGGTCCCTGCTGTTCTTTTCTAGCCCCTGTAAAATTATTTCCAAGCCCCTAGTTCATTAAAAATGGCACATTTGCACCCTATACTTCTAAAATGCATAACTAATTCATCTCAACTCCAATTTTAACTTTTTAAATATGTTTTATGTCCCAAATTGAATGTTCTATCCAAATATAAATTTTTTTTTACTGTTTTGAATATTTTAAATTGGTGAAATATTTAAAAACTTGCTTAATTCACTTAAACTTGCAAAATTCATAACTTGAGCATAAAAATTCCAAATTCCACAAACTAAATATGTTTTCCAATCAACTTTTCATGTACTTTCCAAATATAAATTTTGTTTGCTGTTTTGAATAATTTAAATTGCTGAAAACAACTGTTTCTTGTTTAATGCATTTAAAATTGCCAAAATAATAACTTGCTCATTTTAAATCCAATTTCAACAAATGAAATATGTTTTCCATGCAAAATTAAACCACCTTTCCAAATATAAAATTTGTTCCATGTTTTGAATAATTAAAATTGTTAAATGATTTAAACCTTGTTTAAATCATTTAATATTGCTAAATTTATAACTTGATCAAAACAAATTCTTTTGGGACATATAAAATATGTTTTCAAACCATAAAAGCATAACCTTTTCAAATATGAACTTCACTCAATGTTTTGCACAAATAAAAATTCAAATAAGTTCATGTTTGAATTAAATTCATTTAATTCTTGCTTAAACTTGTTTAATTCATAAATAATTTATTTGAAATCCTTTTTCAACAAGTGAAACATGTAATCCACCTAAAATTTGGTGCTCTTTTTAAATATAAACTTTGTTATCTATTTTGAACAATTTAAATTGGTGAAAACAACAAATGCTTGTGTGGCACCTTTAAGAAACCAAAATTCCAAAACTTAATAAATGAATTTCTAAACTTGGTAAACCTTATTTCCAATTGCTTCTATTGTTGTTATTTTGCTGTTTTCCTCATCCATGCATCATGCTAACTCACTTACACATGATGATTAGTTGTAGAACAATTAATTCAACCATAATTCATGGGCTTTTCATATGCAATCCAATTGCATATGGGTCCATTTAATCATGTTGCTATCTTGTCAACCAGTTTATTTCTATGCATTAATTAAATGGTCATGCATCATCCCATGTTTGCGCATTATGCCATGATATTGATTGTTTATCTTTCTGCATTGTTTGTTTGCTTCTTCTCGGATACACGACGACGTTGAGACCGACGATACTTACGACACCCCTTCTAAGGACTTAGCTCAGTACCAGGCTACTGGGTTTGCAGGAAAGTATTCACTCACATGAACCACTGTGTTCCTTTCAACCTTGGTTACCGATACTTTCCGTTGTCTATTCTGCTAGCCCTAGTAGTAGTTGTTTCTGTTACGAACCTATCACATGAATCCCTTAACCCTGATATTGCCTCACCTCCACTCCTACAACCCCATTGTTTGAGCCAGTGTCTTACTAGCATGCTTAGGTTGTTTTGCTCGAGTCTGTTACCCGTTACTTTCTGTTACTATTTCTATTATGTTCTGGGGGCTCGATGTTAATCAATCAACCTGTTAATGTTATGACTAAATAATAATTTGATGATAAGGCACCGGCAGGAGGCCCTGTGTGGTTTTGAGGCCTGCTAGTGTCGACCCTAATAGGAAAAGGGTCTTGTCTACTGATCCATGATGAGCGCACTAACCGCGTGCGGGAAGCGAGTATGGGAGCCCCCCTCAATTTGATTCGATTCGCATCTCGTCCAAATCGCCTCATTTAGTTCGGGTGTTCCATTTGCCGCATGCATGTTTTTGCGAGCCCAGGCCAGGGTGGAAACTTTTGTAGTCGGCATTTAGGGAGACACGTTCTTAGAGTGCTATGAGGGTCCCCTTTTCTTCGGGGTCTCGATTAGCCGTGCGCTCACTGCACAGGGTTCTTTGGGCTTGATGCGGAGAAGAGTTGAGTTGTGTTGAGTACCTCGCTTGGTGGGTTGATCCCCCGTCTGGCGGGTTATTCTTACGTGTACGGCCAAATTGGTGCACCCCTGCAGGGATAAATCTTCTCGAGAAGCCGTGTTTTCCGCGGTTATGGACTACTTGGTGAAAGTACTGGCTAACAAGTACTCAGGACAACTTAAACCTAATGATTAACAACCTTACACCCAATGATTAACAACTTGACTAGTAATAGGCTTATTGACACAATATTCTGAACCATCATTAATTCAACTGTGTGAGTTATCCTCGGATTGCTTATTTGGATAAGGGGCGAGGTCCAGGATGGGTTTGTTTGGTGGTTAGCTATAGTTGGTTACGATACGCGATCTCATCTCCTTTCTGTTAGCCGGAAGTGGTAGTAACTCTGTAGTAGTTAGAGCAGCCAGTTGCAGCATCTTTTATATCCCCTTCCTTCCGTTGAACCCAAAGCATATGTGCTTGGTGTTGACGGGCTACACTTTGGTGAACTGTGAGTCTTGCTTGCCAGTACGTTTATGTACTGACCCCTTTGGGGCTGTGGTTTCCGCAGACTACGTTTCCGAGGATCTACATGGTGGCTACTACGTGGAGTACGACGAGACTGCTGACGAGTAGATAGCGGACCCGGACAGGATCCGAGACTTCGTGGATGGGCTCCGTCTTTTCGTTTCCGGCCTCTTAGGCCTATTTGGTTCTTGTCTGTACTCAGACATGTTGAATGCTTCCGCTGTGATGTAATGATGATATGTTGGGACATGTGTCCTCTGGATGATTGTACTTGCTATCTCTGCTCTAATGAGAGCCATTTGCAACTTATTTCAATCTTTTGTGTCTTAGAGATCTGTTGTGATATCAATTGTTCCAATGCCGTTGACGTACCATGTGTGTATGTTTTGAAGTACGTCAACGGAAGTATATGGATTTCTACGGGATGGTTTGCCGCAGACGATGAATAGTAAGAGAATGGTTGTCACACGTTTACGTGTTGGCCTGCTCATATTGAGATGCGGGTGCCGGTATGCCCCGTAAGCCATTTATCTACTGTTTAACGGACTGTGAGTATCCCCTAGAAGTCCGGGTGCGACACTAGATGGTTGTCTTCTCCACTTTGTACCTCATGTTTAGATCTCATGAGCTGCCCTACATGATCGAGATCATCTTTATGTAATGCTACATGTTGTGTTTGCTGGGATCTGATGAATGTTGAATGCTATGTCTTGTGATTATCAATCTATCATGTTATCTTCATGCATATTTTATTTATGATCTTGCACGCTCCAAGTAAACTTCATATAATGTGACCGAATAAAAATATAGTTTCACAGAAGTGACCTGATAAATTGTTGATGAAGAATGGGATACCTTGGGCATCCCCAAGCTTAGATGCTTGAGTCTTTTCAGAATTTTCTAGGATGAACCACGGGGGCATCCCCAAACTTTGACCTTGCACTCTCCTGGCACCTCCTCCATGTCCTTCCGATGAACTCGAGATGGAGGAGCTCATCGAGGCCCGATATATAAGCCACGCCTCGGTTTCTCCTCGCGCCAGCACCTCATTATCCCACTCCTCGCACACCTCGAGGGTGCCTAGATCTCCTCATCCTCTCTGTAAGCCTACCACGGTGAGAGAAGTTCGTCAGAGACCGATAGAGAGAGAAACGAGGTGGAGCTCATCGCCGGCACTCCCTCACCGCCATTCTTTTCTATCAATCTCCCCCGTGCTCTAGCATAGCTTCCTGACACAGTGGTATGGACGTTTCTCTGCAGGATAAACACCGACATGCACAACGTCACCTCGGGCCACCGGCATTGTTGCGTCTCCTTCCACCGTCCCTGCTCTGCCACGACCACCCGCCACCGTCACCGAGCCTCTCCATCGACCAACAACACCCCTAGGTGAGCCCCGGTGACCACCCAAAGTCTATTATCCCGCCGGTGTGATCGAGCGGGGCGTGAGGTGGACGATGGCTCACAGCCATCCGATCAAGATCCCATGGCCCCGCTTGAACGAGGCATCTCCCGTGTAGCGCGTGCCCGTGGGCCGAAATGGACTCCGCGCGGCCCAGTTCCCGCAAATCCAGCCCACACGATGTTTTTTCTTTGTTTTTATTCTTTTCTATGAAACAGGAAACTAGCCCTTTGGTTTAAATAAAATTAATATGGCTACATCTAAAATTTGAACAATTAAAAAAAACTTTTGTGATGCCTACATGTGTTCTTAACCATGTGCAAGTGACAAATCTACTGTTGCGCCCTTGGTTAACCCTAGGGAAAATCACAAACCAGACCTATCTGAAATCTTCTTATGAACATAACTTTTATTGTAGGGATACAAATGATGTGAGGTCAATTACTATGGATAGATATCTTTGATACCTAGCTATTGCACTTCTCCTTGCATGCACTTGATCTTCCTATCTTAAATGGCATGTAATTTGGTAAATTACTAGAGAGCCTCTATTTAATTTTTGGGAATTTTTCTAGAATGCTTTTTGTCGTGGGATTATCACGGCAGACGTTACCGGGGGTAACTGATCTTGGGGCAAGACGACACAGGCGTTTGGGAGAGGGTTTAGCTCAGAGGAAAACATGATGCAACTCGATCTGGTAGCCGGCAATCAAGTCGCCGAGTCTCCGATCTCAATATATTAACTCGATCTCTTGTATACACTGGATGCTCGATATCAAGCGGCACTACTAGGGCTCTTAGATCTCTCAACTAGACCTAGGGGTCGGTTTATAAAGCACCCGCACCCCCCGGCTTGTCCTCCAAGACACACCCTGGATCCTACCCGGACACGGCATACAAACCCTAACCTTCCTTTACCGTAACCCACAATCCGGGTTACTGGGCCTACAAACTTGGGCCTTCCGGAAGTTTCTTTATCCTTAGCCGGATCCTGCACAGAGTCCTTTGTGCCGGATTACGCCTTGGAGTTGGCCTACCGGGTTATTATCCCTCCATCAGTAGTCCCCAGAATAGCTTGGGCTTCACGGATTCTTCCTTGAAGTGCTCGCTATTCCCTGCAAAAATACCAATCTCACAAATATATGGAGGCCGGGTTAAGATGCTTTGATAAATAGCTAGGCCCAGCTCCATGGTGGCCATATGGTAACCCGGCTCTTCTCCAAATACCCGGCTTAGCTTTCCGGGTCTAAACCCTGATAGAAGTGTCAAAATCCTGCACTTTACTCGATAATTGCTCTTGATATTATGAGGAATATCCCCTTCCTATTTCTGCCCAGATATCGCGTTCAACACTTAAAGCATATTTCGCAAAATTCAAACACATAGCCGTTGCTCCGTAATCCCCGGCTCCCGCTCGCGGAACCAAACTTATCCGCATAAACCATTATAAATATACTCGTAGGGGTAACCCTAACCCCAGCGGCTCACTTCCCCCATTCCTCTTCCTTTCTCCCTCCGTGCTCATCCTCACCGAGCGCCACCACGGAAATCCCGCGCGCATCACCGGAGCCCATTGGCCGGAGGCTGCGTTCCACCACAGCTCACTCCGCGCCGCCGCCAAGATCCACCGGCAAATCTCCAACCGGCCCGTCGGGAACTGCAAAGGGACACCAATCTTGCGTGATTTGCCTTCGTCGAGCTTCACTTCAACCTCTTCCAGTAAGATTCCCATTCCCATTAATTAACCTCCGCAATTTCTTGATTTTCTTCAAACTAGATCTAGGTCAACCCGCCGGTCATTTTCCTGGTCATGCCGCATTAGATCGCTTGTATTCATTCTAACCCATCCAATACATGGGATATAGACTTTGTTGCGTTTTCCTATCGCCCACATTCATTAATTTTACCGCAAATCTAGAAACGGAATCTCCAATCTGGGCTCGAACCACTCAAAATTTCCGCCTTTGTCTCAGTCACCCGGCCAATCCTCCCCTTTCCAGTTCCTTTTATTCGCACTAAGTGCCTGTGCAGCCATCCATCGTCCTCAAAAGCTCTTTCAACGCTTAGATCCCCATAATTTTTACTATAATACTCGATACCCGGATAGTTCGAACCTCACTCTGCAGACTGACACCCGGATAATACGCAATTTTCGTGTCTCGATATTACTTTGCCGATACTTGGCCGGCTCACAGCTTCCATGTCTTATTCCTTTTATCCTTCTACCTTGTGCTTTGCAGGTCAACCACATGGCTCCCAAGAAGCAGGGAAAAACTCCGACTAAAGCCAAAACCACCAACTCCATATCCGCCAACTGGGCGCGATCTACGGTCACCAAGGCCAAGTTGGAGGAACTGGTCGAGCTGGGAGTTCTTCCTCCTCAAGAGGATATCCAGTGGAGGGTGCCGGGCAAGGAGACCCGGCCTACGCCGGCAAAGGATGAGGTAATATGCTTTGTAGAGCACGTGACTCGGGGCTTTCGTCCTCCGGGTCACCCCTTCTTCCACGACGTCCTGAGCCACTATGGCCTTCGTGTTTTTGACATAGGTCCTAATTCTGTGTTAAATATCTCCCACTTTATCGTCCTTTCCGAGTCATACTTGTGCACTCCGCCAAGTCTGGCTCTTTTCGTTGAGCTTTTCCAGTGCAAACCGTGTCGCGAAAGCGGTGACGGGGCGCTTCTCGCTTGCGGCGGGGTTTCTATCCAGCGCCGCAAGAATTCTCTGATGCCACCCCTTACCCTTAACTCCCATGTCAAGCACTGGCAGCTCTCATACTTTTACTGCCAAGACACTTCCCCACCCGGCCAAAAGAAACTGCCTGGTTACTCAGAGGGCCTTCTTGATATCTCTGAGAACTTTAATGCCTTTGCCCCTGACCCGGACAGGGAGGCAATCCAACCTCTGCTAGCCAGAATCACCACTCTCGCGGCCCAAGGTCTCATCGGGCTCAACCTGGTGAAGACTTGGGTCGATTTCCGGATTCAACCCAATTCCATCCGCACAAAGTTGATGTGCGAGTATTCGGGGAAATCTACAGACCCGCTCCGGTACTCTGACAACAGCTTCGTGGCTGGTGACACTCATAAAACTATCAAGGGTTTTCTGACAGAAAAGCTTGAGGTAATCCGGAACATAGCCGGATTAGAGCCCTTCACACTCGAGAACCCAGCCCCCAAGGTGAAGATCCGATTTTGACGTCTTTACCTTTGCTCTTTCCACTCGATACAGTTGATGACCCTTGTACTGATACTTTTCAGGCTGATGATGATTTTTGGAAGGTCAACACTTCTCCTAGCTCCGAGAGTCCAGAGGAGCAAGAAGAAGCCGTTAACTCGGACGAAGGTGCTCTCCGGATTTTATTTGGTTCCTTTAAGCTCATCATAACCCCTTCATTTTCCAACTATAACTTTGATGATATCCAGAACAAGAAGATGACGAAGAAGAAGAAACTGACGGCAAAGTGGAGTCCGCCAGTGATGAAGACGACGTGGAGCCGACAATTAAAGTCGGATCTAAGAGAAAACCCCGAGGGGTCGTCTTCAAGGTTTCATATCGCCTCCTCGTATTCAATTCGTATTCCTTTGATGATATTCATGAGCTATCTTGATATTATTCCACTGGCCGTGTTTAAAGGAGTCGCCCATGACCAAGCGCAAAGTGACTCGGAATTACCCGGGTGATGACGCTCATAACCCGGATATTCCATTGTCTCCGGCTCGGCGCACTGGTATTTACCTTATCCTTTCTCGGAGGAAACAATCTTCCTGAACCCTTCCCTTACAAAATCTCGCTTGATATTTTTCAGTTTCGCCCATATCCAGCAGCGACTTCCCTTCGGACTTTGCGGTGAATCCTGGGTAAAGTTCCTTTTCTGACGGTCTGTCACATTTTCATCACTCTTTCCTGATTGCACCCTAACTGCTCACTCATACTGTCCATAGGGCCACTGTTGTTATTAGTGACCAAGAGGAGATGGCAACCGATGACCCGGGTAAAGGGACCCCGGCTGATAAGACGACAGCCGCATCTAGCGGCGAAGAACAAGCGTCACCACTAAACCCGGGCTTACAAGAAGCCGAGTATCCGATCGCCTCCCACACAAGCAAGAAAAGAAGAGCTGCAACCTTGGGTGCAGGAGAGGGAGCATCGGATTCCGATATTCGAATGACCCGGGTGCCGCCTCCCACTAAGAAGAAAACTCCTTCTCGGAATTTCCAAGGCCCCGGGTCCTCTGATACGGGTAATGACACTTTTGATCAACTGATGGACACTCTCCTCACTATGAAGACTTCAGAGAGCAGTATTCTGGAGCGCATGGCCGCAGAGCACCAGGTAATAATACTTGATATCTCGTAGTGCACGCCTAGTCCCCAAGTTCCGAGCATGACTCGCTGAAGTTGTGCTTGGTACTTTACGCAATACTCAGCTTGCCATAATATCCGACTGATACTTGTGCTCCTTGCTACTTACAGGCGCAGATTACTCGGTCTGATGAAATTTTGCTCAAGACCGAGCAACTTCTTCTTGCCGAGGTAAAGCGGAGAGAAACCCTCGAGGATGACGTGGAAAACTTGAAGAAGGATGTTTCTAAATACCAGAAGAAGTGCAATACTGCTCAAACCGCACTGAAGAAACTATCGGACCAGGTCACCGATACCTATCAGATCTTGCTTAGTAAGTTTTTGCTGTCGACTGTCTTCGTGCCTTTACTTTATTACATGATACTCGGGATCACTAATACGTCCTTCCTTTGCTTCAACTGCAGGTGCCAACCTTGCGGCCCCAGAGGAAGATGCCCTTGCAAAGGCTAAATCTTTAAAGACTGCTCCGGACGTTCTTTGCCGGCACGAAATTTATATTGGACGCCGTGAAGTGGCCTACTGAAGTATACCCGGGTGAAGAAAATCTCATCAAAGCCTGCTCCACCGTGCCTGGCTGGATTGAAATATGGAAACGCTCGTCATGCCGGATTGGTATGACCCGGGCCTTTACCCTGGCTAAGGCTTACTTTCCAAAGCTTGACCCGGCAAAAATAATATCCGGGTTTCCAGAATTTAAAGCGGATGGCTCCAAGTTTACACCCAAGGACTTCAAGGCCGTACAGTCTGTAGTGCGTCATTCGGCCACCACTTTGGCCGATAGTATGGATCTGAACACGATTATGAGTTCATACGACGCTGAAGGCAAAATTGTTACGGAGGAAGCACCCCCGCCTTTTGATATTTTGGAGAAATGGGCTGCTGATTCGGCTAGGAAGAGGGAAGCAACTGCGAAGAGAGAGGCCGAGTTATCAGGGCCAGCCACCTCTACCCCAGCTGTTCCTCCACCAGTCCGTCCTGCCGCAAGGAATCCGAGTGATGATGCCGGAAAAAAGCAAGTCCAGGAGCAAGACCCGGAGGGTAAGGGCAAAGATGTGGACTCTACTCAGGAAGCCAAATGAGCAAACCGCCATAAAAATACTTCAATCATTTGATGTTTTTACTCAAAACAAGTATTCTTTTGACGGTGCGCCTGTGCACCCTTGATACTAGTGTCGCAACTTGTAACGCACTTTAATTCTGTGATACACCTCGTGCCTTTCTAGGCCTTTTGATGAACTTGATACTTGTCTATTTTTGGACTTATTCTTGATATCCGACTTTTTTATTTCCTTCTTTATTTCCGAGTATCGTGGGTTTTGACAGGTGGACTTTTCTTTAAGTCCCCAAGTCCCCACGACTCGGACGTTGGGGTCTTTCGAGCTTAGCAACGAAACAGCTTGATTCTGTTTCGAAACCCACAGTCCCCAAGGCCCGAATATCCGAGTCTGTGGTGTGTGGTTTTTTCGAAGAGAACAAACTTGTTGTCGCTAAGTCGAAACCCGGAATTGTTTCATGTAGATAATGAAGTTATGCCTGATAATCGTTGAGTTTCCAGCTATTAGCCTTGTACTCTGCATAACTTGTGGTTTAGATGACCCTTTTGACTATCTTGTACTGTAAGCCGGCTTTCGCGTGGATACCATGTTGTTACATCTATACGAAAACAGGGTCAGACAAGTCCCATTGGGCTTCATGGCTGATTGTAATCGTAAGCGAGCAAATCATGCCACTTTAGTGCGAGTCACATCGAGCTTAAGTAAGAAAAGTCAAGAAAATTTGGCTCCTTTGTCCAGTTATAAGATTGCAGCCGTACTCGTTTGCGAATAATCGGCCCTTATAACTTATAGGCATCAAGGCCGGGTCTTTGGGTTTGTGGCTGCGCTACTTGAGCAACCATCCCCCGCGACCTATATATACTCAACATTCTTAATGATACTGATGTATTGATGTCACATGGATACTACTTACTTGTAATCGGAGTAAAGGCTGTAACAAGATAGGACTTGATAACCATCTCTTTATTGATGCGAGAAAGTTTGGATCAGCAGGCCGCCTCATTAAAAACCTTCCAGTCCCCTTAGGTAACCTGGGTAGGAAGAGAGCGCGTCTGAAACCTGCTGCCCGTTACATTGTTTAGTTCTTCTTGGGCACCGGTCCCGGGCTGGCGTGACCGATACACATTCTCCACATGTTGGACTTTTTCATGATGAGTACCGGGTTTACTAGCCAACCCGGGTGAGGTGTTTCCATAACGTGGCTGGTTGTGAGCGGCCGTGCAGTTTCTTCTCTTATAGCGGATTGTTTGGGGGAGTCATCCTCGATAAAAGCCACCATTTTAGTATCTTGTGCTACCTTGGACTTTGCTCTTTCGCCTTCAGTACTCGGCCTTTTTGATGTGGTTCTGTCCTCCGAGTCTGCTTGAGACCGGTAGTGCTTGAGTTCTTCTTTTCTACAGGCTTGCTCGGCCATTGTTGTGTCTCCTTCATCGCATTCAGCTGCTATGTCTCGATTTCCATGTATGGTAATGGTCTTCTTGGGACCCGGGATTTTTAGCTGTAGATACACGTAACACGGCCTAGCCATGAATTTGGCATAAGCCGGCCTTCCGAATAACGCGTGATAAGGACTGCGCAATTTGACCACCTCAAAGGTGAGCCACTCAACTCGATAGTTATCCTTTGACTCCCCAAAAGCTACCTCCAATGCGATTTTTCCCTCGGGGCACGCTGAATGACCCGGCACTATCCCATGAAAAATTGTTGAGCTTTTTTGTAGCTGAGACTCCTTGAGGCCCATGCGTAGGAAGGTTTCCCAATACAGTATATTGATGCTGCTTCCACCATTGTGATGACCCAGCACACCACTGCATGTGTAGTGCGCAAGTAAGTGACATAATACTCACAGAAGGACTTATCCGTGAATATTACATCTCTCAGAGTGGTACAACAGAAACACAGCGGGTCCAGGTAAAACTATAGGATACAAACCTCATTACAAAATCTTGAGAATCTTCTAAATGAATCAAGAAGATTTCCTGCAAAAGAAACATCAGAAGAAGCAATTCGAAGCTCCGAGCCGGAGAAGAACTCTAGCTCAGAGCTAATCTACCACGGCTGATGTCAGCTCTAATCTATGGCTTGCAACTACTAAGTTCAAGAATGGTCTCCACCTACATCTTGATAGCTTCTCCTCCACCAGTGTTGTTGGATGATGATGCTTTACCGACTAAGTAGCAGATCACTCCACCTAGCTCCCTTAGACAGCGATGGCTTCTCGATGACGACTTCAATAGGGCTTCAACTCTAAGCAGGGGTCAAACAGGATAGAATGAGTAACGAGCGTTACTCAGCAAGTTCATGATATACAGTGGGTGGTTGATGCACTAACTACAGCTTTAGCCTCGAAAGAGTCATAAGCTAATGCAAGGTTTTGTAAAACTTTCTTCAAGAGGTTGCTTTTAATTCTGAAAACTATGCCCGCCATTCTTCACAGGATTAGAACTTTCATGGAGTTGCCTTTCCTGCGGCGTTCGCAGCTCCTTCCCGGAACAAGGGGTAACATGCCACATCCTTTTACACTCTGCAGAGGTGCGTTACTTTACCCATGGACGACCAAGACCATGTTGCACAACCAGGCTCGAGATCCTGTCCACTCCCACTCAGGTGTGGGGCCCGGTAGTTGGTCCAAGCCAAACCGTGCTTCTCCGCACAACGCATGCCCACCCATTTCTGCCAGCAGGTTGAACGCCTGATTCCACCCCTCACGATGGAGATCTACGCGCCCCTGGCAGACACTCATAGACCCCAGAGCCCGTGGGACGTAAGGGCTCCCACCCATGTGCATGTAGTCTCGCAAGACCTACAGCGTACGTCTCTGGCCAGTCCGTTGACATGCGAACGAGAAAAGTATCACGGCTGACTTACTCCCCCCATAGAAGATCCATGGTCAACGCGAATTTACGGCGCAAGAATCCTGACGGCAGTTGTGATTAATTCCTAGGTAATACGTTCCCGTGCAGATGGAACCTTCCTTTGACCTATTCATCTTACCATGGTTCCATCCACCCACCAAACAGAACACTACCACTCGGGTAGTCATTCAATTAGTCATATTATTATAAAAATAGGATCATGCATTCTTTTGAGAGTAGGTGATAAGACGATAGGGTTTTTGCAATTAGTTTGTTATGAAGTACTGCAAAGGATATGAACAAGTGATGAACTTGCCTGAGATTGAAATAACCATAATAATCCAGGTCTTCGGAATTTGAGGGTCGCGTAGAGAAATCCAAACATCTGAAAGATAGCAAAGTAGTCCCGGTAAGGACTACAGAAACACTGGCAAGATGATATATGCATAGTAATGAGATGTATCGTGAAATCCCCTGGAAAATACCCCAGCTTACAAGTGTAGGCCACGTTTGAAACGATAACGTATTCACACAATTGTTAGGTGACATAGAGTTGTTTCATTACTTGTGGTGATGTTGTTATTTCTTTTAGGCTTAAGTGTGTTTCACTTTTATTGAACAAACACTTGTTATCATGTTTAAGTAGAAGTGTTATAACATGGTTAGGCAACGAGACAATAGCACATGGTAAACAATTATGAAAAGGTAACCAACATGTTTGAGTTTATACTCCAAAAGAGTAGAGCTAATGATAATGAGTTTAGTTGAAAATGATAAACTAGCATAGCTAACTCTATCATCTTAGTACTTTGCTTAATAACTAGTGATGATAGGTTTTAGTAGGTGTGAAAACATGAGTCTTATTAATAAATAAAATAATGCTTGTGTTAGTTGTTTATGGTTATAGTAGACGATTATCAAATTCCATTATACCTTGAATAACAAGTTTATAAGTTCAACAAAATGTTTTAGGTTTGACATAATTGAATTGGAAATGTTTTTCTCTTTAATTTGGTATATCACTCAATGCTTTCTGAAAATATTTGAATAAATTATTAATTTATTGATTTTAAATGAATTAAATGATTAGACAAATATTGCACACATAAAAACTTGGTAAAATGACCTTCTAAACATCATAGATGAGTTGTATTAATCAATTGGAGCATTTTGGTATATAACTTGTATTTTTCTGATTTTATGAATTATTTATTATTTTTCTTTATTTTAAATGATTTAATTAATTAAGGAAAATGTTTTAATTTTAAACTTTATCAAATTCATTTGAAAATATCATAATCAAATAGATTTTATTTTTCTGATCATTTTCATATTTTATTTATATTTTTCTGAGTAATGAATTAAAAGTTATTGAATTATGAAGGTTTATTTATTTCCTGCCAGAATTCAAATTGACAGGTGGGCCAGCCTTGTCATATTCAGTTTTAATTAAAAGGAACAAAAGAAAAAGGAATACTACGTCGTGATGACGTCATTGCTGCGTCAGCAACAGAGGAGATCTCTACTGTGGAGTTTGAATCGAAGAATCTATCCCGAATTGGTTCGATTGGAGTGATTGGTCGTGCTGGGGATGCTACTTGGAAGCTACGGGAGGTGGCGCCGCTCTCTAATTGTCACCGGAGTTGCGCCGGCGAGCACAACCGCGGCGGACGGCGGCGGTTGGTGATGCTACGATGAATTCGGAAGCGATTGCTCAAACGGAGAGCACCTTGATGCTCTACGGCTTACCAGGAGTACGGTGGAGGTGTTGAGGAGGCAAGGAGCGGCCGGAGAACGGAGAATTTCGCACGGCGGCCGTCATCGGAGAGGAAAGGGAACGACGGATTCCGGCGGCCCTTGGCTTTCCCAGCTTGCGTGCGTGCTCGAGGAGGGCAACGAGGACATGGCTCGTCTCTCGGTGGCCTCAGCTCCTCCAGTGATGCACGGAGTTGACGGCGGCGAGCGGTGGCCGTGGGGTTAGGGTTAGGGTTTCGGTGTGCTTCCCGGAAGCAGAGAGAGAGCAGGCGAGGAAGTGAGCGAGAGAGAGAGGGGAAGAGTGAGCCCGACGGGGACGTCTCCCTGGTCCTTATCCACGCCCAAAGTCGGCGGTTGGGAGGTGGCAGCAGCCAGGACACGGCATCGATCTCCTCTGCCTTCTGGCAGAGGAAGAAGAAAGAGAAAAGAAAAGCTCAATTGCGATAACCCCCTGAAGTTGCTGGTATTTGCATATAGGTCCTTCTGTCTTATAAATTGAGAAGAAAACCTTTGTTTTCAGGGCCTATTTGTGAACAGAAAAATTAATAAAAAATATATTTGAATTCCTTGTCAAATTTCACAAGTCACCATGTTTTGATTTGGTGAATTTGGATAATATTTGTATTTTTATTTAAGGTGATAGATTAAGTGATTTTGTTGTTTTCTCCTCTTTTAATTTATTTAATAGCTTTTAAAATTATGCTAAAGCACATTTAATAAAAGTACATACTCCATACTTGTGGATACCAAGGTGGTGTATCATAATTGAACAATTTTAGGCATAATCCCTTATAGAAGGTATTTTAGTAAATTTACTTGGTACAGGTTCTATGCACTGTTATGAAAACAATTTAATATGGAATTTTATTCCATGTCACACCACATGATTTCCATGAGTGAAAGAACTTGTTTTCTTTTTACAATACTATGTTATTTTCATAGCAATTTTGGTTGACACTTTGCTTAGGTGAGTGCATGTCATGTTGATTGTTTTTAGTACTTGACCAAATGGAAAACCTATGTGGTTTTGGGATCACATTTTCTTGTTTCCCACATAGGTTCCAATATGGATATTATCCCATGTTTTCTTTAGAGCATGTAATTATTTTACATGGCTATGGGTTGATGAATCTTTGCTATCATCTGTTAGTCTTATTTATGAAAAGGATTTGGAAAAACAAGGTATTAAGCTTGTTTTCATCTACCTCCACATAACAAGACATGTGGATGCAATGACTTGTTATTATTTCATACTTGATAATTATTTCATTTAAGATATTACTATGAGTTCCTCATTTCTGATGGGCTTGACAAAGGTTATTGGTTTTCTATTATATCCTAATGATTTACTGGATAAATTCTTATGCTCCCTTACTGAGGCAGTGTTGCTTCATGTGCTCTTCTGTTGCTTGATGTTCTTCTCTCTAGTTGCCACTAGCCTTCTGTTTTCATCATGTGTCAATTGCAAGTAATATCATCTCTTGGATTCAATCTTCAACTATCTCACCCTTGTGGTGAGAACAAACAGTTATTCCAAGCAAAGATTTTACGTAAATGATTATATAATGGTTTCTTGTTTCCTTGGTGTTATTCTTTCTCTTGGTTGGTGATAAAAGGAGTGTAGGTGTAGTTTATGACATCAGTTAGCCTTAAGCATATAAGAAGAATTTGTTGACAAGTTTGCAAGGCTTGCCCCCAAATTACTTTTCATATACAAGAGACTGAGATGTACTAGGTTATTTAACCTTCTGTTTGTTTGTATATGACACTCAATTGTTTGAGTATACAAAAGTGATCTGTTAACAAGGTGTACAGGCTTGTTACCAAACTACTTCTATATAGCACTAACATTGGAGTATCACACTGTTTCAAGAGTGTTAATAAGATCAGATCAATATATAAGAGTTTTCCAAGTACTCTTATAGTAAGTTAGAGTAGCACTTCTAGAACACTCTAAATAATCTTCTTGAATATCTTCCGGTGGTAGTTCCTCCTTTCTTGTGAGTTGCTTCTCTTGCAGAATGATTTAGAGAAGATTGGGAACAAGATAGAATGGTCTTGACAACATAAAAAGATCTAGATTAGGAGTTATCTCATGATTTTATTATCCTTACATATACTTCTTGTTTATTTCCCAAAAGATATGTACTTGTCTCATACATGATTAGTTTTACTTAGCTTTCCATTCAATTCCTCTAATAGAGTTTATACTTGTTGTTATTCTTACTTGTATCCAGAGATACTCTAGTTGATAATTGATGTGGATAGAAATGTGAAGTGTTTGTGGAATGATGACTTAATAGTGAGTTGATCAAATGGTTTATTGATGTGTTCATAGCTCATGTGCTCACTAGTATAGGATGAATAAGACAATGAGCATAAGAAGGTTATTGAGGTTTAATGACTTATGTCATAGTTGTTATTTGTTCTCCCAGGTGTCATGATCTACTTTATATTCATCCATTTATTAACTTTGTCATTCATAATGCAGATATAGAGATTTGGGAATATCATGTGTGATGATCAAGGTTTAACAGTAGTTTGAGAAGATTTATATCTTCTCTTAGGTACTTCTTTTATGGTTGAGGAGATATGTACATATTCGATAAATATGTTAATACAATTATTATGTTCCCACTTGTGGGGTTTAAGTTAATACTTGTTTCTATCACTTGTGTTCTATTGAAATTTTGTTATTTACTTGTGATGATTCACTTAGTAGTTACTAAATAATTTAGAAAGATGTTGTGTGGATGGTTTATAACTTAAGAGTTATTGTTTGAGAGAACATAACACCTCTGTTGATGAGATGGTTCAATTGTGTAGTACTTGTTGGTGGAAGTATGATCATCAGATGCTTGATTTAGATACTCACCCCTCTTTGAGTTCTAGATACCTAGTGAATTATCCCAAGTCACTTATAGACTTGAGGTTAGGCTTGTTGAGAGTTTCTGTTGGTCCCAACAAATCATGGTTTGTGTTATCAGTTGATTTAGTTTCTTAAGATGCCTGTTATAAAGATCACTCCAAATGTACCCATGACTAGATGAACTAGACCTATTTCATCATGTCCAGTGAAACATTGGTCACTTTGATTCGTTTAAACTTTCGCGCCAAAATTTCCCGTACTTTTAGATGCATGCTTTGCAAATGCACAAATTATATTTAGATCCTTATAACTTCCCAAACACTGGGATGTTACAACCATCCATCAAAACCTTTTTCAGCTCATACCCATTGACCTGCGGTGCGACTACTAATGCCAAGACTCCCGGGTGTTCTACTCTTTCTGGGTGATCCCTTCTGCTCCATGTTACATCCTGTTCTAACCATCTCAGGTATCTCGGAACAGCTGACGAAACTGAGTTGACCGCTTGCTTCAGTATCTTTTTGTCCTTGTTAGAACCTCCGGTGGTATGCACATGATATTGACCCAACTGTTTGGGGTTAGCCTGGAAACCTCCTGCTCCCCCTTGGTTATTACCTTGATTTCCAGCCGCCGGGTTACCGGCTGGGGGTGGGCCGTTGCCCGGATTTCCCCCTGGACTCGGTCCTCCTCCCCGTCCTGCACCTCGCATAGCTCTGTTCACTTCCTCATTTTTCCATCTTTGTAAATCGGCGCACTGCTCCAAGCAGTGGTTAGCTGGCCTGCCGTTCCTGCTGTGCTTCGGGCATGCCATTCTGAATATGTCCCAATTGTTACTCGGTCTTGGTGGTCCTTGATAGTTTCCTCCATTGTGATTACCTCCATTGAAATTTCCTTCTGCTCTGGGTCTCGAAGACCCGGCCTCTGTGTTGGCGACAAACTCGGAGCCTCCTTCAAACGGGCGCTTGTTCTGGCTATTTCCGTTATTACCCGGTGCTGATCCATTGCCGGTTCTTCCGCTATTACTTGTGTTTGCTTTTACCTTCTTGTCATCAACTTCCTCCTCTGTAGTATCTGTCGCAGCGTGTTTGTTGCACGCATCCATCAATTCTCCCATTGTAACCTCCGACGCATTCCGACTAGATTTCATGCGAGTTAACTTTTGCACTAAAGGTATATACTTGCATGTTTTTGCCATAGCTTGTAGTGCATCCTTGGGCTGAATATCTGTGGACGAGTGAAGTATCTCCATAACCCGGCGCACCCAACTGCGCGCCGACTCTCCCTTCTTCTGGACGCATCGCTCTAGATCATCAATAGTGAACAATTTTCTGCACGTCCCATGAAAGTGCTTGACAAACGCGGTCTTTAATTCCTCCCAGGACTTGATCGATCCTTCCGGCAAATTGGTGAACCACAACTTTGCTGCTCCTTCTGACATCATCAAGTACATGAACTTGGCTTGGAGATTCTCGGATGCGTTGCGAATCGACATTGCCATCTCATAACTGCTTAGCCATGTTTCTGGATCCATAGTTGGCTCGTAATTCACTACTTTTCCTGGCTCTTTGAATTTTTCCGGGTAAGGTTCAGCTCTGATATTGTCTGAGAGACACTTGGGTCCTGCAAGAATGGTCGAGGCCGGCCTTGCTCGAGAAACGTGTGATCCAGCGGGGGCGCGGCTGGGCGCTGTGCTGCGGGTAGTCCATGCGCTGCAGACCCGGCCGCGGCCCTCCGAGCCCTGGAACTGTCCACAACAGCCTGTGCTGCTGATGCTGCCTGAACGCGGGGAGGAGGCGGCATTTGCTGCTGCTCTTCCCTCCGCCGTGCTGAACTTGTTTGGATATTCCCTTGTTGCTGACTGGCGTATGGCGTCCCGTGCATCCCACTTCTATGATCCGGATAATTGGCTTGCTGCGCCACCGCAGTGTGCAACAGATCGATTGCTTGCCGGGTCTTCTCTGCATGGGGTGACTCTCCCACGGGGATTTGATTTAATGCGAGTGTTGCCGCATACACGTTGTCCATGGGATTGTTGTAGTGACCCGCTGGTGTGCGAAATCGTGATGGTGGTGGTGGTGGTAGATCGTTGCCGTTTGTGACTCTAGTCTGTGGTAGGGGTAACCCGGCCCGCTCACTTGCCGGATGTGCCCCCGCTGTTGCCGGTTGGGGTGCGGTTCCCTGGTTTACCACTGGTATCGGCTGATCCTGAGGTGTGATAAATAAAGCAGCCAGATTAATAACCCCACCCGTTGCTGGTAACCTAGTTTGATGCCTTTGATGTACTCTAGATGTTTCCTCTCGGAGACGAGTTTCGAGCGCATCCAGCTCACGTTGCCGGGTGGCCATCCCTTGCCTTTCCGCTTCTACTTGCCTTCTTTGCTGTTCCAACGCACGACGAGCCACATCCAGATCCCTGACACGTTCTGCTGCGTTTTCTGGAGTGATAACCGTAGCAAGAACCGTGGGGTCTAGGATCAAATTATTATCGAATAAGGCCGGGTGACGCGGGTTCGAAGGACCCGCCCCTGGTGTCCGGTTTCCCAGGAATCCGAACGTATTTGCGTGCAACTCCTCGTCTGCTGCACGGCTGGTCACTGATGCCGATTCTCCATCAACCCGAGCCAGAACCGGGTCTCCGTTAGCCGCACCCTGCTGCTGGGCCAATGCCTGAGCCGCCCCGACTGCTGCCGCGGTTGTGTTCTCTTGGTTGAGATTGGCCGCGGGAGCCGTGTAGACCGCAACTCGGCGTACGATACTTGGTGTAAATTCATGCTGTTCTTCTTCGCCGTTATTCTCTTCATACCGGTTCTCCAGCAGATCCAGGATGGACTCGGTATCATCCTCTCTTTCGACCCGGTCGCGCGGGGTCCATGTCGGTTCCTCCGGCTGTTCCCACTTCGCGATGGGTTCTTCCGCCGAATATGTCGTTCCAATTGATTCTTCATCTTCTGATTGGATAGAAGTGGCTTCCCCTGACACAGAATCAGGTCCAAAATTGTCAGGGATCGAACCGAAGTACATACCATACCAATGAAGACGCTGATCCGACCGATTGTCACGACAGATTCGGATTCGAGGTGATCCGATTCTGGCCCCCAGCCGGAATCGTCCACCGTCTTTTCTCCTTTGTGGTCGATGTAGATCTCGCCGACGACAAGATTCTCCATGTTCTTCCGAGCTTCTCCCGTGATGTAAACACCTTTGGACGCAGGCCCCACGGTGGGCGCCAACTGTCGTGGGATTATCACGGCAGACGTTACCGGGGGTAACTGATCTTGGGGCAAGACGACACAGGCGTTTGGGAGAGGGTTTAGCTCAGAGGAAAACATGATGCAACTCGATCTGGTATCCGGCAATCAAGTCGCCGAGTCTCCGATCTCAATATATTAACTCGGTCTCTTGTATACACTGGATGCTCGATATCAAGCGGCACTACTAGGGCTCTTAGATCTCTCAACTAGACCTAGGGGTCGGTTTATAAAGCACCCGCACCCCCGGGCTTGTCCTCCAAGACACACCCTGGATCCTACCCGGACACGGCATACAAACCCTAACCTTCCTTTACCGTAACCCACAATCCGGGTTACTGGGCCTACAAACTTGGGCCTTCCGGAAGTTTCTTTATCCTTAGCCAGATCCTGCACAGAGTCCTTTGGGCCGGATTACGCCTTGGAGTTGGCCTACCGGGTTATTATCCCTCCATCACTTTTTGAGATAAATCCAATTGTGTGAGCTTCTGTAAAAGAAAATAAACGATTTTGTGAACAATGTAAAAAATAATAACGGACCAGCGAGTAAGAAACATATAGTGTATATATATGAGGCACATCTTTATTGTGTGGTGCTATGAAGGACATCGTTGTGAAAAGGCTAGAGGAAGGGAATACCAGATTGACGGCATTCTTGCCACGAGATTGACACCCCCCAAAAACTACAACCCAAACCCTATGTACATGCTTGACACAAATGGTCATGGTTCTGCATCCCTCACGCCATCGAAGGATAAGCGGGGAGAGGATATAGAAGGTATATATAGTCGCCTCTCACACTCTTGTAACAAAGTATAGGGTATGAGAGTGAAACCTCCAATACATGTTGTGTGGGTAGGAAAACATCTACATAATCGTACATGTGTAACAAGAAAATATTATCGTTTGACTTGGGAGCATGCTTAACAGATCTTATGACTTCATCAAATTCTCATGAACGCCAAACCATCAACATAATCATAGTTTTTTTCTTCAATTTTATGCGCTATTTGAATTCTAGGAAGTATATGGGATGTTTTAAAGGATTCAAGCCATCTAGATTGGTCGCTGCATCAGGAAAACGATATCTGCAAAGAAAACACTATGGATTGGATACTATATTTCAGTTACATAGAAACTTAAAATCCCTCTCGAAATTCATTTGAAGAGGTAGGCATATAGGACCGAGGAATTTTATATGCTTCTTTTGGTGTTCTATTCTATCTCCACACTGTTCCTACATTTTTTTATGTGTTTTGCCACCATCTATCTTACATTGACAAACATGACAGATTGCTTTTTTTGCTATTTCTTTGTTCCTCAATTCTCTGATTGAAAGAGACCATTATTCTATTCTATTGGCCCGTTAGAAACAAACAAATATGATAGTACAACTTGTCGAATGTCTGACATCTGAAGTACGAGTTTTTCAAATGCGATACAACATGTCCAATTTTAAAATGATGATATTACCCAAATCATATGGGTTTGATTCCTATACCTTACTTACATATGAATTTAAACATCCACTCTAAATTAATTTTAATATGCAGTCATCCAAAGTTTAGGCCCTCTTTGTAGGATTTGATGGTGCTACTAAAATTTGAATTTTTATTCCTATGCTTCAGCTATATAGGAATTTAAACATCCACTCTCGTTTTAAGATCTAATAACGTTGGATCGAGACATTTATTTCTCCCCTTTTCATATTCTAGCCAAATGATTATTCCTACAGTTTTTCTATATTTTTGCAATCCTCTATTTTGCATCGAAACCTGCCAGATTGATGTTATTTTTGGAAAATGCTTAGGTTCTGTTGACCTAAGCGAGCGTAGATTAGGTCGGTCGCTTCTTGCTCGCTCGCTTTCGGTTTATTGGGCCATCAACTGTCTAGGTTCGGCCCAATAAATAGTAAGCATATTTTTGGGCCCCATTTTCGCGTTCGCTTAGGATTTAACAATCCAACTTACGGGAGTGTCATCTTTACACTAAGTTTGGTGATATTTTCGCTCAATGTTGTATATGTCTTTCAAATTTGTAATGAACTCGCACGAAGTTCGTTGAGAAATCACACACTAGATGTTGTATGGTTTTCTGGGTGATTTCGATAAATTTGTGTGTTTGTTTTCTAGATTTTTTAGAGTGGTTTTTTAATGTGCTTCTTCACATGTTGCAAACATGTGATTTTTCTGTTGTTATCATTTATATATCTTGTTGAAATACCTGATGATTTTTATTGCAAATGAATCCGTGACAAAACATTATTTTCCTTATCCATCTTTAAACAAGAATTTTTTAATAGGTTTTGTTATAATAGGTTGTGTTTTTTGTTGAAACAGGTGACGATTGTTTGTTCAAAAGAATTTTCAACGACAGTTGACTATTCTTTTAATCGGTATGAAGCCATGTTTTTTGTTGTAGCCGTATGTGATTTTTGTTGAAATTATTGATGAGTTTTGTTGCAAAAATGTATATAAAAATAATAATAATTTATTTTAAACCTTTTTAGCATTATTTTTAAATCACTACAGTGGTATTTTTTGTGTAACTATCGAGAAGGCGGGGGGGCGATATACCCATTCGTTTAAGCGGGTCTGTTGTGAAATGCAGTTTGAATTTCCGAAAATCGGAGTGTTAAAATGTAAAAATACGCTGCAGCGATTTGAATACGTACGATGACGATCCGACGGTGTGGGGGACTGACAACTGCCCCTTTTAGTACCTACGCCTAGTGTGACCTTTATTTTCTTCTATTTACCCCATGTTTCTCAATTCTCTGATCCAAAGAGACCATTAGTCGGACGGAGTAAAACCATAGGAGCGCCGATCAATTGGTTCCCCCCAGCCGCTTTGAGAGTCTCTTGTGAGGGCGTTGACCCGGGCTGGATCCGAGCCGTGCTCGCCGGCGACGCCGGAAGGAGATGGCGAGGTGAGAGCTCCGGTAGTAGATTTAGGTTTAGGTTTAGTGTCTTTCTTTGTTTCCTGTGTGTCGTCCGCTATGGCGTAGTGGGTAGGTCGCCGGCCATCTCCGGTCATGGCTGGTGCGCCCGGCAAACGCTGCTCTCGGTCGCACAGCTCCGGTGGCAGGAGCTGCTGCAAGCGGGGGAGGCGAGGCCCGGCATCCCGAATAAGACCGCCCGGAGCAGCTACCTTGGTGGTGATGTGGACGCGCCGCCGGAGTGGAAGGGCTTGCCGCTGTTCAGAGCTTCACGGTGGAGATCTACGGCGACAGGCAACAACCGCTGCTCCAATAAATCATCCTTTCTGGCTCTTTGCTGCACCCATCTTCTTCGCCTGCCTCCTCCCGCCCGTGGCAGGAGCCGGGAGTTCGATGGCGGGCCGTGTGCTGCTCGAGGTGTTGGCGAAGAGTTCTCTGCTGTAAGGTGCTCTTGCTCCTTTTTTCTTCTTCATCTATCAGGCGCTGCGGTAGCGAAGGATGGAGCTGAAGAAGCTGCGAGTGGCGGTGTCAAGCAGCTATGGAGTCGGGAAGCAAGATTTGCGAGCGCAGCATCGGCGGCCGGTCTGCGCCGTCCGACATCCAAGGTCAATGCATGGCCTATCAAGCCGGTGAAGAGCTCCGGCAGTTTAACAACCTCCTGTGTGAGGCCCCTCTTCGGATCGAAGGCCGCGTTTCACGCCGGCACGGAAGCAAGTGGCTGCGTCCCCGCGTCCGGGCATGGTGGTGGCGCTCTCGGTCCTCAGCGCGGCGATGGAGATAGAGAAGGACCTGATCGCTTTTTCTTATTTTTTAGCGAGGTCTTTTCTGCATTTACCAAGGAGCTATGTGTAATTCCCTATTTTATGGGGTCCTTTGTAACTTTCTGTACATCCACCGCCTGGAACTAATGTGAAGCTTCCAGCCCTCTCGGGGGCACTCCTTTGTACAAAAAAAAGAGACCATTAATCCATTGTCCTATGCGATTGGCCTGTTGCAGACATATTAACCTGATAGTACAGCTAGCTAACCGTCTGACATCCGAAGTACGAGTTATTCAAATGCTAGTATACAACATGTCCAATAGTAAATTGTAAGCGGATGGTCCAGCCGTATTCATGCGGTTTGACCTGGGAAGCATGCATGAAAGGCCTATGACCATGACTTCATCAAACTCTCATGGCCGTCAAACCGCCAACATAATCGCTCAAATCCCGTCCCCTCCCTCCATTCGTGTCAACAGTCAAAAGGTCGCCCCCAAGGAATTCGGATGTGAACTGGCGCGGCCAGCGCCGGTTAGCTCGCAGGTCACACGCATTTATCTCTTCACCGCCATTTTTCAACTCGCCAAAGCTCGCCCGTGTTACCTGGCTCCATGATCCGCCACCCACCAACACCACCACCACCCACCTACCCGGCGCGACCCAGCCACTCAGCCCGCCATGGGTGCTCTGCTACGCTGACCTGAACCAATGCACCACCAAGAAACTGAAAAGAAGCGCGGGGCGTATGAAACTGCATGATGCCGGCCGGTCCAACTATCGCCGTCAGTCCGTCACCACTTTGACATGAACAAATCACGTTGGTTCAAAGCTCAGAGGAACACAGAGAGAGCACACCAAACCCATGGTATTTTCGGGACGAGACCAAATCCATCATCATGGTTTTCAGTTCGTTTCCCCACATGCTTTGAGGAAATATGTATGCTCCATAACGTGGCGATTTTGTCTTGACCATCGGTCGATCACCTGCTCCACATCAGACGTGTGTGTGATGCACAAGCCAAAATGGAGAAGCAGAAGCTGCACGCTCCCTTTTGCTGGCTTGCTTTCTTGTTCCTGGGAGAAAGAAAGAAAGAAAAGAAACAAGATTTGCAAACACAAAAAAGAAAGTGTTGCCTCCTGTACATGTTTTTCCTGCATAGTGGTTGCATGAGCTTTGAGCGCTGGGCGACAAGCGCAAACTACAAGCCTGGCGATCCTTTCCACGGCGGCCGGCTACCGTAGCGCCACTGCTGTTTACTATTTGTCGGAGCAACGTCGTCTTCCTCTCCGGTTTTTCTAATGGTCGGCATCGCTGCATAGTAGCTCATGACTGATGCGTCATGGATAATAAAACATGATGGGTACCTGACCAGCCGATGGCTACCGAAAGCAATGTTTACTAGGAGCGACGCATTCTTTGAAAGATGTTTATCGGCCGGTAAATAAAGAAAGAAAACAGGAAAAGAAATGGTCCATGCCATTTGCCTCATGATCTCGCTTCTCACGCAAGCCACCATCATGGGATCAACAGGATGAGCATGAGTTGACTTCCTACACGCATGAAGGCCCCATCAATTTGGATGAATGCGTCTCTCGGACAACACTTCAATTCCCCTTCTCATATGTACTGTACTTCTTTATTATTAAAGAAAAAAAATCCAACTTCGATTCCCGCGGAAATTAGGGGGGCAAATTCCGCGTTCCAAAACAGGCGAACAACTCGCAGGAAAAATACGATTTCCAGTAATCAAATGAGACAACAACCATCCATGTCATGGCCAGATGCTCCTGTTATTTTAGGCATCTCACTATGATTGAAGCCCCGAACCTAGAGATTATTTATCAAAAAAGAAGCAAGCAGATTCTATTTAATTGCGTTAGGCGCAAACCGGGTTCGGAATTAGCTTTTGTGTGAGGCCTCCCAAATAATCATGTCTAGGCCCTGTTGCATCCGTAGAAAAGGAGAAAAGACGGTACCATGAAAAGCACAAGTTGGCTCTCCCCTGCTTTTTTTCATACAAACAGGAGAAGCTGCCTGGGCCAGGAAACCGGCGGCAGCTTCTTCTTCCCGCCCATGTTTTTGGTTGAAGAACAGGAGCTCCTGCCAATGCTGCCCATGCATGATCTCACACAGTGGAAGGCAGTCAGCGAAGAACAGTGGAAGGCAGGCAGGCCACCTTGAGATGAGCAATCCAGCATCGGGTTCCTCCGGAACATCGGAGGATTAAGATAATCGTCATAGCTCCTACCTAAGCAGGTTTTTGTCTAGAGCAATGTAGGGTCGATTTAAGTATCACACGCTCCGAGATCAGCTCTGTTTGGTCTGTACTTGCGGCCACCATCCGACTGTGAAATGTTTCTAGGGCAGTACAACGGCAGAATATGGACAATGTTTACACGCCCGATGTTTCCGCGATCGACATCTCATCGCAGGTCAAACAACATCAAGTCATCAACAGCCTAGTGTCCTGTTCACGGAGTATTAAGATGGAGCGAAGATCGACACGGAGATAAGACGATCGCAATACATTCAGAATTATTGGGAACAATTTTCTGACATAACAGAATTATCTTATCCAGAATAATGCAGCGGAATCATTGGGTGGTATGATTGTCCTGATGCAGGGATACATATACTCCTATATAGCGACGGCAAGCTCCCAGCATACAGCAATGCATTGCGACAGCTTAACGCTCCCATAATTCTCCCCCCTGCATTCATGTTTCTGGTGGGAAAATCTGGGGCAGCAAGCAGGTGGACCCAAAGCTATGAATTGCTCCCAGTTTTGAATCAGCACGGTGGGCTCTCATCTCATACAGGGAACGGATAGACAGCAAAGGGTACTAGTGCAAGAAATACAAAATGCTATCATGGGGGCGCAACAAAACAGCTACAAGTTGCAGGACAAGAAGAAATTCTACAATCCCCCATGCCATGTGCACCCCCATCGTACCTACCATTGCATCAAATGGGGAATCACTGCACATGGAGTCCCAGCCCAAGCAGTCAAGATTCAGACCTGGAGCAATGAAACATAGTCTAGTGCAAGCACATTTTGTATGCGCAAGTGCAATGCACATAGAGAACTCGGGATATGCAGTTTGTGGCACTGGAAAAAGCTCACTCTTCCATTCATACACTTGGATCTATGTACAATTTACAGCTTCCAGGAAGAGGAAGGGGGAGGAAAAGGGGCCACCGATGATCGCGCGACTGCGATATCGCGGAAATCTGAGCTGTTTTCGAAATGCAAAACTGTCAGCTTCCGCTCCTCGGAGGCTCTCCCGTTTGTTGCTGCTGATCTCTCTCTGACTCGGAGCGAGCGCTTGTGCCGCCCCGGTCGTCTTCTGAAACTCACTCACTCACCGATTAGTTATTGTCCTTGGCTACCCTAATGTACAGTTAGAAGAAACGGGCATGGTTTCTTGAACACACAAGGCTTCAAATTCAGACGTAGGTGTCGCAGAACTTCCCGTCCATCCTGTTCTGGACCGCCTTGATCGCCGCCACACGGGCAGCCGTGGCTGCCCTGTTCGCGGCCATCACCACCTTGTGCACCTGCTCATCTACTCTCGGCAGGTGAAAGGCATTCTCGGAGGCGCGCTGTGCAGCCTGATGGTACAATAGAACCATTAGAATTCCAATTCCACAAGGAATTGCAAGCTCCTCCTAGGGAGCAATGTGTGGAAGCAAATCAATGTATATACCTGCACCGCACGCTCAACAGAAGGATCAGTCGGAGGCAGGGGGCTCTTGAGGGTGCCGAAGTCCCAGTCCCCTGATCGCTTGTCGCCATTCCGAAACGTGTACATCCCAAGCCCCTGCTTCTTGCCTTCATGCCAGGAGCCTGCGTAGCAATGGCCATTGGCGAAGCTGTAGATACCAAACCCATGGATCTTGTCACCGAAGTACTCCCCCGCGTACCGATCACCATTTCTGAAACGAATCGCGTCAGACGGTTAAAAAATTAGCAACCAATGCACAAGTTTCTCATCGATGTTGCTTGAATTATGGACATAGTAGTATAAGATGGTTGGAGCTAATGAGGCAATTGAACAGGGGTTTGCTGAGGAATGGAACAGTGTGACCAAATGAAAGCAGGGGATTTCTGCTCACCGGAAATGGTAGCTGCCAAGGCCGTGCTTGACGCCGGACTTGAACTCCCCTACATAGGAGCTCCCGTCGGAGCAGGTCTGGGCGCCGATGCCGTGGCTCTGCCCGCCGGCCCATTCGCCGGCGTAGCAGTCGCCGCTGTAGAAGCGGTAGACCCCGTGGCCGTGGCGGAGGCCCTGGCGGTACTGGCCGCGGTAGCGGCTGCCGCGCGCCCAGCTCTCGATGCCGTAGCCGTCGTACTTGCCGTCGACCCAGTCGCCCTCGTACTTGCCCTTGCCGAAGAAGTTGTAGACGCCGCTGCCGTTGCAGCGGCCCTTGTGGAACTCCCCCTCGTAGCAGTCCCCATTGCTGTAGAACTCGACGCCCTCGCGCACGACGCGGCCGTGCGCGGCCTTGCCCTTGTCCCGGCCCTGCGGCTTGTCGTCGTCGTCGCCGATGAACCACTGCACGGAGCCGGAGGGCGAGGCGCGGCGCATCCGCAGGCGGCCGCGGAGGAGTCTAGCCGCGGCGGCGGCGGCGGCAAGCGCGGCGGTGGCGGCGGTCGCGAGGAGGACGAGGTGGCGGTCGTCGCGGAGGAGGAGGAGGAGCAGGAGCAGGGCGAGCGGGAGGGCGAGGACGAGGAGCGGGTGGGGCGGGCCGGCGCCGTGTGGGTGCAGGGCCTTGCCCTGCGCCTGGGACTTCTTGTCGTCGGGCTCCGGGTCCTCGACCAGGACGGCCTGGAAGGAGGAGCAGTTGCGCACGGTCGGGGAGCGCAGCAGCGAGGAGGGCGTCCGCGTGAGCTTGCTGCCCGCGGCCGCGCCGCCGGGCCCGGGTCCGTGGCCGTCCATTCCGCGCCGCCGCCGCTCGCCGCCGGCCCTGGCGCCGCCGTCCCTCTCCTCAATTTCCGTCAGATCTTCTTCCCGGTTGGAAACCCCGCCGCGCCGCGAAGGATGTCAGATCGGGGTCGAGGGTGGAGCAGAGAGAGGGGGGGGAGAGGAGAGAAGAGAGGAGAGAGGCGGGCTGAGGGGTCTCTTATAACTACCGGGGGGGAGGTGAGCAGCTCGGCTGGGGCGGGAGCGCCGACCTGGCGCGGGTCGCGCCGGGCCGGGGCCGGTGCGTGCGATGGCACTCGCCTCACTGCCATGTGGGGTGCCACCCGGGGTCAGTGGGATGTTGACGGATCCCGCGGGGTCGCGACCCGTGTGTTTCGCGGCACAGAGGGGCGAGGCGTGTTTGATTGGTCCGGGCGGGGTGGTGCGCGCGGAGGGCTGCAACCGCACCCGGCTAGGATCGATCGAACCAGGAAGCACCTCGCTGCGTGTGTGTCTCTGGGTAATGGCCCCCACCGGTTTCGGATCTTGGATCCTGGGAAAAGGAGGGCGTGGTGAGTGCGTCCAAGCTTTGGCATGTGCAGCCGGGGGAGCTTTCGGTTGGACGGTGGTCGAGACCGCGCTCCAAGCCGCTCACTCGGGCAAAACGATCGAACTGAATTGGCGCGCGCGCTGTAGCCTGTAGCTGTAGGGCGTGCGTGCGATGCGCCGCACAGGTACGGCCGTGCGCGCCGCGGCCGTGTGCGGCACGGCGCGGGCAGCTCGGGAACAGCTGGGGGTTTCCTGTTACTGGCACCGCGTGCCCGGCGCATTGGCCCTTTTTTGACCGGTGGCTTTTGGGTTAAACAAACAAACCATCACGGTCTGATGAGTTTCTCTACCTTTTTCACTTTTCTCTACGGGACTCCTTTTTCCTGTTACGGAAGTGAAACGACAGATATTTCGAGTTACGTAGCCTAGTACTCGTAGTGTTCAATTTTGGTCGTAGAATATGTAGACGGGTGGTGGTGGTGGTGGTGTGCACAACAAAAATTGTAATCAGCGCTCGGCGACTTTCAGCTCCACTTCCTTGCGTGACTACAACTTCTTGGAGCAATCGTTCGGAAAAAAGCCGAATAATATAGCTCCAAATCGACGAAAATGTGTGACTCAACTGAGCGTTCCACTCCCGTGTACGTACAAGCTCCAAAATGATTTTTTTTAAATCTTTGTGAGAGGGAGACCATTCATTTATTGCAAGTGAAACATCATACAAGTACAACGTCACACAGAGGGAAAAAAACATAAAAGAACACACGCAAAAAAAAGGCCACCAATTTGATGACAGAGTTGAGAGATTGAAAAAACAAAACTACAACCCTGCCAAATAATGGACCTAAAAGGGAAGGAAACCTAGCCACCTTGATCTTTAGGGTCGGCCTTCGGGTAAAGAAATCTCTCAAACTTGACAATTTTGAAAACCCCGCTATCGGTAGACTCCGGTTTCGAACACTCCTCTATCACACTCCTTCCACAACTCCCACGATACCATGATCATTGTGTGTTGTCGCCATCTTCACTATGGGATTTCCCTGTTGTAGCGCCCTACCTTTTAATAAAGATAGCACACATGTGTAACCTGCTATTGCCAGGGTCACTGATAGCATACACATGATAAATTGAAATGTTCGTTGCAATAGCATCATTCTATAACATTGATCCAGTGTATATAAATAAAAATAGTCTTACAATTGGCTTAGTCATCATGGACTAGCCCTAATAACAAAGTTTCAAATTAAACACGGCGGAATTAAATCTTCAATGAGGTTTCTTCACTTCATGCGACACAAGCATAACATGTTGGCGATAGACTCGAGATTCTAAACGAAATCCGCACTCGTCTTCTGATCCATCTGCATGTTGGAATATGCAGCCCCACAAGGGGAAGTCAGTACAAACAATGTACTGGCAAGTGACACTTGTTTGGTGGCATTTTTGAGGAATAGACTAGCTACATGATATTTGGCTGGTGGAGTCTGGGCTATTTGTATAAAGCCAGTTTTGTCCTGTACTTGTAAATCATTTTCATAAAAATGAAGACAAGGGTGCAACCATCATGCCTAAATCCACCATGAAGTTTGATAAATCGTCATGGCTAAATCCACCATGAAGATTGATAAATCGTCATGGCTAAATCCACCATGAAGATTGATAAATCGTCATGGCTAAATCCACCATGAGGTTTGATTGTGGCATCATGGCTAAATCCACCATGTGCCCTAAAAGGGGTTTCTACCATGTTTTATTTCTTTCAGAAGAGATGACGAGATACTTTAGCACCGAGTCTATCTAATTTGCTCAAATTGCCCATAACCGGGGACACGGCTAAGATCTTAATTTTTTACTCTACAGAGGTTGTACACTTTCACCTTGAGACTGATCCTCCCTGAGAGAAGAATGAGACAAGATCTTTGGGAAGAGGGATTCAACCATACCATCATGACTCGATGCTCCTAAAATTCTACCACCCAATGTCATACAACAGGATGAACCCACACAACTTACTCAATCTTGGCAGAGTCCATATTACCT
The DNA here is from genome assembly GCA_028641055.1 of Alopecurus myosuroides. Classification (NCBI taxonomy): domain Eukaryota; kingdom Viridiplantae; phylum Streptophyta; class Magnoliopsida; order Poales; family Poaceae; genus Alopecurus; species Alopecurus myosuroides. Next base: position 243,514,864 of record CM054063.1, read on the forward strand.
CAAGACTGCACTAGAAGCTAACTATACAGTGAAGACCTACAAATATCTTTATTCCTGGGTGGCAATCCACAAGTGTACCCTTAGGTGACAACCACCACATCCATGGTTAAATCCATCATGAACATGGCCCTGAGTAGCCACTCAACATAAACCAAGCAATTACCAATCCACCAAGGTGTTTCATTGGGTTTTAATTTTCATAGTTTCATAAATACCACAACCAAAAGTATAGCTAAACTAGTACCTAGCAGGGTTTCAGGATGGCTACACACTACTAGGTGTTCTAAACATAGCATATACTTGAAAAATAATTAAAAATCACCTATGATGCATACTACTAAAAATACTAATGCAATTGAAAACAAAGTGGGACATGGAGTATCACTTGCCTTGTGGGAGTTGGTATAGAGACACTCTCTTTACAAATATAACGTTGCTCTCCGTACAATCTAAACAATACAAATAAATAACAATAAACAAATAATTCACCCACATACAAATAAATACAACAAAATATACAATACAGAAGCATAACAAGTTATTCAATTTGATTAGTGTTAACATGGACTAGGTTTTGACATATAATTCAATGTGCAAAAAAAATTATGATAAAAGGGTTTAGGGCTAGCTACTAGGGCATGGGTTGATCAAGGTTTAAGTTTGAAAGATTCAAACACTAGTGGATTCATATTGTCAAGAAGGTTCCAAGAGCTCACTTAAGGGTTGGTCTTTTATCACAAAGATCACACAAGGCTTTGGTATAACGGTTTTAGAAAACAAATCTATGATCAACATGATTCATTTCATGGCTTTGGTTAGTAAGGTGGAAGCAATTTAAAATATGGCTTGTAAATTTACAAAAGGTCTTGGGCTATGGGTATCTAGTCCAGAAGTTACTATCACATGTAGTTAAAATAAAATGGGTGTTGGTTTTGGTAAAAATGGTCATACTACAATTTTCCTAAAGTGGGTTTTCATCAAACAACACTTAATTTATAATGGCTGACTACTATGGATGGTTTATATGAAAAGGATTACATGGAATGGGTTCTCTGGTCACAAATGGTTTTGGTACTGGTCTATCTGGTCTAAGGTTACTAAATGGAACAATTTTCCAGAAGAAAACTAATTAAAATTATTTATAGAATTTAAACTAGGTGCAAAATACCCAAATGGTTATTTAAATTCTAATTTCCCTTTTAATTGGTTTAAATATTATTTTGGGACAGTGGGTATGAAAGTACACATCCTGAGGATTCCAAAAATATTTTATTTGTAATTTTTGGATTTATAGAATTTAAATTATGCCAGAATTCATCAAACAAGCATATTTAAATTTGAACATTATTTAAATGGTCAAATTTGAATTTGGACAGTGTCAAAAGTTTCTACATGTTGTGCTGATTTCAAAAATTCCAAGTTAAAGTTGGGCTTACTGATCGAAAGTTATGATGGTTGCAAGTTCTAGGGGATTTTCTGCAATTCTGTCATTTAATTCTATTCGGGATAAATAAAAAAAAATGGCAAGGCCACGTGGCAGTCCCTCATTGGATCGGGATGCTAACCAAGCGTGCTGACTGGGCTGACAAATGGCAAGTTCCTATTGGTTGATACCCCTTCGTTTAAATGTTCTATTCCTAGCCCTACCATGGAGATCCAACGGACAGGGATGGATCAGAGAGACTCACCAGCGGCTAGAGCTCGGGGACGTCGAAAAATGATTGTGCGGCGGCCGACGGTCATGGCGCGGACGGAGGCAACGTTGGAGAGGGCCTCGGCTTTGGGGAAGAGGACGACAGGGCGCAGAACAGCACGAAGAGCATCAAGGTTGCCTTGGGGAGTCCCGACGCTGCCCGTAGGGACAGCGACGAGTAGCTACGGGTGATGCAGACGCCGGCGATCTCCGGGCGTGGATGGCGGGGTCGAACTACTGCATAAAAATAACCCGAGCGCATCAACTCGTGCGCAAGGGCATGAGGGAGACTAGGGACCAGAAAATGGCGGTGCTATATCACGGGGTTGGACGGAATCGACGATACACGGCGGCGGACCGTGCAAATCCAGCGAGAGATGTAGGTGGCCTCGGGGCACGAATTGAACGGGGAGAGAGGCGAAACAGAGAGGCGTCCGGGGGTACGTAATAGGGTGTTCAGGAGGCGAGGGATGCGCAGGGCGGGGAGATCGTGGCGTGGCCGCGCTCGGTCGTGGGAACGGTTGGAGGTGGACGACGACCATGTCGTAGATGACGTCATCGTGGGACCCGCATGTCAGCGAGAGACGGATAGGAGAGTGGGCGCGGGCTTCTGGCGGGCTGCGCTAGGCCGCAGCTGGGCTCTTACGCTCTGCGCGCTGTGGCATGTAAGGAGAGGGGCTTGGGCCGGCTACTGGGCTGGCTCGCCCTTTTTTTCTTTCTTTTTTGTTCTGAGTAATTTTCTTTTTCTGTTTTTATTTAACAATCCATATATTTTGATCTAATACTCCAAATGGGCTCAAATCAATTTCTAATGTTTTGTAGAAATATAAACTTTCACATAAGAACATTTGTGTGATGTTTCAACACTTTTACATTTTTTTATTTCAAAATATGTATGAAATTTTAATAGCAATTATAGGCATTTAAATAGGAAATATCTTTTAATTAGAGAATAGATTTTCATATAATTTTCAGAAACATTTGATAAGTCAAGTTTTGAGCTTATAAATTCTAATAACTTATTTGTGCCCAAATAAAATCATTGAAAGTCATTTTTGAAAAGAATAAGTTGCCAATTCATTTATAATTTCCACTAATGATATTTGGGCTTTTTAAATCATTTTCCAAAACCAAATGATTTTGAAATGGGATAATCGTATTAGATATGTGTTGAATACAAAGAAGCAACCATTTGAAATAAGAAAACTTATTTAAAAAGATTTAGGGTTTATGAAAAAACAGAGGCACTTGGATTTTATTCCCAATAACATTGGAATAACACATAGTATTTCCTTTGTGTTGGAGTTTTCTTTGTTTTGTGGTGGTTTCCATTAGTGGAAAATAAAAGTTTTAAATTTTTGTGATTTTTGAGTTTCTCCAAAAATCAGGGATGTTATAGACTATCACCCTAAAAAGAAATCCCGTCCCGAGATTTGGGAAGGCTAGAAAGAAAGATAGGTTTGAGTAAATGAGTTCCAAAACAATTAGGTGGGCTACCACCCCTAAAAGAAACTTTTGTGGGTGAGCTAAACCTCTTCTCCATGTGGTTGTTGGGTCTACTATTTCTTCAACTGGAGTCATACTTCATCATCTATAATATTTTTGTATAACATGTATCCACCCCTGGTAGGTATTTGTGGTCTTGAGTCCAGGTATACAACCTTTAGGGTTCTGTGTGTCCAAATTCACTTCCAATAGAATGTGTCTATTCTCATGGCTTGAAGTATATATTTACTCTAGATGGTTTGAGTAGAACTTTCCCTTGTGGTGGAGTTGCCGACCATAAGTCTGTTGAGTTATCTTGGACACTGAGGGTCACTCTTTGGGTCAATCAGAAGTCCTTGGTCAGTCTAACCTTATTTTCGTCTTCTTGGATGATGTTAGGACCAAATAAATTTCTTTCTCCTAGGCCACTCCACATCAAAGGTGTGGTGCATTTTCTTCTCATACAGAGATTCAAATGGTGCCATCTCAATACTAGGTTGATGACTGTTGTTGTAGGAAAAATTCTTCCTATGGTAAGTTGTCATCCCAACTAGATCCATAGTCTATGGTACATGCTCTCAACATATCCTCTAGAATCTGATACACTCTCTCAGCTTGACCATCTGTTTAAGAATGAAACATTGTGCTGAACTCCAGCCTGATCTCTAAGGACTCATGTAGTTTCTTCCAAAAGTGTGGAGTAAACTGGGTACCCCTATAAGACACAATACTCTTTGGAACACCATGAAGACAGACAATCTTCTTCTTCATGTATATATCAGCCAACTTAGCACTGGTGTAAGTGGTCTTTACTGGCACAAAGTGTGTTATCTTTGTCATACGATCAACCACTTCCCAAATAGAATCATACTCCGATTTGGTTCGAGGTAATCCTGTGATAAAGTCCATACCAATTTGTTCCCATTTCCTTGGCAATCTTTCATCACGTTGTTGTATCCCTTGAATGCAAACACTATGCTATTCTAACGAATATCTCATGGTGGCAATATCTTCCATTGCATCATTCCTTCAAGAATTGCTTTGTCCTCTCCGAAGTTTAGTACGTTTCGGCAACACTTGCCTAACATAGAGATATAATTATATCTTACCCTTCTATGGTTTAGGTTTAACATCGACGCCACTTGACTAAGGATCAAGGAAAACATAGTTCCTTCGACCCAACATAGTAAGAGTGAATAACATGAGTAGTACGAATGATGATCAGTCCATCCTGCACCCATATCATTTTCCACATGTAGATTGATGAACTATGTGATCTAACACTCGGTCATCCTCACTTGTCTGACAGAAAGTAACAAATCTGTAAGACAAACCTAAACTAAACTATTGTTTCTCGAACTAGTGGGGTTGCATAATCTGTTTGCACCTCCGGTTGAATAGTTGCATCTTCTTCATATGTCCTTCTCATAGTGTAGGTAGCTTTCTATGATGTCTTAGTTTATGTGCCTCTCACTCCACATGTCTATTATGTTTTGTTGATGGACTTGTAGCTCCTTAGGATAGAGGTGCCTTGATCATGAATGTGATTGTTCATTCACACAGAAGAGCATAATCCAGAGATCTTTGGTGTTCCTCAATTTGGATGGTTGTCTCATAGGTTCTCTTGGGTATCAAGTTAGTTGTTGCCCTCCAATTTAGAAACTTACTATGGTTGGTAAATGGGTATGGTGTTGGGTTTGGCTTGGTTTGGTTTAGCATGGGTGAGTAGAGATTTATAAAGAGACTAAAGAAGGTTCCTACCTAAACATAGTAGAGCAAGTCGATTCATCAGACAAACAACATCTAACAAGACATAACACACATCCATCGCTCCAATCATCAAGGTTTAACAAAGAACCTAGTATTGTGATAACTCACATAATTGTATGATCAATACTCTAGCACGTTAATGTTGTTCTAACAAAGTAACTAGATTGCTGGTCTCATCTATATCTTCTCGAGTTTCTTCAAATCCTAGTCTCAGTGTATTGAGGTGTTTGTGATTGTTATGAAGTCTGGGTATATTTCCAAGTTCTTCCATTGTCTTGGGTGTACATCTTCATGTTGAAACTACAATTATAAGCTCAAAAATCCCCCCGCCCCCCCCCCCCCCCTCCCAAAAAAAACGTGCGTACAAGTTTGAGTACAAAACGTATGTACAAAAATGTTGTGATTTGTCGCCGATCTTTTTTAACGTCCATTAAATTTGTTGAGGTGGAATTCTAACACGAATATGTGATTGAATTATATATTTTCAAATCATTGTTTTAAAATTATGAGAAATAAAGAAGTTCAAAAGAAATTAGTATTACAAGATTGTATAATCTCATTGTTACGGTAACTTTCATCGGAATGTCAAGCCGACACAATAGAAAAGAGAAAAAAGTATATCCTCAAAGAAAAAGAAATTTTGTAATTCAAATTGCATATTAAAAAATTAATTAAAATAAAAGAATTCGCAAGGTCAAGAATGATTTGCGTGAAACATAGCAGCCTAACGCACGGTCCAAATTGCGCATACGCGCCATAGCGGAGCAGCAAAATCCGCGTTCCAGTCGTGAGCAGTCTCGTTGGCTCATACATTAACTTTGATTCCAAACAGACATGATCAAACATATATGCTACTCCTACAATCGTGTACACCTCGAGGTAATAATAAAGTGGTGCTGTTAGCTGGATTACACTTCTATATTCCTATAGAACGAATTCCACGGTTTCAATTTTAATTCAAGGATGGAAAAGATCTATTAATAATTAATCTACTTGCATCCCTAAATGATTTATGCTGCTATAATGAATTCCAGCGTCAGTTCATGATTTGATTACCCTACGCAGTTAGGCTAGTCACAATGGGGAGTAACATGCACTAGTAACATACACACTTTCTTAGACTATGTTACTATCTCCATAGTGGTTAGTAACAAAAATATGGTGCCATGCAAATGTGTATTTATGAACTTGTAGACTCATATTATCTTGGAAAATGTGATTTTACGGTAACTAGTTATGTTACACTATCTTCTCTCTTTTCATTAAATACTTGTCACATCATATTTTTTGACTAAGTGGTATTGATGTTACTACATATTTACTGCCCATTGTGACCAGCCTTAGTTGACCGTACACTATTGTAATCACTACCTACTAGTATGGCTGTTTTTTAACTACTCCACAGCATACTTGGTCAATTTGGGCCGAGGTCAGTATTTTGTGGGAAAAAACCCGTATTTATAGGTAAGATCTGATGTTTTGTACGTGGATGCATATTAATAGCATCTTTACAAATTTGCAAAGTTTCCCTACGAGACAAAGTGCATTTTGGCTACACAAAAATAATAAAATTGTGTAGCTGTAAAAATGAGGAAAATACTCAGTTTATCCTCCATCTGTCTTTTTTTTTTTTTTTGTAGATCACAGATGATAATGTACTTGGACGAAACTTGTGTCGTGCGTACTGGATGTGTATATTTGCTCGTATGCTATTTCCGGTTTTTTGAACTTTGAAAACAAAGGGAAAGGGCCCTACTGAGCTCGAGCTCCCCGTTGCTCCTTGGGTGACACATTAAATTTGATGCCAAGATATGATCACTGTTGCAGACGGATACACATATATAGCTACAACCGTACACCTCGAGGTACTGTACAATAAACGGTACCGGTAGGTGAGCTTTCACAGAGAAACAGTACTGTTAGCTGGATTATACTCATATATACGGTCCATGGTGAATTCGATGGTTTCAAAATTTAAATCATGGATCGAAGAGAGTCGAATAATCTACTAGCACCCCCTAAATTGTTATTATTATCATGCGTGTATACAATGGATTCCAAAGAATCGGCAGTTGATGATTTGATTACGGTAGCCAGTTGGCCGTATGCTATTGTACTTATCACTACTACTAGTATATACGACGGTTTTAAGTACTCCGCAGCATATACTTGTCGATGAGCATTGCGCTGACGTCGTCGTAAAAGCTAGAGACCTTCACCTCGAGGTCACCGACGGCTCCTTTGCCCTCACTCGACCCGAGCAACGCCTTGATCGCCAAGCAAGCAAGCGAACACGGGCGCGTACGTACGTGCAAGGTCCAATTCAAAACTCCAGCTAGCGTACGAACGGGCAAAAACCCGGTACGGACGCCAGTAGTGTGCCTTGACTCCGCCTCCCTGTCCACGGACCCCGGCCTGGCCGTTCCGCGACACGCACCGACCGATGATTCCCATGTTCGTGCGGGGGGACGCCGTGGCCACCCTACACGGCGCCCTGTGAAGCGAAGCGTACGACGCCAGCAGGGGCACGACGCGACTGGGTCCCGTCCCCGAACCCGGGCGTACGACTTTTACGATTCATGGTCTCGAGGACGGACGCATGGAGTCGCGGCCTCGGTAGGTTCGAGTTTGGGCAAGGCGGGCTGGTGGGTGGCGGGTGGGGGCGCGCGGCACGTCAAGGCATGCAGCAGCAGATCCAATCCATCCACAGACAAATAATCCGCTGCTTTGGGGGCGTGCTTATACTGTATCTGTAGGTAGGCTGCAGGCTACTCCTGCTCATCCCATCCTACCCACAGTAGACTTTGGAGCGTCTCCAGAACCGATGTGCTGAGTACGTAGTAGGCGACTACTACTGTTCCATTTCCATCCTCCGCTTTCTCGGTTCACGGCATGCTCAACATAGTAGTAGGCTGCTACAGCCGCCGCACGTAGCGACTTCTTTTTTACGGAAATCGCACGCAGCGCCCATTATTGGCGTCGAGCTGCAATCAGGGCGCGCGCGCGCGAGACGAAGAAAAAAAGAGGCAAATTCGATCTAGCGCGCGCGAGGTTTGAGCTTGACAGAAGGGCGCTGCCTTCTCCGCTTCTCGTTTTGCAAAACCGGAAATGGTTCCCACGGCGGTCGAATCGCCCGATCGAGCGCCGGCCGGCCACTTGCTCGCGCGCGCGCGTCGTGGAGAGATGCTGATCCACCATGCAGACATGTTGCGCATCAAGTAGCCCTGCGCCGATGGTCCAGATCATATACCTGGCCGCCTGGGTCTCTCGAGCGCCACTCGATCTCATCCGGTCCATCGGCCGCCCACCGAGGGGGGAAGAAAAGGCAGCGTGATCTTTTTACTTACTCTCCACGCATGGAGGACCATCTCATCCATCGGCCGGTGGCGCCCGCCCATCACGCACATGCGTTGCTCCGGCCAGCCACGAATATATATACTCCATCTGAGATGCATCTTGTTCCTTCAAAAAGTTTCAGCGCGAAAAATAGAAACAAACGTACGTGGGTGCTGCAGTGCCACTAGCTACGTATCACTGCTACTGCATCTGGGGTACCTGCAGGGAAATTGCGGTACGTTGTGCGCGCGCGCGCCCTTTCGGATTTAAAAACGACTAGAGGCTGGGGCGCCCCCTGGGGCGCCTCCTGACTGGTCAGGTGCAAACCAATCACAGCCTGATGGTTGATGATATCGTGACTGCTATGTTCTCCTATCGTCCAATCAGTCTTGTGCATTAAGTGTTTCACTTACATGTTTAGAAACTTACGAGAGACCAATTAATGTTCAGCAAACCCAGATCGACATGCTTTTCAATGAAATTCCTCCATAAAAAATAAGATGGCAGCTGATGTTTAGTACGATAAGGATGCTAATAGCCTAATAACAGGACACCATGTTAAATAATTGTTTGTCTATGCTTTTATACGGTTTGAGTTCTGTTTCCCTTCGATAATACCGATAACACGAATAATTTAGAAAAAAATCAATACAATTGTTATGTTAGTAGCAGGCATGGCCACACATACTTGGCCAAATCACACTTTGATTGCAAAATCATCAAAGACAACGGAAATATTTGAATTTCTTCATGTTCACATTTGGCAGACTTGTGGAACAGATCATGAAAACACGAGTAGAAAGTAAGGAAATAATATACACAGTTGGTGAAGAGCTTAAGCACATATACTTTTAAGAAGCCACAAACCCTTCGATATACACTACACAATATGTGTACTCGCTCCTTTTTCTCAATATAAATCTATTTAGTAACTGTTAGGATACATCATAATTGGCTCATCTACATCCTGCGAAAATCACAGCTAGTCAAATTGTTTGCTCAACACAAATAAGAAAAGGATGGAAGCTAACAAATTTTTTACAGGTTAGAAAGATGGAAGATGTTCATACCTTCGATATGGCAAATAACGATGCCATGAATAATCTTGGACACCTGTGACCAAATGTATGTTTCTTTGAATAAATGGAATGACTTCTAAACATGTTTTGCTGCATTGCATATCCTTGATTTCCAAACGATGAATGGTGATGTGGATATATGATCCCTTTTCCAAGTTTCAAGACTCGAACGGCAGTTAGGAATAGAAGGACAGTTGGGAATATCATCTCATCTTTCCAAATTGGTGGATATATGGACGATTCCATTTTAAATTCCTCCACGGTGAAAGAGAAAACTGAACTAAGTGTATAATTAATTTCCAACGATTTTGTAAAGAAGCTCAAATAAAAACAGTGAGTAAAGGCCATCCAAGAACTTGAGAGCTCATGCAGGCCCTGACCACTTTTAGTAATCATGTCTGTCTGAAGAGCAACCCAGGAAACAAAATAATAAATGATTTCTTGATTCAAAGGATGGTAAAAAAAACTATCAAACCGGTGAAAGTTTTTTGGTACAGCAAAGGAAGACATGATTCTCACCTTATCGACAACCACAGTTGACATATGGCTACAACTGCACTTAGAAATTAAGCGAGTTGAGAATGCCTCCTGGCCTATTCTAAGAAGACCCACCGTGAAGAACCTAGAACTGGGTCACACATCGAAAGAATAATTTAACTTGAACTGGATTAATCAAGTGAACATGTGAAGAATTATAAGACCGAGGAACTAACGTAATTTTCCTGTACGAGGATATGACGCCGTTCAGTGGCGGCCCAATATAGATGGTCTATCAAGATTCTTCTACAGAACAAGGGACGAAAGTAGGACCAATAATTGGCATTACATAGTGCATGAAAAAGAACTGGCAACATTTTACTTCAACTGGATCAACAACTTTATTGCTAGAGATTAATATAAACAAGAAATTGACTGTAAGCAACATAACTGATTTTGATAAACCATCATATACAACCGCAAATGCAAATATACATCAGCCTTAATCTTGTATACATCCCCAGAAATTATACAGAGCGAGGAATTGCAGTAAACATCAATTCTGAAATGTCTTTTAGATTATTCATGAAAATTACAACAACAGGAACTACATAAAATTGTGGTGGAGAAACTAACAGTTCAGTTACACTCTCACTCGCCAAACTGGGGCTGCTCATCCTAGCCATCAAGTTATTGAAGAAACCTCGTCCTACTTAGCATTGAATTTCTTTCATACATGTAGGAGAATACTCATTAATACAAGGAGGAAACAACAATTAGAACCATCCTATATAGGTCACTCAACTACTCTAACATTAATAATGGGGAGAGTGTCAAGTTTTAAAACCACGATGTCCCAAGCAACCAAAATAATTCTATCATCTCTAGTAGCATAACGACATGATTAAGAAAAATCACCTTAGTTTCACCTTTGCATCCAAAGGAAGAGGCTCGGTAAACAATTGTATGCAGTTAACTCCATTAAGTTGTATGAAAACAACAGAAAAATTAAGGGAAGATTAAGCAAAACAAAGACAATGTGTTACAGAATTATAAATAGTGGAAATCTCATAACCAAAGTGCAAAACCGCAACACGAAGAGAGGCTAAAAAAAAGGCATAGAGAAGATGACAAGATTAAAACTATGGTATCTGTGGCAGTGACAATAATGGTCTCACCTGTCTCAACAAAAGAGGGTCCATTGGATCTGCACCTTCGCGAACATGTGTTGAGAATTATGCGAACACAAAGACTAACATCAATAACCTTCCGAGTGCATCACCTTAGGGCAGCTATTACAGTATACCTAGTAACATGGTGTACCTCTCTACACATAATTCCCTGTCTATAGTACTATACTCATGTACACTATCATTATCTTACATATAGAAAAATTAGATGACACTGCCATTAAGAGTTCCCAACATATATATTAAACAACATATGGTTTCATTTTCTCCTACCTTATATTCGAAATTAATGGTCTTTTAACAGAAATGGATATATACACATACTGATCGCAATTTATCATGCCGGAAATAAATAATTGATACACCATGCCAAGTACATACATCAATGCAAAGCTAACAAAAACTTTTTTCGACAAAAAAACTAACATTTTTTTTAAATTAACACAATGAATTGCATGCATTCTCATTGTTCCTATCACCGTAATATTGGATCTGCCATTTTAAATCACTTACAAGATAATGATAGTACACGAACCTAAAATATATGGAACCACAGTTTCACCCGGTCGGTGGCGTCGGAAATAAACCCAATGAGAGGTACGGTCTTCTGTAGCCTATACCAACAATGTTGTAAGTCGTCCAAGCAGATGCCGCTGTCACCATCGATCTGACCACCTCCTATTCTGCTATGATGCCGTAAACGGAAAGTAGAAATTTTTGATTGCATTATGTAAAGAGAAAGGAATATATGTGACTGCTTATTCTACCTTGGGAGCCCAAAATAAGACATCCAAAATTAATGAACTCCTATAGTCTAAAGTTCTGAAAGAGATGACTAATGCTAGAGGAAAATCAGTAGCACCTCTCTTTAGTGTATTTCTCAACTTATCTTAGGAAGTGTCTGGTTTGTACCGGAATCTACCTCGGCAATTCATGCAAGGTTTTAGCATCAACCATGATAAAAATATGATTTTCTTAGAAAAATTAACCAAGTGCAGAATGTGAATAAACCCGGCCAAGAACATGAAAAAGGAGCCACTTGTGTTTATAGAAAACTATGTTATTATGTAGAATTTGTTTATTTAGCAAAAATAGGATTTGTATCGGCCAAATTAGTTCACTTAATACTCTTGACTATTACAATCCAAAGTAATCAGAGAGTACTAATAATAGTGAATGTTCTTGGCTGATGCTTGTGATAGAACCCGTATTTGTCTTCGTTAAACCTAAACCACAACATTTTTCCAACAAGATGCCGCGCAAAATGACACTAATGCTTGGATGAAGCTAAAATAACTGCACACTGCACAAACTAAGAAAATCTAGGAAGATAGAGCTAGACCGCCCAAAATGTTACTCATCAAAGTCCATTCAGGTGGGCCCTGGATTTGAAACTAAAGCAGGAACCTCACATGTGTGACAAAACAAAAGATATAGAGGCATAAGGCCGCTCACCCACAAATCACACAACGAAAAGAAAGACATAGTTACTGAGAACATAATAGGCGCTAATCAAGAACAAATAAATACGCACCATGGGCAGAGCGATACAAGACGAAACTCGACGCACCGTGGAGCGGGATAGCGACGAGCGCACGATGCATCCATGAATCCGCACAAGAAAACCTATGTATTACATCCAGGCTGCAACTGAACAAACACCACAACTGAATCAATCAAGAAAAGGAAGCTAACATCTTAGACATAAGAACAAACACATGAAACGCAAGGTACATGAGCAAGCTAATTCAGGCCCAGCTTTAAGTATACTCGTTTCTAGAGGAATATTTGATCCTGTCAAGTGTGTACCAACAGCAAACTAATCCAGGCCGAACTTTAAGTATACTCTTTTCTATTCTTTTTCCCTGCATAGTCTCCCGCCGTCCCTCGCCGATGAGGTGCAAACAAAACATGAAGCTACCGTTCTTCATTTAATTGTCATCCAAACATACCTGTTATAAAAAAAGTCATCGTGGGTGACATATTACTTACAGGATTAAACTTATAGGAGGTACTACATAAACATACCACTTTGGCTCTTGGACATCGAAGACCCAGGTTTCTGGATGACCTGAAAGAGAGAGAAGGCATCTTATTATAAAATGATCACGGCCATGGTTCCAAATGAAACAATTATTCTAAACTTCTAATAAATGAACACCATTTTGTTTTGGCAGAAATGAAACTGAAATACTTATATTGTCTTATTATATACGACTATATCAAATGAGTCCAGAGCAACCTGCTCTAGAACAATACCTGAGAAGTGAGAATTGAAGATCAATAAATGAATATTAAAAGCAAGAAGGTAGAGAATGAACATAATGAATAAACAACACAATTGTTTTCCTTGCACCACATAGAAAAGCAATTAACTGTAAGCATGTCCATTTACATCTTACAATCATATGATGCGAAATGAACCACAACTTAGCATATGGGATATTTTAGCACTATTTTATCCAGCCGATATATTAGGCGTTTGTCACACATTCGGTTGTATGAGCATTACACTCAGTCAAATGAAGCCAGATATTTTATTATCAATATCCAGACCATGTTTCACTAACTCTATGGGCACAGCTAGTCTAGTTTCCAAATGGAAAGAACCTGCCATGAACTCTAAAAAAATAGTTGAGTAGACACAGTACGAACATGCCAGGTTACTTACATATCTGAATCTCCAAAATTGCACCGTTCAGGTTCACACCATTGTTTATCCTGAAATTCAAATTGGCACGCTTGTTTAACGATTGGTTAACAAAAGCACAAACCAACACAGCTTATGAACAATTTTGCGAGCAGTCAAGACAAAGGAAGCTGAGATCAATGAATTAGCAATAGGAAAAACGTTACGTATAAAAACTGAAATCTAAGTTACCAGGCCAAGATTACTATTCTTGTAAACTTTGACATAGAACTCTGCATCCCAAGCTTCTGTTGCTGCACCAAACAAAAACTTAGCTTTGATAGGCAACTCCTCCACACCTTCCTCGTGAATTTCCTGATTGATCATTGATTGATTGACAACAAGATGCATTAATTCCAAGCCTTCGTAAATGCACTTTAGAAGAATATCTTTGAGATCCTCTCAAGCTATATGAAGTGCAGATCAATACAAGGAAAAACTCTTGTGTAGGTTGTACCAAAAATGGTGAAGGCCTGAATATAAAGTAAGAACCATTCTAACATTTTCAGCTCAAGCCTACATACCAATCAATATACCATTCTAAGAAGTTTGAAAAGATGCCTCTAGCAGCAACTTCATATTTTGAATAAATTTTAACTAATATGGCTAAACCAGTTCCTTCACTAAAACAAAATGTCAACTTCAGAACGAAAATGAGGAGCTTCCTAAGACAAAACTCCCCAATATTGTTGTTTTTGAGCTATCATTTATCCTAATAAGACATGCAACTACTTATTTCAGTTCTGATCTATATCAAAGTTTCTAACATGATCTTGATAGGAGAAGTGAACATTTCCAAAGCTCACAGGTGCATTGTAAGTGACGTTAAACACCCATTTCAGTAAAATGTGAACAAAAGAGAATAGTCACATAGCTTCTCTAGTCAGTGGCAAAGACAGACCCCGGGCAGGCTGGGCTATGGCCCGGGGTGTAGAATTTCTTGTCCTTTCTATTTTAGTAGATTTGGAAGATTTTGCTTGAATCTTGCTTGGTAGTTTTTACTGATTCAAAGTAATGGCCCGGGGCTCAATGGCATCCTGCCTCCGCCGCTGTCTCTAGTGACGCTATGCACGATATGAGTTTGGTCTGAAGTAACTGACCTGAACACTCCAGAACTCAAGCATAGAAGAACCATGAGCTTGGCATTCCGGTAGAAGACGGGCCCTCCGTTCTGTGCGGAGAAGATGGACCACGAGCAGATGGGGTCTCGCAATCTCCGAGACCTGCAGCCACGACCACACACAGGATCAGCGCCACGCCGACCAAACAAAACCTATCCAAACCAGCGGGTTAAAGTAAGCGACACATGGAGGCATTACCATGGCGCAGACGAGAGAGGCGAAGCCGAGGAAGATGACCCAGCGGTCGGTGGCGACGAGCGCCCACATCCGCCTGAGCGCGTCGGCGGCCGTGGCCCCGCTGGCCTCGGCGCGCCCGGCCGCGCCGTCCTCCTCGTCCTCGAGGTGCCACCATCTTCCCCCCGGGAGCACGTTACGCAGCCGGGCGATGAACTCGCGACGCCTGCCGAGGGCGCCGAACTCGCCGCCGACGGCGGTCGCGGCGCTGATCCTCGCCAGGCGAATCCGGCGCGCGGGCGACGCCCGTCGAAGAGAGAGCGGCGCGAGGCTCAGCGACAGCCGAGCCGAAGGTCGCCGCGAGGAGCAGCGCGGCCGGGGGCGGCATTCCTGGTCCCTCGCGTGCACGCGCGCGCGATCCAATCCGGAACTGGACTCGAGAATCGGCTGCAGCTTGGGATTTGAACGGGCAAGAGGCAGACAAGCGGGATGCGACGGACGGACCTCGCCGGACGGCCGGAGTCTGGGATGGGTCGGTCCGCCGACGGTAGGAGACTGGGGTTGGCGTGCGGCAGGAGGAAATGGAAAGCGCCTGGCCCAATCCTTTTTCTTCCTCGTCTCTCTCCACAGCCAGAATCCAACCAGCGCAAGGAACCGAATCAGAAGGAATAGGCACACGCAGACGACGAGTCACCAGTCTGTGACAGACGGGGCCCATAACAAAGGACTCCCACCAGCAGGCACACAATGTACACTCACCCAGCGACAAAACGAGGGAAGACAAAGCGCTCTACCGCGCGGGTACTGCCGGCCGCGGCTCTTCTATGCTGGAATCGTGCCGAACCGACAAAACGAGAGAAGACAAAATCGAAACGCGGAACGGCAAAAACGTAACGTCAAAAACGTACGCGTGGACGCGCGCAGAAGCGCCGCAGGTCCTACGCACTTACTTGTCTTAGATTGATCGGTGAATATTCTCTGGAATAATGAGATCATCCAAATCCGATTTTTTTTTTTTTTTGAACATGTCCGAATCGAGCTCTAGCAGCTCCACCGAAGCTGAAGAAGATCGAGCGGGGCGGCATCCAGACCGTCACTAAAGTTGACAATTACAGGTAACTTTGAATTACGTTCGTCACTCGTCGACGTACTGTACTTAGCAACCAACACTCGCAGCAGAGGCTGGAAAGCTAGCTAGGCCGCCTTTCGGTTCGCCACGATCGCGACGCACGTCACTCCGGGCGGTGTTGCCATGGGAAGCGACCACTAGTGGAAACAACCCCTCTCGTCCAGGGGGCCGGGGGGCAGCTGTCCCGGTTGCAACCAAATCCGGGACAAATGCCCTGCATTGGTCCCGGTTCGTGCGCCCGGGGCAACAGGAATCGCCTGGGCGCATTGGTCCCGGTTCGTGGGGGCATATCCGTCCCGGCTCGTGCCACGGACCGGGACCAATGCCTAGCCACAGGCCACGTGGCACGCGCATGACCTGTTGTCCCGGTTCAGTCCACGAACCGGGACCAATGCCCCCTTCCCCTATATATACTGCCCCAGCCCCCCCCTCCTTCCATCTTTTTTTTTGCTTGGAGGTGTGAGAGAGTGTGGTGTTGCTGTTTTTTTTTTACTATGCACACGAGGTGTTCGACGAAATTCCCGAGACGCACACAAGCTCACTGAAAATGGTTTCTTCGAACGAGGTTAACAAATTATCTTTTTCATCTGTAACTGATACATAAAAAAGTATTATTTGTCGATGTACTGTGGTTATCTCTGTATTAATATGTATTTTGATAAACTTAATTATATGATGCAGATGGATGCACGGCAGCGATGGATGTACGGTGACCGACGCACCTCCGAGTATATGGCAGGCCTGAATGCATTTCTTGCTGTAGCTCAGGCGAACAAAGATAATGGCTTCATGTGTTGCCCATGTGTTGATTGTCGGAACGTCAGAGAACATTCTTCCGAAAGAATCCTTCACGGCCATCTACTTCGGAGAGGTTTCATGCCCAGCTATAATTGCTGGACCAAGCATGGAGAAAGAGGGGTTGTGATGGAAGACGATGAAGAAGAAGAAGAAGATCCTTTGTTCCCTGAATACGACGATACTGCAATGGAAGAGAATGCAGAAGAAGGAGGTGATCAAGAACAGGCATCAGAAGAGCCCGATGATGATCTTGGCCGAGTTATTGCTGATGCAAGGGAAGACTGTGAAAATAGATTGGAGAGGTTGAAACTGGACAACATGTTACAGGATCACAAAAAATTGTTATACCCAAATTGCGAAGATGGTAGCACAAAGCTCGGTACCACACTGGAGTTGCTGAAATGGAAGGCACAAAACGGTGTGACTGACAAGGCATTTGAGACTTTACTTCAACTAATGAAGCCAAAACTTCCAAAGGATAACGAATTGCCTGAGAGTACGTACGAAGCAAAGAAAGCTCTCTGCCCTCTAGGATTAGATGTGCAGAAGATACATGCATGCATTAATGACTGCATTCTCTTCCGCGGTGAGAAGTACGAGAATTTGGATGAATGTCCGATATGCACTGCACTGCGGTATAAGATCAGAGCAGATGATCCTGGTGATGTTGACGGCGAGCCTCCCCGTAAGAGGGTTCCTGCTAAGGTGATGTGGTATGCTCCTATAATACCACGGCTGAAACGTCTGTTTAGAAACAAAGAGCATGCTAGGTTGTTGCGATGGCACAAAGAAGACCGTAAGAAAGATGGAAAGTTGAGGCACCCCGCCGATGGATCGCAGTGGAGAAAGATCGAGAGAGACTTTCCAGACTTTGCAGGAGAGGCGAGAAACTTATGGTTTGGTCTAAGTACAGATGGCTTTAATCCTTTTGGGGAGCAGAGCTCCAGTCATAGCACTTGGCCTGTAACTCTATGTATGTACAACCTTACTCCTTGGTTGTGCATGAAGCGCAAGTTCATTATGATGCCAGTTCTCATCCAAGGCCCGAGGCAACCTGGCAACGACATTGATGTGTATCTAAGGCCATTAGTGGAAGAACTCTTAGAACTGTGGGGCAAACCAGGTGTACGTGTGTGGGATGAGAACGAACAAAAGCCATTTGACCTACGGGCGTTGCTTTTCGTGACCATCAATGATTGGCCAGCTCTTAGTAACATTTCCGGTCATACAAACAAGGGATACAATGCATGCACACACTGTTTAGATAAGATTGACAGTGTTTTTTTGGATAAATGTAAAAAGGTTGTATACCTGGGACATGTCCTGCGAAACATGCAGACAAGGCGCTGATCACCACTACTGGGACATGCCCATTTTACAGTGTAGAAACATCTACAGAAAAGAGCAAACATCTGTAAACTAGGCAGAGGAGAAGTAGAATCAGGTAGAGAAACATTAGGGCCGATGAGAAGTACAAATAGCATAGGGAGAGAAACAAGGTTTAAAAGATATTGCTAGGTGCTTCCGGCCAAAAGATTATCAAATCAAAGTTTTGAAATTCTCAAATCAAACCATAAGTTCACAAAGCATACGCAAGCATGGACCGTTACCAACCTGAGCCGCAAGGAGCAGTAGAGCAGAGCAGAGCAGACTGTAGAGGATGGACAAGCAGCCAGGACTGACATCGACTCTAGAGGATGAACAAGCCACCCTACTTCTACTATGAAAATGAGGCCCTAGCTCAAAAAAGTGTATGGGTGGAAATTTCCAGAAATTTGTATGACACAGAGCCGCTTTATAATTTGAATATAAATTTCCATAATTTATATTCAAATTATATACAAATGAAAAAATAATTAATAGTTTCAATAGTTAGAATAATTATTTAGTTAAACGAAAAATGGATTTAAATTAGTTTTGCAAATTCTAGCATTTTTCATGTTGGAATTTTTGTCAAATTTGGAAGTATATAAAAGTTGTTAATGTGCAAACTTAACACTTTTCAAATTTTGGCGCTAAAAAATTTTGGGCGCGCAGAGGTGCCACCGAAATTCGAAATTTGTTTTTGGTCCCGGGCCGTGGTACCAACCGGGACCAAAGGGCTCTAGTCCCGGTTGGTGGCACGGGCCGGGACTAAAGGCCCAAGTGTATAAAAAAGCGCGGCCCTCTCTCCAGGCCGAGCGGACACTACCCCAGGGGCGGGCACGAGTGGATATGGCTGGGCGAAGCCCTGCCGGCGGCGGGAACGAGTGGACAGATTCGCCGGCGGAACGCCGGCGGGGATGGACTAGGGGCACAGTAGGTTAGGGGAACACAACTTATATTAAAATAGGGCCAGGGGCCTTGCTTACATAGGGGCGGCGCGGCCACAGGCGGCCGGCCGTACTTGCATTAGGGGCGGCGGCGCGGCCACAGGCGGGCCGGCCGTTTCTTGGGGGGTAGCTAGCTAGGGGCGTTGTCTATAGATAATAGGGGGGCGGCGGCGACCTAGTCGTCCTCGTCGTCGGAGAGGTGCACATACTCGGGTGCCTTCCACAGGTGGGCAGGCGGCTGGGCCGGGCTCGCCGGGGGGGCCATCGGGGGCGCGTACGGCGGCGGCGGGGGCAGTACCTCCTGTGGCAGCGGCGGCGGCGGGGGCAGCTCCTCCTCCTGCTCCGGCGACCCCGGCGCCCAAACGCCGCCGGTCCAGGCCCAGGTCATGCCATACTCCAGGCCTGGTGGGAGCGGCTGCGGCTCCGGCATGTCCTCGGACGCCTCCAGCTCGGCGTTCATGGCCTGCCACCAGGGGATGGCAGGCTCGTTAGGGGGGTGGCGGCGGCGGTGGCATGGCAGCGGCGTCGGCGGCGGCGGCGGCCACGACACGATGCCACCTCTTGATCTCGTCGTCGACGAGGGAGCGGCGGGAGCGCTCGCAGGCCTCCTCCAGTTGGGCCCGGAGCTCGGGGTCCGGCTCCCCGGAGAAGTCCTCCGGCTCGTCGACGAGGAGCCATAGCTCCCTCTCCCGGCCGGGCGCTGGCGGGGGGTAGTCGTCCACGTTGGCCTCGAGGGGGGCGGGGATGAAGGAGCGGCGGCGCTGCTCGTGCTCCTGCTCGAGCCAGGCGGCCCAGTAGGGGGAGCTGCGCGCGTAGATCCGCTCCCTGCGGACGGGGGCCGGCAGGAGCTCGCGGCGGCGCTCGATCTCCTCGAGCAGCGCCGCGCCGGTCGGGGCCGGCGGCACTGGGATCCGCTGGGGATTCAGGTGCCAACCGTCCGGGAGGTGCACGTCGTTGTAGAAGACCGGAGTGGCATTGTTCCAGTGCCACTCCGCCTCGTCCACCCGGACGTACCTGCGGAACCGCTTGCCCGGGGGCGCGGCGCGGGGCGGCGGGCGTGCAGCCGGTGGTGGCGCGGGGACGCGCGGCACCCCGCCGAGGCGGACACCTCCAGGGCCGTAGCCGAAGGCCTCCGCCGGTGGGGGCGGGATGCGGCCGGCGCCGCTCGACGAGCCTCCGTCGTCGTTCCTTGGGCGCTTGCCGGAGTTCGAGAACCAGCGGGACATGGTGGCGGCTAGGGTTGCTTTGCCAGGGAAGCGTCCGGGGTGGGTGGGTTGTACGGGCGGCGGGGGTCCTTTAAAAAGGACCCGGGGTGGGCTGGCATGCCAACCGGCGGCCTGGACGTGGCGGCGGTTGCAGGCGGCCATGAATGCGGGGAGCCGAGGCGTGGCGCGTGGGGAGTGGGGCGTGGGAAGCCGAGGCGGGGCGGGAAGACGAGGCGGGGCGGGAAGACGAGGCGGACAGCGGCCCTTTGACCGTCCTTCGGTCTTAGTTTAATGGACCAGGCGAACCAGCCACAAGGCCGCTGGCCAGTGGCCCCTGTTGACTGGCCATAATAACAGACGCGGGCCAGTGGGCCCTTCGAACCGTTGACTGTCCATAAATAAAAGACGCGGGCCAGTGGGCCTTTTTGACTAAAAAATGTGTCAGTGGGCTTAATTAAAGACGTGGGCCTGGAGCGGTTGGGGAAGGGGAGGCCGGTTGGCGATTGCGAGGCAGGAGAAAAAAAAAACGAACAAAAAAAACCTGCCGCGGCAGGGAAAATGGGCGGACTTTATTCTTTTTTTAATAAGGCATCCATCCCGGTCCCTAAAACGAACCGGGACGAACTCCCTCGCGGTCCCTGGCCCAGAGTCGCCACGTGGGCCAGCCTTACCATCCCGGGTGCTGGCACAACCGGGACCAATGGGGAGGGCCATTTGTCCCGGCTAGCCCATCCCGGTTGCGCAACCGGGACAAATGGCCCTTACGACCCGGGACAAAAGGCCCTGTTTCCACTAGTGGACGCACGAAACTAGTAGCCGGGGCTGAGAAATTGGACCGAAACTGCCCAGAAAATCACTAGTACAGTCGAAGAGCGTGGCATGCAGACAGCAATCCAGTTACTGTTTACTTAAAAGTACTGTACGATGGAAAAAAAAGAACATGCACGCACGCCGCTCCAGTGTCGTGGATGCATGCATGCATGCATGCTTGGCGTTTAAGAAAAATTTGGCGTCGGGCAGGGAGCATGGCATGGACCATGCATGCAACATGCCGCCACTGGCCGGTCGATGCAGCCACGAAATGATTTCATTCGCGGCGCCGTCTTTGTCACTGTCAGGTACATACACGATAGGCTGGACCATCAAAACTTGGATACGCACAGCTTTCGGATCAGGATGTAGGGGTGAGACATTACATAAAGATTAAAATTTACGATCTCATCTGACACTAGCAAATTCACAAAATAACATTATAACACTTTGATTGGAGCGTTATGCCCTAGCCGCATAACATTTTGGACGGGGACGTTACGTCTGTTGAGTTAGGATTATGAATTGATAATTTGAGGAACATTGACCATAGGGTTCAAAATTGATGAAGCAAATAGAGTTATAGTGATGAGGGTAGTTACCAAAGTGACGTGGCAAGGAACCTCAGAAGTGGCCATATCTCACGGAAGACCCAATGGGAAAGGTAAGAACGCCAAGAATAAGTACCGAATAACTAATGGGAACTAGAAGATTCTAAACCCGGCAACTAAACCCACGACTGCCTCCGGAAAACCACTAAATTGAGCTCACCTTTGTTGGAGCCAATTCAACCTTTCAGCTGGTCCACCGCACCAATAGATTTTCGAGGGTCAATTGAGAAAGATTGGAGAACATCGACAGAATCCCAAGCGGAAAGGACGGCAATTCTGGAGTAGTCTTGGTACGGTCTAGATACAAGAGTAATTGGGGTAGTCTTGATATGTTTCTAGTTACACACTAGAAGTTGCCTCCTAAGAGGAAGAAAGAGGAGCCTCAGCTCTCAAATCAAATCTCATGTATCCCTATCTTCGGATAATCATTTTTGTCCATCCAATTCAACTAAATCATTTTTGTCCGTCCAATTAAACTCACTTCGGACATTTTCCACAACATCACGAAAGGTTGGATTTGCGTCAAACATCATGACTTCTCGTCCGGGTCTTGATAATCAATATCTTCTTTCGAAAACCTCGCAAAGTCCACATGATGACCATTCACGATTCTTGACAACGTCTAGAAAAGCGAAATCATACCAACGATTATATTTCCGTAAAATCTAACAAGTAGGCCCCAACATGACAATTCCTAGGTTTAGGATGAGGGTTAGGACCTACCAAATATCTAGGGTTTGCCACAAAATTGGCACAAAATTATGCTCCATACATCAGCAAAAAACAAACCATTTTTAGGGGATTGCAAAGACCAATTTTTAAGGTTTCTAAAATAGGGAAGCAAATTGACTAAATACAAATATTTTGGTTAGACAAAACGAAAGAAAAGGCGGGGAGAGAGATTATCATCGAGACACGAGAGAAGACGAATTCCACAGAGAAATCTAATTTTTTTTTTGAGGGATTGGAGGGTGGAGTGAGAGAGGGGCCGCAAACTTGAACTAGAGAGCGGGGAGTGGAGTTTGGCTGTCCCGGACCACTTACCACTTCGCCCGCATAACGTCCCCGTGCGGACATTATGCGGTCAGGGCATAACGTCTTGCAGTCACGTGGACCTCCGCGACTATGTGGCCACGATCAATAATGTTTTTGAGCAGGCATTACGAAAGAGAGTATAACACGTTAAAGGCGGACGTTTAAAAAATGTTATTTTGTGATTTTTTTTTATGTGAATGGTAGAGTATGAATTTGCTGCATCAAAAGCATATTTGTGTAAAATTTCAAGGGTCTAGGTCGTGTATTCCGTGGCTATACGTAATACCGGTACCGCTTCCCAAGTAACAAGATACTCCAGTAGAGATTACTGGGCAATCATTGTTTTCCCGCAGATCATCATACTGTCACGCTGCGCACACACACAGCCTAGTCCTACGCGCGACCAAAAGAGTAAACTAGAGAGCAGAGAATGTGGAAACCCCAGCAAAGGACGAACAAGTCAATCCACGCCCTGCGGACGGAACCTCCCCAATCTGTCCATCTAGCGGCAGGCTGGCACTGGCAGACGGATGGCCGATGCACTGATCGGATACGAAGGCGACGGGAGGACCAACCGCCGCAACTGGGGCACTGCGGTTTCTAGATAAGCTCGCGCAGTCGTGCTTGCTTGCTCGCTGGGCTCTCTCCGAATTATTGCCAGTAGGTGAGCCGAGCCGAGGCGAGGAGAGCAGCGTTTCATTTCCGTCCCCGGACGAAATCATGGCACTCTGCACATCCGATCAAAGCCGAAGATCTCCTCTCGGGAGGAAAGAAAACTGGGGCGCAAAAGGGCGGGGGAGACTTGACTATGCATTGCCGCGCGCGCAGGAAGTTCTCGTTCCGGGAAAAGGCGCATGAAAGAATCGTACTACTCGCTCCGGCACGGCCTTTCAGGGGGGAAAAAAGGGTGTGCGCAGCGTAGGCTCTGGATGGAGAAGCGTAGACCGGTGACCTCACCGCGGGAGGGTCAAGCTAGGCTCGCGGGAAACGGTTGTGCGTTCGCGCGTGTTTTGATTCGAACGCTGCTCGGCCGGCGGCCTGCGTGACAAGCATTCTGATCTCTGACTGAAGCTCTCGTTCAGGTTCAGCTGGCCAGTAACGCGTCGACAGACAGACGCTGCACTTTCCGTAGCACGTTGGGCCGGGGCACCTTCCTGCACGCCACCAATCGTTCGTACCGTTTTCGGAATGAGGGAGGGAGATTTATCATTCATTCATTCATTCCCTTGCGACATTGCCCCGCCGTACTGTTGTTCTGAATTGACAAGGCGAGCCCGTGCAATTCCCTCTCGCCGGCACTTTTCCAGATTCACCTACCTCCATGGATGGAGAGCGGACACGATCGGGCACTGTGGTGTGGAGCATGATCCGCGATCTGTACCGCCCTCCATCGTACAGTCGCAAAGATAGCGCACCGCTGTGCTGTGCAACTTTGTTGGGCTGTCAGGAATGGGAAAGTCGGCGTATATACCTTGTCAGCTGCGTTTGTCCCACGAGAAGACGAGAATCGCTCAACTCACGGTACTACTACATCCATTCCTCTCTTTTCCGTGTTGAGCCTGTCAACCTGCGTGCCTAGCGGAATATCGCGATGGCTGGTTTGGCCAGACATTCCTTCATGCTTTCTCATCCCGAGCCCTTTAGCCTCGATTTGTCCATGTCTCTGCTAACTTTTGTTTCCTTTACGAATTCATTCATGGCCGGCCGTTGGTAGCCGATCATCGAACGTGGGAACTTTCAAGGGCATGATCGTTCACACAACTTGTACTCCCTCGGTCCCAAATTAATGGTCGTGGAATTCTCAAAATATGGATGTATCAATGCACGAAAACATGTCTAGATACATCCATATTTTAACAAATCCACGGCGATTAATTCCGAACGGAGAGAGTATAACAAATGTTAGACCGGAAATTCAAATGGGTGCGGAGGAGGATCATACACTTACCTTTGCATCCCGTCAGGTGTCTCATTAAGTATTGGTACTAAGGTTGCTAAGCTCGACCATCTTACACTTGCCTTCGCATACGGATTGTGGGCGGTATCTTTGAACACTTGCCAAATTGACTCGCTTGGAAGGTGAAATGGACTTGCTTGTTTCTTCTGCTTTCTTAGGGGACACTAGTACACTACAACATATCTGAATTTTAGTAATACACCCATTTTATCACTTAATATCAAAACTCGTCATTGATTAGCTAGCGTCACTAAGACCGTCTTAGAAATTCCGTGGTAGATTGATCGGGTGATGGTTTCTATTCTGTTCGTCATCAAAACTCGTATATTCCCTGATGATCCCTTAGACCATCGGTGAATGAAGACGACCGATTTTTTCATGGTATAAACGATAAATTCGTCAAAACAAATTACATTTCTTTCCAATTGCAAATCATGTGGGCCAGGCCCATATAGTTTTGGGCCATGACAAATGCATTATCTCTCTATAGATGACAACCAATTTGGTACAAATTACAAACAATTAGTCCAAAAAAAAATACTGTGCAGGAGCTGGATAAAATACTGTCCAAACAATAATGTTTATATGGTTTGAACTGTGTGAAGTTGAAAACACAATGCACATGGTTGAAACCAAATAATCAAACGCCTGACGCAGCAGAAGCATATATGTCCTTGAAGTTTATTATATTAATATTCTGTTATTAATCCCCTTTTCAGCCCCTAGAGGGCGTTATGGAGGACCTACTTCCCCTCGATCACCCGACTGAGTTGATTCTTGTGTATTCAGCAAGGAGCAAAACTGCTGTTTCCAACATGCATCAAGTTAGATGCAGAACAAACTCGAATGCTGCTTCTGTTGGACAGATTAGATGGAGAACAAACACTGTCATGCGTTCTTTAACACCTTGAGGATCGTCAAGGCAACAGTTCCAAATAGCTTTCTGGATTGATGCAAAGTATTGACTTGTGCAGGAGCTGGATTCACCTTTATGGGCCGATAGCTTAACACCGATCTCTGGTATGGGAAGAAACTTTTCCATATGCATTCACGCTCGGAAAACATAGGACGTTTACGCCTTGCAGCCTGTCTCATAGGTCAACAAAAAGTTTAAGCATTGGTGATTCTTATAGAAAGCATCACAACTGTTTCCACCAAATTTAAGAAATCACTTGATGTATAAAAAAATCCCTTTACCGGCCAGCACTAACCTGAGAAGGAACACCTTATCGCTACTGATGGGTATAGTGTTCACTATATTCTTCAGTACGACATAATGTTAAGTAAATTGTGGTACAACCAATACTTGTTTCCAATAAGACGTACTTAGCCCAAAGGTGAAAACTGTTAAGCTTTGTACATCTAAATCATTATAAGAGCAAAATTGCCAATCGCATTTGTATTTTTTCCTATAGATCTTAAACATGGATGGAGATGATCTTTGCTTTGTTTGCACAGTGTGTGCTTACTGTCCTCCTTCTATAATTTGCATTCATTACCAACATGACTTGCTAGCCATCACAGTACATATTATACATGTATAGTTTATTAGTCTTATGTAGAAAAGGTTATCCAGGCAACCAAATAAGGTCACTTTATAAAGTCGTGGCAGATTCCAGTGCCGTGGCAGAAACTTATAACATCATAAGGAATGCAAAAAAAGGAATATACACAGATCGGTTGAACCAAACACAGGACAAAATAAGAAATAACTTTTACCTTGTTTTTATCTGCAGGATCGAGATGAGGCGTTTTTGCAGCTGCCTCAGTTGCAACCGTATTCCCTGTTTTACATTACAAAACGCATGAGGATTATTCTACAGAAATTTGAAATAAATATTTCAACATCCAAACCCACCATGTTTTTTAGTAAGCCGGCCATTGGGCATGGGCTGCCATTTATAAGGGCAACTGCAAGAAGCAGAAGAAACAATTAAATGAGACTCATATTGGTAAAGTATTCACATACAAGATAACAACCAATGGAGCAATGCAAAAGGGAATGTAGAAAGGTACAAGTTTCCACTGTGGTCGCCCTCTCCAGTAGGGAAAAAACCATGGGTATTGAGAATATCTGACACATTTTGAAGGACATTTGCATGAGGCACCTGCATGGTCGAGTTCTGTAACAAAGAAAAAAGTCAAAAATAAAAGAGGGTAGAGACAATATAACTGGAATCTTACCTCTTGACGCTTCTGAATGTATGAATCAAGAGCTTGACCAGCTTTGGCAATTATATTAACAAGCAACTTTGCAGATGAAAGAACCTCCAAATAAAGCTGTTCTTTGTCATTTTGACCCATCTCCAATTGTGAGGCCTTGTAGCGTTCGGAAATGCGAACAATGAGAGTAGAAAATCCATCAATGTCACCATTACCATTCCACTTGCAGGTAGATCCCGGACGGATATGTGCTTGAGCTGCCAGGATCAAAACTGCTGTTTCCAATAGTTCTCCATCCTCTATATATTTCCAGATTTCATCAACCAAATTATTAGTGTATTCAGCAAGCAGTCTAGTTGTATCCAGGAAAATCTTCTGCAGAAAAGCCAAGATATTACAAACTCATACTACTTTTGGCATTTAAATGCAAGTAAGACATACTCCCTCCGTTCCGTAATGTAATCCTTTTTAGCAAGCTAGTTTAATTTGATAAAAAAGGCTTACATTATGGATCAGAGGTAGTACTAATTAACTTCCACCTTCAATGTGTCCTTTTCCTAAAACATGGTCTCAAGTAATTATCACCTCCAAGCACAGAAAATCGAATGTTAAAATAAGTTCAAGTTTGAAAAATTATCCAACACGAGCACATAAAAGAAGTTAAACAAAATAAACTATTATGTTTACAATGCCTGGTAATTAAGAATTGTGTTATGGGTTGTTTGAGATATTGGGATGAGCTCTCGATAGTAAAAAAAAAAGCGTAGGTACGGATGTGGGACATACCATCTCGGGTAGGCACAAAAGATGGACAATCTTGTAGATATAGTTGGCATCTTTCTTTGTTGGATAATCGGGATGCTTCTGTTCAGGAAGTAGGTTATCCTTCAGATACTTGTGCAAGCAAGTGTTCTCAACTGCAACATGGAGTGGGAGTAGGTTTTCAATGACTACACCGTCACGTGTGCGTAAATTGGCTGATGCACCATGATGAAGGAGCAACTTGATCATGTCTACAGAGAACATTTCGGCGGCTTCATGCAGGGGAAAGTACCCCAATTTATTCAGAATATTCGGATTGGCACGGAACCCTTCAAGCTCAGGAGCCTTGCCCTCCAAGACAACTTGTGCACATCGCACGGCATCTTTAATAATCATTCGGTTGAAGGCTTCTGGGATGATGATGAAACCATAAGTTATATATATCCCACGCTTGACGAAGAACCGGCGGAAGCGCAGGACACTATCCGCTTCCAGGATGGGCAACAAGTGGGGATATATTTTGTAGAATTCAGAATTCACCTTCTATACAAATTTTGAGAAGGATGAAAGACAATCAATGTTAGACGAAAAAAGCAACATAAAATAAGCAAAGTTTTTCCTGCAGTGCATCTTAGAGCAGCAAAACATAAATTTTGCATCAGATAAGTAAGATGACAAAATATACTGCAGGAAAGAAGATATATACTATCTGACCAGACGATAATGCCAATTAAATTCTATGAGCAAAGATAGCAATAACCTCAGGAATGCGATCCGGGATGATTATATTTGTTGCTCTGATGGTCTTAAGGAAAGTGTTTCTTTGCTCACTCCACTGATAGAGAGAACGGGTCAAGAGCCGTAACAAAAGAAACATGACAGAAGAAGAGAGGAGTTCTATGAAGTAGAGTTAGTTACCGTACCTCTGAGTAGTTGTGAATAGAATAATCATACGGGGGATGATAGGGAGTATTCCATGGATCACATTCATCAACTTTGTATTTACCCATAGCATTATTGACATGAGAACCAGTTTCTACTTCCTCCTTTTTCATCATCACCATTGTGGAATAATTAGGCTGTAATTCCACCGCATGTATTTGTCTGAAACAAGGGGTTTTAATCAAGAATTACACTCCAGGTAAATCTCATACAGTATTTTGTTTGAATTGTACAGAACCTGTGCCAGTTACATTGCCCACGGTGTGGCAAGGCTGGATTTGCAGAACTTTTCAAAGAAACCTCAAATTTTGATGTAAATTTGGAATTTTTATTGTTTGGCAAAATAATCTTCCATCCCCACATTAAAATTTAGCATTTGAAAATGACGGAAGTTTTCAAAGCAACCCTCCTTTTTCAAACTGCACCCAGGTTCGCAGTTTATTAGTCAGGCATTGCGAATTTTCGAAACAATAGCTTGAACTCTGAACTTGCCTTATATTACTAAAATACTAAGGCCGGATCAATTCGAAAATACATTCAGAAATATTACATTGCTAGGTGCATCCCCGCCCGCGACCCTACCGATGGGAATTGGGAGACAAATCTCACCGGTCGTGCCTCCGACTCGCCTGCTGTCCCCTGCTGCCCTGGCCCTACTCCCCGCTTCCGTCTCGCCTCCTGCACCAGCTCCGCACTCACTCGCCGACGGGTAACAGGGGATGAGGGAAGCGACGGGAGGGGGCGCGCAGCCGGGCCGTCGGAGGAGAAGTGGCACAGCGGCGGCAAGTGGAGGATCGAGGAGAGGGCACTTTTATGTGATCGGAGGGAGTACAATTTTACATACTGTATGACTTTGGGGAGGCCCATTAGCCCATATGGCCCAACTTAGTACGGGTCCGATGCCGCTTCCCCAAGCAAACCCAGAGGAAAGCTCTAAAATCTAAAGGCCTCAGCGCGGTCCACGACCCAGGCTGTGGACCTGTGGACTGTGGTGCTCCCATGGCGCCGTGGCTGTTGCTCCCATCCTTCCCATGGCCTCCCCCTCCCCCTCCAGGCTCCTCCTCCGGCCGCGGCGGCGGAGGGGACGGCGGTGATGGAGGAGATTGGAAGCCGAGCGTCGTCGCGGCCGTCGCCGGCGTCCACCTCGGCCGCTCCCTCCGCCGTCGCCTCGCCGGCCTCCTTATCCGCTCGCCGGTACTGGCTCTTGCTTCGCCTTCATTTTACATTCATCTATCGTGGTGCGAACTGCTGGATTCCTACTTACGACACGTAACACTATGTTTTGTTACATTTTAGGTAGCGTTTACTTCTTATAGCTTCTGAACTTGGAGTAGTTGTTATCATGATCATATGTGTTGCCTTTGAGCTCTCCAAGTTTCATGTTAGAAATTGGTATGAGAGTTTCTGCACTCCCTGCAAAACTTAATCGAACTGAACTGTGTAACACGTAGGAGGTGCGGCATCTTGAGGTCTTGCCGAGAATAGGCGACATTTGGTTCGGGGGATCACAGCCACTTGACCCACAGCAGGTTCTTGGGGCGCTCGGGAATGTATTCTCCGCATCTTTTGTTGGCAGTTCTGCCATGTTTGGTGGGAGCAGATCAGGTGGGAGATACATCGGTAACGGAAATTTGCAGCCAAGACGGCCTCGTGGAATCAATTCGAAGAAGAGGCTGTGGACTAATGTTCTTCTTGCTGTTAATATTCTGTAAGTCCGCAGTTCTATGAGATGTGCCGGTAATGATTCCTTTCTATTTGGTGGTAGCTTATTTCTACATCTGCGGATGAACATTGTGTTTACTTTTACCACAGGGCTTATATTGCTCAGATTGCATCACAAGGAAAGCTTCTTATGTGGGGAGCAAAGGTTGGTACGTGTTGAAATTTCCAGTTCATCTATATTCTGCTTATTTCTGATCTGATGTGATTGCAACAATATTTACCACGGAAGGTCAACAGCCTGATCAATAGAGGGGAATTCTGGCGTTTGGCTACATCATCTCTTCTTCATGGAAATCTTACTCATCTTGCTGTATGTATTCCTGTTTCTATTCATTATTAGAAAATCTACAAACAACCATCGCTAACTTTTCTTCCTATCATTATTATGATGCAGTTCAACTGTTTTTCTTTGAATTCGATTGGCCCTACGGTGGAACTCGTTACTGGTCCTAGAAGATTCCTCGCTGTTTATTTCACTTCCGCGCTGGCAGGTGTTTGTTTGTCCTTGTTAACTGTTTTGGAAAATCCATGTGGTGGTTATCGTCATCTCGGTCTTATGTTAATTCTTCATCTATAGTCATTTCTTCATATTTGAAACTGTAACAGGTTCTGTAATGAGCTACTTTTACTGTCAATCACCTTCTGTTGGTGCATCAGGGGCCATCTTTGGATTGGTATGTCTAGTTCATTGCTAAATATAGTTACAGAAATATTTCTGCGATGTCAACTCATGGCTGGTTAACCCTATTGTGTGACATAATTCACAAGCAATATGAAATTACGAAATTTCATTGATAGGTCGGAACATAGATCATATGTTGTAATTTGTTCAGATGATTTTATCCATCAGTTCTTATATTCTAAGACCTCAAAGTTGAAATTTTTGTTATGACCAGTTTATGTACTCCCTCCGTCTCATATTAAGTATGAGACGGTGGGAGTACATTGGTATATCTTTAATTTACCTGTAATGTCGTTCATTCAATTAATTTGTATACTTGTGCATTAAATATCCTACTGATAATCACCACCAATATTGTAACCTGAAGGTCTGTAGGCCTCATCTCAGCTAGTTAAGAAATCTCTGATAGGTTTTCTTAAATCATTTAATCAACTCATCTGTTAGGTTGGTGCATATGCTGTTTATACGTGGAGGCACAGAAAGCTTTTGGGGCATGGAAAGGAAAGTTTAGAGCAAATCGCACGCGTGGTTGTCTTAAATATGGTATTTATTTGTATTTCCACTTATTCATTTGGGGCTCTGTTATTACTATTTGCTTTATTCCATCTGCAAAGCTCATATGTTTGATTTGGCAGGGCATGGGTCTCCTTTCAAGGGGCATCGACAACTGGGGTCATGTAAGCCTCCTAAGCCTCTACATAGTTCATTCCACGCTGTATTGAAATGTTCAGCTCACTAGTTCACTTGAATAACGACAGTTAGGAGGATTGCTTGGGGGAGTGGCCACGGCATGGTTTCTTGGTCCAGATTGGCAATATCAGTACGTAGCAAAGGATGGAAGAGTGGTATTCAAAGACAGGGCACCCTTTCCCCAGCTAATAAACAGTAATAAAAGATCCCAGTAGCAGCGTGTAAATAAAAGGGTGTTCCTGTTTTCGTGTGTATAAATAGCTGAAAAATGTGGGAGAGAAAACATAGGTGAAAGTCAGAAAGATAATGTAGCAAGCCAAATGAGTGGCTGCAAACCATGAGGGTTGAGGGATACCTAGTTTGGAAGAAGAAATCATCAACAACATATGGCTGCTTCTGAGCTAACTCCGAGGAGAATACTGGTTCTGTCTTTTGGAGGCTTGAGCAGGGTGCCTCTGACTTCACTTGGAGCTAATCGCTGTTTTTGGATCACTTGCAAGTTTCAACTGTTGAACCTGTGACATTTATGGTCAGTTGATACTCGATAGTCACGGACAATTGTACTATTTAACATGTTTTGTCAGGAATTACTAGCGCCTGATTGACATGCATTTTGTGTAGATGAATTCATGATTGATACATGTAACTACGGGCCCATGTAATTGCTGCCTTGATAATTGATCATTCTTGTATCACTGTTTCCTTGTTTCCTTTCTGCGCCTGCATCGAAAGAGATGGCTGCCGGAGTAACATTTATACTCCCAACATTTATCTGACTATGCTTCAGTGCAAGTTTACACAACCTGTTATGGTATACCAACAGCCAAAATTCATAGCTTCGTGTCAAATTTGCTTTGTTCCTGACTTGCACAGCTATTTTATAAATAAGCTTTAGCTTGGTTAAGCTGACATGAAATCACATACGGTTATGGTTCTACGCTCCCTATGCCGTGAATTAACTCCCTGAATTTTCTTGTGTTCAGACAACAAAAGTAAAGATCGACAGATAATGCTTGATAGGTGGTTAAATCTTGTCAATTTTCAGTCGACACTTCTCAACCTCTCTAGTTCAGTACGAAACATGAGGCTTTATTTGGCTTGTACCTAAACAACCAAGCAGAACTCTGAAGCCTCTGTGGCCAAACTTCGATATTTCAAAAACCTAGTAACCAATACATGCGCTATATTAGCTCTCTGTGGCACGCCCGCGACAAGGAATGCCTCATCAAAGATGCACGGTGTATATTATGCTCAATATGTTACAGGTAAGAGTGGTAATACATTCTTCTCTACCATAAGCCCCCAACCTTCGGCGAGACCTTACAATTTGGTAAAGGCGTAGGGCAGCCACCTTCGTGACATAAAGCCCTGTAAATTAGCATAATATAGACCTATATCTACAGTTATATTCCGCCTTTGATGGTTCGGAATTCATCATGCAGTTAAAAGTTACAGGGAAGAAACACCGCCCTTGTAGTATCACACCCACATTCCTGGTTCATGAAGTTCCAAGCAGCAAAACTGCAACCACAGCGACCTCATACTGTCGATAGCTTTGTCGACAAAGCAGGAAGAAGCATTTGAAGCAATCCGAGCATCACATCAGGAATGGAGGAGAGCTGCAAGTTTACACATGAAGATTTATTTTCTTCACAAAATTACACAAGGATAGTGGACTGAAAGAAAACTGAAGAGCTCAGGTGCTAACAAAGCAAGACGTCAACTGGTAGTGCTTGTGGGTTTGGAAAAGACATAATTCAACTAGTGCATATATTATAAACGGCATACATATTGGAACTAAATTTCCACTTGACCTGATTGCATATTAATCCATACCAGTACGTAGGCATGGTCACAAAGAAGCACCCAATGGAATGCAAAATATTAGTAGGTTAATTCAAAACAACACATACTTATCTCAGCATGACCATTTAAGGGAAAGCCTCAATAATTAATCTACTAGTTTGATACTAATAGCAAATACTACAGTAGATTCATCGAGTGTCTCAAATCATAAATCATCTATCCAAATCAATCATTAAATAAGGGTTATAACCCTACATGCTACAGAGATAAAGCAACAATATACTTACAATATGGAGATGGAGCGATTGGAGGAGACTTGGTTGTTCTGCTACTTTGTTTCTTCCGTGGAGGCGTCGAATGTCGATAATTAGGCACTTGGGGTGAATGTATCGGCATCATTTGATAACCTGGTTCAGGGACTGCATTTGGCACATGATCAGGAGATGGTAAGGGACGGGGAGGATCTACACGGACAGGAATTGGTGGAAACGCTGGAGGAAGGTGTGGTTCATGAACTGAAGGAGGCGGAACAACAGATGGCTGTGGTGAGTGCACAAATGGAGGCAGCTTAGGGCCTCTACCAAAGCAGGGTGGTTTTAACAGTGGCCTACCAGCTGGAGGAAAGGGGTTACAGTGAGTACATGGAAAACATGGGGGTCTGTTTGGTAGAGGGGGAGAAGCCTGAGGAGGGAGTGCAGGGTAGGGGACACTCCCAGATGGAGGGAAAGATACTGGTACATTTATAGAAGGTGATGGAGAGGGGGATGGGGATGGTGAAGGAGATGGGCTAGGAGACAAATCTGAGATTGAGTGTTGTAGGTAAGATGACAGCTGAACTCCTTTTACTTTACCAAATACAGAGTGATTAAGCCCAAGGTTCCCCGCGTCGGGTTCTTTGATTAGCTGAGCTAGTTGTTTCAATCTATATGGCAGGAGAGTCCCATCTAACACCGATGCCTCAATAATTGAGGGGGCTTCAACTGAAGAACCATTCTCATTCCTGAACTGCAAATATATTCTCTGCACATATATGATAAGACGGTTAGCTTGATTAAAAAAACAAAGCCAGTTAAATTGATAATACCTTGTGGGAAGTGGTCTAATAGGTAATACCTCGTAGGAGTTCAAGTTCAATCCAAGTTCTAATTGATCCTTTAGCTCTGTAAGATTACCCAAGATCTGATAAACAGAGTTGTTCAGCACAAAGTTGAATAGTGGGACTGTGCTCGTCCATGCAGAACCAGACTGCACAGGAACAACAGTAATTCCTCCGGGGAATCTCAACAGCTCAACAGAAGATGGATGCCCAAAAAGTGATGGTGTCAAGGAAAGGTTCAGCTGCTGCAGCATCATCCCAACTAAAGATGATCTCAGTACACTAAGGGCCGGCAAACTTATTGAAGCATCTTTTGGG
The DNA here is from genome assembly GCA_028641055.1 of Alopecurus myosuroides. NCBI lineage: Eukaryota > Viridiplantae > Streptophyta > Magnoliopsida > Poales > Poaceae > Alopecurus > Alopecurus myosuroides. Next base: position 243,549,916 of record CM054063.1, read on the forward strand.
TAAGGAAGAACACCAAAAACCACATGTGTGGAGTATTTAGAAGTTAAAGGGTGCATCGAAACAATGGAAACCTGTTTAAGAAACAATTTGAATTAACCAATGGTGAAAAGGCAGAAAAATAGAAGGGGTGAAAATAATAGAAAAAATATCCACCTTGCTATTAGGTACACCAATCTCTTCAAATATGTCGCTCCCTATTCTGTCCATGTGAGCAGTGAGGAATGACACGGGCTTCTCCAACGTGAAACCAACCATGATTTGAGCTGAAACGGAGGAAACAGTTCTTTTTATCAATATTCAAACCAATTATTACGCATCATTAAAAAATAATTCAATGAAATAGTAACACAAATGACATTTTTGCAAACAAACAGAAAGACAATCTCTAGGAAATGAAACAATGTGGTTCAGCTCTCTTGAGTACTGGCACAGTTAAGCAGAACACAATAAACAACCCAGTAGCAAAATAGGATTATTAGTTTATGAATCTACTCGTAAATATGAGTTGGTGGTGGTCTATTCACTTCATCAAGATTAATTACCACTTGAGTTATAGGAACTACCACAATTAACATCCATTAAATCAAGGTCATATGGTTGATTATATTGGTAGATATTTTGAGATACAAAATTTATTTTGCACGAACTCAACAACTAAGATGGCACAAGAGTATGAAAAACTGATGCAACATAGCAAAAGTTAACTTCCGTAGCAACGTAAGCATCTATTTAGTAGGAGTAGATAATATAAATGGTTTGAGAGATAACAGGCAGTCAGGAAAAAATGAGTAGGCACTTCACAGATGGGAAGCAATTATGTGTATGAAATGTTACGAGTCTGATACACTTGACTTAACTATGCAAACAAAAGAGAAAGACTGGGTCCCAGTTAACCCAACAACAACTATCGGTAATGATTGAACGGCGTCAAATATAGAATAACTCTTCTACACTAGCAGTCTAACACGGAAAATTGATCTTAGTAGGGAATAGAAAGTATGCATACAGCGGGAGCAAGTGATGCAGGGATTACAGAGAGCACTACAACATATAAGTATACATCAGGTATTAGACAGAGTACCTTAGTTACAAGGTAAGACAAGATTGTCCTGCAAACATTTGAAGCGCTTAAATAGGCGTCGATTCTACTTAACTAAATAGAGTTTAGGGTTCAGAAAAATGCTAGCAGACAGAATTACAGGTGAGAACCCTGTAAAATCTTGACGAAAATTTGATGAGTTTGAACATTGTGAGGTGGCATCTAAGGCACAAACGAGGCATGTTCAGGAAGAAGTTTACATGAATCATCAAACTTACTAAACCTCAGGTCATCAGGTTCTAACAGAAACTATCTAAGTGGGAGGTTTGAACTGAGTCCAGAATTGAAATTAATTACAACGAGACAACTAATCACGGATAACCTAATATCCCGGAGCACCAAAGGACACAGTTAGGTAGTAAAATCGAGCAGATCCTAGATCCAGAGTGAGGGACCGAAGTATGATGGAACGCCGGCCCGAGATGAGGAACTCCCATCTCGTCGATCCGCCACGGAGGTCTCCTCAACCGTAACCAAGCAAACGCGCAATCGCCGAACTACCGCAACTAAACCCAGGTATCACCAAGCCCTTACATCAACCACGACGAAGAAGTAAAACCGCTGGGAGGCGAAGAGCTCACCTGCGAGCACGTCGGGGTCGTCGGAGATGTACCCCACGGGGCGGGAGGGCAGGAGGAGGAACAGCGCCGGGACGAGGACTCCGACAGCGAGCGCGAGCACGAACACGCACCGGAACGAGACGGACCGGGCGATCGCCCCGGCGACGCCGCACGCCCCTCCTCCTCCGCCGCCGGCGACCGCGACGCCGCCCTGCTCGACATCGAGGGGCTTCCCCATTCCGAGCGCATCTGACTTGGCCCCCGCGATCCCCAGCTCCCCCGTCGCGAGCGCTCGGAGGCGGCCGGCGCACCGTGGTACGGCCGGGGGGACGCGCTTGCCTACCTCCCGCCGGCGAGACTGTCGGTTAAGTAGGGTTTTTTTTCTTCTTCTTTCTTCTTCTCTGGCTTCCACCTCGTTCCCCCTCTTGGATTTATCCCCTTGTTTTGCGTCTGAGGTGGGTGACCGCCAAGTACGCGGGGATACTGATGGGCTCTTTCTTCCGCTCAGTGCTATGCTATTTTTGCCGAGATATTATTCGTGTTGCCTGCTATTACTGCTACTCGTCGTATAATTCCGTTTGGGCATCGCCGTCAGTGACGCTGCGAGGCCAAATCCCACCTTGCTTTCCCGACCAACCGCGCATGTGAGGACATGTGGCGGCCTAGCTCAACTTGTAATTCTTTTTTTGGGATTGTGTTTTTTTATAAAAAAATCACCTCATCACATGTCACTTGCCAACTGGGGCACACGCACAATACACTTGTGTTGTGCACCTAGTTTCTGCCTTTTTCTTTATCGGCTGTATGATGTTGGGGTTTCATTAGGTGGCCTGGATAGACTGGCTTTGGCTGGCCCCAATCAGCGAGCTTGAGTGCGATGGGAGCAAGAGGGCACGAGAAAATCTTGTTTTGGTTTACACGTGGTGCTGTGTGATGTGGCATGAAATGTATGATATGCTTGGTAAGCAAAAGTTCTGTTTTAGGACACGGTGTGTGTTGCAAGCAGTGCCATAAAAGGTATCTTCGGTCTCACGAGGCATCTATTATCACGCAATTGCACATAGCCTGCTGGAATGTTTTTTCAATGGCAGAAATTGCTAGCACTGCACTAGAATGACTTGGGTATCTACTTTGTCGTGGGAAATCGGTAGCCGGTACCGAAGTTCAATACGCAGTTAAAATACGGCTCTCTTTTTCATCGATATGTTTTTTAATAATTACAGGAGCGTTTAGGATGCATGTGACTGGATTAAAAAAAATCGCACCTTTGTGCCCACCAATAAAGTGCAACTGCAAGAAGAAAAGGTGCAGTTGCGCCCATACAAAAGTGCAGTCCAAGCAGATACAAAAACGTCAAATTGAAGACATACAATAAATCGGTGGAGTGATTGACCGGCTTAATAGCTAGACCGGCAATTAAAAATAAGATTATTTTTACTAGTCTAATAGATAAATAAAGATTCAAGTAGGCTAACTTCCATGCTTCTAAGAATAAACTAATTGAGCCCACATGGTTGGTGTGTTGTGTGGAATTCACGACCAGACTCGGGTTAGAATACTTCCACCCGTATATGTAAGTTTGGCGCTATATACCGAGGACGTTTCCGTGATCCAAAGGTTTTGGTTTATTCCGGACAGATCCTCGGTTTGGTCATGTTGTCTAGACTAGTGTCGAGAGGCACGGACAAACATTTCAATGAGAGGAAAACTCTGAACAAGAGCTCCAACAGAATCTCTAAAGGATTGTGATTGATAACTTAAGAGTTTTCTTCACACATTTTTAGCCTTTACGGATAAATAAGATGAGCTGAATGCAATTATGTGAAACAACCTATATGATGATATAACATAATTCAAACACAAATGCCGTCACAAAAATAAATGTGAGTGAAAGAACTCTGATAAAAATAACAAAGTCATGCGGAGACGGAGATGTATAATGATATTCACTTCCTTGAGGGGAATCTAGTCGCTCTTGGAGAGGTGCGAGTTACCACAAAGGACCCCAAACGCCACCAAAGGCTCGCATTCTTCTCCTTGAGCCTCCTCCATGAAGTAGGAGCCCAATCACTAGTGGAAGCCCGGTCTCTCGTAAACATCTCGTGCAAATCATAACTTAAAACCTTTCGGTAACTCCTACCGCCTAGGAGGCCCCCAACAGTAAGAAAGATCGAGGACAAATCTTGGAATTGGCTCAAATCACGAAATTGACTAGTCAAAAGAGAGGGGGATGGAACTTGATTAGGATTAGCTCCTCCTTCAAATCCCTCACGAATATCTTAAGGAATCAAGGAAACTAAGCAAGCAGAGAGCGGAGAATCGTTTGGCGTATCTAAAAATGATTACATTAGTACCAGTAACCCTATCCATGAAGGGATTTGGGCCTTTTACAGAGGGGCTATATAACTAATTGGTTGATGCGAAAAACACACTCAGAGTCTCCAAGTCAGTTGTAAAACGCTAAGCTTTAGCTAGGTTGAGGCAGGCTACGGCCTGATACGTATCTGATGTATGATAATTTGTGTATATTTCATGCAAGTATCTTATATTTTTATGCAAACTTTTATAATCATTTGAACTAGCATATTAATAGTTGCAAAAGTGCACAAGTTCTTGTCATCCACTTTGATGTCTATCTACCAGGATATTGGAAAAACGCAAAGGAACCACTTGTTCTGGTGGAACTGGGATTTTTCCGAAATATATCCCCACCCGAGAAATTTTACAAATTGCCACAGAGCAGGCTGAAGATTGTTGGAGATATGCCCTAGAGATAATAGTATTCAGTTATTATTCTATCTCCAAATTAATTATGAAGTTTATATCATCATGCTATAACCGCTATAGTACTTAAAAAGTAAGTTTTCAAAGGAAAACCTTTGTGCGGGTGTGAACCTATAAATAACAAGAGTTCATAATCTTGTCTCTAACATTAGTTTATGGTTTATGAGATGATCATGTTTTCCTGAACATGGACTTTGATATGTCTAGCAACTATAAGAGTTTATTGTTAGAGTAACAATAGTACTAAACTAACCCAACTATATGATCTTGCTAAGAGACTGACAATTGTAATGTATTTAGCAAAGTGAACATGGAGTTGTCATTGACTAGAATTCCTATTCCTATACTATGAGCATATCTAGTGACCGCACAATCAACAGTTATGCTTTGAATGTTGATGCGTCCATTTTTGGCATCATTTCACTTAATGAATTATTAATAAGTAGATAGGAAATTTAGTATTTTGTCGTGCCAAAGTGCACCATTTATGTTTGTGCATCCATAGCATTGAAATCCCGAAGAGATATTTCATACAAGACATAAAGGAGCAGAATTGGGATACAATATGATGAGATTGCATCATTTAAGGCCATTTCAAGAAAGCACAAATCCGCAGAAGCTAAGAAGGAGGTGGATAACAACTTACCGAGTCAGAGTACGGTGACTGTACTAACGATCGTATCGAAGATCATCTCGACACAAATAACTAGTACCGCTTTAACGAGTCACGGTACGGTCGCCTATGACCGTACCACTGACCGTACCAGAAGGAAGAGTTCGGCACGGAGGGCGAAGCGGAGACACTGACCATACCAGACTAAGGCGGTAACGTAAATGACACTGGTACGGCGAGTACCGACCGTACTACTCACTATACCATGGTGCGTTTAGCTCAGCTTGACCAGCATTTTAACCCCGTGCCATCAAGATTGAAGAGAGAGCTAGACCAGACGCCATACCACAAAAAAAAACACCAAACTCTAGCCTCCGGAAGGTGTCTGGAGGGGGAATTCCCAGAAGGGAATCAATCTCCATCATCGTGAAGTCCTCTGCATCGATCTCCTCCGCCATCACCGCCATCTACATCTACGTGATAGCATCTCCAACCCATCTCGTAGTAGTTCTAGAATATCTAGTTGTGGATTTACATTTGTACCCATTCATACATTCGTTTTTCCATTGCAAAATCATTATGATGTTTAATTCCTTGATGTGTGAGTAGTTTCATTAGTTCTTGGGGAGATCGGGAAATCTAGTGCTAATATGAATTGAGATAAAGATGCATTGTTTCCTATGGACTAGTTTGTAATAGCAGTCGTCATGCTATTATGAGTTGTGCACCTCATAATATATTGCCTTCGGGTCATGATGTGATTGTTCGTGTTGGTTTGAGGCAGACTGACGAGTGAGTATGATAGGACATAAAGTCGTTCCTCTTTTTTGCTAATCTCTGACATGGGATTAACGGAGAACTCGCCGTACTAATACCACATCCACGGGGAGACCCTTAATCACTAGTGCCAGTAGGCGCATCGCTTATCATCTGTCGGATATATACCAACTAGGGGTATATCAGATGGTAGTCCAAAGTGCCGGATTACCAGGGTGGCCTAAATGGTAATGGGCTATGGTCCATTAGGCGGCCCAGTAAGCTGATGCACAGAAGCCGGATTCTAGAAGAACCCGGATCGCTGCCCACGTGATCTGGCTTGGAGTAGAAGGCGGATTCCTTACTTTCCAAGTTAATAGTTACCGTAGTCTTCTAGGTTTCCTACTCTGTATGCCCTAATCCGGCTATTATATAAAGCCGGACGGGAGATAAGATAGATAGACAAAAAGCTAAAGGCTAACTTGCCGAGAGGTGGATCCTCGACGAGCAGCTAATAGAACCTCACGTTGTACTCTTTATTTCCAGGCTTTAGTCCCGAATAGTGAGATTGCAGAAGTAGGAACGTCGCATTACTGCGACGTACCGAACCTGGGTAAAAACCCTGTGTCATTGTCCTTCGCACAATCACGTCCCCCCACGTCTCTATCGGTAGTCTCATGGCACCCCCGTCTATGAATTCTACTACGATGTCTCGACAGTTGGCGCCCACCGTGGGGCCAGCGACGTCAGGCGTTAAGTTTCGATCTGGGATACTCGGTGGGATCGGCAGTTCCATAACTGTCGGAAGCTTGGAGTTCGACAACGATGTTGGACGCTTCCTCGACAACGGATCTTACATACCGGCGCAAAATCATCTGGTAAGTGCATGCGTGTTACCGATTGGATCTGCAAATATCTTTATCGGATTAACTGCAGAGGCCATGGGGTTTTGCGGTGGAAGTAAATTTATCCCACCCGCCCTATACCCAGCCGAAGATGACTACGATACAGGGTTCTGCTCAGATCGCCGACATACAAGTGAATCACACTTTATCGGCATGGTGCAATCCGAGATCGCCGAAAACACGGATGAAAGTAATCCCGTGCAAGAGGCAGAAAACAAAACTCCCACAACAGAGGTGGAAGATCCGACATCCGTCAACATCACGACGCACTCGGAAGCTGACTCTGTACTAGCCGCCATTGAGGCGAGATTAGAGTCGGAAACCGGATCGGATCACTTCGATACCGAAGATGAAGACGAAGACGCTTTCGAAAGAAAGGTCAAATCCTTCCAAGAGGGATTCCATGAAGTACTGATGGCAAAACCGGCTGAAAACACGGATGCCGACAGTCAGGAAAGCCCTAGAACGCCTCCGCCAGAGGAAGAGAGAGAAGAAGGAGAAACCTCTCCAAAATTCCCCGATGTCAAAGAATTGACAGAGGAAGAACCCTGCAAGAAACCTCCCTCTTCCAAGAAGAAACACAAAACTGCTAAAAAGCTCCAGTATAAACTTCGGAAGAAGAAATTGGCTGATCCAGCCAATGAAAGCCCGGAAGTAGGAGACGCAAGCGGTGTGAAATATTTGGAGAAGAAAACAAAAGAAATCCTTGTTCCGCCAATGACTGAACAAGAAGAACAGGAGTTACTGCAAACACCAGTGGGATTGCATGAACCCCCTGAAGTGCTAGAAGCCAGGAGACAAGCTCTCCAGAGGCAGCAGCAACATCTATTCAGAACTCGTGAACACCTCGAAAAAACCCAGGACGACATCAAGCTCATGAAGGAAGAAATCGAGGAATACGAGAGAAAGAATAGATCTGGAATTAAACCTACAAGGTTACTCGGAATTGTAAGACCGGAAGTACTGCCGCCAAAAGAAAGGTTTCACAACCCATCTTGGCAAAAGCAGGTAAACGGCAAAGATGCCAGAGGCGAACCAATATACAAAACCGCAGCAGAAAATGCGGAAGCAGCGTTCGCCATCCTCAACAATGATATGTACCCAATGGTGAAAAACTTCAAGGGGTGTATGCTTTTTTAGGAAAAGCATTGCAACAACAACAGCGAGGGCAGTAGCGATCAGGGAAGTTGCATGACGACTCAGCCCTATGTAAAACAGCTACATGCGCCGCTGGAGCACCTGGACCGGAAGAACCTGGAGATTCAAGCAACTCAAAAGAGAAGAAAGCGGATCCGAGAAAAGACAAGAAAAATCCCGACAACAAGGATGAAGCGTCTAGAACCGAATCCCATCTCCCGAAAGACGGACTTAATCCTCGCGATCGGGAAGAAAAACACCGGAATGGCGGAAAAGCAATGCCGCCTCCGAGACGCCCAGCTGAAAAAGCTGGAAGGCAGGACATACCTCACAGGCGTGAGAGATCCAGGACACCCACCAGAAATAAGGAAACAAACAGGAGTAGAACTCCACCTTATCCAAAGGGGCAAGATCTCGGAAGAAACAGAGAATCCTGGAAAAGCGCGTTCGCGCCATAATGGAAAAGAAAGGAGCAGATCTCCTTCAGTCCATTCAGCCGGCAGGTACTCCGCACACATGGATAGAGCGGAAAGAGACGATCTATACTTTGGACCTAAGTGCTTCACAGATAGGATCCGAAGGATAACCCTACATGCTGGCTTTGCCAAAGTTGGTCCAACATACCAAAAATATACCGGTAGTACAAACCCGGATACCTGGCTCTCAGACTATCATACAGCCGTCCAGATCAACAATGGGACAGACTTGAAAGCTGTAAAGTTTCTTCCCCTAATGTTACTGGATGGAGCCAGAGATTGGATCAATGGATTACCCTCCAGAACTGTCGACAGCTGGGATGATATGGCTCGAGTATTCACTCAGCATTTCCGGGGTACCTACAAACGCCCGAATAGCATCAACCAGCTAAAACGTTGCACCCAATTTGAGGACGAACCATACGTGGATTTCATCTCAAGATGGACAACAATGAAGAATAGTTGCTCTGGAGTAACTGACGTTCAAGCAATGCATGCTTTCGTCAATGGTCTAAAACCCGGACTTGTACCGTTCATGATTGGTTCCAAAAAGCACAAAGATCTCGGATCTATGCTTACAACCGCCAACGAACACGCTGCAGCCGAGGACGACATCAGGGCAAGAGGAGGCAATATCGATACACTGATACAGGCCAAAAAGAACCCTCGCCCTGAGAAAAAAGGAACTCCAGATGCAGCACAAAAACCCAAAGAGGTAAATATAGCCTTTGGAAGGGAAAATGGCAATAGGTGGAAAGGACGCAGTACCGAACCAATAAACTACACCAAAGAAGAGTGGGAGAAAATAAAGTCGGAAAACTGTGTCCACCACTCGCAATTTGGGAAACCTACTCATACTAACGCACAATGCCGCTTGAACAAGCATATGAAAGGCAGTGCAGGATCCGGAAACAAAGGGAAGAATTCCAAGAGGAAGTTTTCCAAGCAAAAGCCAGAAGTTGAGAAAGAAGACAGTGAATCGGACACTGACGAAAAAATCCAGGAACAACAGCGAAAAGGCGAGCCTAAGTTTCCGAGAGTTGATGGAGAATGCAACCTAACTTTCCTGGCAACTCCCTCAGCAAAGGTGGCAAAGAGAACGCTTCGAGAAATAAACGCGGTTGTCCCTGCAACCCCAAAATTCTTGAAGTACTCAAATACACCAATTACCTGGGATCAGTCCGATCATCCCGGGAATATCCCTGAACCCGGTACACAAGCTCTAATCGTAAGTCCTATTGTTCAAAACATTAGGCTAAAAAGAGTGTTGATGGATGGAGGATCCAGCATTAACATAATGTACCTGGATACACTGAAGCATCTGAATATTTCTGAGACTCAGCTCAACCACAGCAACATACGTTTTCACGGCATCGTCCCTGGCAGACAAGCACGATCCCTAGGAGAAATTTCCCTAGATGTAACCTTTGGAGACAAAGATCACTTCCGGCAAGAAAAAGTATCCTTCGAGGTTGTGCCGTTCGAAAGCGTGTATCACGCGATACTCGGACGTCCAGCTTTCGCCAAATTCATGGCAGGATCATGTTATATCTATAACAAGCTGAAGATGCCAGGACCCAAAGGAGGAGTAATCGCCATATCTGGAGACTTCAAATTAGCAAACGAGCTGGAAAAAGAAAACGCCCTTTGCGCTGAGAAAGTCATAGCAAAGGAAGAGTTGAAAGAGCTGGCAAAAGAAGTATCGCCGACAGAAATGCCGGCAGGCAAAGAAAGCCGGAAGCCAGCAGATAGCTTCAAGGCTTCCGAGAACACAAGACAGGTAATCCTAGATCCCAAAGATCCGACAAAATTTGTCGTAGTGGGAACTGGGATGACCGACAAATAGGAAAGCGAGCTCATCAAGTTCCTCCGTGAGAACTGGGATATTTTCGCTTGGTGTCCAGCGGACATGCCAGGCGTACCCAGGGAACTTGCTGAGCATCAACTCAAGGTGATTCCAGGATCGAAACCCGTCAAACAAAGTCTCCGTCGATTTGACGGAAGAAGACGGAAGGCTGTTGGCAAGGAGATTATCCGGTTTTTGGCAGCAGATTTTATCCGGGAAGTTATACATACTGAATGGTCTGCAAATCCAGTATTAGTCCCGAAGAAAGATACTACTGCCCTTAGAATGTGTATAGATTACACCGGCCTGAACAAACTATGTCCAAAAGATAGGTTTGCGTTACCGCGAATCGATCAAATAATAGATGCCACTGCAGGCTCTGAGCTTTTGTGCTTTTTGGACGCATATTCCGGGTATCATCAAATACGCATGAAAAAGGAAGATCAAATCAAAACTTCGTTCATAACCCCTTATGGGACGTACTATTACATAACCATGCCATTTGGCCTGAAGAACGCAGGTGCAACCTACCAGCGTTGCATGCAACGGTGTTTGCATAGTCAGATTGGCAAAAATGTCCACGTTTACGTGGACGACATTGCTGTCGTTACCAAGGAAAAAGAAACACTCATTGAGGATTTGCGAGAAACCTTCGAAAATTTGCGCGCCTATAAAATGAAGTTAAATCCATTAAAGTGCGTATTCGGGGTTCCCTTAGGAAAACTTCTGGGTTTCATCGTTTCTCATAGAGGAATAGAAGTAAACCCGGAAAAGATCAAAGCAATCTTAAACATCTCCAAGCCTACGTGCGTAAAATATGTGCAAAGAGTGACGGGTTCCGCTGCAGCCGTCAGCAGGTTTATTAGCCGGCTGGGGGATAAAGCTCTGCCACTATACAAATTGTTGAAGAAATCCGACAAATTTGAGTGGACAGAGGAGGCAGATGCAGCGCTAACCCAGTTGAAGGAAACTTTGATGAAAGCTCCGATTTTGGCATCCCCAAAAGACGAAGAACCTATGTTATTGTACCTTACGGCTACAAATCGGGTTATTAGTGCAGTAATTGTTGTGGAAAGGAAGAAAGACGAACAAAGCATACCAGACCAGCATCCGGTATATTACATAAGTGAAGTTTTCTCCGAGTCCAAACAAAGGTATCCACACTATCAAAAACTGGCATATGGCGTATTTTTCGCATCTAGAAAACTTCGCCATTATTTCCAAGGACATTCCATAACAGTGGTATGCAAAGCGCCACTAGGGGATATAATAAACAATACGGAGGCGACTGGCCGAGTAGCTAAATGGGGCATCGAGCTAGCAGCATTCGACATTAAGTACCAGCCTAGGACGGCAATAAAATCCCAGGTTCTGGCAGATTTTGTCGCCGACTGGACGGAAGCAATGGAAAAAACACCGATGCCGGAGTCCGAGTACTGGATCATGCACTTTGACGGATCTAAGATGAAGGATGGCGCTGGAGCTGGTGTAGTTCTAAAATCCCCTAAAGAAGATACAATGGAGTATGTATTACAAATACACTTCAACGCTAGTAATAATGTGGCAGAATATGAAGCTTTGCTTCACGGCTTGCATATCGCAAAGGAAATAGGTGTCAAGCGCATCTTATGTTATGGCGACTCAGATTTGGTACAGCACCAGCTCAACCAAACTTGGGACGCCAAAAGCCCTATAATGGCCGAATACCGGAGAACGGTGGACGAGTTTGCCATTTGTTTCTTTGGATTCGAAGTGCTCCATGTTAAAAGGGAGGAAAATTGGAACGCAGATGCCTTAGCTCGCATGGGGTTAGAAAACCCTAACACCAGGTGTATTCGTCCAACATTTGTACGAACCATCGATAAAAGGTGGAGATGTTGATTATCCTCTGGCTTCCGATTCAATTGAAGTCATGTTTGTAAACCTGGATTGGACAATCCCATATTTAAACTTCTTAGTTGATCAGAAGTATCCGGATGGAGCAGACGAAGTCTTGCAAAGACAGATTCAGCGTCGATGCAAAGGATACACGGTAATTTATAATTGCCTGTATAAACGCAGCACTACCGGAATTTTCTGCGATGTATTTCACCAGAAGAAGGACGAGAAATCCTGCAAGAAATCCATGCCGGAGATTGTGGACATCATGCTCAATCAAAAAGTATAGTCAAAAAAGCATTCCGTGCAGGGTTTTTCTGGCTAACAGCCAAGACAGACGCTGAGCACATAGTAAACACATGTGCAGGGTGTCAATATTACGCCAAGCAGACAAATATGCCAGCCCAAGCACTCAAAACTATCCCCATTACGTGGCCGTTTGCGGTCTGGTGGCTAGATATGATGGGACCATTCAAAACTGCCAGAGGCGGACTTACGCATCTACTTGTTGCAGTGGATAAATATACCAAGTGGGTGGAGGCCAAACCCATCAAAAAACTTGACGGTGTAACTGCCAGAAATTTCATCATTGACATAGTCATGAGATACGGCGTTCCACACAGTATAATAACCGACAACGGGACAAATTTCTCTATTGGAGAGTTGGCAAAATATTGCCGACAAATGGGAATTCGCCTAGATCTCGCATCTGTGGCACACCCGCAATCCAATGGACAGGTTGAAAGAATGAATAGCTCAATCTTACCAGGAATACGCCCAAGACTCGAATCTCCTCTTCATAGAGCGGCTGGGGCGTGGGTAGAAGAGCTACCTTCCGTGCTTTGGAGTATCCGAACAACACCAAACAGGTCAACTGGGCAAACCCCATTTTTCCTAGTTTATGGTGCGGAAGCAATTCTCCCAACGGACATGATCCATGACAGCCCAAGAGTGCAGGATTTCGATGAATCAGATGCCGAAAGCGCACGACAGGATGCCGTCGATCTCTTAGAAGAAGAACGAGAACTTGTGCTTCAAAGATCCTCCATCTATCAGCAAGGTTTATGACGTTATCATAATTGGAAAATCAGGCATCGTTATTTTAAAGAAGGTGACCCCAGTATGGGAAGGACCATTTGTCATCAGTAAAGCCATGAAGAATGGGTCATACTATCTTGTATACATTCGCGATACGGAAGATGATCCCGAGAAGCCGAATCGCAAAATAAAGAGAAAGATAGATGATGAACTAGGAGAGATAAAGAGGCCCTGGAGTATCCAGCAGTTACGTCCCTTCTATACTTAGTTCAATTTCTATGTAAACATCTTTGAGATCATGAAATAAAGTTGTCGGAATTCTTAAATCCATGTTTTTACAAGTTTATTATAGTACAAAGCATGATTCCGTCTTATCTATTTCCCAATGATCTTACAAAATACTCAATGTTAACCCGAATTGTGCCTGCGTGCTCGGCGTTTAAAAACTGAATGATTTTCAGCCTACTAAAGGTTAAAGGAAACTCGGATTGTGCTTGCGTGCCCGAGCTTCATTCAAAAAGTTCCTTAATTTTCTCTAAGCATTATCTGATTGTTTATGTGCTGGGTCACTGGAGCTAGTAAGTAAAAATGCCTTTAGTATGATCCATGTCTCCAAGTTTAAACTGATCGGTTTTACCCAGTAACTTGGCGTGAAGATTAAAGTACTACTGAGCCATTTCAAACGCTAAGGACAGTTAAAGCACACAAACCAGCGAACTTGGAAGATAAAGGAATATAAAACCCGGAAAACTTGCAAAGGATTTCATAAAAGTTAAACTGCAAAAGGCGGAGTACTTGTTTATACAAAAGAATAGAAGCATTACAATATAAATTACATTGTAAAGTGCAGTAATGCTCCTATTTCCTATTTCTCCTATATAGGGTAGGGAGAATTCTTCAAGCATCCGAGTCTTCTTCACTGCTGTCATCCTCGGGGGCTTCTGGAATCTCCTCTTCTGGGTAGGTGATGGAGATATTCACCATAGAGGCGATCTTGGTGGCGTGACCCTTGATTTCATCAAAGATGGTGGTCCGCTGAGTCTCCGAATATCCAAGAGGGATACCGGACGCCACGCGCCAAGATTTGGCACTAGGGTAATGCATACGCATAAGGCCTAAGGCCATGCGTGCACCACCCCGTGTTGCGGAGCGCAAGGTGGATTCCTTCGATTCCGCCACCTCCAGGATAGCTTCCGGAAGTTTCTCAACTTCCGAGAATTCCCCAGTTCTTGCGGGAAGGTACTTGTTGACCAGCTGCATGCCTGCAGCTCGGATCGCAGTGAATACCTTCCCGAAAGCTCGGATTTTCTCAATCCGAGTAAGATCTTGGTTATCTCCTGTTTTCTCAAGACAAAACAACCAAAGGGTTAGCGGAAAGGCAGAGAAAGAAGTTAAGACATGGAAAATCCGGTAAAAGTTGATAACTTACCGAGGATCTTGTCCATCTCGGAGCCTTCCTCCAGGCGCAGGGTTAAGGCGTTCTCCAAATCTTGAATAGTAGCCTTGTCCTTGTCCGCTTGTTGGGAGGCCTTGGATTGAGCAATTCCAAGAGCCAGATTGCTGGCCTCCAGATCTTTTTGAACCTTCATAAGTTCCTTATGAAGGTCCAAGTTCTCCCGGCGGAGATTCTCGGCATTGCCGGCATCTTCAGCTATTTGCTTGGCTTTCGCCAAAGCAGCTGGAAAGTAAGGAAAAAATTCCGGGATAAGAAAACTCGGAAAAGTACTTAGCAAAAATTATGGACAAGGAACTTCAGAGAATTAAAAGTATACCTGCTGTCTCCTCCAGCTTTAGCTGAGATGATGCCAGCTCTTTTTCTTTAACATCAAGAATAGATAGGAGGGTTTTAACTTCCTTACTTTTGATGTTAAGCTTGTTAAAAACTTCCAAGTTTATTGTGTCCGCGGTTTGCTGAAACACGGAAATTAAAGCAAGACGCTTAAGTTAGAACAAGCGTGATAAGAAGCATTAAGTTGATAGCATGCATTCACCTTATTGCTTGGGGGCTAGAGATATTACCTGGCTCATTTGCTGCAAACCTGACAAGTTTTCGTTGAATTCCCTTAGATATTCAGAAAAGAGAATTCCAACATGATGCAGGCCGTCTTGCATGACCTGACGAGGTGAAAATACGAAGTTATTTCGGACAACTAGCTCGCCTTGTGGCCAAGGACGGATCAAAGGAGCAAGAGCGAAGAACTTCTTAGCTTCCCGGACGAATATATCCAAGATCGTCAAACGGTTCTTCCTTTACCTGGAAGTTCCTGTCGAAAGTGGGAATAGGTTCATCCTCCCCAGTACGAGGATGTCTACCCATTTCGTGTCCCGCCCTTTCCCTCGCATCCATGTTAGATGCAATAGGCTGGCTGGATTGCTGAAATTGTATGTCCGGGTTCGTGGTCTTCTCCTCCCTACCAAGTGTAGTTGGAACGGGAGAAGCTACAGCAGAAAACGGTTCTCCTTTGCTAGTAGCAGCTTTATGTTTCTTCAATTTCTTTGATTTCAATGGAACTGGAGCAAGGCTGAAAAGGAAAAATCCGAGAATTAAATATCTCGAAGAACCGGAAGGGAATGATAAGCAGAAAGCTCCAGTAAAATACCCGGATGCGGCGATGGGGATTCCGTCAAGATTTATTACTTCCTCGGGAATCACTTGCCTCTTGCGTTTCCGACCGCCGTAAAAACTGGCGTGTAATTCGTCGAGTTCGGCGTCGGATGCAAAGTCAGCTTCCTTAAGTTTGTCAAACTATGGAGAAGGCAAAGTATTCGATTAAGTCAGGAAAAAGAAGCAATCCGAGAGAAACCCAAATCAAGGAAAATAAAAATACCTTAGGGACTGGGTTCTCCTCGTGATACATTTCCAAGCTTTCTTCGTATTGATCATGAGTAGCAAGCAATTGGTTGACTCGTCTCTTGAAGTCCCTTCTGGAGAAGGCTTTGTCCGTCCCTCTCATTTCGTCTTCTGGCCCTTCGTATTCACAAAGGAGTCGGGAGCGAAAAGCGAGAGGTTGAATACGGCGGCCGAACCAGCACAGAACAGTATCAGTTCCAGTTAAGGGAGGCTTAGAAGAAGTAAGTTTGGCGATACGCCGCTTTATCTTCATCATATCTTCCGGCAAAGTTTGCACCGCCTCCACTACCCAACTCTCTTGTGGGATGGCGGCGGAGTTGGCGAATGGTGGAACCCCGTTTTCTTTCCCGGGAAACGGGACGTCAGGATGATAAAAGAAAGAACCCGTCCAAAATTTGACGGATTCTAACGTTTTTATCTTTGGGTACCAATCTTCCCTAAACCTCCTAAGAGTGAAAGAAATGGTCCCGCAGATAGGAAGAACACCCTCTGTGGGGTTACACTCCACTCCGAAGCAGTATTGCCAGAAATCTAGTCTATGAGCTATTCCTAAATACCCTTCGAAAAGGGCCTGGAAGTCGGCTAGATAAAGAATGGAATTTGGGGGAAGGTTATGAGGCTGGACACCGTAATGGTGGAGAACTTCCAAGAAAAAGGCGGAAAGCGGCAAACCCATACCTCTCGCAATATGAGAGGAGAGGAGGACACGTTCTCCTTCTTTCGGCATGGGCTCGGTCTCGTCCTCCGGGAGCCGCCACTTCCCCTTCAGCACGAGCCCCTCCTTCTCCATTGTCAGAAGGAGGGATGGCGGAATACTGCTGGCACTCCCGTTGCCGGCAGTTTCCGCCTCGTCTTCGGCTCCGGCGGCGGCGGATGCTGCGGCCTCCGCGGCCGCGAGCTCGTCTCCGACGAGAGCGATCTTTTCCTCCACCGTCTCGGGCGTGAACGGCGGGGGAGGCGCGGAAGAAGATCCCGCAAGATTCGCGGAGGTGATAGGGATTTCCTCGCCTGCCGCACCGCCTGTGGCCTTCGCCGGCTCGTCACCGGAGGCGTGCACCGGTGAATCCAACTGTGGATCCATCGTGTCGATAATCTCGTCGATGTCCTTTGGGACGGTGCGGGCTGGGGAAGAACTTGGCGATGCCATCGATTGGCAGCGCACGGGAGCTCCGGTGAGGTCTTGGGTGCGTTCGCGCGCTCGGGAAGTGCTCTGCGAGAACTTGGGCGCTGGAAATGGTGTTGCGAAGTGAGAGCGGAAGGTTTCTACGGAGGACGGAGACGGCTATTTATAGCCGGAATCCCGTCACGATGCGTGCTAACGGCTCTTTTGACCGTTGGATGATCAACGCGTGTCACTCGCCGGAAATTCCGGGAAATGAAACGACGGGTGATTATTGCTATTGCCTCGTTTCCCGCGAGAATCTGTCAGAGATATGTTTCTAGGTTTCCCACCTGTAACCCAAACGCCCCTTACGTCAACAAGATTAAAGCGCTGACGTAGGAAGTTCCTTCTCCGCGAAGATTCGTGGAAGAAAAGCCGGATTTTCTGGATTCCGAGTTTTGCGTTGTAACATCCTTTGAGGAGAAAAATAAGAATCAAGACTGCAGGCAGATATTTCTTGGAAAATATGCATTTGGCGAAAGACGGCGAATCTGAGTCTTAATCCTTCTTGGGGGCTACTGTCGGATATATACCAACTAGGGGTATATCAGATGGTAGTCTAAAGTGCCGGATTACCAGGGTGGCCTAAATGGTAATGGGCTATGGTCCATTAGGCGGCCCAGTAAGCTGATGCTCAGAAGCCGGATTCTAGAAGAATCCGGATCGCGGCCCACGTGATCTGGCTTGGAGTAGAAGGCGGATTCCTTACTTTCCAAGTTAATAGTTACCGTAGTCTTCTAGGTTTCCTACTCTGTATGCCCTAATCCGGCTATTATATAAAGCCGGACGGGAGATAAGATAGATAGACAAGAAGCTAAAGGCTAACTCGCCGAGAGGTGGATCCTCGACGAGCAGCTAATAGAACCTCACGTTGTACTCTGTATTTCCAGGATTTAGTCCTGAATAGTGAGATTGCAGGAGTAGGAATGTCGCATTACTGCGCCGCATCGAACCTGGGTAAAAAACCTGTGTCATTGTCCTTCGCACAATCACGTCCCCCCACGTTTCTATCGGTAGTCTCATGGCACCCCCGTCTATGAATTCTACTACGATGTCTCGACATCATCTGAGTTATATGGTGGTTGTGATTAGTGTGTTATCTAGAGGCATTCGGGCACACTAATACACGGAGATCATCCCTTACAAAGTATTCACATGGAAACATAATGCACGCCTAATCAATTCAGAAATACGCTAGTGGTAGAACCATACTTCCTGACATCGCCTTTAGGCCTATTGCAGTTCTAAACACTAACATCATCCATTAGTTTTCTCTTATTTACTCTACTGTTTAGTTTACTGTTTTATTCTACAATTACTTCAACCAATACTTTTATCATCTTTCAACACTTTTTTAGACTTGTAGGTAATTAAAAAAGCATAAAAGGAGATAAATGATCAAAGCTAACCACATGAAACCATTTCCATAGATCCACCGTGGTTCGATACTCTTATTTCGAAACTAGCTATAACAACCTTGTGCACTTGCAGGCATCAAATGTCTTCAAACATCCACCATAACAGGGGATTATAACATTGACGTCTAGATATAATCTAGATTGTGTAATGTACCTGAGATCGTTCAAGAAGTAGATAAATGGAGAGATACATCCTATGGGCCCTCTCGGTATCACTGAACCAATCATAACTTTGGTAAGATGAAGTTAAGGGAATAAGTTAAATGAGTAACTTGAAGGTTCCCTCGTTCTTCGTGGACACACAGAAGCCATCATGGGTGTCCACGGCTCCGTTGTTGGTTATAAGTTCACGAACATGTCTGTGTGTTATGGAACCTTTATGGGTCACACACTTAAGACGTGATAACATTTAATTGAGAGAATGAAGATGTTACTAATGGTTTTATGAATGGTCGATGTCGATACAATGTCATAGAAACAACCGTGGTGTCAATCAGAAGTGTTTCGTGGAAGTTACTATAAGAGAGAAATGATGTCGGGTGAGGGAAGAATTATATAGGATAGAATACAAAGGACATGAGATGTCATGAGATGTTAGAAATATTTTTTTAACATTAGTTGATAAGGTCGATAATTTTGTCTCTAGAGATTATATGGTTTCGGAAGAGTTTCGGGCGAAAACCGAGAAGGGGGGAGTGGCGGAATGGGGCAGATCTGCCCCCATGGCCACGCCCATCACTGGGTGGCTGGCAGGTGGGCCCAAGAGCACCACACATGTCACCCTGCTCCTCCCTATATATTTCCATGTTTGTCTAAAGAGATAAAAGTAAAAAAACAAAAGGAAAAAGGAAAAAAGACCAAGTGGGGGGCGTTTCACTCCCAAAGAGGGTCCAATCCGAGTTGGCCTAGGAGGGGTGTGATGTCTACGCACGCTTCTATTCTTGTAGACAGTGTTGGGCCTCCAAGTGCAGAGGTTTGTAGAACATAAACAAGTTTCCCTGAAGTGGATCACCCAAGGTTTATCGAACTCAGAGAGGTAGAGGTCAAAGATATCCCTCTCAAGCAACCCTGCAATTAGGGTACAATAAGTATCTTGTGTCCCCAACACACCTAATACAATTGTCAGTTGTATAGGTGCACTTGTTCGGCGAAGAGAGAGTGATACAAGTAATATGGATGATTATAAGTGATAATAGCAATCTGAAATAAAAATGGCAGCAAGCAAACATGTAGCAGAACTGATTGTGTCGGGGGGTTACCCCCGAGTAGGGTAAAGGCAAGTGGTAAAGGCGACTTACAGAAGAGAGGTTTGGTCGAGTAGCCGACTACCTGGTACTTGCTACCCGGTCGACTGCTACTCGGTCTCACCTCAAGATGACCAGAAGGAGATATCAATAAAGTTCTGTCCTTTCGAGTAGAAGAGTTGGCCCGAGTAAAATTGGCGGGAACCTACTCGGGCCAGAAGGTCAAAGGAGCCGTTCTGACACAGGATCCCGCGTATCCTGGGTCCGTACTTGGCAGCATTCGAACTACTGTTCATCTGGGACCGGCCTGCCTGACAGTGACAGCATGGAGGCAGGCCGTCGCAGGATAAGGGGGCCCTACTCTGTGTTTGGCACAGTGATACCAGTCTGTCCCCTTGTTTTGCCCAACGACTTTCCAGATGCAGCCAAGATTAGGAACCAAAGCTGTCAGCGGGAACCCGGAAGAAGGACGATGTGCCCACTATGTCGACACTTGTCCATGTTTGGACGTATCCGGCTGGGCACCGTGTATATAAGGTGCCCCGCCGCCTCCTACGTTGGGATCGAACACTTGGTGACCTAATTCTTGACCTAGTTCATCATCTAGAGAGCATAGTGGCTACTCGGTAGCAAGAACATTGTACTGTGGCTACTCGGTGAGACACCAGAATACACAAAGAAAGGCAGGAGTAGGGGTTTTACCTCCTCACGAGGGCCCTGAACCTGGGTAGATCGTGTTGTTTGCAGTGTTTACTTCGTACCTCACGCGGCTACTCGTCGCGTGATCCCTCCCCGAGCACCTCCAGCGTCCTTCGTCCCCACATCTTTAGCCATCCCATGGCATCTGCCGTGACACCACCACGACAGTTGGCGCCCACCGTGGGGCAACCAGCGGCGCTGGTTGGAGTTTCTGTTCGGACGGGATCTTCTTCAGCGGAGCGCGTGGTCTGTGGCCTTGTCCACAGATTCGGCTCCTTCGACTTCGTCACCGACAACGCCGGCGATTTCGGCGGCAGGGCCATGCCGGAGGGAGGCTCGGTGATCTCCTTCGGCTCTCACCTCGTGTACGTCGCCACCGTCGCCAACCGCGAGTATCCCGAGCTGGTGCATGACGCGGAGGATCCTCCCGTGGTGATCGCTGCTCGCGGAAGGCCCGTGTGCTGTTCTGCGAACTGCGCCGAGGTGATGGTGACGGGCTTGGCGGCAAACACTGGCGCAGCCGCTACTGGCGCTGCGGCCGTCGTCGAGGAGATCGATGCACCGGCTGGTGGCAGGGTTCACCGGCCCTACGAGAAGGAGAGCAACATGCCGCCTTCCACGTCTACGGTCATTCCCGCGTCGGCTACGCATCCTGGCATGCCAACCCCCACCGACATCGAGCTCCTGGCCATGAGGGAGCAGCTCGAGCGGCAACGCCTGGAGCTGCTTGCCGAGCAGGCAGAGTTGGATAAGGTGAGGTTGGAGTTGAGTCTAGATCAGCTCGAGTACAACAAGGCTCACGGCTTCACGCCAGTCGCTAGGAGGCCTAGCAGAGTAGGTGCCACTCGGCGCAACCTTGGTGCCGAGATGGCAACGGTTGTAGAGGCTCCTGCTCAGTCCGCCACCGCAAACACCTCCACTAGGCCCAGATATAGCACACCCGCCAAGACACTTAGAGCTGCAGAGGCTGTAGCTGCCGAGTTGCCTCGCCTAGATGGCGATGCGCGTCTTAGGCAGCAGGAAAGGCTCAACGAGTTGGTGTTGGAGGCTGCTAGGCAGAATGAGGAGTTCCGGAAGGCCAACCCGGGTGCTGGGGCTTCGCAGGTGGTTCACTCGCACGCGGCTAGATCTAACAATCAGGCCTCGTCTCCGCATCCCAGCCGCGAGAAGAGCCGCAGCGGGCGTTCGGGTAGAGACAGGCAAATGCAGGTGTATGACCCGGCTGCTGCCGCGAAACAGCTTGCTGTGCCGCAGCAGCCCGGGCAGGAACACAACGCTGCAAGAGCAGGCTCTCAAGCCCAACAAGCTCAAAGCCGCGTCCGAGATGCTGCGCGTCCAGGTCCTTCTCGGCAACCCGCAGCTCAGCCTACTCGGCAGAGGCAGCAGCCGCGCGCAGTGGCACCAGTCGTCAACCCGGTGGAGCAGGCTGCAGCTGTGCAGGTGGACAGATATGATGATGGCTACTCGGCCATGGAGATGGCTGGCTATGATGTACATGACCGTGTTGGCGAGCGCATGCTGGCACCTGGAGATGCGAGGCATCAGTTGGACCGGATCAGCTTGTCGGCGCGGCTGGAAAGCACGGGTCCTCCTGGCCCCGAGTGCTTTGGCCCGCGCATCATGAACGAGCCGTCCGTGAAGAACTTCCAGCTTGCAAGAGGCACCAAGAGCTACAATGGCAGCACCAAGCCTGAAGATTGGCTCGATGACTATGTCACCGCGGTCCATATCGCGAATGAGAACAGAAGATGGGCTGTGCGCTATGTTCCGTAGATGCTAGAGGGTCCAGCTCGCACTTGGCTCAACAACTTGCCCAAGAACAGCATAAACTGCTGGCTGGACTTCTCGGATGCCTTCATCAGCAACTTCACGAGCACGTACAAGAGGCCTAATAGGCCACAGCAGCTATCCTCTTGCAGGCAACGAGAAGACGAGACAGACCGCGAGTATCTTACTCGGTGGAGCACATTGAGGAACACCTGTGAGGGTGTGAATGAAGCACAGGCCATCACTTGGTTTGCGCAGGGATGCAGACATGGCAGCATGCTGTGGCAGCGATTGCAGAGGGAGATGCCGAACACTCTGGCGGAGACCATCAAGATTGCGGATCAGTACGCACTTGGTGATCCTACACAGCCACTGATGGACTCCTCTGAGCCGAGAAGAAACTTCAGCAACAGTAAGCGCAACGAGTTCCGCAACAAGCGCCGAGTAGATACTCGGTATGATCCTGAAGAAGTGAATGCAGTGGCTGTTGGAGCTGGTGGCAGCCAGAGGCAGAAACCTGCTGGAGCCTACGGGCAGAACCAGAACCAGGGCCAAGGCAACAAGAAGCCATTTCGCACCTCTCAGTCGGGTAGCGGGAACTCCGAGCAGCCGAAGAAGTTTGTCTTTGATGACATGAAGGATGGCCCATGCAGCTTCCACACTCACCACCCCTCGAGGCCTGCTAACCACACTACTCGGCAGTGCGAGTGGTGGGAGGCGATCAAGAGTGATGGCTTGCCTCCTCCTCCTCCTCTGCCAGCAGCCAATGCCAATGTGCAGCCTACTCGCGCACCCGCAGCTCGGCCGCCAGTGTACCCGAGAAGAGAAAATGTGAACCAGGTGGCTTTAGGAGCCAACCATAACTTCAACAATGAGAGATACCGCAACAACAACAACAACTACAACCGCAACAACAACAACAGAGGCAACAACAACAACTACCAGGGCAACAACAACAACGGCAACAATGGGGGCAATGGCTCCAATCAATACCAAGAGCACCACGAGAGCTATATGATCTTCACTTCTGAGCCAGTCGACAAGCAATCACAGCACAGGCGGGCCATGGAGGTCAATGCAGTGATTCCTGCTGTCCCTCACTACATGTATTGGTGTGACCAGGAGATCAGGTGGTCCCGAGTAGATCATCCCAAGGTGATGCCCAATCCGGGTACCTACGCCTTGGTGCTGGATCCTACTTTCCTGGATCCCGAGAAGAATGTGAGATTCAGCAAGGTGCTAATCGACAACGGCAGCAGCATCAACATTGTGTACAAAGACACGCTCGAGAAGCTTGGCCTGGCCGAGAACATGATGCTGCCTAGCAAGACCACCTTCCATGGCATTGTGCCCGGGATCTCGTGCAACCCGATTGGCCGAGTATGGATAGATGTGCTATTCGGTACTCGGGAGAACTGTCGCACAGAGCGCCTGCAGTTTGAAGTGGTTGATCATCAGAGCCCCTATCATGCTCTACTCGGCAGGCCTGCTCTGAGCAAGTTCATGGCTTCTACGCATATTGCATACCTGAAGATGAAGATCCCTGGCCCCAATGGCATAATCACTATCGCTGGCGATTACAAGAAGTCCATAGAGTGTGCCTCAGCTAGCTCCAAGCTGGCAGAGTCGATGGTGATTGAGGCCGAGAAGAAGAAGATGTACGAGGTGGTGGCCATGGCTCAGTCCGCACAAGCTGGCGCACAAGGTGTGCCGAGTACCCAGCACGGTACTGCTTTCCAAGCTGCCAAGGAGACAAAGAAGGTCCAGGTCGACCCCGAGTTCCCCGACCGCGTAGCCATCATTGGCTCCGGGTTGGCGGAGAAATAGGAAAGCGAGCTCATCCACTTCCTCCGTGAGAATCGGGATGTATTCGCCTGGTCCAATGAAGATCTACCAGGAGTCCCGAGGGAGTTGGTTGAGCACTCATTACATGTGCGTCCTGACGCCAAGCCAGTGAAGCAGGCTATGCGCCGCTTCGGAGATGAGAGAAGGAAGGCCATTGGTGACCAGATCACCCAGTTACTGATAAGCAATTTCATCATGGAGGTGCTGCATCCGGATTGGCTAGCCAACCCGGTCATGGTCGAGAAGAAGAAGGAGGATCCCAAGGCTGCCACTGCGTGGCGCATGTGTGTTGACTACACCGACTTGAACAAGGCATGCCCCAAGGATCCTTTCCCGCTACCTCGCATCGATCAGGTGATCGATTCCACTGCTGGTTGTGAACTGCTGTCTTTCATAGATGCCTACTCTGGTTTCCACCAGATTGCACTCAACCCTGCTGATCAAATAAAGACTGCTTTCATTACCCCGTACGGGGCTTATTGCTATCGTGTCATGTGTTTTGGCTTGAGGAATGCGGGTGCAACCTATCAGAGATGCATGCAGAAATGCTTGCACGACCAGCTCGGCAAGAATGTGCAGGTGTACGTAGATGACATTGTCATCAAAACGAATAAAACACATACTCTGCTTGCCGACCTGGAGGAAACCTTTGCTAACCTACGCAAGTACAAAATGAAACTGAATCCGAGTAAGTGCACCTTTGGTGTACCGGCTGGAAAGCTACTCGGTTTTCTGGTTTCTAGTTGGGGCATTGAAGCCAATCCTTCTAAGATAAAAGCTATTGAGAGCATGTCTTTGCCGAGATCACTGAAAGATGTGCAGAAGTTCACAGGTTGCTTGGCATCTCTGAGTCGTTTTCTGGGCCGAATGGGCGAGAAGGCCCTGCCTCTATACCAGCTAATGAAGAAAAGTGACAAGTTTGTCTGGACTCCGCAAGCGGATGTGGCATTCAATGAGCTGAAAGCAATGCTGGCTAGTGCTCCCATCTTGGCTAGTCCGCTACCCAAGGAGCCAATGCTGCTGTACATTGCTGCGACTAACCGAGTAGTCAGCGTGGTGATTGTGGTGGAACGAGAAGAAGAAGGCAAGAGCGTGCAGCGCCCAGTATATTATCTCAGTGAAGTGCTGTCCAGTTCCAAGCAAAACTATCCGCACTACCAGAAGATGACCTATGGTGTGTACCTGGGCGCCAGGAAGCTAAAGCATTATTTCCAGGAGCATCCTGTCACAGTTGTGAGCTCTGCTCCCATCTCGGACATCATGGGCAACAAGGAGGCGAGTGGCAGAGTAGCCAAGTGGGCGATTGAGCTAGCTGCGTATGCTCCCGCGTATGCGAGAAGAGACGCCATCAAGTCTCAGATCCTGGCGGAATTTCTTGTGGACTGGGCCGAGGTGCAGTATGACCCTCCTGCTCCAGTTTCCAATTACTGGAAGATGCACTTTGATGGCTCGAAGGTGAAGGAAGGCCTTGGTGCTGGCGTGGTGCTGACATCACCCAAGCGAGATCAACTCAAGTATGTGCTGCAGATTCATTTCAAGGCGTCCAACAATGTTGCAGAGTATGAGGCAGTGGTACATGGCTTGCGAGTAGCCAAGGAAGTTGGAGTGCAGCGCATCATATGCTATGGAGATTCAGATCTGGTGGTGCAGCAAGTCTCGGGTACATGGGATGCTCTAGATGCCAACATGGCATCGTATCGCTTCCTGGTGCAGTCTATGACTGGGTTTTTCGAAGGTTGTGAGTTCCAGCACATTCACCGAGCAGAGAACGAAGCAGCAGATGAGTTATCCAAGTTGGGGTCCTCTCGGAAATCCATCCCGGCGGGAATCGCCTTGGAGCATTTGAGGAAGCCATCCATCAAGCCTTCTCCCAACTCGGAGTCCATATTTGTTCCTTCTCTGCCAAGTGAGGAATCTGATCCAATGGAGATTGACTGGGAGAGTGCTGCAGGAAACCCGGGGACTGCCGTCCTCTACTCGGGGACTGCCACTCCTTACCCGGGGACTGCCACTCCTTACTCGGGGACTGCCATTCCCTACTCGGGGACTGCCACTCCTTACCCGGGGACTGCCACTCCTTACTCGGGGACTGCTGTCCTTAACCCGGGGACTGTCGCATTCATTGAGGAGGTCCTTGCTAATCGGTCTGGGCTTCAGAGAAGCGCTCCCACTCCTCCTGAGCAACCACAAGAGCCTGTCCCAATGGAACTGGACGAACCAGTGTTTCCCACACGGGAGACACCGAGTTGGGCTATACCCATATTATCCTTTCTAAGGGACGGCACTCTACCTGAAGATGAGGTGACTGCAAGGCAGATTCAGAGAAGATCCAAAGGCTACACTATAGTCCGAGATGTGTTGCACAAGAGAAGTGCCACTGGCGTGCTGCAACGTTGTGTGGATCCAGTAGAAGGAGAAGAGATCCTGATAGAGATACACCAAGGAGAATGCGGGCACCATGCCTCTTCTCGGGCGCTGGTCCAGAAAGCTTTCCGGCATGGCTTCTACTGGCTCACAGCACTGCAGCAAGCTGAGGACATCGTGAGGAAGTGCACTGGCTGCCAGATGTTTGCAAGTAAGATTCACATGCCTGCTTCCGAGTTGAAAACAATTCCTATCACATGGCCATTTGCTGTTTGGTGTTTGGACATGGTTGGGCCCTTCCAGCCGGCTAGAGGCAACATGACTCACATCTTGGTCATGGTGGACAAGTTCACCAAATGGATTGAAGTGAAACCTATTCGGAGGTGTGATGGGGCCACAGCTGTGAAATTCGTGAAGGATATAATCCTGAGATATGGCTACCCGCACAGTATCATCACCGACAATGGCACAAACTTTGCTGAGGGAGCAATGGTGCGGTTCTGCAGAGATAAGCATATCCGACTAGACGTTGCGTCAGTCGCACATCCTGCTTCCAATGGGCAAGTTGAAAGAGCAAATGGCATGGTACTGGCAGGCATAAAGCCAAGGCTGATGGAGCCACTGCTGAAAACACCTAGGTGTTGGTTAGACGAGTTGCCAGCGGTGTTGTGGAGTCTAAGGACTACCCCTAACCGGTCAACCGGCTACACGCCATTCTTCTTGGTATACGGGGCTGAGGCCGTGTTGCCAATAGACTTAGAGCATGACTCCCCCCGAGTAGCCCTCTACACTGAGGTGGAGGCGAGAGAAGCTCGAGAAGACGACGTTGACCTGCTTGAAGAAGCAAGAGAGCTGACTCTGTCACGTTCGGCTATCTACCAGCAAAACCTGCGGCGTTATCATAGCCGAAAGGTGAACCCAAGGGTTTTCCGAGAAGGAGACATGGTCCTTAGGCTTGTGCAGCGCACAGCCGGGATGCACAAGTTGTCTCCTCCATGGGAAGGGCCTTTCATTGTGAGCAAAGCGCTGCACAATGACGCGTACTATCTTGTAGATGTGCGCCCACCACAGGCGAACATGGCAGATAAATCCGGAGAGGAAACCAAGCGCCCTTGGAATGTAGCTCTACTCCGTCGTTTTCATTCGTAAGCAAAGATGTGTATGTACCCTCTTATCCGAGTTGAAATTCTACTCTGCAATCTGAAATTGTTCTCGGGGACTGCCCTCGTCCAAAATTTCTCTAAGTGTTTTTACTCGGCTTTACTGTTTGTCTATTCGGTTGCTTCACTTCAGAACTCATAAGCGTATTGAGTACTGTGTTTAAACTTATATGCCAACTCTTCGACTCTGCTGCTGTCCGAAACCCGGCTTCATGGCAAGCAAGAGAACAAGCAAAAGGTCAATGAGCACAGGAAAATCGCTAAGGAAGAAAAAGTGCAGGAACCGAGTAGAGTGTTTGTTACTTCTGTTCTCTGTTTTGTCTTTTCGGCTAAGTGGTGGGCTGCGTTACTATGATTGTTTCTAAGCAGCCAAGTACTTGCAGCTCTACTCTTTGATTCTTGTGACTCGAATACCAAAAAAGCAACAAGTTGCGGGTAGATCAGAGATGAAAAGATAGGGTGAATAAGAAACGCAACTCGGGGACTCGCATGGAAACGCAACCCGGCATTGAGCCAGGGCTGCTCAAAATGATTAAATTAAAGATAACAAGTGGAAATAAAATTGAGTAGCAAGAGAAAATGTAAATGAGTCTGATACATCTGCACCCGGCATCCCGGGGATCTGATAAATGTTTGAGTAAAAAAGCTTGCAGGATAAGATCATGTCGAAGAGGCGGTGTTGTCGATGTTGGCCTGGGCTGCTTCATTCTCGGTGGCGGTCTTGTTCGCCTCCGCCTCCGTGCTGGCTGCAGCTGCCTTCGTGGCTTCCTCCTCGGCGCTTGTGTTGGTCGCATCCGCTTCCGGGTGGACGGTGGCGGACTGCTCCATCTCGGATGGACCAGAAGCTTGGCCTTGGGGGCGTACCGTGTCGTCGAGAGCGGCTCCTGATGAAGTGCCGAAGTCGAGGGCGGCTGTGTCGATCTCCTCCATCTCTTCGTCGCTACTCGCGATGACGGCAGCCTTCCCTTTGCTCTGGGGAGAATCGAAGAAACCCAGCTCGGGGTCTGTTTCTTCATCCTCCTCCTCGTCCTCCTCCATCTCGGTATCGGGCTCAGGGAGGCCATCGATGAAGGTGGCCGTATCCGCGCACTCGGCAACCTCATACGCAATGAGTTTGCGCGTGGTCACGCAGCTGGGATCCATCTCCCACTTGGAATTGGCGCGCTTACCGCGGATGACCTGCATGTTCAGATTCTCGTACCAAGAGGCGACGCAGAGCAGCATCAGATCAGCGCCTGCCCGAGCTCCCGAGGCGCGCCACTTCTTCAACTCGGCCTTCACATTGCGCAGCTTCAGAGCAAGGCCATCAATGGTTGTCGGCGCGGAATCTTCAGGCCAGAATAGCTTGTGGAGCTCGAAGCCGACGCGCACCAAGTCGGTGCCCACGCCGGCTAGGCGTTCAAAGTGCCCTCGCATCACCAGCAGGCTGTCCTCGATCTCGGCTCTGGTATCCGCGTCCTCGCCCTTCTCAATGCGAGCTGCTCGGGCCTTGGCCAAAGCTGGCGCGCAAGCGGACACGAGATCAGGGAAGATTTCTGCACAATAGCAAGTGAGAAATTCAGTCACAGGATCCGAGAAGAGGCAGAACCGAGAAGAAGAAAGGCAGAAAGGAGGAAAACTTACTGTGAAGCTCGTGGCGCAGTTGCTGCAACTGGATCTTCCATGTTTCTTCATTGGAAATGTGCTTCTCCTCAAGCAAGCGCAGACTATCCAGCTGAGTGAAGTACCCGGCGTTGGCTTTTTTCAGCGTTTCGCACTCCTGCTCGAGGGCTTTTATCTTGGCATGGAAAGTTGTCTCAGCTTTTGCCTTCTCGGCGATGGCTCTGTCCCTCTCGTCACCAAGCTTGACCGCATCCTGAAGTGCCTTCTGCAGCTGGAGTTGCAGCGTCTCCATCTCGGTAGTGTGTGTACTCTGCAGAGCTGCAGACTGGCTTATTAGTCGCACCTCCACCTCTGCAGGTTTGAGGCAATCTTGATGCTCTAGGACAAACTTCTTATGATCTTCTGAAAAGAGCAAAGCACGGTTAGCAGAGAAGCAAAGGAAGAAACAGGCAAAGGAAAACCGAGTAGACAGAGGTTTACCTTCAAGCTTCTTGATGGTGGTCTCGGCATTCGCAACAAAGGCACGGCAGTTGTCGTGTTCGTCAGCAAGGGCCTTCAGTTTCCCTACAGAGTAGAGATGGTTAACGCAAAAAGCGATAGCGGGCGTAAACAAAAAACGCAAGAACCGCGTAAGCGAGAAGCACACCTTCCACCTCGGACAGCCTCATGGTACTGTTCATGACCTCCTTGTCGGCTTCCTCGGCGATCACCTTCTCCTTCTCAAGGGAGGCAATACGCCTCTTGGCAATGGCGTGGTTCCAGAGAAGTTGGCGGTGCAGATGGGTCCGCTTCAGTACACTATTCTGAAAAGCAAAAGAAACAAGTGTCAGGCAAAGTGTTTGAGATTCCACCCGAGAAGGCGGCTACTCGGAGGAGTGTCTGCCTACTCGGCCAGAATCTCGGGGACTGGGTGATGGATAAGGAAAAGAGGAAGAGAAGAAAAGAAGCGAAGATGCAACTCGGAAAAGATAAGTTAAGGCTTACCGCGTAGGACTGCTCGAGATCTTCTGCGTTCTTGCGGTGCACGAACATCTTGGCAGCCAGAGTTGCAGAGCTGGTCGAGACGGTCATGGGTTTGTAGCCCAAGTCCACCTTATTCCAGTCCTGGCGCATGTGGTCGATGTCGCCTAAATCGGTGCCATTCCAGTTGGGGGTGCCGAGAATCTTGCTATCCCATTTGGCGTCGATGAAGCCAATGAGGTCGAGTACTTGCTCGAGGCTCTGGGATGTTATCGCTTGGTCTTGAGCTCCCCGAGAAGCAATGGAGACGGGGGCCGGGGGCCTAGAGTCCGTCGCCACGGCTTTCCTTCCTTTGGTAAGAGCAATCTTCCGGTCCTCGACGGAAAGGCCAATCTGGAGCTGTTGGCTGACCTTCACCATATAATCCGGGTAGAGGGCCTGATCGGCTACGCTAGCGGCGGCAGGAACCGCACTAGGGTTGCGGATAACCAGTTGCTTGGACTGGCCAGCTGATGTCGACGGCGGCTTGTCGGCGGCCTTCTTCTTTGCTGTCTCTTTCTGAGCGGGTGGCTTCTCGGTGGTTGACTTCTCGGCTGCCCTCTTCTCGACTGCATCCTTCAGAGCATCTAGGGCTTGTTTCCTGGTCTGCGGCACCGAGGAGGAATCTGGCGGTGCAGTGCCTTGATCAATGGGTGGCGCCACGGATCCGTCACCTTGTGCAGCATCTGGTTGGGCGCTACTCGGAGCAGCGCCTGGTTGCGCACTGCTCAGGGGATACTCCTCGGTCATGGCGGCATCTTCTACCCGCTGCTCGTCAGCGGGATCCCCTTGTCCGGCAGCGTCCGTGGCTGGCTGCTCCTGTTCTGCTCCTGGCCGCTCGACGGCGGCATCGTGGCGCATCTCTGTATCTTGGTCTTGGTTCCCCTCGGCGGCGTCAGCTGGAGGGGAAGGTGGTTTCTCCTGATGAGCAGCATCCTGCGGCTCTGGCTCAGCGTTTTGGGCATCAGTGCCCTCTGTTGATGCATTGGCGGCATTGTTCTCGTCGCCATCGAGGTCGATCAGTTTGTCGACATCAATGGCAGTCTTCTTTTGAGTCTCGCTGGATGCAAGAGCGGCATCCGCGTTCAAGGGGGCACTGAAAGGGAAATCGGAATCAAAGATAAGAAAAGGGCAGAGAAAAACGAGAGAAAACAGTGAAGCAAAAGAATTGGGAGGCAACCGAGAAAAGCAGGATAAACTGAAACATGCAACCGAGAAGAAACTTACGCGGTGGTGGAGGAAATTGCTCGCCTTGGTCTCTTCACGACCTTCTTGGACGTCTTCTCGGTCAGTTTCTTCTTCTTGGCGGGGGGCTCTACGGCGCCGCTGCCAGTCCGCTTGCGAGTAGCGGGTGCAGCGACAGAAAGAGGATTGACCTCAAGGGCTCTATCGCCCTCGTTCTCGTCCTCGTCCTCATTCTCGTTCTCCTCATCAACATCGTCTGCGGATTCAGGAAAAGAAGAGGAGCGAATCAGAAACAGCAAACAATGGATTGATGCTTCTCGTGAACAAGCAAAGTAAGTACGCAGTTACCTTCAAATTCGTCCTCAGGCCAGTCGCGGAGAGACGATTCTGCGCGCTGCCTCTCCATCGTGGGGGAGTGGGGGAGATTGATCTGATCTGCAGCCTCAAAAGAGGCATCATCGTCCTCCGTTCGATCAGCAAACCAATTGCCTTCGAAACGTTCACAGCTTTCCATGAGCTGGCGATTGAGGACCTGAAGAACAAAGAAATATCACATATTGGCCGAGTAGCAGGAAGGCACTCTACTCGGATAGGCGTGCAAACACAAAGCACACTAAGCCTAGGCAAACTTACTAAACATCCTACTCGGAAAGGCGTGCAGCCATCAAGCATATTAAGCCTAAAAATGGTTCTCGAGTAGGTTACCCGACAAGGCGTGCAGGCACAAAGCACACTAAGCCTAGGCAATTCAGCTAAGTACTCTACTCGGTACCGAATGCGGTTGCTAGTCGCGGCGAGAAGAGGAAGTTTGCTACTCGGAATACATATACAGAAAGCAGAGAAAGAAGAGCGTACCCGCGGAATCGGCTTCGTGCGGCTGAATGGGATGAACCCATACTGCCAGTGCTCGCCGAGGTTCGTCGTCAGGATGGCCCTTGCGTGCTCAGGAACATCCGCGTTGTCGAGCTCGATGGTGGTCGTTCTGGTGCAGTCGCGGGGGCCACCCATATAGCACATCAGGTGGCAGCGATCTTGCAGAGGCAGAACACGATTCTTGATCCAGCACGCCAAGGGATCATCACTCTTGAGGCCCTCATTGATTAGGACCCCGAGCCGCGCCTCTATCTCCATCGCGTTGAGGTCGTTGGAGGGCTTTGACTTCCAATTCTTCCTGGTGGGAGCACGATTGCTCCAAGCGGGAAGATTGATTCGGTCAGTTACCTTTCCTCCTTCGGTGGCGGGGATGTTCTTGACGTAGAGGAACGTCTTCTGCCACATTCGGACGGATTCCAACCCCTTGATACGGGGATGGTTGGTCCCCGACCGCTGCACCATCATGGCGCAGCCGGTGTCGGTTGCGCGCGGCACGCCCGCGCCTTCCTTCTTCCCGGTGGTCTGCTGGCGGAGGTGGAAGTACTTCAGCCAGGTATCCGTCGTGGGATGGATACCAAGGAAGGCCTCGCACACCACGGCGTGGTAGGCGAGGAAGACGACGGCGTTTGGTGGCAAGTGGTGCATTTGGAGACCGAAGTGGTCGAGGAAGCGGCGGAGGAAGTCGGAGGCCGGCAGGCCGAATCCGCGCTCAAAGTGCGACAAGAACACGACGTGCTCGCCCTCCTGCGGGTTTGGCACGAGCTCGCCGTCGGACGGCCGGCACTGAACACCGGGAGGAACCCTCCGAGTGTTCACGAGCCAGGCGCAATCCTCGGCGGTGACGTGCGAGCCAGCCCAGCCGGCGCGAGCAGCCATGGCAAGGGGTGCGCGGATGGTGGAAAGTTGGAGAGAATTGGTGGAAGAAAATAATCCGCAGCGGCGCGAAAGGTTGCGCGGCGGCGGAGAGCTCGGCGGCGGAGAAGAACAGAGAGACGAAAGGGGAAAAGTGCGAAGGGAGGAGAAAAGGAAGTTACCGGCGGAGGTATTTATATTCTCTCCGCGGTTTACCGTTACCATCGGGGAAGTGGGATCGATCGTGGCGTGTGGTGGGGCCTGTGGCCGGCTAGAAACGCACGTACGCGCGAGGCGCGCGCGTAACGGCCGCAGCAGATCCCACTACCAGATCGTGGCTAATTACTGCGCGTGATGGGACATAACGAGCCAGTGGGCCCGCCCCGTGAAAACTGGGCGCGTGGCACGTCGTGTCGTGGCAGCGAAACGACGGGGTCACGGATGCTTGACACGTGTCCAGTCGCTGCACGGAGGGCTGGATTGTGCTCTGCGCTGCAGAGGCACAAGAGGAGAAATTCTCTAAGTCTTTTTACTCGGTTACAGAGTAGAGAGCTGGTGCTACTCGGAAGACAGGAAACTCAAGGTACTTTCTAGAGTACTACTCGGAGGTCTTTTACTCGGCATCTTGAGGTTCAAGGGCTGTGTTGCAAAAATTGGTTTTAAGCTGGCAGAGCCTAGTGAACGAGTTCGCAAGACTCAACCAGCTTCGGGGACTGCTGTCGGGGGGTTACCCCCGAGTAGGGTAAAGGCAAGTGGTAAAGGCGACTTACAGAAGAGAGGTTTGGTCGAGTAGCCGACTACCCGGTACTTGCTACCCGGTCGACTGCTACTCGGTCTCACCTCAAGATGACCAGAAGGAGATATCAATCAAGTTCTGTCCTTTCGAGTAGAAGAGTTGGCCCGAGTAAAATTGGCGGGAACCTACTCGGGCCAGAAGGTCAAAGGAGCCGTTCTGACACAGGATCCCGCGTATCCTGGGTCCATACTTGGCAGCATTCGAACTACTGTTCATCTGGGACCGGCCTGCCTGACAGTGACAGCATGGAGGCAGGCCGTCGCAGGATAAGGGGGCCCTACTCTGTGTTTGGCACAGTGATACCAGTCTGTCCCCTTGTTTTGCCCAACGACTTTCCAGATGCAGCCAAGATTAGGAACCAAAGCTGTCAGCGGGAACCCGGAAGAAGGACGATGTGCACACTATGTCGACACTTGTCCATGTTTGGACGTATCCGGCTGGGCACCGTGTATATAAGGTGCCCCGCCGCCTCCTACGTTGGGATCGAACACTTGGTGACCTAATTCTTGACCTAGTTCATCATCTAGAGAGCATAGTGGCTACTCGGTAGCAAGAACATTGTACTGTGGCTACTCGGTGAGACACCAGAATACACAAAGAAAGGCAGGAGTAGGGGTTTTACCTCCTCACGAGGGCCCTGAACCTGGGTAGATCGTGTTGTTTGCAGTGTTTACTTCGTACCTCACGCGGCTACTCGTCGCGTGATCCCTCCCCGAGCACCTCCAGCGTCCTTCGTCCCCACATCTTTAGCCATCCCATGGCATCTGCCGTGACACCACCACGACAGATTGTAAACGATGTTTCAATGCTTAGAAATAAGGCCTAGGGATCCTACTTTCACTAGTGGGCACTCCCAACAATGATAACATAATTGAATGCATAAATATCATCTCTTCACTATGCTACTCCGAATCACTCTCCGATCGAATAACAAACACCAAACATTGCGTAGAGTTGTAACAACGCTCCTCAAGTCTGTATTCCCTCTCTAGGGCACCCATGCTGTCACTATGAGTGCTCCAAATTAGTACTAAACAAACGCCACAATTTCATAGGGTTATCCAACACAAGATATAAATATCATGCTAAACCACACGGTGCACACACTATCACCTTTACACCGTGGTCAAAGTGTCTACGGAGATCTCATAACAAACCCACTTGAGTAGCATAACAAATGAAGAGAACATCTACTTATTCAACTAAATTACAAAGCTCATGATTACATAAAGATCACACCATGGGAGAGAGAGCTGAAACACATAGCTACCGGTATAGCCCTCATCCCCGGGGGAGAACAACTCCCTCCTTATCATAGGAGACAGCAACAGTGATGAAGATGGCGGTGGAGTCAATGGAGATGGCTTCGGGGGCACTTCCCCATCCCGGCAGGGTGTCGGAACAGAGATTTCTGTCCCCCGATACTTGTCGGCGGCGACGACGGAGCTACGGAACTTTTCGTGGAAGAAGGCCGATATATTTAGGGTTTATACCTCGGGGGGACTTTATAGGCGAAAGGGTGATGGCGGTGGGCGCCCGAGGGGCCCACACCACTAGCCGGCGCGGCCAGGGGGGAGCCCGCGCGAGCCTATGGTGTGGGGGCTCCAGGGCCCCCCTCCGGGTCTCCTTTGGACTTCCTTGACATGTCGGTAATTCTAAGACTTTTGGCTTTTGTTTCGTCCAATTCCGAGAATATTTCCAGAACAACTTTTCTGAAACTAAAAAACAACAGAAAACAAGAACTGGCTCTGTGGCATCTTGTCAATAGGTTAGTCCATGAAAACGTCCGGAAAATGAAGGAAAAGATGTGAAAACATAAAGGTATTGGATAGAAAACAAGCATGGAGCATCGAAAATTATAGATACGTTTGAGACGTATCAAGCATCCCCAAGCTTAACTCTTGCTCGTCCTCGAGTAGGTAAGTGATAACAAAATAATTTTTGAGGTGACATGCTACCAACATAAACTTGATCATCATAAAGTAAAAGCATATGTACGCTGAGATCATAGTACTTTAAACATAGGCATGATAGATGTAATTCTAACAATGAAACTTAGCAATCATCTTGCATCATGAAAAGTAACACAAATAAAAGATCATGAATAATAATGCACTCGAAAGTTATATGTTTGCTTCGAGCATAAAGAAAACATAGCAAAGTGATATTTCGCTTGTCCTTAAAAGTGGGGAAAAACATAAATGCGAAGACACCTTCAAAGTTCAAGTGGATGACTAGAACAAATAATTTGAGAGCAAATAATAACACATCATGAATCAATTAATAATATTTCTAAATACACGTTAAACTTAGAATGGAAACTATGATCTCTCAACTGTGCATAAAGTTAGAAGATGGAGACTCAACATAAAAGTAAAAGAAAGGACCTTCGCAGAGGGAAGCAGGGATTAACTCATGTTCTAGAGCTTTTTATTTTATTAAACACATGTATTGAAAACATTTTTTAGAGAGGTGTATGCTTATGTCAACGAATGGTAAACAGAAAATAGAGTACATCACAGGCCAACTAGACTTCACAAGAGATGCTCCCATTGAAGGACGCAACTGGGGTCAGAAGGTCGTCCCTCTTTCTCTTTTGTTTACACAATTATACTTTGACTGATAAATTAGGGGGGGAAATAGTGAAGAGAATTTTATAGTAACCAATTTTGGGGCTGGGCACCCCGCTTCCGGATCTTCTATCATTTGGATAAGAGGATGAAGCCACTAGTTCACGTGTGTAAAGTACAATCAAAAAGTGAGATAAAGATTCTCTATTTACGTTCTCATGAGCTAAAACAGGGGCACAAAACAAGAATATTTTTGAACGTTTTAAAGGTAGCACATGAGAAATTTACTTGGAGTGGCAGTTAAATACCGCATGTAGGTAGGTATGGTGGACACATTTGGCAAACTTTGGTTTTTGGGAGTTGGATGCATGAGTAGAGCTCATACTCAGTACAGGTGGAGGCTAGCAAAAGATTGGGAGCGACAAATCAATAGAGCAATAATGGACATAATCATGCATAGCGACAAAAACATTACTAATCAAAGCATAAAGGGTATTACAAGTCAAAAACTAAATGATCATAGAGGCTATAAGTGACTGGTTTTTAGTCATAAACATGGTGTAACCATGCGCCAAGTCAACCAAATAAAGCATTCGAAGGAGAACACCACAAATTCATGCTTCAATATGATAAAAACAACTCATGACTCTTTCAATGGCACATTAAGCACTCTCAGCTATCTGAGACAAGTCATGCTACAATAATAACTACTAAGCATAGAATTAAAATAACATCTAGCATGACATGAAAAAGTCTAGCCACAGTCTATACGAGCTTCTTTTTGCACGTTATAAGCACGAAAATTGCACTACTGCTTTCCAACACCAATCAACTTGTTTGAAAAAACTCTCAAAGATAATATTCATAAAATACCAGAGAGCTAATCATATATAACTGAATAAAACTAACAAGCTATGAACAAAATACGAGTGGAAAACAAGGGCTAAACGCAGTACTAGCAAAAGGTGAACACTCACAGAACAATAAGAATGAAAACTAGAGTGTTCTAAGAAATGAAAACGGAGTGTGTCTCTCTACCACACAAGAATTATTGGTTCCAACTATTTTTATTGCAGCAAGGTAAACAAAATAAAATGAAACAAAAAACAAACAGATGCTCCAAACAAAGTGCATATGATGTGACCGAATAAAAATATAGTTTCACTAGAAGTGACCTGATAAGTTGCTGATGAAGAAGGGGATGCCTTGGTCATCCCAAGCTTAGATGCTTGAATCTTCTTAGAAATTGCTGGGATGAACCACGGGGGGCATCCCCAAGCTTTGTCTTTGCACTCTTCTTGATCACATTATATCACCCTCTTCTCTTGACCCTTGAAAACTTCCTTCACACCACACTCAATGTAATTCGCATTAGAGGGTTAGTGAACAATAAAAAATTCACATGTTCCCCTTGTACACAAGAATTATTAATAATTTTTGAACATTATCTACAGTCACCGATGTTTTGTGGAGCAAAGAAATCCACTCAACATAGTAAAAGAGAGAATGCAAGTAAAAAAGGCAGGATCTATCAAAACCAGAACAGTCTGTAAATACGAATTTTTCGGGGCACTTAAGTTTCTAAATTAGATGAGAAAAAAGCACAAAATTTTTTAGGTCATTTTGATTTTTCTGTGAATTATACGATTTTTTACAGTGGACAACAGAAATATGTTTCCTGCGGAGAAATCCAAAACCAACTCCAACTTTCGCTAGAAACTTTACTTGGCACAACTAATACATGAAATTAAAGATACAAAGGAGTTGGTAAATAAGTAAAAAACACCTTGACTCAAAGAAAACATAGAAAAACAAAGCAAAAATAAAACCATAGGTTATCTCCCAAGAAGTGCTTTTCTTTTAAGCCTTTTAGCTAAGCATGATAATTTGAGAAGATGCTCACATGAGAAATATGAATTGAAGCAAAAGAGAACATCAATAAGCAAATGTAAAACAAATATAAGTCTAACCCACTTCCTATGAAAAAAGAATCTTGAAGAAAAACAAGTCAATAAAGCACAAAGTGGCTAGAATAGGAAGACAAAATAAGTGCAACTTCAAAAATTTCAACATAAAGAGGGGAAACTTGATATTTCTTAGATGCATAAGACTATGATTCCCTATCTCATAATAACTTTCAGTAGCATCATGAATAACATTAACACTATAACTATCACATAAAATATTCTTATCACGAGCCACATGCATAAAAGAATTAATACTCTCCACATAAGCATAGTCATTCTCATTAATAGCAGCGGGAGAAAATTCAACAAAATAGTTATTATTATTATTCTCATCACCATAATCATCAAATATAGGAGGCATATTGTAATAATAACTAATTTTCTCCTCAATAGTAGGTGGACTAGAAATAGCATGTTCATCATTGTAATCATCATAAAGAACTCCAACATGATAGACAAGTTGTATATTAGGGAGATGGTTTTGGGTAATCCCTCCATAACTATGACAAGTTCCATGAGGATAATTGTAATCATAGCCTATGTTATAGCATCTTTTATAATAGTTATCAAAGACTGGAGTCATAGTATCATCATAATCAATAGAATAGTTATCTTACAAAGTGCATTCATTTGTAAACATATCATCATTTTTTACTAGAAAGAGATGTATCAAGCATATAATCATCAGTAGCAAAAGTATTTTCAAACACATCATCCACAAGCTTAGAGCTTTCTATATCATCATTGGAAGGAACATGGATGGTACTAATAGGACATCAATTATCATCATTTTCAGAATTGGTACCAAAGAGATTTTTAATATCAAAAGTAGTGTGTTTCTCGCAATCATGATCACTTTCATAAATAACAGTCATAGGAAAATCATCGAGTTCAGACTCATCAAAAACTATAATAGGAGCAACATGCTTATGGGGGGATACCGTTACCTCTCTCCTCTTACTCCTCTTCTTCTTCTTCTTCCTCTCTGTAGGAGGGAGAGGCTTGAAAGGAAGCTTCTCCACATATCCTGGTTTATTGTCAGAAACAATAGAAAAAACCTTGGAGGATTCCTCCTCTTCATTAATAAGATGAAAACAAATATTAGTCCTGTCATATTTTGGTAAAGTCTCCTCTTTTACAATATTTTGTATGTAAGTATTTGCTTGGAAATTATTAACACAATAAAGATGACAACCATGCAGGACACTATTCATATCAAGAGCACTCATATCTACCAAAGAAGTTTTTCTTGATAACTCTTCACACCCCAAAAATAAAGTAAGTTCATCATGCTGATTGAGAGTGATCATGTCATCACAATACAAACTTGCAGTAATCATAGGATTTGAATGGTTATTATTACAGGTTGAGCATTGGAAATTTAAATGACCCACTTTATAGCAAAGTTCACAGATAAAAGGATAGAGGGCACAAACTTTTTTACCAAGATCATCTAAATCCCTGTACCAATTTCTAGTTTTTTCATTCCTATGATGGATGTAATATTCTTCTTCAATTTGATTCTTTTCACAAGGTCTAAGTGCTCCACAAAATTAACATGCTTATAAGAAATAATACTTTCAGAATTTTGAGAATGTTCATTGCAATCATTAATAACAATTTCATTTTTCATGCAAGTGTCTTTAAAAGGTTCATGATACATGTCCCCATTTTATTTAGTACATTAATATAAGAAGCAAAGGATCTATACCAACCAACAATCATTTGAGGATCAAGACCATATTTAGCACTAAGCTCTTGAAAATCAGCAACTTTAGCGAAAGACTTAATGTAATCATACTCATAATTTATACCTGATTCTTTACTTTTGTCGTTATTCCAATCTTCATTATTGGTTTGAATTGTTTCAAGAAGATACCATTTAGCTTCAACCTTCTTACTTGAGAAAGAACCCTCTGAGCAGGCATCTAGATAATCCCTGTAATGTCCTGAAAGTCCTGCATAAAAATTAATAACAATTATTTTCTCAGGAAGATCATGGTTAGGACATTTGAGTATTAATGTTTTCAGTCTTCCCCAGGCTTGAGCAATGCTTTCTCCATCACGAGGCCAAAAATTATAAATGTAATTCCTATCTAAATATAGTTCATGAGAAGAATAAAATAGAGATTCAAGCTCCTTCCACTCCAAATGATGAGGATCATCTAGTAGCTCATGCCACTCCCTTGCTTTGTCCTTAAGTGACAAAGAGAATAGCCTCCTCTTAACTTGGTCCATTGAAATACCTGCACATTTGAACAACCCGCATAATTCATGTATAAAGAGTAAATGGTCACTAGGATGAACAGTTCCATCTCCAAAATAGTTGTTGTTCATGACACGTTCAACAATTTTCATAGGTATTTTAAAAGGAATACTTTCAGTAGGAGGATTTAAAATATCACAAGCATCATTAGATTTATCACATGTGGGAGATAAAGTATCATGAGAGAAAATTTTCTCCTCTAAAGCTAGGGAACTAAAAAAGATTATTAAAACTAGCTTCCCCAAGCTTAGAATTTTCCATAGCATTAGAAATAATGGTATCCAAAGAATTAATGCTAATAACATTGCTACTAGCATGCAAATAAAGCTCTCTCATATTTTTTTTGTTTTCCATTAAGCCTAACTAGTAAAAATAAAAACACGGAACAAGTAAAAATAAGCCTAACTAGTGAAATCAAGAAACAAAAAGATATAATTGCAGAATCTAAAGTAAATAACTTCGAGCACTCATAGAGGATGTGAGTACCTTTTACCATACCTCCCCGGCAACGGCGCCAGAAAAGATCTTGATGTCTACGCGGGCTTCTATTCTTGTAGACAGTGTTGGGCCTCCAAGTGCAGAGGTTTGTAGAACAACAGCAAGTTTTCCTTAAGTGGATCACCCAAGGTGATGTAGCCCACCGTATTCAACCAAGCACAACATCGACACAACACAAGGTGAACTCACTCCTTTCTCTGTATGTTTCTGGTGACTTGGTGAACGATGCTCTACCTCATGAAATACCCCTCTACATGCATAGGTGGGATCACCACATGGAGA
Source organism: Alopecurus myosuroides (assembly GCA_028641055.1). Taxonomy (NCBI): domain Eukaryota; kingdom Viridiplantae; phylum Streptophyta; class Magnoliopsida; order Poales; family Poaceae; genus Alopecurus; species Alopecurus myosuroides. The sequence continues at coordinate 243,591,408 of CM054063.1, forward strand.
CCCAAGATTGTGCCCAAGATGCTCAAGAACACATCCAAGAAGATGCACATGAATATAGGAAGGAAGTGGGTGAAGACGACATCAAGATCGGAGCTCCGAGGAGGAAGAACAGAGGGAAAAGGGGGCTCCCGGCCTCACCCCCCAGCCAGGCCGGCCTCCCCCCACCTCAGGCCGGCCCCCTGGCCGAGCAGGCCGGCCTCCCCCTCGCCCACCCCGGCCTCGGGCCGGCCAAGCCCCTCCCAGGCCGGCCTCCCTCTCCCACCACGGCCCCAGGCCGGCGCGCCCTGGGCCGCCTCCTGCCTCCCACCCCGGCCCCAGAGGCCGGCCAGGCCGGCTCCCAGGCCGGTGTGGCCTAAAAACGCACGGATTTGGCCCGTTTTGACACCGTTTCGACCCCCTTTCGACCCCGAGCTATATAAGGGACCCCGATGGCTAGATCTAGGGTTTAGGGATGATTTGAGAACTTTGGGCTTTGCCCTTGTATCCCTCTTGTGAGGTGACTCCTCTTACGAGGCTACTCCTACGATGTGTATCTAGGACCGTATCAAGATCTCTCCAAGGAGCTACTCTTTCACCTTGTGATTCTAGTAGCGCTTGCCAACCTTCCCCTTGCGGCTTTTGTTGGATCGGTGGACCGACCGGTGAGAGGAATCGGTTTCAATTAGCATGTTGTTGACTTGTGTTTGCGATCCCTCGTAGGCTTCACGAGTTATCTTCCCCCTTTTGTGTTTCCACGCGTTTGCCCTCGATTTCCCCTCGATTCCCCCTCTCGTGTTCCTCGTGTTCATCGCGTTCTTCGTGCGTTCTTCGTTCGTTCTTGTCGATTCGTGAAGATTGGGACAACTTAGAGGTCAACACCTCATCATCTGGTATCCAGGGCTAGATTGACACGAATCCGACACCCCACCCCCTCCCCTACCACCAATTTTTCTTCTATCCACCATAAATTCGAAAATTTGACCAAAAATATCCAAAAGGGATTTCGACCGATCTCTCGATTTGTTGAGTTTTTCGTGGTTTTGTTTCATAGACTTTTTGCCAAAAACCATTCCCCGCCTTTCTATTCAGCCACATTTCTCGAATTTGTCAAAAAAAAATCTTGATTTGGGAGAAATTTCGAAATTGAGCAAAATCACAGAAAATTCCTGCTCTTCGATTCTTGGACAGATTTTGTATCTTGTTTTTCTTTGTCGTCGTTGCTCCGATTTGAGTGAGGCAAGTTCCTACGCGTCGCCATCAACATCGCCTATGCATCTACACCAACGGATCCACACGACATCGACATCCACCGGCCGCAAGTCCGAGATCATCCACCGCATAGGTATAACTTGCTTCCGCTTGAACTAAACCATTACTTTGTGTACCTTACCTACTTGGACTAGTTCTTTTACACCTCTTGGCATCGCATTGTGGCACCGAGAGTGCGAGTGTTTGCGCTTGTGAGAGATTAGTTTCGAGTAGGCATTGGCATTTGGGAATCATCTCCGCACCATCATCATCAAAAAGCAAAAAAAAAGGAGAAAGAACAAGAAGCAAAAAAGAGCCAAAAGAAGCAAAGATCGATGCTAATTGCTATCATTTGTAGGAATGCATAGCTTCGAGTTGCGAGAGAGAAGAGAGTGACCGGTTGCCACATTGTGAATCTTGTTGCCTCTACTTAATTGCGGTTTGAGCTAGCGTCCTCCTTGCGTTGGTGTGGCATTGAGCTTAGTCTTCGATAGGTACAGTTCGTCTCCGCTCGTCCATTGGCCGCACTAACCCCATTTATCACTTCTGTGTGTGTGTTTTTCGTTTCCACCATAGCATTTTCCTCCACTAGGTTTGGTTTTTGTGCTAACTTTTCTTTGATTCTTCTCCACGTTTGACAACAAACTTTTCTTTGGATTTGTCGTTTTCCTCGCCGCATTTCTAACCCATTGCCATCCACCCATAAGCCGTGTGTGTTTTGGAGCGTGTTTTTGGGATCTTTCGAACTCAAGTCACTTCATTCTTTTTGTTGTCGGTTTCTCTTGGCTTGGTCCACTAGTTTCCAACATTTGCTAAAAGGTGAGGTTTGAGATATTAGGTACTCACACTCTATATATACACTTGAGCTTGTGACTAACAATGTGTAGCGAGAGCGGATCATTTGGAGGCCATGATGACCATGATGAGTCCATGATGGACCACTACGACTACAACGAGCTAGACATGGACCTCCACTCCTTCGAGCACGATGTTGTGGACGACCACTCCTACGAGCACGACATCGTGGATGACCACTACTACGAGCATGACATGGTGGATCACCACCACTACTACGACCACGACGTCGATCTCTACACCTACTAATCCTCCCCAAGCATCATCGACATGGAGGAGCACCACAACAACCACGCCAACTTCAACTCCATGAGCTACATCGACATGAACCACTACTACAACAATGACACCGCAAGCTTGGATGACGAGATGGAGCCCTACTACACCGACAACACATCCTCGAGCATGGAGGAGTTCTACACCGACAATGACTCCGACATGGACGAGCTCACCTACAAGCATTTCCTCTCCAAGCTTCGGGGGCCAATACATCACATGTCCGATGGTTCATGCTCACCACCATGGAACTTCAAGGAGAATGCCAAGGCCAACACAAGACAACTCCCTTCAACCTCAAGATGGTGCAACGATAAGAAATCCGACAAGTTGGCAACGTCCAGATGGTCTTCAACATCAAGACGGCGCCACAAGAAGGACATCATCGAGGCTCCATCAAGCGAGAAGGCCAAGAAGCCAAGGCATCCGAATGACTTGCGGAGTCATCCCACACATGAAGTGCGGGAGCGCCGCAAGCTTCGTCATCAACAAACGTCACGCTATCATCACCAAGCTCATCACCAAGATCGTCGCCATGATCATCATCGACATATGGGAGAGAGTGGTAACCCCACCTCACCGCATCCTCCGCCACCGTGACGACATTGGTTTGAGCATTGCTCGCCATCACCACTACCTCGACCTCGACACCGACAAGGCTGTGGTGACCCTCTTCAAGATCACCCTCTATGACCGGATATTCTTCATCACCCACCTTCTCAAAGCCCGACTCATGACATTGGTCTAAATGGCTTCGTGGATGGTGCTTGCCCACATTCAAGGCTTCCAAGGAAAAATGTGTGTCACCACCACAATGACCACCAAGACCAAGGCCATTATCAAGAAGGTGACCATGACATGGCTTCTAGTGAATGCCTCTCACAACTCCACCACAATGACCACCCACGCCATCCTCTCCATCATGACCGCCATCGCCAAACCAACGAGGATGACCCACATGAGCTTCCACCGCCTCTCTTTGATGAGGACCCCTATGAGCACCACCATCATAAACAACAAGCAAGTGAAGACGCTCCAAGTGACCTCTCACTTCCTATTTTTGATGAGGACCCACATGAGCGACCTCGTGAACATCAAGCAAATGGAGATGATACCCATGTTTCTTCTCCTCCCATATTGGATGAAGCACCACATCATCTAGGCCATGAAGACAACGACTTGAGCGCCGTTTGCCTCAATGTTACAAGGTGCAAGGACCATGCGCGTCATCATCCATATGAGGAATGGGAGCCTCCACCTCATCTTCACCAAGATTGTGCTTTCTATTCGCACCCCGCCTTCGACAAGGATCAAGAACATCCTCTCCATGGACACTATGATACCACTACCTCGTCAAGGCAAGAGGCAAGAGATACTTCACTACCAACACCCAACCTCAACTTCCATGAGCGACATTCTATGAGGATGACCAATGATCTTCATGATCAAGAGCATGAGCTTCCCTTCTTGCCACAAGCGCAACAACAACAACAAGAGTGCGAAGCTATTCCTCCCATGACACAAGATCAACATCACCATATGCATGAGGAGACCACTCTACCACTCTATGATGAAGACGTTGATGCATGTAACATTGTCAAAGAGGCTCATCCCTTGCCATCATCTCTAAGGCATTCTTCCTCTTCGTCTCCAATGACACAAGTGACAACTCCGACCATCCACAAGAGAGCTCCCAATGCTATCAATGAGATGATCATGGTTGCCAACCAAAACGGTGACCATGCCTACATGAGTGAAGGCCAATACTATGCCTTGCACCAACTAGCTCTCAATTCCTTGGACATGCCGAGCAATCGTGACGAAAGCGTCTATTGCAATGAGGCCGCGAACTCATCACGAGTGTTGACACGAGTTCTTCAAGCCTATCCTCAAGATAATGACCAACGATGCAACCTCTCTAGAGCCGGCGTCAATGGCCCATCTATCATTGATGGAGGTAACGACGAATTGGGTGACAATCTCCCCTTGACTTCAAAGCATCTCATTCCAACCTCCACAAGGCCACGCTCAAGCCACCATTCTAGCCAAGGATATCTTCATCATCATCATCATCGACCATTTGAGGACGCTACAAGGCATGGCTTACATTACCATTTTATGGAGCTTTCTTCGACACAAGCCATGACCCTACCTCCTCCTCCAAGAAAGCCACCCTTTCCACAATTGGAGCTCAACCCAAGAGATGAGATGTTTGAGTCCTCCTCGCCACATGCTATGACACTACCTACTCCAAGCAATGCAACGACTTCGACAAACCCGCACACCTCTTGTGCCAAGACTTTGGAGCCTTCTAGTGTCCCCTCTCAAGCTTCTAGTGAGATGAGTGGTGAGAGAGAGATCCACCATCACGTGAGTGAGATCCACAAGCCCATCATGAGTGGAAAAAGCATGAGTGTTCTTAGAGTCATTGCCATGATAGCCACCAATAGTGAGATGAGAGTTGAGAGCAAAACCCATTTTGTGCTTATTGACACTAACGGCTTACCAACTGTCTCTCCATCTTTGTTGTCTATTTTGCAGAGATTTGGTGACCCTATCAAGCATCCTCGACATCATCGACTTCTCCACATACAAGGCTCTCCACATCGCATGAACATCAACACCGACTTGAAGAGTTGGAAGGAGCACATTCCGCTCATCATGATCCACATGGAGATTGACAAGAGCTTCTACGACAAAGCATCCTCCATCCACACTCCTCAAGTCAAGATCTACACGGCGCGTCACAAGAACTTCGACATCAACGCCTTCTACGCCTACATACCACATGTCACGATGTGCATGGAGTTCGACAAGCGCATCCACGACAACGACTTCTATGCCTACAACCCTCATGTCAAGATGTACTTGGAATTCCACATGCACATCCCCGACAACGACTTCTTCATCTACATCCCCTACGTCAAGATGTACTTGGAGTTCGACAAGCGCGTCAACGACAATGACTCCCACGACTACATACCAATTGTCAAGATGCACTTGGAGTTTGACAAGCGCGCCAACGACAATGACCACCACGACTATACATCAACCGCCACGAGATACATGGACTTCGACACGAGCATCAACAACAACGCAACCCATGGAGCGGCGTGCAACCAATGCGTCAAGTTCATCTACACTCTACCACTTCCGCAAGCTCATCCTCATCCACCCATTGAGGATCATGTCAAGATCGTCATCACCTTTGGACCACACCCTCCACGAGCATACCTTGGCATGATCTTCGATAAGAGGCTCAACTTCAACGACTACACCGCCTCACAAGATCTTCCTCACCCATCCAAGGGGGGTCATTTCACGATCTTCCTCACCTTTGGACCGCCCCCACTACGAGCCTACCGTCACATGAACTTCGACAAGCGGCTCAACTTCAACGACCTCTTCGTCGTCAACATTCCTTCTCCCGCTCACCAATGGATGGAATGAGAGTCGAGGACGACTCTTTTTCAAGGGGGGGAGATGATGTAGCCCACCGTATTCAACCAAGCACAACATCGACACAACACAAGGTGAACTCACTCCTTTCTCCGTATGTTTCCGGTGACTTGGTGAACGGTGCTCTACCTCATGAAATACCCCTCTACATGCATAGGTGGGATCACCACATGGAGACCCAAGATGGTGCCCAAGATGCTCAAGAACACATCCAAGAAGATGCACATGAAGCTAGGAAGGAAGTGGGTGAAGACGGCATCAAGATCGGAGCTCCGAGGAGGAAGAACGGAGGGAAAAGAGGGCTCCCGGCCTCACCCCCTAGCCAGGCCGGCCTCCCCCACCTCAGGCCCGGCCCCCTGGCCGAGCAGGCCGGCCTCCCCCTCGCCCAGCCCGGCCTCGGGCCGACCAAGCCCCTCCTCAGGCCGACCACCCCCCCGAGAGGGCCGGCCTCTACCCCGGCCTCAGGCCGGCCCCTCCCCGGCCGGCCTCCCTCTCCCACCACGGCCCCAGGCCGGCGCGCCCTGGGCCGCCTCCTGCCTCCCACCCCGGCCCCAGAGGCCGGCCAGGCCGGCTCCCAGACCGGCGTGGCCTAAAAACGCACGGATTTGTCCCGTTTTAACACCGTTTCGACCCCCTTTCGACCCCGAGCTATATAAGGGACCCCGGTGGCTAGATCTAGGGTTTAGGGATGATTTGAGAACTTAGGGCTTTGCCCTTGTATCCCTCTTGTGAGGTGACTCCTCTTACGAGGCTACTCCTACGATGTGTATCTAGGACTGTATCAAGATCTCTCCAAGGAGCTACTCTTTCATCATAGGAGACAACAACAACGATGAAGATGGTGGTGGAGTCGATGGAGATAGCTTCGGAGGCACTTCCCCGTCCCAACAGGGTGCCGGAACAGAGATTTCTGTCCCCCAAAACTTGTCGGTGGCGACGGCGGAGCTACGGAACTTTTCGTGGAAGAAGGCCGATATATTTAGGGTTTATGCCTCTAGGGACTTTATAGGAGAAAGCGCGATGGCGGTGGGGGCCCGAGGGGCCCACACCACTAGCCGGCGCGGCCAGGGGGAGCCCGTGCGAGCCTATGGTGTGGGGGCTCCAGGGTGCCCTTCCGGATTTCCTTTGTACTTCCTTGACGTGTCGGGAATTCTAAGACTTTTATCTTTTGTTTCGTCCAATTCCAAGAATATTTCAAGAACAACTTTTCTGAAACCAAAAACAGCAGAAAACAGGAACTGGCTCTGTGGCATCTTGTCAATAGGTTAGTCCATGAAAACGTCCGGAAAATCAAGGAAAACATGTGAAAACATAAAGGTCTTGGATAGAAAACAAGCATGGAGCATAAAAAATTATAGATATGTTTGAGACGTATCTGGGTGCGACCAAGGCTTGCAAGCCCCAAACTGACCTCCCACCCATGGCAAGTCTACCCTGGATCCAGCTATATAATCCCATCACCTCCTCTCATTGAGATAACATCAGAACAAAAATTGGCCTTGTGCTAATTCTCTCTCTCTCTCTCTTATAGAATTAGAGCTTCGTCCAATTGGGGTTTTTAGGTGTCCTCTCCCAATTAGAGCTAGCCCTAATCTCTAATATCTCTCATGTGTTGAGAACTTCCAGATTCATATAGCTCTAATCACACTTGATTAGATCTACAAATTAGCAGTGCTGAAAGTTTGTCTCTCTTTGTTGGTGCCGAGTCTTTGACGGTGTACGAGTGCACAACATAAGAGGGATTAAACGTGTGATCCTTGATGAGGGAAGCTTAGCAACATCCTTGCAACTACGCCTAGTTGTGAGGATCTACGGACTTTCAGAATCTACTACGACTACATTGTTATGCTGTTGCCGGTGAGTCGTGGTACTAGATCATTGCGTGTATGGGCATGCGTTGTTATCTCAATAGTGATCTTGGCGGTTGCGTTGGGCGAAAAAATTTCATTCTGCAACGTTCACCAGTAGTGGTATCAGAGCATGCGACGCGTAGATACGATCTGATCTAGAGCACAATTTTGTGCGGGTATTGCATAAACTTGTGCGAGTGTATTAGAAAGTTCTCTAATGTTTAGTTTATCTTTGTTGCTTCGCAATAAACTATGTTTGTTTTGTTTACGACGACATGGTGTGTCATTTTACAAACTTATGGTGATCCTAGGACATTCTAGTTGCCCCTAGCATATCTCTCTTGACCTGAAGACGTGCTTCAGTAGTTTTGGGTTGCACCATAGTTGGTCCCATATAAATGCATGCTGGAAAGGGCATGTGCATTGGATCCATATGAGGGTCATGGTTATTAATAAGTTTAGATTAAAACTCTAGACGTTTTCGTAATGTCCGTGTTTAAATCACCCCACAATGTCAATCTAGCAATGAGAATAAACATACCTCGGTTTTCGTAGGTTATGAAGATATTTTTTCGTAGAACCAACAGCCACGCTAAAACCTGCAAACAAACCGTTAGAGGTGTCTAACTTGGTTTTGGGGGGTGTGCGTGTAGTTTGGTACAGCTATTTTGTTGTGTATTTTGACATGATGGCAATTTCAAAAGGATTGTCATTGTTCAACATCGACAATCAGGTGTTCATCACAAAACTTGGGAGGAATTACATGACAAGAGAAAGTGATTGTTTATCTGTCGTGGAAAGGCTTGAAGCAATTTTCACCGTAGCAGAATTTCCTCGAATTTTCTGCTATGGTGATAATAACGGAGATGGAAGATCCTCGTTGGATATGCGTCAAGAATTCCCAAAGAAAAAAGGCTATACCGAATCACACGAATTATGAATTGTCTATGATGTTTATCCTTTGTTGTTTGCACCTTGATTGCGCAGTAGTCATTTATTAGGGTGATTACTCACATGAAAAATATCATGGTATATCGTGTTCTCCCAATTGTAGCACTGTCAAACCGACATAGGTACGCGTTCATCACTTGGATACAAGGGTCAACGTGCCTCTTCTTATCGGGAGGCGGGTTATAGTTTGTTCACTTGGATACAAGGTTCAAACTATATGGCGGAGTCAGTTGGTTGTATTGTCATTCAGGCATGATTGTCGTGAGCTCGGAATAAATACATCTAGAGCGAGAAAAACGTGTTGTGACTGGCATAGTGGCTTAGCCTTTAGGTTATGATTTGTTGAGGTGGATACATCCTTCTAGTCATAATTTATTGTGGACCTCGTATCACTGAAAGCTGATTTTGAGGAATATCTCAGTTTCAGTGGGTTCATATCTTAATTTCAATTTTATTGAATCAAGTAGTGCAAATTAGTTTTGAATGAAAGAGTCTAAATAAATTTGTTTTACTGTAGATATGGATCCCATTGAAAACATACATCTGAATGGGTTGTTGGGGATAAAGAAATTAACTAAGGAAGGTGTGAACTTCTGTGATTGGATTCACTATCTGAGAGTTGTTCTCAGAGGTCTTGAGATAAAGCATGTGTTGGATGAAGAAGTCCCAACACCTGATGGAGAGTATTCTCCATTAGGGGATCAGGAGTATCAAGTTTATGTGATCATTCTAGACAGAGTGAGGTGATTGTTACCCACACTTTCACCCCTTCTGTCTCATGGAAGCTTTAAAGGCTCGGTTCTGCATGCAAGTCTGTCTTAGTCGACACAAACTGAATGTTGAATTGTTATCTTGCAAACTCAAGAACGATGGTTCGATGAGGGAGCATAAAGACAACTTCACTAGGATACTGCAAAATCTAAAGGACATCGGTTTTCCAATTCTAGAGCATCAAACAGTTGACACACTCCTCATGCCACTTCCATTATATTTCTATGAATTTGTGGCTTGCTACAATATGATGCAAGTTGAGAAGACAGTTGAAAAGGTCTTTAATATGCTCATGTTAGCCGAGATGGATATCTTCGTCCACGCTGCAATGACTACACCAATTGACAAACACAAGTGACACGTCCACATGAGGTATAAGAGTAATATAGGTTGTTCACATTTTCTTCTCTGGAAAATATATTGGTATTGGATACTAAAATTTATCAATTTGCAACTAATTGCAGAGTGAGAAGAAAAAGAGGCAAGAGAGGTGGAAAACGTGGAAGGAGTAGTGGAAGACGCATTTAATGCGCCATGCTAGTTGCATCATCTACAAGTCTAAGTCAATAGAGAAGATCAACACTAGGACTTCGAAATAGTAGTTATTTTGAGTTTGATCATTTTGTGAGGAATGTTTTGTGTTTGTGAACCTTGTTGAGTTTTAATAATAAGATATATGTGGGAGTTATAATCTTGGGAAATAAAACTTTGTGATCTTCTTTATTGTATTATGTCACTGAGTTTTATTATTAAGTCTATAACGTTTTTATTCAAATTATTACTTAAGTTTGATTAATTTGTTTTCAATTTCTTGTTAAATAAATTGTATATGTGTTTTATTGATCTATCAATGTTTAAGATTGTCTACAAGTTATTTGATAAAGCTAAAAATCCATAAAGAAACAAGGGCTGCCAACCCGAAGTTGGTTGCACTTGTTGATCGATTCAGTCTTGTTCTTGTCGGAATATAGTATTTCGTTCCTTAGATTTGGAAGGGGGGAGAGGAGAGGCCGATAGGCCGAGCCTCGTGGGGGGAAACCTTTCCCCTAGGAAGAAGTACATTTCCGATTATTTAAGAAAGACAGTCGGCTTCTGCCCTGTCTTTCGTCAGTAGGAAATAGGTAATCGTATAGTGAAACGGGCTCAGAAACAAGACTTTGTCTAGGTTCGCGATGGTGAGTACCTGAAGTACGATCATCGCTTCAAATAGGCTTCATTTGTATAGTCGAAATAGTCTATTCCTTAATTTATGAAGTACTGTATTTCTGAGGTCCTTTATTTCTGATATGATCGGAATAGTAGAAAAATAGCAATCTTAGGAATTGGAATTCATGGAAGGTCCGGAGGTTCCTCATGATAACAATCAATCATTGATGATATCCATCAATGTCAATGATTTCAGTTATCAATCAATCCAGCATTTCTGAAGTGCATCTTCCAAGCATAAGGTTTTTCCTATTATTAGGGAAAACCGTAGTCAGTACTATATACGCGCGCGAGCAATTTCTCCCCTTGCCTGTGCGCGATTCCTCCCTCACAGAATAGGAGCCACATCTGCTAACAAAGGTAACCTGGAACTGGATAAGCAAAGCGTTGACAAACACTTGCAATCATGAAAGCGAACGATGGAATAATCTCACTGATCAGTTCACACAATCCTTATCGGATCGCATAAACACATTGTTGATCGGAGAATTGCTGCTTCCATTGCTTTCATAATCTTTATCATCCAGTTCAAGTTCCAGTATAACCCCTGTCCCTTCAGCGGCATGCTAGTTTAGTAGCGACTCAATCTTAGAGCCAGTCCCAGTCCTAGGCTGAGACCATGATATGCAAATAGTGACAAGCGATAGAGTGGTGATTCCTCGGGTGGAAGCACTACTCGATAGCGATAGTGAATGGAATTGATTAATGAATGAGATACCCTGACTTGCTTATATAGCGATAAAGGGAGATGACAATTCCTTGGTTTATTATGGGGAGAACCGACTCGATAGAGGCGTTCGAGCCATCGGGCAGGTGGAATGTCTAACTCATAAGAGTGACATGACACCGAATCCAACATAGGTGCAGAGGGGAACTCAAAAGAGTGAACCCTCGTAACCATGTTAAGCATGATAAGTAGCGTAGCTATTCCTTAGATGAAGGCAGGTGGTTCCGCCTTGTGGAAACCACCGATTATCTTGGGAAGAAGATGCAAGTATAGTCTTCATCGACTAGCCAACTGATGAATAGAGTAATAATGAAGACTTACTTTTTCCGGAAACGAACAAGTAAACTTGACATAAGCAAACTAAAGCGAATCCAACTCACTAGTTAGGGAAGTGATCGACATAGCAATCCAATCCTCTGGTAGCTTTGTCATTCTATTCCTCGTTGACTAGAGAACAGTACTTCCTTGATTGGAAGTGCTGATCGATAGCAACAATAGTGTTCGGTCAGTGCAGACTGTGCCCGGAGGAGGGGACCGGATGTGCTAAAGTATGAGTTAGCGGAATCCCGGGAAGGCTGTACTAAAGTTAGAGGCAACCGGAAAGCAGCAGAGCACAATCTCGATCTCGTGTAGAAAGCAAACCAGTTCGAACGGGCGAGCGTGTATAAAATACTGTTGTGTCCGGGTAAGTGAGTTGGGTTTCATTCACCCAACGAACGGAGAGCAATAAGTCAGTAGTTGGCGGAGGGATAGATGTAGGATGACCGGAACAGAGAGAGAGACCCATCGGATAGATGGGGATATCTTGGCGTGGAGAGCAGAGTACAGCTATCCCGTAGGGTAGGTCCGGGAGCGGAAGACTTAATAACGGAGAGAGGCCAGCCTTCCTTTCGTTTTGTTGCTTTTCTTTTTGTTCCTGTTCTGAGCCCGGCCGAAAGCAAACCAGTTCGAACGGGTCGGTTGTTTAAATTTGTTATGTCCGGAAGCAAGCGAGAGAAACAAGGGCTGCCAACCCGAAGTTGGTTGCACTTGTTGATCGATTCAGTCTTGTTCTTGTCGGAATATAGTATTCCGTTCCTTAGATTTGGAAGGGGGGAGAGGAGAGGCCGATAGGCCGAGCCTCGTGGGGGGAAACCTTTCCCCTAGGAAGAAGTACATTTCCGATTATTTAAGAAAGACAGTCGGCTTCTGCCCTGTCTTTCGTCAGTAGGAAATAGGTAATCGTATAGTGAAACGGGCTCAGAAACAAGACTTTGTCTAGGTTCGCGATGGTGAGTACCTGAAGTACGATCATCGCTTCAAATAGGCTTCATTTGTATAGTCGAAATAGTCTATTCCTTAATTTATGAAGTACTGTATTTCTGAGGTCCTTTATTTCTGATATGATCGGAATAGTAGAAAAATAGCAATCTTAGGAATTGGAATTCATGGAAGGTCCGGAGGTTCCTCATGATAACAATCAATCATTGATGATATCCATCAATGTCAATGATTTCAGTTATCAATCAATCCAGCATTTCTGAAGTGCATCTTCCAAGCATAAGGTTTTTCCTATTATTAGGGAAAACCGTAGTCAGTACTATATACGCGCGCGGGCAATTTCTCCCCTTGCCTGTGCGCGATTCCTCCCTCACAGAATAGGAGCCACATCTGCTAACAAAGTTAACCTGGAACTGGATAAGCAAAGCGTTGACAAACACTTGCAATCATGAAAGCGAACGATGGAATAATCTCACTGATCAGTTCACACAATCCTTATCGGATCGCATAAACACATTGTTGATCGGAGAATTGCTGCTTCCATTGCTTTCATAATCTTTATCATCCAGTTCAAGTTCCAGTATAACCCCTGCCCCTTCAGCGGCATGCTAGTTTAGTAGCGACTCAATCTTAGAGCCAGTCCCAGTCCTAGGCTGAGACCATGATATGCAAATAGTGACAAGTGATAGAGTGGTGATTCCTCGGGTGGAAGCACTACTCGATAGCGATAGTGAATGGAATTGATTAATGAATGAGATACCCTGACTTGCCTATATAGCGATAAAGGGAGATGACAATTCCTTGGTTTATTATGGGGAGAACCGACTCGATAGAGGCGTTCGAGCCATCGGGCAGGTGGAATGTCTAACTCATAAGAGTGACATGACACCGAATCCAACATAGGTGCAGAGGGGAACTCAAAAGAGTGAACCCTCGTAACCATGTTAAGCATGATAAGTAGCGAAGCTATTCCTTAGATGAAGGCAGGTGGTTCCGCCTTGTGGAAACCACCGATTATCTTGGGAAGAAGATGCAAGTATAGTCTTCATCGAATAGCCAACTGATGAATAGAGTAATAATGAAGACTTCCTTTTTCCGGAAACGAACAAGTAAACTTGACATAAGCAAACTAAAGCGAAGCCAACTCACTAGTTAGGGAAGTGATCGACATAGCAATCCAATCCTCTGGTAGCTTTGTCATTCTATTCCTCGTTGACTAGAGAACAATACTTCCTTGATTGGAAGTGCTGATCGATAGCAACAATAGTGTTCGGTCAGTGCAGACTGTGCCCGGATGTGACGCCCCGAGATCGGGCACTATGCAGAGTTCAGCATTCCCGCCAAAATCCACATAATAACCGATTCCAGGTTGCCATTTATGATAACATTACAATAGTTCACGAATATTCCACAATTACAACAGAAACAGATAGGTACAAGATGACTCAAACGAGCCAGGGTACAACTGATACATTACAAAGATCCAAATAACAGCGGAAGAAACACATAGCGTCCGGCTACGGACAAGATCCAAATTGGACTAAGAGTCCTGAAGATAACCGAGAGCGTCCAATCCCTGCCCAGGCCAAGCCGGAGGGATTCCCAAACTAACGTCGTCAGACTTCAAACCTGTTGACTGCAATTTGGAATTTGCAGCCACGAAAGAGATTCGTGGGTCAGTACGGTTTAGTACTGGCAAGGGGGATAAAACCCATACTCACAAGAATACCGGCGTAGCCAGTCATCACAAGATACAAATACTTTAGGATCAACGGAAAGGAAGGGGGTTATTGCAAATAAGCGACAGCAGGCTGCACTAACCAACTACAGATAGATACTACAACTTCCGGCTAACAGAAAGGAGATAAGATCGAGTATTGTAACCAACGGAAAGTAAATCCAAACAAACCCATCCTGGATCTCGCCCCTTATCCAAAGAAGCAATCCGAGGATAACTCACACAGTTGAGTTAATGATGGTTCAGATTATTGTGTCAATAAGCCTATTACTAGTCAAGTTGTTAATCATTGGGTGAAAGGTTGTTAATCATTAGGTTTAAGTTGTCCTGAGTACTTGTTAGCCAGTACTTTCACCAAGTAATCCATAACCGCGGAAAACACGGCTTCTCGAGAAGATTATCCCTGCAGGGTTGCACCAATTTAGCCGTACACGCAAGAATAACCCGCCAGATGGGGAGCTAACCCACCAAGCGAGGTACTCTACACAACCAACCCTTCTTCGCATCAAGCCCAAAGCACCGCGTGCTGTGCGTGCGCGGCTAATCGAGCCCCCCGAAGAAAAGGAGGACCCTCATAGCACTGGAAGACCACGCCGCCCTAAATGCCGACTACAAAAGTTCCACCCTGGCCTCGGGTTCGTACCTGCATATGATGCAGCAAATGGAACACCCGAACTAGTACGGCGATTTGGACGAGATGCGAATCGAGTCAGTTGAGGGGGGCGCCCATACTCGCTTCCCACATGCGGGTAGTGCGCTCATCATGGATCAGTAGACAAGACCCTTTTCCTAATTAGGGGGTCGACACTAGCAGGCCTCAAAACCACAAAGGGCCTCCTGCCGGTGCCTTATCATCAAATTTATTATTAAACAATAACAGTAGCATGATTGATTGATTGATTAAACATCGAGCCCCCAGAACATAATGAAATAGTAACAGAAAGTAACGTGTAACAGACTCGAGCAAACAACATAAGCAGGATAGTAAGACACGGGCAACAAGCAATGGTTATAGGTATGGAGGTGAGGCAAATAACAGGGTTAAAGGATTCATGTGATAGGTTCGTAACAGAAACAACTACTACTAAGGCTAGCAGAAAAGAATCAACGGAAAGAATCGGTAACAAGTGATGAAAGGCAGCCATATGGCAGCAGGTGAGTATACTTGCCTGAGATCCCGCAAGGTAGCAGAACTTGTCGTTGCTCACATCATCTCAACGTCCTATCCGGGAAGAAGCAATGAACCTCGAACAAACACCGGATGCAACAATTACTACTACGGCAAAAGATCCAGCATGATCAAGATATGGATGCATGACAAGTTAAAAGATGCATCAAAGTAAACTAGTTGACAAAATAAACAATTTAAATGGACCCATATGCAATTTGAGTTGCATATGAAAAGCCCATGAATTATGGTTGAAACAATTGTTTTCCAACTAACCAATAGGTGAAAGTGGATTAGCATGATGCATGGATGAGGAAAACAGCAAAATAACAACAATAGAACCAATTGGAATAAGGTTTAACAAGTTTGGAAATTATTGGTTAAGTGTGGAAAGTTTGGTTACTTAAACATGTCACACAAGCAATTGTTGTTTTCATCAAGTTAAAGTGTTCCAAACAAATAACAAAGTTGATATTTGAAAAGAACATCAAATTTTAGTTGGATTACATGTTTCACATATTGAAATTGGAATTAGGATTATTTAATGATGAATCAAACAATATTACACAAGTTTTAAATGAATTAAACAAGATTTAAATTGTTTAGGCAATTTAAATTATTCAAACCAGGAAACAAAAATTATATTTGAATAGGTTAGGTGAAATGGTATGGAAAACATATTTTATTTGCATTATTTGGATTAATAATGAATTACTTATGAATTTTGGCAAAATACAATTGAAAGATTTGAATTTAAATTTGAATTGCAATTTGAAATGTCAAAACAGTAAACAAATTGAATATTTGGAAAGATTAGGAAATTTTGATCAATAAACATATAAAACTTGTATTTATTGGATTTATAAATTGGAAGTTATTAAAGTTTAAAGTTTTGTTTTAAATCTGTTAATTAAAAAGAATTTTGGAATTTAGAAATTCGCACAGAAACATTTGTTACCGAGCTAGTAGCTAGCCACGGCCACTGCCCCGTGGACCTAAGTCCAGCGTGGCGCGGGTTAGAGGGTGATGTGGCCTCCAGGGAAGCTGACGGGTGGGTCCAGTGCGGGCGCGATTTAATCGCAAAAAGGGGCGAGGCAGCGCCTCCGCGGGGGATCGATCCCGGGAGCGCCCGCTGCGCGGAAGCGGACTGAACCGCTGCGGTGTTCGG
The DNA here is from genome assembly GCA_028641055.1 of Alopecurus myosuroides. Taxonomy (NCBI): domain Eukaryota; kingdom Viridiplantae; phylum Streptophyta; class Magnoliopsida; order Poales; family Poaceae; genus Alopecurus; species Alopecurus myosuroides. Next base: position 243,608,064 of record CM054063.1, read on the forward strand.
TTGTTTGTGACACAACGGAAGTCTGACGAAAGAAGAGGTAGTGTTGACGCAGTTAACTGAACATGAACAGCTCGCTCTCTGACCGAACTGACGGCAACGACGTCGATCTGCAGCTGCTGCGCTGCGGCCAGGGATCGAAGGGGGGGCACGGCGGCGCACCCCGGCGTGGCACGACGGCCACGCCCGCAGAGCAAGGAGGGGGAACGGGGAAGGAGGAGGCGATCGGGGCTCACCGGGGTTCTGTTTGTCGTCGATGCAGTCGAGGCCGCTGCCGGGCGCAGCCACGGCCGGAACTTGTCGGCGACGGCGCGGCCTCCACGCGCGCTCCCGGCAGCGGGCGAGGGGATGGGGCGGAAGCTGGAGCATGCCAGTTTCCATTCCCGCCCTCAGAGCTCCTCGGAGAGGGCCACCTCGGCGGCGCCAAGGAGGCGAAAACTCGGCCACGAAGGCTCGGTGGTTTCAGTGGGTGCCGGGTTCAGACAAGACAGGGAAACAGGGAGGGAGAAGGACTTGGCGGCGCAGGCGCAGGGGAAGGGAACTAGTGTGGCTAGGTTAGGGCATAGGTAGGTGGGTAGGTTGAGCTATAAGGGGCGCTGGTGCCTGTACGGCAGCGCATCCAGGGGATAGAGGAGGATCGATCGGCTCTGCACCTGTTCGTACTGAAGAGGAAGATGACAAACAGAGAAGGGTAGCGGGCCAGAAAGGTAAAGGGGCTTGGGAGAGAAGAAAGAAAGGAGTGGGCCAGAGAGAGAGAAAAGAATTGGGCTGCCCTTTTCTCCAATGCTCTTATTTTTTTGTATTAGTTGATTGATTTTTTTGTAAAGAATAAAAGAGATAGAGGGATGGAAAAGGGGTTAGGGTTTTATTTTTGGGTTTATAAATACATTTGGTTATTTTGCAAAACAGCACATAAAAGTAATGTTAATCAAAATTTAAATTGTTGATTTGATTTCTATTTTGTTATTTGAAATTCCAAAATAAGGTTGGGGTGTTTAGTTGATAGTTAGATTTTTATTATTTTGCAAAACAACAACAACAAGGTAGTTAAAAGGTAATTTCAACAACTTGAAAGTAGTAATTGGATATTAATTGGTTAGGTGATTTTTCAAATAGGGTTTGGTTGGAAATTTGGAGTTAAACAAATTTTATTTAACAAGCAACAAGCAATTATACAACATTATTGAAATTAGTTTGTTTGCCAAATTTTAATTTTTCAAACCCATATTGAGATATGATAAATAAGATTGATTGGATTGAATGTTTGGAATTTGCCATTAGGGTTTTTTTAATAACAGGGAAAATTGTATTAACAAACAATTTGATTTAGAACAACTGCAAACTATTTGAAAACAAAGGAGTTGTTATAGTTTGCAATTGCTAAATTGGAAATTGTGAGCAAGGTGTGAAAGTTTTAATTGATTTGAAATTTCCAGTTGTGATGCAAACATGGTGCAATGCAATGTGATGCATATGATGCAAGCAAACAAACAGGTAACACCCCAGGTGTTACAGACGACACCACTAACAAGGGATTGCGCCCTCGCAATCCACCTGCTAACCCGGGAGGGGAAAGAAGTTCGACTATCGATTCTTTGTGCTTCCAGTTGAACTCCTCGACACCACTAACAAGAGATTCTTGCTCGGGCTGATGACGATGTTCTTCCACCAGGAATCTTCCGATGATCGAACCTATTAGGTTAAAGGCTCAGAAAACGTCCACCCACGTAGGATTCTAACACTTTGAAAGATAGACAAGGGGGGAGACTCCAAAACAAATAAGATGGGAGGGGAAATAGAATATGGATAAGGAGAAAACAAGAATCCTATCGAGATGTTTTTCCAAAATAGTTTAGCAGAAATAGTTTTTGACACTCTAGGAACAACGACCGTTAGCTAGGTTAACCTACAGGCTTTGCGGACCCGTTGCTTCGATAACCATTCGTATCGAAACAATCTCGGGAATCGGAACCAAGGCTCTGATACCATTTGTGACGCCCCGAGATCGGGCACTATGCAGAGTTCAGCATTCCCGCCAAAATCCACATAATAACCGATTCCAGGTTGCCATTTATGATAACATTACAATAGTTCACGAATATTCCACAATTACAACAGAAACAGATAGGTACAAGATGACTCAAACGAGTCAGGGTACAACTGATACATTACAAAGATCCAAATAACAACGGAAGAAACACATAACGTCCGGCTACGGACAAGATCCAAATTGGACTAAGAGTCCTGAAGATAACCGAGAGCGTCCAATCCCTGCCCAGGCCAAGCCGGAGGGATTCCCAAGCTAACGTCGTCAGACTTCAAACCTGTTGACTGCAATTTGGAATTTGCAGCCACGAAAGAGATTCGTGGGTCAGTACGGTTAAGTACTGGCAAGGGGGATAAAACCCATACTCACAAGAATACCGGCGTAGCCAGTCATCACAAGATACAAATACTTTAGGATCAACGGAAAGGAAGGGGGTTATTGCAAATAAGCGACAGCAGGCTGCACTAACCAACTACAGATAGATACTACAACTTCCGGCTAACAGAAAGGAGATAAGATCGAGTATTGTAACCAACGGAAAGTAAATCCAAACAAACCCATCCTAGATCTCGCCCCTTATCCAAAGAAGCAATCCGAGGATAACTCACACAGTTGAGTTAATGATGGTTCAGATTATTGTGTCAATAAGCCTATTACTAGTCAAGTTGTTAATCATTGGGTGAAAGGTTGTTAATCATTAGGTTTAAGTTGTCCTGAGTACTTGTTAGCCAGTACTTTCACCAAGTAATCCATAACCGCGGAAAACACGGCTTCTCGAGAAGATTATCCCTGCAGGGTTGCACCAATTTAGCCGTACACGCAAGAATAACCCGCCAGATGGGGAGCTAACCCACCAAGCGAGGTACTCTACACAACCAACCCTTCTTCGCATCAAGCCCAAAGCACCGCGTGCTGTGCGTGCGCGGCTAATCGAGCCCCCCGAAGAAAAGGAGGACCCTCATAGCACTGGAAGACCACGCCGCCCTAAATGCCGACTACAAAAGTTCCACCCTGGCCTCGGGTTCGTACCTGCATATGATGCAGCAAATGGAACACCCGAACTAGTACGGCGATTTGGACGAGATGCGAATCGAGTCAGTTGAGGGGGGCGCCCATACTCGCTTCCCACATGCGGGTAGTGCGCTCATCATGGATCAGTAGACAAGACCCTTTTCCTAATTAGGGGGTCGACACTAGCAGGCCTCAAAACCACAAAGGGCCTCCTGCCGGTGCCTTATCATCAAATTTATTATTAAACAATAACAGTAGCATGATTGATTGATTGATTAAACATCGAGCCCCCAGAACATAATGAAATAGTAACAGAAAGTAACGTGTAACAGACTCGAGCAAACAACCTAAGCAGGATAGTAAGACACGGGCAACAAGCAATGGTTATAGGTATGGAGGTGAGGCAAATAACAGGGTTAAAGGATTCATGTGATAGGTTCGTAACAGAAACAACTACTACTAAGGCTAGCAGAAAAGAATCAACGGAAAGAATCGGTAACAAGTGATGAAAGGCAGCCATATGGCAGCAGGTGAGTATACTTGCCTGAGATCCCGCAAGGTAGCAGAACTTGTCGTTGCTCACATCATCTCAACGTCCTATCCGGGAAGAAGCAATGAACCTCGAACAAACACCGGATGCAACAATTACTACTACGGCAAAAGATCCAGCATGATCAAGATATGGATGCATGACAAGTTAAAAGATGCATCAAAGTAAACTAGTTGACAAAATAAACAATTTAAATGGGCCCATATGCAATTTGAGTTGCATATGAAAATCCCATGAATTATGGTTGAAACAATTGTTTTCCAACTAACCAATAGGTGAAAGTGGATTAGCATGATGCATGGATGAGGAAAACAGCAAAATAACAACAATAGAACCAATTGGAATAAGGTTTAACAAGTTTGGAAATTATTGGTTAAGTGTGGAAAGTTTGGTTACTTAAACATGTCACACAAGAAATTGTTGTTTTCATCAAGTTAAAGTGTTCCAAACAAATAACAAAGTTGATATTTGAAAAGAACATCAAATTTTAGTTGGATTACATGTTTCACATATTGAAATTGGAATTAGGATTATTTAATGATGAATCAAACAATATTACACAAGTTTTAAATGAATTAAACAAGATTTAAATTGTTTAGGCAATTTAAATTATTCAAACCAGGAAACAAAAATTATATTTGAATAGGTTAGGTGAAATGGTATGGAAAACATATTTTATTTGCATTATTTGGATTAATAATGAATTACTTATGAATTTTGGCAAAATACAATTGAAAGATTTGAATTTAAATTAGAATTGCAATTTGAAATGTCAAAACAGTAAACAAATTGAATATTTGGAAAGATTAGGAAATTTGGATCAATAAACATATAAAACTTGTATTTATTGGATTTATAAATTGGAAGTTATTAAAGTTTAAAGTTTTGTTTTAAATCTGTTAATTAAAAAGAATTTTGGAATTTAGAAATTCGCACAGAAACATTTGTTACCGAGCTAGTAGCTAGCCACGGCCACTGCCCCGTGGACCTAAGGCCAGCGTGGCGCGGGTTAGAGGGTGATGTGGCCTCCAGGGAAGCTGACGGGTGGGTCCAGTGCGGGCGCGATTTAATCGCAAAAAGGGGCGAGGCAGCGCCTCCGCGGGGGATCGATCCCGGGAGCGCCCGCTGCGTGGAAGCGGACTGAACCGCTGCGGTGTTCGGTTGTTTGTGACACAACGGAAGTCTGACGAAAGAAGAGGTAGTGTTGACGCAGTTAACTGAACATGAACAGCTCGCTCTCTGACCGAACTGACGGCAACGACGTCGATCTGCAGCTGCTGCGCTGCGGCCAGGGATCGAAGGGGGGGCACGGCGGCGCACCCCGGCGTGGCACGACGGCCACGCCCGCAAAGCAAGGAGGGGGAACGGGGAAGGAGGAGGCGATCGGGGCTCACCGGGGTTCTGTTTGTCGTCGATGCAGTCGAGGCCGCTGCCGGGCGCAGCCACGGCCGGAACTTGTCGGCGACGGCGCGGCCTCCACGCGCGCTCCCGGCAGCGGGCGAGGGGATGGGGCGGAAGCTGGAGCATGCCAGTTTCCATTCCCGCCCTCAGAGCTCCTCGGAGAGGGCCACCTCGGCGGCGCCAAGGAGGCGAAAACTCGGCCACGAAGGCTCGGTGGTTTCAGTGGGTGCCGGGTTCAGACAAGACAGGGAAACAGGGAGGGAGAAGGACTTGGCGGCGCAGGCGCAGGGGAAGGGAACTAGTGTGGCTAGGTTAGGGCAGAGGTAGGTGGGTAGGTTGAGCTATAAGGGGCGCTGGTGCCTGTACGGCAGCGCATCCAGGGGATAGAGGAGGATCGATCGGCTCTGCACCTGTTCGTACTGAAGAGGAAGATGACAAACAGAGAAGGGTAGCGGGCCAGAAAGGTAAAGGGGCTTGGGAGAGAAGAAAGAAAGGAGTGGGCCAGAGAGAGAGAAAAGAATTGGGCTGCCCTTTTCTCCAATGCTCTTATTTTTTTGTATTAGTTGATTGATTTTTTTGTAAAGAATAAAAGAGATAGAGGGATGGAAAAGGGGTTAGGGTTTTATTTTTGGGTTTATAAATACATTTGGTTATTTTGCAAAACAGCACATAAAAGTAATGTTAATCAAAATTTAAATTTATGATTTGATTTCTATTTTGTTATTTGAAATTCCAAAATAAGGTTGGGGTGTTTAGTTGATAGTTAGATTTTTATTATTTTGCAAAACAACAACAACAAGGTAGTTAAAAGGTAATTTCAACAACTTGAAAGTAGTAATTGGATATTAATTGGTTAGGTGATTTTTCAAATAGGGTTTGGTTGGAAATTTGGAGTTAAACAAATTTTATTTAACAAGCAACAAGCAATTATACAACATTATTGAAATTAGTTTGTTTGCCAAATTTTAATTTTTCAAACCCATATTGAGATATGATAAATAAGATTGATTGGATTGAATGTTTGGAATTTTCCATTAGGGTTTTTTTAATAACAGGGAAATTTGTATTAACAAACAATTTGATTTAGAACAACTGCAAACTATTTGAAAACAAAGGAGTTGTTATAGTTTGCAATTGCTAAATTGGAAATTGTGAGCAAGGTGTGAAAGTTTTAATTGATTTGAAATTTCCAGTTGTGATGCAAACATGGTGCAATGCAATGTGATGCATATGATGCAAGCAAACAAACAGGTAACACCCCAGGTGTTACACCGGAAGAGGGGACCGGATGTGCTAAAGTATGAGTTAGCGGAATCCCGGGAAGGCTGTACTGAAGTTAGAGGCAACCGGAAAGCAGCAGAGCACAATCTCGATCTCGTGTAGAAAGCAAACCAGTTCGAACGGGCGAGCGTGTAGAAAATACTGTTGTGTCCGGGTAAGTGAATTGGGTTTCATTCACCCAACGAACGGAGAGCAATAAGTCAGTAGTTGGCGGAGGGATAGATGTAGGATGACCGGAACAGAGAGAGAGACCCATCGGATAGATGGGGATATCTTGGCGTGGAGAGCAGAGTACAGCTATCCCGTAGGGTAGGTCCGGGAGCGGAAGACTTAATAACGGAGAGAGGCCAGCCTTCCTTTCGTTTTGTTGCTTTTCTTTTTGTTCCTGTTCTGAGCCCGGCCGAAAGCAAACCAGTTCGAACGGGTCGGTTGTTTAAATTTGTTATGTCCGGAAGCAAGCGAGAGAAACAAGGGCTGCCAACCCGAAGTTGGTTGCACTTGTTGATCGATTCAGTCTTGTTCTTGTCGGAATATAGTATTTCGTTCCTTAGATTGGAAGGGGGGAGAGGAGAGGCCGATAGGCCGAGCCTCGTGGGGGGAAACCTTTCCCCTAGGAAGAAGTACATTTCCGATTATTTAAGAAAGACAGTCGGCTTCTGCCCTGTCTTTCGTCAGTAGGAAATAGGTAGTCGTATAGTGAAACGGGCTCAGAAACAAGACTTTGTCTAGGTTCGCGATGGTGAGTACCTGAAGTACGATCATCGCTTCAAATAGGCTTCATTTGTATAGTCGAAATAGTCTATTCCTTAATTTATGAAGTACTGTATTTCTGAGGTCCTTTATTTCTGATATGATCGGAATAGTAGAAAAATAGCAATCTTAGGAATTGGAATTCATGGAAGGTCCGGAGGTTCCTCATGATAACAATCAATCATTGATGATATCCATCAATGTCAATGATTTCAGTTATTAATCAATCCAGCATTTCTGAAGTGCATCTTCCAAGCATAAGGTTTTTCCTATTATTAGGGAAAACCGTAGTCAGTACTATATACGCGCGCGGGCAATTTCTCCCCTTGCCTGTGCGCGATTCCTCCCTCACAGAATAGGAGCCACATCTGCTAACAAAGGTAACCTGGAACTGGATAAGCAAAGCGTTGACAAACACTTGCAATCATGAAAGCGAACGATGGAATAATCTCACTGATCAGTTCACACAATCCTTATCGGATCGCATAAACACATTGTTGATCGGAGAATTGCTGCTTACATTGCTTTCATAATCTTTATCATCCAGTTCAAGTTCCAGTATAACCCCTGCCCCTTCAGCGGCATGCTAGTTTAGTAGCGACTCAATCTTAGAGCCAGTCCCAGTCCTAGGCTGAGACCATGATATGCAAATAGTGACAAGCGATAGAGTGGTGATTCCTCGGGTGGAAGCACTACTCGATAGCGATAGTGAATGGAATTGATTAATGAATGAGATACCCTGACTTGCCTATATAGCGATAAAGGGAGATGGCAATTCCTTGGTTTATTATGGGGAGAACCGACTCGATAGAGGCGTTCGAGCCATCGGGCAGGTGGAATGTCTAACTCATAAGAGTGACATGACACCGAATCCAACATAGGTGCAGAGGGGAACTCAAAAGAGTGAACCCTCGTAACCATGTTAAGCATGATAAGTAGTGAAGCTATTCCTTAGATGAAGGCAGGTGGTTCCGCCTTGTGGAAACCACCGATTATCTTGGGAAGAAGATGCAAGTATAGTCTTCATCGACTAGCCAACTGATGAATAGAGTAATAATGAAGACTTCCTTTTTCCGGAAACGAACAAGTAAACTTGACATAAGCAAACTAAAGCGAAGCCAACTCACTAGTTAGGGAAGTGATCGACATAGCAATCCAATCCTCTAGTAGCTTTGTCATTCTATTCCTCGTTGACTAGAGAACAGTACTTCCTTGATTGGAAGTGCTGATCGATAGCAACAATAGTGTTCGGTCAGTGCAGACTGTGCCCGGAGGAGGGGACCGAATGTGCTAAAGTATGAGTTAGCATAATCCCGGGAAGGCTGTACTGAAGTTAGAGGCAACCGGAAAGCAGCAGAGCACAATCTCGATCTCGTGTAGAAAGCAAACCAGTTCGAACGGGCGAGCGTGTATAAAATACTGTTGTGTCCGGGTAAGTGAGTTGGGTTTCATTCACCCAACGAACGGAGAGCAATAAGTCAGTAGTTGGCGGAGGGATAGATGTAGGATGACCGGAACAGAGAGAGAGACCCATCGGATAGATGGGGATATCTTGGCGTGGAGAGCAGAGTACAGCTATCCCGTAGGGTAGGTCCGGGAGCGGAAGACTTAATAACGGAGAGAGGCCAGCCTTCCTTTCGTTTTGTTGCTTTTATTTTTGTTCCTGTTCTGAGCCCGGCCGAAAGCAAACCAGTTCGAACGGGTCGGTTGTTTAAATTTGTTATGTCCGGAAGCAAGCGAGAGAAACAAGGGCTGCCAACCCGAAGTTGGTTGCACTTGTTGATCGATTCAGTCTTGTTCTTGTCGGAATATAGTATTCCGTTCCTTAGATTTGGAAGGGGGGAGAGGAGAGGCCGATAGGCCGAGCCTCGTGGGGGGAAACCTTTCCCCTAGGAAGAAGTACATTTCCGATTATTTAAGAAAGACAGTCGGCTTCTGCCCTGTCTTTCGTCAGTAGGAAATAGGTAATCGTATAGTGAAACGGGCTCAGAAACAAGACTTTGTCTAGGTTCGCGATGGTGAGTACCTGAAGTACGATCATCGCTTCAAATAGGCTTCATTTGTATAGTCGAAATAGTCTATTCCTTAATTTATGAAGTACTGTATTTCTGAGGTCCTTTATTTCTGATATGATCGGAATAGTAGAAAAATAACAATCTTAGGAATTGGAATTCATGGAAGGTCCGGAGGTTCCTCATGATAACAATCAATCATTGATGATATCCATCAATGTCAATGATTTCAGTTATCAATCAATCCAGCATTTCTGAAGTGCATCTTCCAAGCATAAGGTTTTTCCTATTATTAGGGAAAACCGTAGTCAGTACTATATACGCGCGCGGGCAATTTCTCCCCTTGTTTCTCTCGCTTGCTTCCGGACATAACAAATTTAAACAACCGACCCGTTCGAACTGGTTTGCTTTCGGCCGGGCTCAGAACAGGAACAAAAAGAAAAGCAACAAAACGAAAGGAAGGCTGGCCTCTCTCCGTTATTAAGTCTTCCGCTCCCGGACCTACCCTACGGGATAGCTGTACTCTGCTCTCCACGCCAAGATATCCCCATCTATCCGATGGGTCTCTCTCTCTGTTCCGGTCATCCTACATCTATCCCTCCGCCAACTACTGACTTATTGCTCTCCGCTCGTTGGGTGAATGAAACCCAACTCACTTACCCGGACACAACAGTATTTTATACACGCTCGCCCGTTCGAACTGGTTTGCTTTCTACACGAGATCGAGATTGTGCTCTGCTGCTTTCCGGTTGCCTCTAACTTCAGTACAGCCTTCCCGGGATTCCGCTAACTCATACTTTAGCACATCCGGTCCCCTCCTCCGGGCACAGTCTGCACTGACCGAACACTATTGTTGCTATCGATCAGCACTTCCAATCAAGGAAGTACTGTTCTCTAGTCAACGAGGAATAGAATGACAAAGCTACCAGAGGATTGGATTGCTATGTCGATCACTTCCCTAACTAGTGAGTTGGCTTCGCTTTAGTTTGCTTATGTCAAGTTTACTTGTTCGTTTCCGGAAAAAGGAAGTCTTCATTATTACTCTATTCATCAGTTGGCTAGTCGATGAAGACTATACTTGCATCTTCTTCCCAAGATAATCGGTGGTTTCCACAAGGCGGAACCACCTGCCTTCATCTAAGGAATAGCTTCGCTACTTATCATGCTTAACATGGTTACGAGGGTTCACTCTTTTGAGTTCCCCTCTGCACCTATGTTGGATTCGGTGTCATGTCACTCTTATGAGTTAGACATTCCACCTGCCCGATGGCTCGAACGCCTCTATCGAGTCGGTTCTCCCCATAATAAACCAAGGAATTGTCATCTCCCTTTATCGCTATATAGGCAAGTCAGGGTATCTCATTCATTAATCAATTCCATTCACTATCGCTATCGAGTAGTGCTTCCACCCGAGGAATCACCACTCTATCGCTTGTCACTATTTGCATATCATGGTCTCAGCCTAGGACTGGGACTGGCTCTAAGATTGAGTCGCTACTAAACTAGCATGTCGCTGAAGGGGCAGGGGTTATACTGGAACTTGAACTGGATGATAAAGATTATGAAAGCAATGGAAGCAGCAATTCTCCGATCAACAATGTGTTTATGCGATCCGATAAGGATTGTGTGAACTGATCAGTGAGATTATTCCATCGTTCGCTTTCATGATTGCAAGTGTTTGTCAACGCTTTGCTTATCCAGTTCCAGGTTACCTTTGTTAGCAGATGTGGCTCCTATTCTGTGAGGGAGGAATCGCGCACAGGCAAGGGGAGAAATTGCCCGCGCGCGTATATAGTACTGACTACGGTTTTCCCTAATAATAGGAAAAACCTTATGCTTGGAAGATGCACTTCAGAAATGCTGGATTGATTGATAACTGAAATCATTGACATTGATGGATATCATCAATGATTGATTGTTATCATGAGGAACCTCCGGACCTTCCATGAATTCCAATTCCTAAGATTGCTATTTTTCTACTATTCCGATCATATCAGAAATAAAGGACCTCAGAAATACAGTACTTCATAAATTAAGGAATAGACTATTTCGACTATACAAATGAAGCCTATTTGAAGCGATGATCGTACTTCAGGTACTCACCATCGCGAACCTAGACAAAGTCTTGTTTCTGAGCCCGTTTCACTATACGACTACCTATTTCCTACTGACGAAAGACAGGGCAGAAGCCGACTGTCTTTCTTAAATAATCGGAAATGTACTTCTTCCTAGGGGAAAGGTTTCCCCCCACGAGGCTCGGCCTATCGGCCTCTCCTCTCCCCCCTTCCAAATCTAAGGAACAGAATACTATATTCCGACAAGAACAAGACTGAATCGATCAACAAGTGCAACCAACTTCGGGTTGGCAGCCCTTGTTTCTCTCGCTTGCTTCCGGACATAACAAATTTAAACAACCGACCCGTTCGAACTGGTTTGCTTTCGGCCGGGCTCAGAACAGGAACAAAAAGAAAAGCAACAAAACGAAAGGAAGGCTGGCCTCTCTCCGTTATTAAGTCTTCCGCTCCCGGACCTACCCTACGGGATAGCTGTACTCTGCTCTCCACGCCAAGATATCCCCATCTATCCGATGGGTCTCTCTCTCTGTTCCGGTCATCCTACATCTATCCCTCCGCCAACTACTGACTTATTGCTCTCCGTTCGTTGGGTGAATGAAACCCAACTCACTTACCCGGACACAACAGTATTTTATACACGCTCGCCCGTTCGAACTGGTTTGCTTTCTACACGAGATCGAGATTGTGCTCTGCTGCTTTCCGGTTGCCTCTAACTTCAGTACAGCCTTCCCGGGATTCCGCTAACTCATACTTTAGCACATCCGGTCCCCTCCTCCGGGCACAGTCTGCACTGACCGAACACTATTGTTGCTATCGATCAGCACTTCCAATCAAGGAAGTACTGTTCTCTAGTCAACGAGGAATAGAATGACAAAGCTACCAGAGGATTGGATTGCTATGTCGATCACTTCCCTAACTAGTGAGTTGGCTTCGCTTTAGTTTGCTTATGTCAAGTTTACTTGTTCGTTTCCGGAAAAAGGAAGTCTTCATTATTACTCTATTCATCAGTTGGCTAGTCGATGAAGACTATACTTGCATCTTCTTCCCAAGATAATCGGTGGTTTCCACAAGGCGGAACCACCTGCCTTCATCTAAGGAATAGCTTTGTCGTGGGATAATCACGGCAGATGTTACCGGGGTAACTGATCTTGGGGCAAGACGACACAAGTGTTTGGGAGAGGGTTTAGCTCAGAGGAAAACATGGTGCAATTCGATCTGGCAGCCGGCAATCAAAGTCGCCGAGTCTCCGATCTTGATATAATAACTCAACTATGGGATTACACTGGATGCTCGATATCAAGTGATATTGCTAGGGTTCTTGGACCTCTGTCTAAAACTAGACCTGGGAGTCGGTTTATAAAGCACCCGTACCCCCTGGCTTATTCCCCAAGGCGCACCCTGGGTCCTACCCGGACACGGCACACAAACCCTAGCTTTCCTTTACAATAACCCACAATCCGGGTTGCTGGGCCTACAAACTTGGGCCTCCACAAGCTTCCTTATCCTTAGCCGGATCCTGCGCACCGTCCTTTGGGTCGGGTTACTCCTTGGAGTTTGGCCTACCGGGTTATCATCCCCCCGTCAGTAGTCCCCAGAATAGCCTGGGCTTCATTGATCCTCCTTGAAGCGCTTGCTATTCCCTGCAAAGATACCAAACATACAGGCATATGGAGGCCGGGTTAAGATGCTCTGATATTCAGCTAGGCTTTACTCCACGGCGGCCATGTAGTAACCCGGGTTTTTTCATCCAAACACCTTTAATTTTCCAGGTCTAAACCCTAATAAAAATGCCAAAATTCCATACTCGATAATCGATCCTGATATCACGGGATGGATTTCCTTCTCTCTTTTATCCAGATGCCTTGCTCAATATTTGGCGCATATCTTGCAGAATCCACGTGGATAACCGTCACCCCACGATTTCCGGCTTCTGGCCGTTAGGATAGGCTCACCCCTACTTTATAAATAGCACTCAAGGGATAACCCTAAACTCATCACTGCGCCTCAGTTTCCACTTTCCTTCCTTGCTCCTTTCACCCTCGCGGCACCACCGCAAGAAACTCGCACTTGTCATCGTAGCAAGACCGCCGCCGGCCGCGCCCGCTCTCGAGCCATCCCGCGCCGCCGTCAAGTGTCGCCGTCACGCCTTTGCTCCTCTCGCCAAGAATCGCGGAGGGGCATTCGAGCCACACTGCTTGCCGCCGCCGCGCTAGACTCCAATCTCTCCAGTAAGCCTCTCGCAGCCGTTTAATTTAGCCCCTCAATTTTTCAATTCATCCAAGATCGGATCTAGGTCAACCCGTGAATCATTTTTCCGATTTCATCAAATTAGATCGATTCGATGCTCGCCAACTCCTTTAACCGTCTGCTAGATAGCTACAACTCATCCTCCTACCCTCACTAATCACCAAATCTCCTGAAAAACCGCTCGCAAACTTTCCCATCTAGATCCACTTCTCCTTGATTTTCCGCTCATTGCGTTAACACCCGGAAAACCTTCCTTTTCCAGCTATCTTGCTTGCAGTAGACACATGGGCAACCACCCATCTTCCCCAAATGCTTTTCCATACGTAAGTGACCAATAATTTTCATGATTGTATTTAACACCCGGATACCTTGTAATCTCCACCTCATAGCGTGACACCCGGATAATTCTTAGCTTTATACTTTCTTGATACCTTATACTCGGATAATCCAACACTTCCGAGTCTTATTTCCTGAGCCTCTTTTTCTTACGTTTTCGCAGGTTGATCCCATGGCTCCCAAACGACAAGGAAAACAGCCGACTCAAGCGAGGACTACCCAAACCATTTCCGCCAACTGGGGGCGTTCCACAGCTACAAAAGCCAAATTGGACGAGCTAGCCGAATTAGGGATCCTTCCTTCCCAGAAGGACATTCACTGGAGGGTGCCGGGCAACGAGACCCGGCCCACACCTGCCGATAACGAGGTAATCTGCTTCGTAGAGCACGTGACCCGGGGATTCCGTCCTCCGGGTCACCCTTTCTTCCGGGAGGTCTTAAGCCATTATGGCCTCCGGGTATTCGACATAGGGCCTAACTCTATGTTGAATATTACCCACTTCATCGTTCTATCCGAGTCGTACTTGTGCATGCCGCCTAGTTTGACTCTCTTCATCGAGCTATTCCAATGTAAGTCGTGCCGTGAAAGTGGTGACGGTGCACTTCTTACTTGTGGCGGGGTATCCATCCAACGCCGCAAGAATTCACCAATGCCCACTCTCAATTTGAACTCCCACGTCAAACATTGGCAGCTGTCTTTCTTTTACTGCCACGATACCTCCCCAGACGGCGAAAAGAAACTGCCGAGTTACTCGGAAAACCCCCTCGAACCTTCCGAGTCTTTCAATGCCTTTGCACCAGACTCAGACAGGGAGGCGATCCTTCCCTCATTAGCCAAGATAGCCATCCTCTCAGCCCAAGGCCTCCTCGGGCTAAATTTAGTAAAAACATGGGTGGACTTTCGGATCCAACCCAACTCCATCCGCACCAAACTGATGTGCGAATATTCGGGGCATACCACGGATGCACTCCGATACTCCACCAAGAGCTTCGCGACCGGCGATACTAACAAGACCATCAAAGGCTTCCTGACAGAGAAGCTGGAGGTGATAAAGGGTATCACCGGGTTACCCCCGTTTACTCGAGAAAACCCGGCTCCAGCGGTAATACCCGGTATTCATAGCTTATTTCCACATTTTGGCTTGATATAGCTTCTAACCCTTAATCTCATTCTTTTTTCTTAGGCTGATGACCCTTTCTGGAGGGTTGAACCTTCTCCCCCTTCCAGAGACCCGGAAGAAGAGGACGAGCCGACTGATGATAGTGAAGGTATTTGCATAGCATTTGTATATCTTTGCTTGCATCACTTCCTCCCGTTCACCTTTTTTCCAACGAACGCACACCCGATTCACAGGACTGGAGGACGAAGGCGAGGCCAATGAGGATGACCCGGAAGCGACCGAGTCTGACCAAGAGGCAACAGTGGGTGCCAAGAGGAAGACCAGGGGGGCAGTGTCCAAGGTTCCTTTTCCCTCATTATCCTCTGAACCTTACTCCTTTAACGCCATGCGACAACTTAACCATCAATTATCAAATTCGTCGTGCTTGAAGGATTCCTTCCCAGCCAAACGCAGAGTAACTCGGAGCTCCCCGGGTGAAGATCCCCTTAACCCGGGCATCTCTATTCCCTCGGTCCCTCGTGGCGGCGCTCCTCCGCCTCGTCCTTCCGACTCTCCTCGACGCCACCCCTCTCCTAACCATCCACGTGCCGGGCAATTCCGGGTCCCGTTAGTGGTCCCCGTGGTGACCTCATCTGCTTCCAGCGGCGAGCTCCCGCCTGATTACACCGTGAATGCCGGGTAAGTTTGTGCTACATGATTTCCTTTTACGCCTAACAAATTTCCACTCAAGCCACCGTCATCACTAATAACTGCCTTTTCTCATCTTTCTTTTAGCGCTCAAGCCGTCGTCAGTGACCCGGAAAACATAGAAGCAGATAACCATCAGGCGGAGAAGCCGACTGACAATGCAGACGCCGCGACTGGCGGTGACACGGCGAATAACCAGGGACAAGGCCCTCTGAACAATCCACTTCCCCGAGCTTCCGGATCTCCTTCCTCATCGGAACCAGTAGACGAGGAGATCGAAGTTCTAGATACAAGGATGAGTTCTCCCAACCCGGCCACCCAAACTATCCGGGTCTCAACTCCAAGGGCGGGGAGAGCCCCCCCACCAAGCGACCAAGCTGCCGGCTCTTCCGGTACTCGATCCGAGGAACTGACATTTGCCCAGATGCTGGAAACCCTTCGCACTTTAAGGGCTAATGAAGAAAACATCTTGGGAGCTTTGATAGCCAAACACGAGGTAAATCCGACTAATGTTGCTTATGCCTTTGTCCAGTCCCCAAGTTCCGAGTGAATTGATTCATAATTTACTTGGGACTTTATTATACAAGCGACTGATAACTTGCTCCTCTGCCCAACTGATCCTTGTTTGCATGCATGCAGGCTTTCGTAACTCAATCTGAGGAAAAACTGGCGGACGCCACCAAGCTCATCGAAAAGGAGGTAGCTTTACGTGAAGCAGCCGAAGCCGAAGCCAGGAGAAATAGGTTGATAATGAGGAAATATAGGAAAAGGGCTCACCGAGCAGAAGATGACCTAACAAGCCTTTCCGTCCAAATATCAGACACATATCGTGCTTTACTTGGTACGTTTCCTCCTCCGGGTTTATCTTTTTGATAGATAGCAGCAGTTTCCCGACTTACGTCTCCATTTCTTCAGGCCCGGACGAAACCATGCCGGAAGAGGATGACATGGCCAAGCTGAAAACCATGAAGAGCGTTATCCGGCAGCTATGTGCCGGAACCAAATGGATCCTTGAGGAATTGCGGTGGCCGGGTAGAGGACATGTTGATCTGAAGAGGATGCTGGATGCCTTCTCCACTATTCCCGAGTGGATTTGGCACTGGAAGCACTCGTCTTGCCGGGTTGGAGTGACCCGGGGGCTTGCGCTTGCCAAGGCTTATCTCCCCAAGCTCGAGCTAGTGAAGCTTATGGGCGGCTTCCCAGAGTTCAAGCTTGACGGATCCAAGTTCTCGGTGAAGGATTTTCAGGCCGTCCAGAAGGAGGTCCGTTACCCGGCCAGCGTAATTGCGGATGAACTGGATGTTAATATACTTGTTCCAGCATACGATGCTGCCGGTGAAGCAATTAAGTCAGATCTTCCTGAGCCGTATGATATGCTGGCTCGGTGGAAGGAGGAAGCTGCTGCGATAAGGGCGGAGGCTGCCAAGAAGCAAGCTGAAGCCGGCTCTGCCCCTGCTACCTCAACACCAGTCGTTCCACCTCCTGCAGGGGCTGGTACCGCTGATCCGGGTGCTGCTGCTACCACCAATGATGGCAAGGGCAAGGCCAAGATGAACGCCGAGTGATATATGATTTCTAATGCCTCTTCTTACGCACCGGTCGGTCAACATACTTTTTAAAACAGTTATATTTTGGGTGGTGCGCCTGTGCACCTTTGATATCTTTTCACCAGGATTTTGTAATGCACGCTAAGGTCTTGATATACTCGATGCCCGTTCCGGCCTTTTTAAGTTTATCCATTACTGAGCTTATCTGTTCTCGATATCTGGCTTTCTTTATTGTTCCTTTTGTGAAAACTCAATTTCCGGGTCTCATGGGTATTGACAAGCGGATTTTGCTTCTAAGTCCCCAAGTCCCCAAGACTCGGATAATTGTGTTTTTGGAATTATACAAGTAAGCCATTTTTTCTCTTTTCAAGATTTCAAGCCATCCGGACCCGGATCACCGAGTCTAGGACACTTGATCTTGAAAGGGGAACGAACTGCCTACTGCTAATTTCACAAAGATCCCTGAGCTGTTTCACATATGTTTTGAAGTTACGCTTAATAGTCGTTGAGTTTCCAGCTGTTCAGCCTTGTACTCTGCATAACTTGTGGTTTAGATGACCCTTTTGACTATCTTGTACTGTAAGCCGGCTTTCGCGTGGATACCATGTTGTTACATCCATACGAAAACGTAGCGAGCCAAGCCCCGTCGGGTTTCATGACTGACTGCAATCATAAGCGAACAAATCATGCCACTTTAATGCGAGTCACATCGAGCTTAAGTAAGAATAGCCAAGGAATTTGGACTTCTTTGTCCGGTTATAAGATTGTAGCCGTACTCGTTTGCAAGTAATCGGCCCTTATAACTCATAGGCATCATGGCCGGGTCTTTGAGTTTGTAACTGTGCTATTCAAGCGACCAGCCCCCAAGACCTAGATATACGCATCATACTGAGAGTACATAACCTGATAATAACCATCTCTTTTCTTGATAACCACCTCTTTACTTGATATGAAAAATCTAGGTCAGCAAGCCGCCTCGTTAAAAACCCGTCTAGTCCCCAAAGGTACCCTGGATAGGAAAAGAGTACGTCTGAAAACCTGCTGCCTATTACATCGTGCAATTCCACTTGCCAATATAGTCTTTTTTAAGTATAATATGGACGTAGCTGAGCCACGTTCCATGGTCTATCTCTTTCTTGCATAGATGAAGTGGTATATGCGGTGTCGTTAACTGTAGCCGACTCTTCCCTTGCATCTATCAAGTAATATGATCCATTATGCAGATTCCGGCTTATGATAAATGGTCCTTCCCATGGTGGTGATAATTTGTGTTTTCCTTCATTTGACTGTACCAGGCGCAGAACCAAGTCTCCTTCCTGGAATACCCGGGTTTTCACGCGCCGGCTATGATACCTCCGTAGATCTTGCTGATATATGGCTGATCTTTCCAGGGCTTGTTCTCTTTGCTCTTCTAACATATCTACGGCGTCCTGCCGGGTTTTTTCGTTCTCCACTTCGACGTAAGCTGATACTCGCGGTGAGTCGTGAATAATGTCACTCGGTAACACTGCCTCCGCACCATAGACCATGAAGAAGGGCGTCATCTGAGTGGATCTGTTAGGTGTAGTGTTGATACCCCAAACCACAGAAGGAAGTTCCTCGACCCATGCACCAGCAGCCCTGACACAGGGAACTCGCAATCGTGGTTTTAACCCGCGAAGCAATTCTTGGTTTGCTCTCTCCACTTGTCCATTGGCCTGCGGATGAGCCACCGATGCAACATCAAGCCGGATTCCATTGTTGCCACAGAACTTCTCCATCTCACCAAGGGACATGTTGGTTCCATTGTCGGTAATTATGCTGTGGGGATACCCGAACCGGTAGATAATCCTTTTCAGGAACTTGACTGCTGTAGCTGCTTCGCAATTAGTAACTGGCATAACCTCAACCCACTTGGTAAACTTATCAATAGCCACCAAAAGATGTGTCTTCTTGCATGGTGACATATGAAAGGGGCCAACCATGTCCATACCCCAGACAGCGAACGGCCAAGTTAACGGGATGGTCCGTAACTCCATAGCCGGCACATGGGTTTGGCGAGCGTACCTTTGACATCCGTCACACCTTGCTACCAATCGTTCCGCATCCGCTAGAGCCGTGAGCCAGAAAAATCCGTGTCGATAAGCTTTAGCCACAAGAGACCTTGTGGATGCATGATGTCCACAGTCGCCTTCATGGATTTCCTTGAGAATCTGTCGGCCTTCTTCTGGCGCTACGCAGCGCAAAAAGACTCCTGCTGCGCTTCTCTTGTATAATTCTCCATTGATGATAGAATATCCCTTTGCTCGCCTCAAAATTTGCCTTGCTAACACCTCCTGCTGTGGTAACTCGCCCCGCGACAGGTAGGCCAAAAACGGTTCTGTCCATTCGGGAACAGTACGTACTGTAGCCACAAGTCCTGAATCCGGGTCTTGGTTTGCCAATTCCTCCTCTGACTCGGTTTTAACCGGTGGTTGCCATAATTCATCCAGGAAAACGTTAGGTGGAACCGGCTCTCTGCGCGAGCCGAGTCTAGCGAGCGCGTCGGCTGCCTCGTTCTTTCTTCTGTCTATATGCTCCACCTCATACCCGGAAAAACATCCTGCAACCCTATCAACTTCCCTGCGGTATGCTGCCATAGTTGCGTCCTTTCTATCCCAAGTTCCTGACACTTGCTGTACCACAAGATCCGAATCTCCGAAACACCGTATCCTTTTGATGTTCATCTCCTTAGCTGCCCTTAGGCCGTGCAATAGGGCCTCATACTCGGCCACGTTGTTGGAACAGTCAAAGTGGATTTGTAGTACGTAACTTAGTTTATCTCCTTTGGGTGACGTCAACACCACCCCAGCTCCTGATCCCTCGTATTGCTTAGATCCATCGAAGTGCATGATCCATGACTCGGAATTTGGAACCGTTGTAGTCATGCCTGTATGTGTCCAGTCGTTAACGAAATCAATTAAAGCTTGAGATTTGATTGCTGACCTGGGTTCGTAGTTGATGTGATAATCCCCCATCTCTATCGCCCATTTGGCTATTCTTCCCGTCGCGTCCGAGTTTCTGATGATATCCGACATTGGTATTGAACTAACCACTGTTATGGGGTGTTCTTGGAAGTACGGCTTCAATTTCCGGCTAGCCATAAAGACCCCAAACACCAGCTTTTGCCAATGTGGATAGCGCTGCTTTGCTTCTGATAATACCTCGCTGACATAATAAACCGGCCTCTGAACCGGGTAACCTTTCCCATCCTCTTTACGCTCCACAACAACTACTGCGCTGACGGCTCGGGGGCCAGCTGCCACGTACAGCAACATAGGCTCTTTAGGACCCGGCGCCGCTAGTACTGGTGGTTCGGATAACTGCTTCTTTAGTGCCTCGAATGCCTCATCCGCCTCTTGATCCCACACGAATTTGTCCGATTTCCGCAAGAGCCGGTACAAGGGTATTGCCTTTTCTCCGAGTCTGGATATGAATCGGCTCAAGGCTGCTACGCAGCCCGTGAGCTTTTGAACATGCTTCAAATTTTCTGGTTTTTTCAGACCCTGGATGGCCTTGATTTTATCCGGGTTTGCCTCGATCCCTCTTTCGGAAACTATAAAGCCGAGTAATTTCCCGGCTGGAACTCCGAACACGCACTTTGTCGGGTTAAGCTTCATCTGGTACCTCCTCAAGTTTTTGAACGTCTCCTTTAGATCATCGATAAACGTCTCCGCCTTCCTGGTCTTGATGACCACATCATCCACATAGGCGTGGACGTTGCGTCCGATTTGGTCTTCGAAGCACTTTTGAATACATCGTTGGTAAGTTGCACCGGCGTTCTTCAATCCAAACGTCATGGTTTTATAACAGAAGGCCCCAAAAGGGGTTATGAATGATGTTTTCTCCCAATCCTCCCTCTTGAGCTTAATCTGATGATACCCGGAATATGCGTCCAGGAAGCATAATAAATCGCTTCCAGCTACTGCATCTATAATCTGATATATCCTGGGTAGTGCGAACGGATCCTTTGGGCAATGTTTGTTGAGACTCGTAAAATCAATGCACATCCTCCACTCATTGGTCTTTTTCATCACTAGAACCGGGTTTGCCAGCCAATCCGGGTGAAATACTTCCATGATAAAGCCGGCTGCCAATAGCCGAGCGATCTCTTCGCCTATAGCCTTCCTTCTTTCCTCATTCATTTTCCTCAAGCCCTGCTTCACGGGCCTGGACTTGGGATCCACATGCAAACTGTGCTCGGCCAACTCCGTAGGGATACCCGGCATATCGCTAGGTGTCCAGGCGAACACATCTGCATTTGAACGAATAAACTCCACAAGTGCTTCCTCCTGCTCTTTTCCCAAATTAGACCCTATGGTAAACTGCTTAGTGGAATCGCCTTCAACAAAATCTATCTTCTTGGTGTCTTGTGCTGCCTTGAATTTTGCTCTCTCATCCTCGGTATTCGGCTTGTTCAAGGCTGTTCTATCATCCGGGTTCACTTGAGACCGGTAATATTCGAGTTCTTCTTTTCTGCATGCTTGCTCAGCCATAACCGAATCTCCTTCGTCACACTCGGCCGCTATATCCCGGTTCCCATGTATGGTGATGGTCCGTTTAGGACCCGGAATCTTTAGCTGCAAATACACGTAGCACGGCCTAGCCATGAATTTGGCGTAAGCCGGTCTTCCAAACAGCGCGTGATAAGGACTGCGCAATTTGACCACCTCGAACGTGAGCCACTCAACTCGATAATTATCCGTCGATTCTCCAAAAGCAACCTCCAAGGTGATCTTTCCCTCGGGGCTCGCCGAGTGACCCGGTACGATCCCATGAAAGATTGTCGAACTTTTCTGCAACTGGGACTCTTTGAGACTCATCCGTAAGAAGGTCTCCCAATAAAGGATGTTGATGCTACTTCCACCGTCCATCAGGACCCTCTTCAGTTCGTAACCATTAACCTGTGGAGCAACCACCAATGCCAAGCCTCCTGGACGCTCTACTTTTTCCGGATGATCTCTTCTGCTCCACGTTATCTCTTGTTCTGCCCATCTAAGGTATCCCGGCGCGGCCGATGAAACCGAGCTTGCCGCTTGCTTTGACGTCTCTTTGTTTCTGCTAGAAGTTCCTGTAGTATGCACATGATATTGTCCTTTTAAATTAGTCGTTCGTACCATACCGACGAAGATGTTGATCCGGCCGATCGTCACGACGGATCCGGATTCGAGGTGATCCGACTCTGGCCCCCAGCCGGAATCGTCCACCATCTTTTTTCCTCTGTGGTCGATGTAGATTTCGCCGACGACGAGATTCTCCATATTCTTCCGAGCTTCTCCCGTGATGTAAACACCTTTGGACGCAGGCCCCACGGTGGGCGCCAACTGTCGTGGGATAATCACGGCAGATGTTACCGGGGGTAACTGATCTTGGGGCAAGACGACACAAGTGTTTGGGAGAGGGTTTAGCTCAGAGGAAAACATGGTGCAATTCGATCTGGCAGCCGGCAATCAAAGTCGCCGAGTCTCCGATCTTGATATAATAACTCAACTATGGGATTACACTGGATGCTCGATATCAAGTGATATTGCTAGGGTTCTTGGACCTCTGTCTAAAACTAGACCTGGGAGTCGGTTTATAAAGCACCTGTACCCCCTGGCTTATTCCCCAAGGCGCACCCTGGGTCCTACCCGGACACGGCGCACAAACCCTAGCTTTCCTTTACAATAACCCACAATCCGGGTTGCTGGGCCTACAAACTTGGGCCTCCACAAGCTTCCTTATCCTTAGCCGGATCCTGCGCACCGTCCTTTGGGCCGGGTTACTCCTTGGAGTTTGGCCTACCGGGTTATCATCCCCCCGTCAAGCTTCGCTACTTATCATGCTTAACATGGTTACGAGGGTTCACTCTTTTGAGTTCCCCTCTGCACCTATGTTGGATTCGGTGTCATGTCACTCTTATGAGTTAGACATTCCACCTGCCCGATGGCTCGAACGCCTCTATCCAGTCGGTTCTCCCCATAATAAACCAAGGAATTGTCATCTCCCTTTATCGCTATATAGGCAAGTCAGGGTATCTCATTCATTAATCAATTCCATTCACTATCGCTATCGAGTAGTGCTTCCACCCGAGGAATCACCACTCTATCGCTTGTCACTATTTGCATATCATGGTCTCAGCCTAGGACTGGGACTGGCTCTAAGATTGAGTCGCTACTAAACTAGCATGCCGCTGAAGGGGCAGGGGTTATACTGGAACTTGAACTGGATGATAAAGATTATGAAAGCAATGGAAGCAGCAATTCTCCGATCAACAATGTGTTTATGCGATCCGATAAGGATTGTGTGAACTGATCAGTGTGATTATTCCATCGTTCGCTTTCATGATTGCAAGTGTTTGTCAACGCTTTGCTTATCTAGTTCCAGGTTACCTTTGTTAGCAGATGTGGCTCCTATTCTGTGAGGGAGGAATCGCGCACAGGCAAGGGGAGAAATTGCCCGCGCGCGTATATAGTACTGACTACGGTTTTCCCTAATAATAGGAAAAACCTTATGCTTGGAAGATGCACTTCAGAAATGCTGGATTGATTGATAACTGAAATCATTGACATTGATGGATATCATCAATGATTGATTGTTATCATGAGGAACCTCCGGACCTTCCATGAATTCCAATTCCTAAGATTGCTATTTTTCTACTATTCCGATCATATCAGAAATAAAGGACCTCAGAAATACATTACTTCATAAATTAAGGAATAGACTATTTCGACTATACAAATGAAGCCTATTTGAAGCGATGATCGTACTTCAGGTACTCACCATCGCGAACCTAGACAAAGTCTTGTTTCTGAGCCCGTTTCACTATACGATTACCTATTTCCTACTGACGAAAGACAGGGCAGAAGCCGACTGTCTTTCTTAAATAATCGGAAATGTACTTCTTCCTAGGGGAAAGGTTTCCCCCCACGAGGCTCGGCCTATCGGCCTCTCCTCTCCCCCCTTCCAAATCTAAGGAACGGAATACTATATTCCGACAAGAACAAGACTGAATCGATCAACAAGTGCAACCAACTTCGGGTTGGCAGCCCTTGTTTCTCTCGCTTGCTTCCGGACATAACAAATTTAAACAACCAACCCGTTCGAACTGGTTTGCTTTCGGCCGGGCTCAGAACAGGAACAAAAAGAAAAGCAACAAAACGAAAGGAAGGCTGGCCTCTCTCCGTTATTAAGTCTTCCGCTCCCGGACCTACCCTACGGGATAGTTGTACTCTGCTCTCCACGCCAAGATATCCCCATCTATCCGATGGGTCTCTCTCTCTGTTCTGGTCATCCTACATCTATCCCTCCGCCAACTACTGACTTATTGCTCTCCGTTCGTTGGGTGAATGAAACCCAACTCACTTACCCGGACACAACAGTATTTTATACACGCTCGCCCGTTCGAACTGGTTTGCTTTCTACACGAGATCGAGATTGTGCTCTGCTGCTTTCCGGTTGCCTCTAACTTCAGTACAGCCTTCCCGGGATTCCGCTAACTCATACTTTAGCACATCCGGTCCCCTCCTCCGGGCACAGTCTGCACTGACCGAACACTATTGTTGCTATCGATCAGCACTTCCAATCAAGGAAGTACTGTTCTCTAGTCAACGAGGAATAGAATGACAAAGCTACCAGAGGATTGGATTGCTATGTCGATCACTTCCCTAACTAGTGAGTTGGCTTCGCTTTAGTTTGCTTATGTCAAGTTTACTTGTTCGTTTCCGGAAAAAGGAAGTCTTCATTATTACTCTATTCATCAGTTGGCTAGTCGATGAAGACTATACTTGCATCTTCTTCCCAAGATAATCGGTGGTTTCCACAAGGCGGAACCACCTGCCTTCATCTAAGGAATAGCTACGCTACTTATCATGCTTAACATGGTTACGAGGGTTCACTCTTTTGAGTTCCCCTCTGCACCTATGTTGGATTCGGTGTCATGTCACTCTTATGAGTTAGACATTCCACCTGCCCGATGGCTCGAACGCCTCTATCGAGTCGGTTCTCCCCATAATAAACCAAGGAATTGTCATCTCCCTTTATCGCTATATAGGCAAGTCAGGGTATCTCATTCATTAATCAATTCCATTCACTATCGCTATCGAGTAGTGCTTCCACCCGAGGAATCACCACTCTATCGCTTGTCACTATTTGCATATCATGGTCTCAGCCTAGGACTGGGACTGGCTCTAAGATTGAGTCGCTACTAAACTAGCATGCCGCTGAAGGGGCAGGGGTTATACTGGAACTTGAACTGGATGATAAAGATTATGAAAGCAATGGAAGCAGCAATTCTCCGATCAACAATGTGTTTATGCGATCCGATAAGGATTGTGTGAACTGATCAGTGAGATTATTCCATCGTTCGCTTTCATGATTGCAAGTGTTTGTCAACGCTTTGCTTATCCAGTTCCAGGTTACCTTTGTTAGCAGATGTGGCTCCTATTCTGTGAGGGAGGAATCGCGCACAGGCAAGGGGAGAAATTGCCCGCGCGCGTATATAGTACTGACTACGGTTTTCCCTAATAATAGGAAAAACCTTATGCTTGGAAGATGCACTTCAGAAATGCTGGATTGATTGATAACTGAAATCATTGACATTGATGGATATCATCAATGATTGATTGTTATCATGAGGAACCTCCGGACCTTCCATGAATTCCAATTCCTAAGATTGCTATTTTTCTACTATTCCGATCATATCAGAAATAAAGGACCTCAGAAATACAGTACTTCATAAATTAAGGAATAGACTATTTCGACTATACAAATCAAGCCTATTTGAAGCGATGATCGTACTTCAGGTACTCACCATCGCGAACCTAGACAAAGTCTTGTTTCTGAGCCCGTTTCACTATACGATTACCTATTTCCTACTGACGAAAGACAGGGCAGAAGCCGACTGTCTTTCTTAAATAATCGGAAATGTACTTCTTCCTAGGGGAAAGGTTTCCCCCCACGAGGCTCGGCCTATCGGCCTCTCCTCTCCCCCCTTCCAAATCTAAGGAACGGAATACTATATTCCGACAAGAACAAGACTGAATCGATCAACAAGTGCAACCAACTTCGGGTTGGCAGCCCTTGTTTCTCTCGCTTGCTTCCGGACATAACAAATTTAAACAACCGACCCGTTCGAACTGGTTTGCTTTCGGCCGGGCTCAGAACAGGAACAAAAAGAAAAGCAACAAAACGAAAGGAAGGCTGGCCTCTCTCCGTTATTAAGTCTTCCGCTCCCGGACCTACCCTACGGGATAGCTGTACTCTGCTCTCCACGCCAAGATATCCCCATCTATCCGATGGGTCTCTCTCTCTGTTCCGGTCATCCTACATCTATCCTCCGCCAACTACTGACTTATTGCTCTCCGTTCGTTGGGTGAATGAAACCCAACTCACTTACCCGGACACAACAGTATTTTATACACGCTCGCCCGTTCGAACTGGTTTGCTTTCTACACGAGATCGAGATTGTGCTCTGCTGCTTTCCGGTTACCTCTAACTTCAGTACAGCCTTCCCGGGATTCCGCTAACTCATACTTTAGCACATCCGGTCCCCTCCTCCGGGCACAGTCTGCACTGACCGAACACTATTGTTGCTATCGATCAGCACTTCCAATCAAGGAAGTACTGTTCTCTAGTCAACGAGGAATAGAATGACAAAGCTACCAGAGGATTGGATTGCTATGTCGATCACTTCCCTAACTAGTGAGTTGGCTTCGCTTTAGTTTGCTTATGTCAAGTTTACTTGTTCGTTTCCGGAAAAAGGAAGTCTTCATTATTACTCTATTCATCAGTTGGCTAGTCGATGAAGACTATACTTGCATCTTCTTCCCAAGATAATCGGTGGTTTCCACAAGGCGGAACCACCTGCCTTCATCTAAGGAATAGCTATGCTACTTATCATGCTTAACATGGTTACGAGGGTTCACTCTTTTGAGTTCCCCTCTGCACCTATGTTGGATTCGGTGTCATGTCACTCTTATGAGTTAGACATTCCACCTGCCCGATGGCTCGAACGCCTCTATCGAGTCGGTTCTCCCCATAATAAACCAAGGAATTGTCATCTCCCTTTATCGCTATATAGGCAAGTCAGGGTATCTCATTCATTAATCAATTCCATTCACTATCGCTATCGAGTAGTGCTTCCACCCGAGGAATCACCACTCTATCGCTTGTCACTATTTGCATATCATGGTCTCAGCCTAGGACTGGGACTGGCTCTAAGATTGAGTCGCTACTAAACTAGCATGCCGCTGAAGGGGCAGGGGTTATACTGGAACTTGAACTGGATGATAAAGATTATGAAAGCAATGGAAGCAGCAATTCTCCGATCAACAATGTGTTTATGCGATCCGATAAGGATTGTGTGAACTGATCAGTGAGATTATTCCATCGTTCGCTTTCATGATTGCAAGTGTTTGTCAACGCTTTGCTTATCCAGTTCCAGGTTACCTTTGTTAGCAGATGTGGCTCCTATTCTGTGAGGGAGGAATCGCGCACAGGCAAGGGGAGAAATTGCCCGCGCGCGTATATAGTACTGACTACGGTTTTCCCTAATAATAGGAAAAACCTTATGCTTGGAAGATGCACTTCAGAAATGCTGGATTGATTGATAACTGAAATCATTGACATTGATGGATATCATCAATGATTGATTGTTATCATGAGGAACCTCCGGACCTTCCATGAATTCCAATTCCTAAGATTGCTATTTTTCTACTATTCCGATCATATCAGAAATAAAGGACCTCAGAAATACAGTACTTCATAAATTAAGGAATAGACTATTTCGACTATACAAATGAAGCCTATTTGAAGCGATGATCGTACTTCAGGTACTCACCATCGCGAACCTAGACAAAGTCTTGTTTCTGAGCCCGTTTCACTATACGATTACCTATTTCCTACTGACGAAAGACAGGGCAGAAGCCGACTGTCTTTCTTAAATAATCGGAAATGTACTTCTTCCTAGGGGAAAGGTTTCCCCCATGAGGCTCGGCCTATCGGCCTCTCCTCTCCCCCCTTCCAAATCTAAGGAACGGAATACTATATTCCGACAAGAACAAGACTGAATCGATCAACAAGTGCAACCAACTTCGGGTTGGCAGCCCTTGTTTCTCTCGCTTGCTTCCGGACATAACAAATTTAAACAACCGACCCGTTCGAACTGGTTTGCTTTCGGTCGGGCTCAGAACAGGAACAAAAGAAAAGCAACAAAACGAAAGGAAGGCTGGCCTCTCTCCGTTATTAAGTCTTCCGCTCCCGGACCTACCCTACGGGATAGCTGTACTCTGCTCTCCACGCCAAGATATCCCCATCTATCCGATGGGTCTCTCTCTCTGTTCCGGTCATCCTACATCTATCCCTCCGCCAACTACTGACTTATTGCTCTCTGTTCATTGGGTGAATGAAACCCAACTCACTTACCCGGACACAACAGTATTTTATACACGCTCGCCTGTTCGAACTGGTTTGCTTTCTACACGAGATCGAGATTGTGCTCTGCTGCTTTCCGGTTGCCTCTAACTTCAGTACAGCCTTCCCGGGATTCCGCTAACTCATACTTTAGCACATCCGGTCCCCTCCTCCGGGCACAGTCTGCACTGACCGAACACTATTGTTGCTATCGATCAGCACTTCCAATCAAGGAAGTACTGTTCTCTAGTCAACGAGGAATAGAATGACAAAGCTACCAGAGGATTGGATTGCTATGTCGATCACTTCCCTAACTTGTGAGTTGGCTTCGCTTTAGTTTGCTTATGTCAAGTTTACTTGTTCGTTTCCGGAAAAAGGAAGTCTTCATTATTACTCTATTCATCAGTTGGCTAGTCGATGAAGACTATACTTGCATCTTCTTCCCTCAATATGTTCATTGAAGACTTATACTTTATTTCCATTGAAGACTTAATATGATAAGTTTATCATATTGATAAAGTGGAATATATGAAACAATTGAAGTTTCAATGTTTCATAAAAGTTAGTTGGAGTACTATGAATCAAAATATGAGATCAAAGAAATTTGATTGAAGGAAGAAAGAACTTAATAAAATTATAACATGTTAACGAAAGAAAGTTTTCTTAGTCAAGTTGCTCATGATTAATTTTGGGAGACTCAATATTATCATGATAATAAAATCTTTGTGAGACGAGGATTTAAGCAATATTATAATACTATTGTCACAATGTCTTGGTGTGATGTGGGTAGCGTGAAACAAAATAATTCTTAACCCACTAAGAGCTTTCCTATTTGGCCGAGAGGCTCCCCCCGATGGTGAGGGTAGCCCCCGAGCCACTCGCGTCGAGCGACACCTTCTTGGTGGTCATGCGCTCCTGTGAGAACAACTACTTCTTGTTGAAGGGGGTGGACTTAGGACCGATGTCTTCCTCGTCAGTGGGGAACACCACTGCGACGTCCTTGTAGGCATGCTCGACAGAGCGTGATGCTTCTTTTTTGTCGCAGTGGATGGTGAGGGTCCCGCTGCAACCTGGGAGCTTGACAGGGTTGTAGGCATGGTGAGTCACGGCCATGAACTTTTCCAGGGATGGATAGCCCAGGATCGCGTTGTAGGGCAGGGCGATGTGAGCCACGTCGAAGTCGATGTACTCGGTGCGGCAGTTCTTGCGGGTCCCGAAGGTGACGGGTTGGCGCACCTGCCCCATAGGCGTAACGGATCCATCAGTGACTGTAGCGCCCTACCTTTTAATAAAGATAGAGCACCTGTGTAACATGCTATTCCCAGGATCAGTGATAGCGTACACATGGCAAAATGAAACATTCATTGCAATAGCATCATTCTACAACGTTGATCCAGTCTTTACAAAATAACATTACAACTTGCATAGTCTTAGAAGACTAGCATAAACAAGTATTAAAAAATAAACATAGAACATCATTGAGCCTCATCTTCTTCATGTGCCACAGGCAGAACATGTTGGCGATAGACTCGAGATCCTAAACGAAATCCTCACTCGTCTTTAGATTCATCTGCACGTGGGAATATTCAGCCCCGCGGCGGGGGGGAGGGGGAGTCAGTACAAACAAAGTACTGGCAAGTGACACTTGTATGGTGGCAGTTTTGAGGAATAAACTAACTACATGATATTTGGCTGGTGGAGTCTGGGGCTATTGATGACCCACAAGTATAGGGGATCGCAACAGTCTTCGAGGGAAGTAAAACCCAAATTTATTGAGAATATTTATTATCCTTAACAACTGAGTTGTCAATTCAGCTGCACCTGAAAGTAGACTTGCTCGCACCAATTTATCAATGGTAACAGTTTTATAGCAACAGTAGAAATAAAATAATAGCAGTAGTAAAATAGTAACAGCAGTAGCAGCCGCCGAAAACAGCAGGATGGGGAGTACCGTAGGCACAGAGGGAATGGATGGACGGGCGTTGCATGGATAACATAGGTCATGTAATAATCTAAACATGGCCACTAACGGTGGTGATGGCTCACCGGTGTCAGCAACAACGTGGAACCTCCACACAACACAACCAAAATACTTTGCCCCAACTGTACAGTGAGGTTGTCAATCTCACTGGTCTTGTTGAAAACAAAGATTAGACGTATAGTATGGAAAATAAAGTATGCTTGAAGTAAGTAAAGAAAGCAAGAAATTATGGTGGTTTGTTTTAACAGTGTAGGAAAATGGACCGGTGTTCATAGGTTCACTAGTGGTGTCTCTCCATAAAATATAGCATGTTGGGTGAACCAATTACAGCTGGGCAATTCAAAAATAAAGGTTGCAACATAGTGCACATTCATGACATGATGAATACTACGATGCTTAGTGCAGGCATTACAACAATATACATAGACCATAATCCAACTGCATCTATGACTAATAATCCACCCTCGGGTTATCATCCAAACCCCCTTAGGTATTAAGTTGCAAGCAACATATAACTGCATTAAAAAGTGTGTAATGTAAGCAATGATTATGCACGCGAGCACTCTCACTGTTGTTTTCTCCCTAATGGCAACAACACATCCTCCCCCTTCACGTTTCTGTCACTCGAGCAAGGTGGTGAGGAGGCATGAACCCACTATCAAGCATAAATACTCCCTCTTGGAGTCACTAGAAACTCCTTGGCCAGAGCAACCACTAGCAACGGAAAGCGTGCAAGATCACAAATAACATATGCAATAAAGACTATAATCAACTTGGCATAAGTTCAATATTCATCGGATCACAGCAAACACAGCACATAGAGTTACATAAGATCAATCTCGATCATGTTAGGCAGCTCACGAGACCTAAACATGGAGGAATATGAGGAGAAGACAACCATCTAGCTACTGCTATGGACCCGTTGTCCAAGGATGAACTACTCACGCATCACTCCGGAGGAAGGCATGGTGATGGAGAGGCCTCCGGTGATGATTTCCTCTCCGGCAGGGTGCCGAAGACAGCTTCAGAACCCCCCTGATCTAGGGTTGACGGTGACGGCGGCTGCGGAACTTTTCGGGGATATTTGATCAGGTGTTTAGGGTTTTCCATCCGGGGGATTAAATAGGCGAAAGGTCAGAGGCGGTGGAGCTCTGGGGGGGGGCCACACCACCCCCTGGCGCGGCCAAGGGGGGGTGTGCCACCCCATGGTCTGGCCCCCCTGATGCCCCTCTTCGTCTCCCCTTCGGTCTTCTGGATGCTTCCGGGGAAAATAGGCACTTTGGGCTTTGTGGGGTCCAATTCCGAGAATATTTTCAGAACAACTTTTCTGAAACCAAATACTGCAGAAAACAGGGAACTGGCACTTGGCTTCTTGTTGATAGGCTAGTCCCGGAAAACGTGTAAAAATGACATAAAGAAGGGAGAAAACATGTAGCAATTGGCATAATATCATCATGGAGCATCAGAAATTATAGATACGTTGGAGACGTATCAAGCATCCCCAAGCTTAGTTCCTACTCATCCTCGAGTAGGTAAACGATAAAACAATAATTTCTGAGGTGACATGATACTAACATAATCTTGATCATAAAAATGTAAAGGCATATGCAAGCTGAGATCATAGAACTTCAAACACAAAAATGATAAATATAACTTTAATAATAAAGCAAAACAATAAATTTTCATCATGAAGAGTATCTCAAATAAAGGATCATGAGAAACAATGCAAAGAAAGATAAACGTCTGTTTCAGGTATAGAGAAAGCATGGCAAAGTGATATTTCGCTAGTCCTTAAGAGTGGGGAAAAACATAAATGCCAGGACACCTTCAAAGTTCATGAGGAAGACTATAGAAAATAATTTAAGAAAAAATGATATCACATCATGAAGTAATTATTTATGTTCATGGGACAATGCATATAGAACTAAGAATACCAAAAATGCTCTCTCAACTGTGCATAAAGTTAGAAGATGGAGACTCAACATAAAAGTAAAAGAAAGGCCCTTCGCGGAGGGAAGCAGGGATCACTCATGTGCTAAAGATTTTATTTTATTAAACAAAGGTATTAAAAGTTTGACACTCCTCCCATCCATCTTTCACAAACCATGGCTAACTGAATCCTCGGGTGTCTGCCAACAATCACATACTGTGGACGAGTGTCTATATTCTCGGAGATGTATGCTAAAGTCAACGAATGGTAAACAGAAAATACAGTACATCACAAGCCAACTAGATTCACAAGAGAGGCTCCCATGTGAAGGACGCGTCTGGGTAGAAGGTCATCCCACTTTCTCTTTTGTTTACACAATTATGCTTTGACTGATAAATCAGGGGCAAAATAGTGAAGAGATTTTGTGTGTATTAATTTGGGGCTGGGAACCCCGCTGCCAGCTCTTCTATCATTTGGATAACCGGATGGAGCCACTAGTCCGGGGTGTGAAATCCAATCAACAAGTGAGATAAAGATTCTCCATTTACGTCCTCATGAGCAAAAATAGGAACATAAAGCAGGAGTAATTTTGAAGGTTTTAAAGGTAACACATGAGCAATTTACTTGGAGTGGCAGTTAAATACCACATGTAGGCAGGTATGATGGACACAATGGGAAAAACTTTGGTTTAAGGGATTTGGATGCACGAGTAGAGCTCATACTCAGTACAGGTGGAGGCTAGCAAAAGACTGGGAGCGACAAATCAAGAGAGCAAAAGAGCCATAATCATGTATAGCGACATAAGCATCATTAATTAAAGCATAAGCAGTATCATAGTTCAAAAACTAAGTGGTCATGGAGGCTATTCGGGACTGTTTCATAGTCATAAACATGGTGTGAGCATGCGCCAACAACCAAATAAAACATTCGAAAGAGAATACCAAAAATTTATTCTTCCTTATGACAAGAACAGCTCATGAATCTTTCAATGACATATTAAACACTCTCAGCTATTTGAGGCTATTCATGCTACTCAACATCACAAATCTTTATAACTAAAATAACATTTAGCATGGCAAGAAAAAGTTCTAGCAACAGTCTATACAAGTTTCTACTTGCACCAGTATAAATTCTACTTTAAACAACAGTTTTTTCTCCCAACAAGCACCATACATAATATGTTTTAACAAAAACTCTCTAAATGGTACAGAAATAAAACATGATATTACTCACATAATACTAATAAAACTAACAGTTCTAATAAGATATGCATGCAAAACAGGAGCTAAATAAATTCAATAGCAAGACAGAGATTAAGAATACAAAGTATTCTCATGAAAAAGCGGAGCGTGCCACTCTCCAATAAAAGAATGCTGGGGTCCAACCAAGATTATTGAAAAATTAAAAACAAACTGAAAACAAAAACAAAAACAAACTGAAAACAAAAATAAAAGACGCTCCAAGTAAAGCACATAAGATGTGACCGAATAAAAATATAGTTTCACTAGAGGTGACATGATAATTTGTTGATGAAGAAGGGGATGCCTTGGACATCCCCAAGC